>CM033791.1:35281497-36481497 GCA_019656835.1 Rhododendron ovatum
GACTTGATGAGAGAACCTCCGGATAAAACAACGGTGAAAGCGCCTCTCTGTTTGGCGAACTTATCCGACAGATGGGCGGCGTATTCCGCCAGAGACACCGCCAGATCATCCTCGGAATCGAGCACCCGCACCTTTCCCTTGGCTTTCTCGGTCGTAATCACATGCCCTGCGGAGCTCGCTCTGTACTCGAGTTTCTTGCGATTCACGCCGATTCTTGAGGCCGTTTTCAATCTAAGAGAGCAAGCAAGGGGGTTGAATACGACCGATTGTAAGGTCGGCAGAGAACGACGGAGGGCAGGAGGCGGAGGGAGCGATGGGCGCAGCGTAGCAGTGAAAGTGCAAGACGAGGAGGCCATGCGCACTGCGCACTCCTGGAAGCTGAAGTCCACAGGGAGAGTGGTGGATCGGTTGACATGTCGGCGCGCTTGTGACTTTCTCCAAAATGGGGGTAGTACGCAAACACATCCAGACCGTCTAAAAATATAATTGACGGTCCGAATTAAAATATCTAAACGAATTTATAAATAAAAAAAGGACAAAAAGAAAAATGAGTTAAATCTGGACCGTCAATTATATTTTTTGCCAATTCAAATAGGCACGAATGATTCCACGTCAGTTGTATTCTATTTGCATACAAGAATTTCTCCCAAAATGGAGAATAGTTGTTAAATATTTAGGGAAAAGTTAGTAATTTATTCTCTACTTTCTTTAACTTTTATACTTTGTGGAAATTTTTTGGAAGGATTCAACGTCATTTTTTTCATATTTGGTCTTCAAATTTACATTTGAGTCTCAAAAAATTAAAACCACACCTCCATTTCGGGAAACAAACTCCTAATAAAGAAAACCAAATTCCTAAAAAAACCAATGGTCCCTAAAAAAAAATTATTTCATAAATTACAAAAATTTGAAGAAAAAAAAAGATAGTTGTTGTGCTTGGATGAGTTTTTTTAGAATTTTTGAGTTTGGTTTTTGGTGTTATTTTTTATTTTTTTTTGAACAAGTTTTTGGTGTAAATGTGTAATGAGTGACAGAAAAATAGGATAATGATTAGAGATAGAGGTAATGAGTGGAGAGAAATAGAGAGAAATGAGTAATGATTGGAAGTATGAGTAATGAGTATTTTTTGAATTGAATTTTTTTTTTCAAAAAGAAAACCAAACAAAACAAAAACAAAGTTACAAAATTTTCTCTCAATATGTCACGTACAATCTTCGTTTTTGAGTAATGGAGCTTCTTGGTTGAAGTTGCTCTAAAAGTAGGCGAGTGGCATGGCATGGCGTGGCTAAGTCGCATAATGGAAGGACGAGTGCAGCTGCGTGAAAGCATACTTCAAAAACTTTTTGAAAAATTTAAAATTTCTGAAAGCGAAAATTGTGAGTGCGAACACTCAACAAGAATTGAGAGTGGAGTCAATGTCATTTTGAAAATTACGTGGCTAAGAGATAGGCCGGCAAAGTTGCTATCCAATATCAGCTGCGGGCTGGGCCTAGCAGGCTTTTTTTTCGGTGGGTTTCAAAAATTGGAGCCCAGGCCACGTGGACGGGCGTCCTCATTAAAGCCTTTTTGCTCCTCTTTTTCTCTTAATACAATCGAGGCCCAAGGCCCAAAACCATTTGGGATAAACAAAATCAAGATTCAAGTGAAAAGAGAGATGTTTGGAAATAAATAGTTTCATGAATAACTGAGTGAGGCGATGGATTAGAACACTACAAACATATGCATAAAATTGTACATCCCAACTAGTTTTGCATCTACGCGCCTATCAATCATTTGAACTACTCAACCCCAGTAATTCGAAAATTACAAAAATACGTAAATAAATAAAAAACTCAAAAGATTCGAAAATTACAAAAATACATAAATAAATAAAAAAAACCCAACTTTATTCTTCAAGACACACTTCAATCAAAATGTGGGCATGGATTGGGCTAAAGCTTGACAGGACGTGCGGGCTTTAGGCCAGCCCGTACTCCTACAGAAATCTGTTTCATATAAGTTAGTATTTAAACGCTAGTAGTACTCCGGGAGTGTTCCAAATTTCTCCCTAAAAAAATAAGTATTTATTTGCAAATTTCAAGTTTAAAAATAATAAGCTTATTGAAATAAAAAAAAAATATGCAATATGGATCTTGTTTAATAAATTTCGATGAGATCTATTAAATCCTGCAAAAAAAATTAAAAATTATTTTTGTAAGTTCATTATTTTTAAGCTTGAAATATGTCAGTATTTTACTTATTTGAGAAAGTGACTTAGGCTCCGTTCTAGAGCACCTTCTTAAAAAATAAGTATTTTTTTTCACATTTTCAAACTCAAAATAATGTAAATGAAAAATAATTTTCAATTTTTTTTTGCACTGTATTAAAGATCTCAATAAGATTTATAAAAATAAGATCCATATTGATAGGAAAATTATTTGTATAAGCATATGATTTTTGAGCGTGAAATTGTTTTCTTAAAAAATACTCCCTCCGTCCCTTTTTATACGTTTCGTAATTCCAACTTATTAAGAAAATATCATCATTACACATTTCATATCAACTTTTAACTCTATTTTTCCTATATTACCCTCCATAAAGACATCATCGTTACACTTTTACTCACTAACTTTTCAAAATAGAATTTACTTTTAGGGGTAAAATAGAAAATATACCAACTTTTACTTACTAACTTTACAAAACAGAAACTTATTAAGGGATAGCCTAAAATGAAATACTGGACTTTAAAAAAGGGACGGAATGAGTAAGTACTTATTTCCCTTTCGGGAACGGGGCCTAAATAAAATAAGCTTGACATTATGTGACCCTGTTTTTTCCAAATTATAAAAATAAGAGGAAAAAAAATTTAAGTACTTATTTCCCTTTTGGGAACGGAGCCTAAATAAAATAAGCTTAACATTCTGCGACCTTGTTTTTTCCAAATTATAAAAATAAGAGGAAAAAAATATGGAACGGAGCCTAAATAAAATAAGCTTAACATTCTCCGACCCTGTTTTTTCCAAATTATAAAAACAAGAGGAAAAAAATATGGAACGGAGCCTAAATAAAATAAGCTTTAACATTCTGTGACCCTGTTTTTTCCAAATTATAAAAATAAGAGGACAAAAATATTGACAGCTGTGGGATTTGAACCCACGCCCTTTCGGACCAGAGCCTAAATCTGGCGCCTTAGACCACTCGGCCAAACTGTCTGTTTATGTGAACCAATGTGAACTCCAAATACTTAACGCTAAAACAAAATTTATTTATCCCAGCCACCTTTTTTTGTTGTCTTGGATCGAATCGGACACATCAAAAAATTTCGGAAAAAACAAAGTAGAGGAGTAAAAAGAACACACCTACTGACCCAGACCAACAAAAACTTTACTACAAACGTTAGCATTCAAGACGAGATGTATTTGATTTCATTTCACATGGCAGGATAAGGTTCCGTTTTACTTAACTTGTAGCATTTTTTTGGAGGTTTTGTCTTTATTGAGGAAGAAAAAATGGCGTAAAATTAGAGGAATCGAAAAGAATTTGGCGCAAAACTAACGAAGGTGAATTATTATTTTTGACTAAGGGCAAAACCTTCAAAAAAAAAATCCTTTTAACTTAATGGAACAACACCTAATTAGTAGACCAGAGCATGTCCTTTGGCTGTTGTGCAAAAATGGTAATGGTTGGCTCACATTTATCTAATGAGTGTCATGCAAATTTAACATATGATTATTCAGTTAGTTGAGCAGTGAAATAAAGGCCTAAAGTTTCTACAGCATTGCAATAAGGTCCTGGTTGTTCTCTTTTCTTCTTCTTCTTTCTTTTTTTTTTTCTTTTTTTTTTCTTTTTTATCAGAAGGGCTTGGTTGATAAAGATCCAGCGGAATGATTTCGTTCGACAAAGGCACAAAAGCAACCATCACAAGAATTCCATCCGAATTAACGAGACAAGATAAGCAGCAAAAGTAGGATATTAAAAAAGAAAGAAGAAAGGATTTGCCTTTTGATACAACCTATCATCGAAAAGAGAGAAACAAACAAGCAGCAAAAGTAGGATTTCTCTTTTGATATTTCACGGTGTTTGAGCAGCTTACATGCGCCTCAACTAATTTTGGTGAATCTATCCCACCGTCAACTAGCGGAGGAACCAAATGTATAATGGCAGAAAAAGTTTAGTATAGACTGACTCCATAAAAATTGATAGCACCTCGAAGGTTTTGGGACTTAAAATCTTAAAAGAAGCAAACCTCTCAAATAGGAGAACTTGATGCCTATTTCTGTTATATTTCTGTTAATTTGTAGTTCCATTCCTAGACTCGGAATTTGAGCACACTTATAATGTAGCTACTGAAAGTGTCAAGTTTTAGTCATTGCAATCCCTTAATTTGTAGTTCTATTCCTGTGATTTTTTTAATTTTTTTTTTTTTTTTGCAACAGAGGAAACAGATTACATTCGAAAAAGTGTTGTGCTGAACAAAGAAAAGACCCTTAAAGTGAACATGAACGGCTCACAGTGAATTTGAGCCATTCATGTTCACTTTAAAGGTCTTTTCTTTGTTTATTTTTTTTGCACTTAGCATTTCTCTTCGAAAAAATGCCTTACGGTCATTACAAAGATATTCATCCGACCATAATGATAGACACACTATCAAAGACACCCTAAGCTCCGATGGAAATCCAAGCCAACCAAATTCACTCAGGACCAGCAACCCAAAATGCCACGACGGCATGCTAAAGATGCGAGGATGAGAAACACCGGCGAGCAAGACACCGACGAGTCCTTGCAGCCACAAGCAGGACGCTACTCCTAGGTGAACCCCCCGCTGGCCCGGTGTGCTCTAGACGCAATAAGCAAGGCACCGGCAAACCTTCGCACACACGGCTGGGCATTGATTCCTTTTGCTTGGTTGGTTGTTTCAGCAGATCGATCAAAACAGTTTACTCCAATACTGTTGTGATAATGCTGCGGTTATCACATTTTTTGTTATGATTTGATTTACCTTGATTCATGCAATTGAAGATTGATTGAAGACAAAATAATTATTACCATAAAAAGAGAAGCTCCATTATCTCTACTGATCGATCTCCACCATCTTTATTATTTGTATTTCCATTGATGTAGAATCTAGATTGCTTCTTACCTTGTATAGACCCCTTAGATTTAGGTTCCGTTCAGTTGCCAGGAAAGTATAGGAAAGGATGGGAAAATCAATTTTCCCATAACTTTCCTAGTGTTCAGTTGGCAAGAAAATTCTAGGACTTACCAATTTAAGTTTTCTTGCAAGAATTACTTTCTTGCAAAAGTGATTCTGCAAAAAACACAGGATTTTGAGTCGCCGGAAAAGAAAAATGGGTGAACACTCACAAATTTTTTTCGAAAGTTTCTTTTTCCAGACAAATGAACAACTAAACCTTAATTTTTCTTGCAAAATTCTTTTGTTAAATGAACACTCACAGGAAAATAATTTTCTTTTTCTTTTACTTCACATCACTTCACTTTTTCTGGGAACCAATTTTTCCCACAACTTTCTCGACAACTGAATGGAGCCTTAGGATTCAGGCTTGCTAGTCTTTTGCTATATATATGTGTAATATTTCTCTGTAAAGATATAACAAGGCTCCGTTCAGTTGTCAAGAAAGTTGTGTGAGAAATTGGTTCCCAGGAAAAGTGAAGTGAGGTGAAGTAAAAGAAAAAGAAAATTATTTTCCTGTGAGTGTTCATTTGACAAAAGAATTTTGCAAGAATAATTAAGGTTTAGTTGTTCATTTGTCAGGAAAAAGAAACTTTCGGGAAAATTTTGTGAGTGTTCACTCATTTTCCTTTTCCCGCGACGCAAAATCCTGTGTTTTTTGCAAGATCACTTTTGCAGGAAAGTAATTCCTGCAGGAAAACTTAAAAACATATTTCCCACTACTTTCCTGCCAACTGAACATTGGACCGATTAGATGTGGTTCACATAGCCCCATTCAGTTGCCAGGAAAATACAGAAAATAATGAGAAAATTAATTTTTTCATAACTTTTTGTAGTGTTCAGTTGGCAGGAAAGTAGTGAAAAACTTGTTTTTAAGTTTTCCTGCAAGATTTACTTTCTTGCAAAAGTGATCCGGCTAAAAGTATAGGATTTTGCTTCACAGGAAAAGTTTTCTCCATTGTGGGGCCAAAATAATTGACAGGTAAGAATAAAAGTGAATGACGCCAATACTAAAAAATACGAAATAGGTTTTTAGAAAGACACTTTGAGATTTACGTGAGTAATAACAATTTCGACTACTATGGTGCTTTCTGAGATAATTGTTTTGGAAAAAGATTGATAGTTTATTTTTTTTGAAAGTATTTATTTATCTTGTCATTGGTCTTCAATTTTTTCAGTGAGTTTTTGCATCAGCAACTAATCAAGCATGGTTGTTTAATATTTATTTAGTTAGTTATCATCTACTTATTTTTTAAACTTCATTTGTACGGTTGATTATCAGAGAATGTCAATTTAAATGGAGGATTTGCATGACCATTTAGAATATAACAAATTGAATATGGAATTGCAAATCGATTTTTTTATTTCATGTTAAGGCTTTACAATGTTTACATTAGATAAAATACATTTTTCATATGCGTTAATTTTTGAAATATGATAGCTTATTATTTAGCTCTCAAAGTTATTTTTATTTAAAATTAGCCATGAGAATAAAAATAAAGAAGTTTCTCAGAAGTGTCTTTTCCCGGCAAATGAACCACAAACGTTAGTTTTTCTGCAAAAAAAAAATTGTCAACTGAACACTCACAGAAAAATAGATTTCTTTTTTCTTTATTTTACTTTACTTTACTTTTTCTGAGAATAACTTTCCGGTACAACATTCCTGACAACTGAATGGAACCATAGGGTAAGCCAATTTTGCTCTCTTTCTCTGAGAATAACCCGATCGCGTTTCTTTTATCTCTTTGACAAATTCAAAGTCGAGTGACTAACATACGTTCAAGCCGAATCTCACTTTGTTTTCTTTCTTCTTAACAAGCGAGTACAACGCTTATGAAATCAATCGGATTTGAAGGTGCTGTAGTGCACCTCTCATAGTATACCTTCGGCACCCAAATTCAGAGGGTGTTCCACTTTCTTTTTTAAAGTTCTTTTTTAAAAACGAAGGTTTTTTAAGCTCAAAAATTATATATTTACATAAATAATTTTTCTATCAATATAAATCTTATTTAATAGACCTCATCGTTTAAAAAATAAAAAAAATTAAAAAATTACTTTTTATTTTCATTATATTGAAATTTGGAAAACCTTCCTTTTCTAAAACTACATCCGGAACCCCATCAGTATGGAGTATATAGCAAGCAAAAAGTGTGACGATGATAAGAAAACAAAGAAACACAAAAGTGTGACGTCAACGCGTTAAAGAGTGGGGTAAAGGCTTTTACCAGATGAATGGTCAAATCTTACTGTGTTGACCTTTGAATCAGCTCCAGTACCTATGCAAGCAAATCACTTTATCAGCCGTGGGTTCATAATTAAAGAATGGATTAGGTATTAAAGACCGATTAGTAATCATTGCGCTAATAAGTTTCCGCTAAATTTCTGGCTTTCAGATATCGGGCCAAAAAGCCCATTCATTTTCACTAATAAGACACCGTTCTTTTGAAATTTTTTTCCGCATTTTTTAGTTTTTCGCCAATCTTTTTAAGGTTATTGATTCGTCTCGACGAGAGGAATTGTAAAAGTAAAATTTTGGCACTTTTTTTCGCTAAAAAATGGTTATTTTTCAAAATACTAACGTAAAAGTAAAAAAAAAATTACTTTTCCGATTCCTCTCGTCGAGAAGAATCAATAACCCACAAAAATTTGGCACAAAATTAGCAAATGCGAAAAAAATTCAAAGAAGGACAATTTTCAGGCTTAAGTTAAGTCCAAAAGAACTAAGCCTAAAAATGCCTTTTAGTCCATTTAATTTGAGTTAGGAAAAATAACTTGTCTTCAAACTATGCACAAATGAATGCAAAGTATCAAATATACCATTTTGTCCATATTGGAAACTTAGCTTAATTTGTGTTTTGTTCATCGACTACAACGTTTTTTCATTTGTTCGAACTTAACATCTCTCACATTAAAAATTAAGCTTAAGGGAGCAAAAGCAGGTTCACCCATGAATGTCGAAATGGCTTCGCCAAAGTCATTTTTTCTGTCAAAAAATGACAATGGTTCTCTACAAATGCAATGCTATTTTGGAATAGCTTTACTTTTTCCCCCCTTCTCAACTTTCATCAACTAATTTTTCTGAATTCCCATTTTTCAACCATTAATCTTCTGCTATGAAGTACTATATTTTTCAATCGTTATTCTGAATTTCCTTCTTCTTCTTTTTTTTATCATTATTATTGTTTCTTCTACCCTGGCAAGTTCTGACTCTCTCTCTCTCTCTCTCTCATGCATGCATTGCTTCTTCTTTTTTAATGAAATCTACTCAAAATATATTTGGAATTAGGTTTTGAAATCAGTAACACTAACATTTTGGTTTTTATTGCATTTGTGTTCTTCTTTGAAATCATTTTGGCACTTTTGGGGGATATCTCATTTTTTTTTCAAGAAAACATTGGGGATGGAAGGATTAGTTGGTTCGTTTGATGCTTGGGATACTGATGTGGAGAATTTTGCTTCGCCATTCTGGATGCCAAAGTTGGCACCAAGAATGGCATTGCCAAAATACGACGGCAGAAACAAATGGGTTTTCTGTGGAACACCTATTTTTCAAGTTTGATGCTAAAATTTGGCTTTGGCAGGACAAATAGCTACTCGGTGAAGTTGCTCGTAGCAATCAATTCGGTCGTTTATCTCAGCATAAACGGCTCAAATTAAATCTAAGCGCATATAAATTTGTATCGTCCATTACTCGGTTAAGATTCGAGCCGTCGATTGCCTAGGTAAGTGACCGATCCAGCCGCTCTGCTGGGAGCCTGTTCCCTCCAGACACGGGCATGTATGAGAAAACGCAAGTACACAATTATTTCTCTCAATCCACGTTTTTGTTGACTTAAAGTGACTCTAGTGTCTCCCCAACCCCCATCCTATTTCCAAGAGATTGACTAAAAGTGATATTTGTTAAAGCATTCGACTTCAAATCAATTGGTAAATGGTGGAGAGATCGCTCAGGGTCATACATTAGTTTTGGAAGAGATAATTAATCAATGTGGCACAAATCCCAACACATCCCTGCACATGTGACCCCCCAACTCGCACGTGGAGAGATAAACAAAGGATTCATAATCACTTGGATTACAACAAATAACGGTACACTTATGGCACAAATAAGGCGGAACAAATTCTCCGAAACCCTAACTCTGATATCATATTAAAGAATTCAACTCCAAACCAATTGAGAAAAAGTGGAGAAGCCGTCCAGGCACATATACTAATTTTGGAGAAAATAAATAACCAATATGGGACAAATTTCAATAATTTTGGCTGTATTATAGTATCTCTGTAATTGACACCTGGTCTTACTTGAGAGTCTGAAATAGACCAAAAAAGACACCTAACGAAAAAAAAGGTGCTTTTTTACTTTTCTTTATAGGTTTTTTCCTTCACCCACTCCCACTTTCTTTTTCTTCATTCAAATCTCGATGGATGGATGAATGAATGAATGAAATCATTGAGAAAGCCCGTCACCATCATCCTATGTCGGAAAACAACAAAAGAGTACGTACGTGTGTATGTAGGGATGAGGGATGATGCCGAGAACTTCCGGCTCGTGTTGATTCCGAGTTTATACAAATTTAAATCGTTCATTACTCGAGTAAGGTTTGAATCGTCGATTGTCAAGATGAACAGTTGAATTGATCGCTCTACACGCGCTCTACGGAAAGATACCCAGCATCATCTCCCATTCCGGGTATGTTACTGTTTTTGTTTTGCATTGCGAATGCACATGATCGTATACGGGATTAGAGGAAGTGGAATTGACCAGAAGTGAATAATGTCACGCGAGTGTGGGTTCTAGTATAAAGCCAATTTGGTTTTAAAAGTGAAACAGTGACTTCTTTTTTTTATTATTTAAAAAAAATTCGTATTTGATAATTTTGCGTCAAATTTTTGTGACTTATTGATTCGTTTCCGCAAAAAAAATTGAAAGAGTAAAAATTTTTGATCAAAACTCATTTTTTTTCAAAAAGACAAGAATAAGTTAAAAAAAGTTGACTTATTGATTTATTTTTGTCTTTATTTAAAAAATTATGAGTTTCGAACCAAATTTTTTACTTTTCCGATTCCTCTCGTCGAGACAAATCAATAAATCACAAAATTTTGATGCAAAATAAACAAATACAAAAAAATTCAAATAAAAAAAAAAAAAAGTTATTTAACTTTTCAATCGAAACCCATCCAAAATACTTTAACGGGATAAGATGCAACTGCTATAACTGATGTTTGAAATAAGGGTAAATTTCACTAACCTCCCCTGAGGTTTTTGACAAAAGCAGAAACCTTTCCTGTGGTTTTTGAAATTGCATTGCACTCCCTTGCTTTCGAAACTATTCTCTAAATTTCCCCATCTCGTTATCTTGGACAGGATGGCATTAACTCTAGCTATTAAATGACCAAAATGTCCTTCCAAAGAAAGCATAAACTATGAGAAAGTTTTCAGTGTCCTTACATTTTCCGAATTGCACCTCCATTTATTATCAAGCCATGTCTATGGCAATACCCACTTGATATCAACACTAAGCTCCACCATCCTCACCAACCTTGCCGCCTCACCTCTCTCTCTCTCATAAATTTTCGGTCTTCAAATTTCCTTACTCGCAAAGTAGAGTGGCCGGAGTACAATTTATACCTCCCTTATACTCTCATGCACATAGACAGAGTTCGATTCCCGTAAACACCTACCCTCCTCTCCAAGTTCACTAGGATAGAGTATATTAGGTTTAATAAATGACGAAAAAATTCCCTTACTCAGAAATAAAAATAGCCGATTTTAATTTTTCCGTGTCCAATTAAAGAGGCTACAAGAAGCTTGGTATATAATACCTTAATCGAAATAGAAATCACTGGTTTTGAATTTTTGGTGTTCAATTAAAACCTTTTTATGTTCCAAAAAAATAAAACCTTGATCGAAATAGAAATCAACGAATGTGTTTGTAAGAGAGAGAGAGAGAGAGAGAGTTCATGAGATTTTATTCATAAAAATTATCCATTTACTTTCACGATTTTGGTGCATGTCGGGTTTGAATTAGTTTGCATCTATTGATGCGCAATTAAGGTTTTTAGTTCCAGTATATAAGGTTGAAAGGATTGTGGAGCATGATGCTCTATTTTTACGTTTTTGTGAACGTGACTTGTATTTTTAGTATTTTTTTTTTTTTTTTGGAATGAGTACAGGGGGGAGTATGCATGTGTTTTTACTCTTGCAATGTCAATCAGTGAAACACAAATATGGGAAACCCATTTTGATGAATGCGCTATTGACCCCAAATTTATAATTTGTCTTTTTAGAAACTTTACCAATCAAAAGCAATAATTGTGAATAGGTTTTGAATGTATTTCGTATTGATTGTTCTCATGACATCGATACAAATATGGTTGAACCTTTTTTCTTTTCACTTAAGTGTTCGGATCAACTTACACATACTTTGACTAATTCTAGGTGTCACGCCCCAAATCCGGGAACATGACCAGCCGTGAACCATGAAGCAATTATAGAACATGAAGCCTAATTAAAAATATTTTTACAATTCGAACTAAAAAGAAAAAGACTGGATATTTTATTAAAGCAAAATGTGCAAACTCAAAACTAGTATTTTTATTAAAACATCTCATATTCTCCAACTCCAAATTCTACAATAAACTGCCAATAAATAAAAGTGCGGAAGCTAATAAAAATGCGGAAGCTTTTTGACAAAAGAAAAGAAATAAAAATGCAGACGTCCTAGAGGTCCAATCAGAAGGTCTCGACAATGCCGTAGAGTCCACTACAATGCTCCATGCACTAACCTGAAAAAAAATGTGGAATAAATCCGTCAGCTGACGAGCTCAATGAGTAGTTAAGCATGCTAAGGGTGATAATACAAAGTGGCATACTTTTGAATGAACGATAATGAGGGTTCCAAAGAAATGGTGTCAAATTAAGGAGGGTCGAAGGTTCAACGAATAATACCAACAAACTAACGAAGTCAATGGCTCAACAAATAGTATCCATAAGACGAATACAGATTAATGAATAATATGAACAATAATCAAATCACCACAATAATTATACCAAACCATGAGTCCAATAAAATCCGAACGATAAACGACGATAAACGGGAGTCTAAACCAAAGTGGGAACCATAATCACCAATTACCAAGTACCAATTACCAAATCATCAACTGCCAAATATTTTCTCAGGGCTTAGCCCATTGGATCCAACACCGTACTTAGAGTCACCATAGGATGGCGCATGGGACCTTTTCCCTAAGCCGATCCGGAATAGGGTCACAGGATATTTCACAAGTCTTTTCCCTATCCGTTGAGCACTAGAGTCACATGGTATTTTACAAGTCTTTTCCCTAGCGGCCAAAGTCACCACGATATCTCACGGGTCTGTTCCTTGGACTTTAATAATTACAAATATAGTCCACGGTCCCAAACACAAATAGAACAACGGCGAGCCGGAGGCACCTGCACCAGGATTATTTCCCGTGCTATTGCAGAGTCACAATAATATTAAGGATTCAACAAACGAACAACAAGAAAAATAAGGGCAATCCATCAATCCTATTAATTTTTATCAATGAAACTTGTATGCCAAAGAGTACGCCAACTGCCAATAATTATGACAGCAACGAATAAGAATAATTATTATCGGATCGCGACCAATAACGAACTGTCAATAATCGATAGGCTCAAGAGAATTTCAAAAGAAAGGATTACATGCTTAACCACTCACCTCGATCGAACGGTAGATCGCCAAAATGCAATGCCCGAGTGCTCGACTAGGCTGAATAAAAAGAATTGCATGTACCGAAATCAATTTAAGGCATGAAAGCTACTAATATAGACTCTCCTAATCTAGATTCCATGAATAGCCTAATGCGTTATTCCCACCCCAAGAATTGATTACCCGATTTTATTGAAATAACCCTAAATTCCATTCACATGCACACCACGACACAACTCACCAATACCCATGGCTATACACAGCCACCACACACGCACACGACTCTATCTCTCTCTCTCTCTCTCTCCTTCCTACAAATAAGAACCCAACCAATCCTACATATGCAAGAATTCCATTGACTGTACTGATCAATAAATGAAAAGAACAAAAAGGTTGAAGAAACTGCCTCACGAAACCAACAAGAGGAGTTGTATGCAACCGTGCCCAACGTCTCCCACCGCCGCTGCTCTCTCTCGTTCTCCTCACTCTCTCGCAGTCCTCTTTAAGAAAAATAATACTCCTTAACCCTAATTCCTCAATATTTATAAAAGCATAAGGGGCCCTCTCCTCAATAATCAAATACGTACACTCTCACTAACTAGCTTGCCCTGAGTTTAAAAATTAAATTCAACTCAAATAAAACTAACTGGCCCAAAAATATAACATGCACACACACACACACACACACACAAATATAAGTTATTCGAGATTAGAAGAATTTTTGAAATAAATGCAGTTTATAATAATCAATATCTTTTTTTTTATTAGAAAGAAGTTTGAAAAAGAAAAATGAAAGAATTAATTATTTCGTCAAAAATATTATTATTTTTTTTTACTAAAAAAGTGGGACGTCACACTAGGAGTCCAATCCTACCACCCATTTGCAGGACCATCTTATATTGCTCTTTTTCTCATCTTTTTCATTTATTATTTTTCATTTTTAATTTGTTGTACTTAATTAGTAACATTGAAACTAGATGTGCATATTTTCTAGAAATTTATTATCAAATGGGTATAAATGGAGCAAGAGTACATGGATCCATGGAGGAGCAAGTGTGGGTGACAAGTAGATAGAGTAATGATAGGTGGTTCAGGTGAGGTTTGAGAGAGATAAGGGATACGTGTAATGGAAGGGAGGGGTGGTTTGGTTGTGGACGTTTGACTTGGATGAGGGTAGTTTAGGTATTTAGTAAGTAAAAATATGATGACATCACTAATTTCTGTTAGGTTTCGAACGGAAAAATAACAGAAGGGTGTAGTCAAAGAATAGTTTCAAAAGCAAGGGAGTGCAGTGCAATTTTAGAAATCACAGGGGAGGTTCTTGCATTTGTCAAAAAAAAAATGACAAACAAATCACAGGGGCGGTTCCTGCTCTTTTTCTCATTTTTTATTCTACCGATTTCTCTCGTTGAAACGACAAACAATCCAGAAATGTTTTTTGAATCAAAACTAAACAAATGTGAATTTTTTTAAAAGAGAACAAAATAAAAATACAAGTTGGCTTTTAAAGAAAAACTAGGCCTTACGCTTTAGGCTCTTAAAAAGGTTTTAAATCAATCTGATCGTGAATCGAATTTGAATAACTTGATTTCTATACGTAATATATATTAATTGGGTATGTGAGTGAATTGTTCAACCAGATTCAATGATTTAATATGAGTTTTAAAACTATGTTAAGTTTAATTCTTTAACAAAACAAGTAATCGATCTTCAAAGGAAATCAAATAGGTTTGAGATTCTAAGGTAATTGTCTTAGATCACTATTTTCTCACAACAGAGGAATATCATGACAAGAAGATATTTGTCAGACTCAGAATGTGTGATCACTCGAATCCATAATAATTATGAGCAGTGCTACAGTCACCGATCTTGAGGTCGGTGACCGGCCACCGACCGCGTGTGGGGTCCACTCTAGGCTCCGCAAGAATGATCCGAGCCGCTCAATAATTTAAAAAAAAAATTGAGAGGGCAGCGTGAGAAATAAGCTCAATCCGATGTGTGTACATGCTTGTTCCAAACTATCATTTTTGAATGGCTCGAATCATCTGATTTTGGAATAGCTCGGATCGAGCACATACACACATCGGATTGAGCTTATTTCACCCGTAGCCCACTCGGTTTTTTTTTTTAAATTATTAAGCGGCTTGGATCATTCATACGGAGCCCGGAGTGAACCCCACACAAGGTCGGTGGCCGGTCACCGACCCTCCCGATCAGTGACTGTAGTGTTTTCGACTAATTATTGGTGAGCATTTGCTACGTGTCCTACATCTGATTGTATAGGACCCTTTCTGAAGTTTCACACTATTGATTGGAGTAGTTCAATTGATTTAAAATAGTAATATTACATTCACCATAACAGACTGAGCTCATTCTAATATCGGTAAGGAGTTAATCACTACATTCAAATTTTGTCTGTGCAAATTTAATTACAAAGTCGATCAAGCCTCTACAGATATTCGTGTGAGTTGATTTTCTTACATGAACTTAAACAAAATTGTATAACTCCGATCATTTTTGTGCAACTCAGAGGTAGGTCTCGTACGCTCCGGTGTACAAATAGTGTACCCATGGTATATTTTTTGGGATCCACTACGGATGAATTACCATGGGGTTTTGGAGATTTTCCTCCAGTATGGTGGAGCCCAAAATTGGAAAAGATAGTCGTCATGATGATCTTCCAAATCCAACGGTACAAGCTATTGGTTGCGTTTACTCTCTCTCTAATTATGATATGCCAAAGGGGTCACTTCGATCTGGTACCCACCTGTTACAATTCCCCTAACTCCTCCTCCTTCTTCCCTCTCTCTCTCTCTCTCTCTCTCTCCCTCCACACATAATATACCAAATCATGATTACTCTCATCATAGTGTTCATCATACCCACATCGTATTTGGCCCTGCAAATATCTACCCCATTACAGGAGGGGAAGATCCATTGCAGATAGAGAGAGAAGACAGGAAGCCTCTGCTTTGAGGGGGATGTTGTCTGGCTCGATGCCACTCAATTTGATGACCCGAATTCTCGATCCATACACACACGAAAATCACTTCACACATGTACACGATTCTTCAATTGGTGTCGTCGGACCAGGCTTCATTCCCCCCAATCACTGCTTCCTCCTACTCTGCCCAAGATCGATCTTTTTCCGATTCCATCAAGCGTTCAATCACCAGGTTTGTAGTAAATTCCTTCAATTCCTGCAATTTTTGGCTAAAATGTGTTGTTCTTGTTGTTGGGTTTTTGGTTAATTTTCCATGCAAATCAAGGTTGTTTAGTTTAACTAGACTAGACTAGACTAGATAGAAAACAGATTGGGGCAATGATGAGGGTTTTGACCGATTGCATTCATCTGACAGAGTAGACAATGGTTTCCATCATTACTTCTTACTATTAATTAAAAAAATTCGTTTCAATGATTTCCAACCCTGGTTGTCATTGGCTTTTGATCTTTTCTTGCGGGTCTATAAAATCTTCTTAACCCTTTTGTGGTCCATCATTGGACTAATTATTTTGGCCACGACTTCATGGAAACGTCTCTCTCCTTCTTCTATCCATTTTCGTTTTCTCTTTCTCTCTCTGTCTTTCTTACTAGGGTTTGCCTTCGAAAAAATACCCAGAAGAATTAAGTAATTTTTGCTCTTTAATTCCGATTTAGATTCACAGTTTTCGTTCACATTGCACTGGAGTCCTGGACTAGCTTCCAAATGCTGCTATTTTCTGGGCGGATTTGCAGATCTGTACAGCTTTACCAACCACTAATGTTTCTATTATTGTGCTTTGATTAAATAAAACATGTCATATACTATAAAACTGAGGGTTCAAAGCGGATAGGAGGAGGAGATCATGGAGATTCGGTGTGGAATTCTGGAGGCGAGAGTGGATAAATATCCGATGGTATCGATTCTATCTTTTTGATAATATAGTTATCCGGATTAACTTATGCGAATCTCGACTAATTCTCTCATCTTTCTTCTTTCTTTATTGAAGCAGTATCTTTCTTTCAATAATCTTTTGGAATTTGGACATCTTTCTTTCACTAAATCTTTTGGTCTTCTTTCTTTTCTTGTGTTTCCTTTGGAATGCAAACTCAAATCTCTCTCTTTAGAGAGAGGATAACGCAATTAATGGGAATGCTACTATTTTCCTTTTTCTAGAGAATATGTCTGCTTTAACTTGAAGACCAAGCCTCTCTCTTGTTTAAACTTTTTGAGAGTGGGCATATTTTTGTTATCTTATTTAAATTTTTTTTTGGCGTCTTAATATATCAAACAGAATAATACTACATAGAGAAATTAGAAATCCAAAACCTTACCAAGGTACATTTTACGAGATGAGCTCACCATGCTAGATTCGGACACGTCATGACACTTTTAGTTAAAGTTATGTTGGTAGTTTAATCACAACGAACTATTAAATTTGGAGTGATCATGTCTACTCTAAGTAACGCGGTTTAACCACAACACGACCGGTTTAACATCGCTTTTAATATGTTGCTGAAAAATTCACAGCTCTAGTTTTTACTTTTCCTCAGTATTGTATGCAACAAAACATTTATATTTCACAACAATTCACAGCTCTAGTTGTTATGGGTACGTATATATATTTTGGGGGAGTTGAAGCGTTTCTCAATTGAAAATTCCTAAAATATTTTGTTGACCTGTATAGTGATTGAGAAAACTTCCATAAGCAATGTGGAGTGATTAATAAATATGGACTGCCAAAGTGATTCATAAACTTGTGTGAAGGCCATTCTTCTCTCCCTTCTTGAGAATCTTCTTGTATACGGTCAAGAATCATAGGCACTGGTCGGTTTGAATTTTGAGACAGATTTTTAGAGAAATGAGTGAAGAAAGATAAATAAAGAAAATACATTAAAAATCGTGTCCAGAGATTTTTAGATCCAAAAACGAATAAGGTGTATCGATGTACCTTATTGTTCGATCTTTAGTCGATGATGGGGTATAGCAAGGCTTGTGTCATTTCAATCCAAATTCCAAGAAAGAAAAAAAAACCATAAGGTTGGTTGAGTTTGACCTTCTACCCTGATTGAAAACTTTGATTCATAAACTTTTTAAGTAATTTTCTGGTGAAGTAGCTAATGACACAGTATCTTCTTTTTTATCTGTTGTGGGCTTTCAATGAACAACCAGATGAAGCATCAGCCTGTTCCCAAATTTTCACATTCTGGTGTCTATTTTTTACCTGTTTCACTCGAGTTTGCGTCATTTTCATCACTGTAGTGTCCCATTCATTCACTGCACTTTGCACGAATTTGACAGCGATTCAGGTCTGGGATTCTGGGAAACACCACCAAGATGCACATGTATTATTGATAGTGTGATAAAGGAAGATGATGGACGCCAGAACACACACACACACACACACACACAGTCTCTCCCTCTCTCTCTCTCTCTCTCTCTCCAAACTTCACAAGCTAGCTAGCGTCGGGCAACAGGTCAGCTAAATATCCCGGAAAATGAGTTCGCTGAAAATGGCAAAGCTTTCATGTGAAGAAAGTGGAGTTTCAAACTTCAAAACCTGCTTGTTTCCATGCTTTGTCAAATTCAATAGCTGCTCCGGCATCTAGGAAATAGATACTATAGATGTGTTAAAAGCAAATATCTTATCGATTGCAAAAAAAAAAAGTGTAATGTACAAAATGTGGGTTCAGTACTCCAAGCCAAGCCGAGATTGGTTGGAAAATAGAAATATATTTCCCTATATTTACTGAAAGTTAGAGCATCTCCGGTCTTAATTCATTTTAAGACCCAAACCCAAAATTTGTATAAAATCATTTAAAACTCATCTCCAATCATGACCCAAATCCTTCCCCATGTTTTAGTTTTACCTATTTTCTTTATCAAATTTGAGACAAACCAGACTCATACCAATTTTTTCGCATCTCTCTCTCTCTCTCATTGTAGATACATATTCACACCCACACCTTATTGTATGTTCATGTCTCGAAACCTAGTCCCGTTCAAGCGAATCGCTCTTTCGAGTCACTCCACGACGCTCTCAAGCTCAATTGTGCCAACATCTCCTACTCATAGTTTTAAATCGCGGTATCGGTTGCCGTCGCGGTATCGGTTGCGGTATATCGGTATCGGGACGTATCGGTGATATGTCGCGGGAATCGGGTGTCGCGGTTGTGAATTTTTAAAAATCATCAGCAACATGTATAAAACTTGAAAAATATACTTTTGCAGTTTTTGTCCCCAATATTGGCTTACTTTTTTCTAGTTTCACATTGGCAAGTTATAAAACTTCTATCTACTTTAAATGAATTTGCACTTTAGTGGATTTGTGAATGAGAACTCAAGAAGGGATTTTGCGCGCTCAGGAAAATGGGTGACAATTTGGAAAACTGATTCGGAAACCAGTTAATCTGGTGCGCGTCACGAGTTATTCGCGCAGGAGAGGTGCAAATCTGGGATTTAAGCCTCGCGCACGCATTACGGTTAAGCTCACATTTTGCTAAAATTCGGAAACGTTTTTTTTTCCCTTTTTTTCTTCTTGGAACGTTTTTTTCCCCGAATCGGCCGAACCGGTCCACAAAAATCCGTTACATACTGATACGTATCGGATATCGGCCGGTTCACCTGTGATTTTCAATCTCCCCGTTATACCGGCCTATATCCGAATCGGAATCCTCAAATTTCGGTACAAACCGGCCGATATTTAAAACTATGCTCCCACTGCTGCGACTCATCAAAAAACGACCCCAATGACTTTCACCTCATCTCTTCCAACCTGCACGTGAGACGTTTGAGCTTTGTTGGAGTTGCATTGGAGCAGCTAATTTGAGGATTTTCTCTTGTCTTATTTACATAAATGCCACTGGGTATTTAAAAAATGATAAATTTGGGTCAAAATAAGGCTTTGCTATTGGAGATACTTCTACCTAAAATGAGTTTTTTCTTAAAATTTGACCGAAATTTGAAGAAGAGAGAGTAAGGACCAAAGATGCTCTTAATTCCTATTTTATTACTTATTAGTACTACTTATAGTGGGTGGCATGTGTGCAGTGTGTATTGCATAAAACCGATAGATCAGAGAGAGCTTCCGTTTTTTTTTTGCTGTGGCGTACACTTGACACTTATTTTCACTTAAATTTTGTGACTTTACCCTAATACCAAAACTAATTAAAATGACCTTTGAAGGGGATTTCACCTTAATTAAGATAATCCTCGTTTAGCTCGAACAAGGGAGCATCCCCAAAAGTATTCACCAACAAAAAATAGGGGATAAGTCATTTTGATGTGAACAAATATATAAAACTCTGTCACAAAAGTAGTTTTCATAATTCTTCCATCAATTAAAACCCGCTCATCTTTCTCTCTCTAAGTACGGAATGGGAAGACTTAAATTGACAATCGGAAGGCAACAAACAACGAGGAGGAACGGAGGGCAAAGACTTGACAAGGTGGGTTAATTTGCTGTAAATCGCTTCCACTTTCCAACCAAGATCGTCCGATTTTTCTTGCTGATGTAAGTTGTCTCCATCGACTGGTTGAGTCAAACTCTGTAAATCTCCTTCCATCGACGTGGATCAAGGTTTCGAAGTTTGGTTGTATTCCCTTGTGTTTGCTTTTACGGTTTTACCCTTTTTTTCTTTCTCTTTTTTGTTTTCCCGCTTCTTTCACTAAGTTCAACAATTCAACCATACGCTATAAATCCAATTCAATTACAAATCTCTGATAGGGGGAGAAAAAATCCCAATAGAAGAATACCCACACGTAGGTGAGAAGATCGATTCAAACTCCTAACCTCTTAGAGAAATACAAAAGTCCCGGTCAACTGAACTAGCCTCAATTGATTTCTAGTCATGTTTTAATCAGATACATAACGTAATGATTTTTGTACTCTTCCTTTACTATGCACATGTTTTGGTCACTATTCATGTCAATTTACAATACTCTCTTTTCGTCGGTTCTATTTTTCACGCATGTATTGACTTTGCTTGGTTAGGAGTTTAATTTAGTTTAGTTTTAGTAGTGGGTGGAGAGAGAAATAGAGTAATGATTGAAGATATGAGTAATAATTGGAGATAAATAGAGATAGATGAGAAAGTAATAATTGGAGAAACATGGTAATAATTGAAGAAAGAAATAGGGTAATGATTGAAAACTAAATTAAAACTAAAAGGTTAACCGAACAAAGCCATTATAATTTTAGTAAATTCATTTGAATAAGAACAAAAAATAGAGTATGGATTTCAAAAAATAGCAAAGTGGTAAATTCAAATCGCAAAAATTAAATGATTGTTTTTTCTCTTGGGTAGTCCTATGGTACACACCCCTTATTAAGGGGTGTACCGTACGCATCATGATTTTAAGTCCTTGGATTTCAAAGTAAATAATCCGGACCACCCATTTATTAAACCAATTAATAAAATAAAAAAATGGCTTAGCGGGTAACAGGTTGTTCTCTCTTCATTGACTTTCTCTCCCTCTCCCTCATGTGTAAAATACTACAAATTATATAACATAACCACAATTGTTATGACAACACAAAAAATTGACACTTTCTTACCACAATGTGTCATACCAAAAGAAATCGATCAAAAGATACTAGATACAAGACCAAAATATATCGTTGCATAATCAATAATAATTATACCCAAACAAAATACATGTCTAAAATATCACAAATTAAATATTGTATAACTTAACATTCTAACAGTCCTGATCGATCATTTTAAAAATACACTCACTAACGACATTTGGATTGTACAGTCAATTTATATTTGGTATGAAACCTAGTCCTCTATTGTAGTTGAATGTAATGTAGTCATGCGACTGTGACACAATAATAACAATCAAATCCGTTGAATTTTTTATGTTTGTTGATTAAGTCACCTACGTAATTTTTTGTCTCAATCAAGTTTAGGAAGCTCCATCATCGGCACACAAATTGAATAATAGAATGATATTTTTCATCCAATTAAGTGTCTAGCTATAAACCACCAACTTCATTCTTGATACGAATGACCTAATTAATATTATGTAAAAGATAGACGATTTTGATAAAATAAAATAAAAAATAAAATAAACACCTTACGTGGGGCTCAGATGGTGTATTATTATATTTTAATGTTGTATTAAATTGAACGATGAGATTTGTTGAAGTATGAAACTTCAAGGACTAACTATGTGATTTATTCTAAAAAATAATAACGTTCTTTTAAAAAAAAAAAAGGAACGAAGGGTTTAAGACTTGAAACCCGGATCTTTTAGATAAATGTCAAACTCCAACACCTTATCACTATGGTACACAATTGAGAATTTATAATTCTAAAGGCTATTAATTATATAATATTTTCTTGTATGTAAGGGCATTATTTTCAGGCTAAAAATTTGAGAAGACAGAGGCCTCAAATGCCTCCGTCCTAGTGATGGGCCTGCACTTGTAGATCATATTATAGCTATGTCATTGGTGTAAATCAAAATGTCGACTATAATAATTTTTTTTGAAAGAAAGTACAATGACAATAAATTTACAAAATTATTTAGATTTTACTTCCACGGCCTAGTTCCAAAGACCACCATTAAATTTGGATTGGTACGCATAGGGTGAAGGTTTGACACCAATCCATATGTTAATTATATAGTGCCAATTGTTAAGTGCACTGCCCTAAATATTGATAAGATTGGATATTAATATAATTAATTTCACCAGTTACAAAAAGAAGAGTAATTTTCACACTCTATTTTTTGATATTCACACTTATTTTTTTGTACTCCATTTTAGTGTTGAAAGTGTATGCATTTGAGACAGTTGGATAATTATTTTTTCGTGACCTCTCATTTTTCCACAAAGGAATTTTGATTTTTTGAATTAAATTTTGTATAAAAAAAAATTTTATGACTAATATTTTGAGAGGAAAATGTAGTTGTATTCGAAAATTTGGGTATAGTACTTACTTTTTGGTGAATTTTTTGGATGAAAATTTTGTGCAAAAACTTCATTTTTAGTTTAAATTATTGAGGTATTGTGTAGGGACAAATAAGAATTTGAAAAATTAGTGTAGAGGGAATCGAAAATTAAGACAATATGATGGAAATTTTAAAAAAATAATGTGGCGGGACACGACACGTTGTGGGTATGAAAACGTCAATTTATGGTGTTGTCATAACAAATTTGGTTATATTACTGAATTTGCGGTATGATATTTTGCTAATAATAACTATCGTTAACTAAGCATTTCAATTGAATTTTTTTATACGATATGTTGTGGGTATGAAAACGTTAATTTATGGTGTTGTTATAACAAATTTGGTTATATTACTGAATTTGAGGTATGATATTTTGTTGATTATAACTACCGTTAATTGAACATTCTGACTAAATTTTTTTATACGACACGTTGTGGATATGAAAACGTCAATTTATGATGTTGTCATAACAAATTTGGTTATATTACTAAATTTGTGGTATTTTAGACATGTGTTATTACGGAATATTTTAATTAATTTCCTTTGGTACGACACATTGTGGTAAGAAAACATCAATTTATGGTATTGTCATAATAATTATGGTTTGTTATAAAATTTGTGGTATTTAAATATATTTTCTTTTAATATGACACGTTGTGTTAAGAAAATAACAATTTTAGGTGTTGTCATAATAATTGTGGTTATTTTCTAAAATTTGTGGCATTTTACAAATATTTTTGGCTTGAGTATAACAATTGTTGATTCTGGTACGACATATTTTGATTTTGTTACGGAATATCATACGAGTCAAAAAAATTTGGTACGATTCATTGTGGTAAGATAATGCCAATTTATGGTATTGTTATAACATTTGTGGTAACATTATTTAATTTTTGATATTGTACGCATATATTTGGTTAGGGTACAAGTATTATGGATTTCAGTACGAATAATTATGGTTACATAATAACAATATTTTTTAATTATGGGTAACCTGCTAATGACCTGTTCAACAGGTAAATTTTAATGTACAAGTCATAACTAGAATCATAAATATGCATTAGAAAATCAAAAATTGGCATAATGAAAATCATAAATTGTCATAATTTAGGCATACGGTATACCCTGTGTATCATAGCTTCCTCCTTTTCTCTTTGGCATATTTTGATGAATTGGTTTCCGGCGCGCTCGAGTAAAGACCTACAAGCATAACTGAGACCAATGTGAAGAAATTGTCACCCAATCTTGCCAACCATACGAATTCAGTGGAAAGTTAAATTGCAAAATGTACTAGCAAATTAAGAAATGGAACAAGGGCACTGTAAGCTAAAATGCCACGGGGAAAATTGTTTTCTACTTGCAGTAATTTTTAGCAACACAAAATTACAAACTATACAGTTTCATCTGGAAAAGAATTCTTGCAAATCCAATATATGGTAGGGGCAAAGGAAAAATATCATCATTCATCGTCTTCCATTGAATTCACAGACTGATAACCATTCTTGTGCTGCGCGTCGTGACCAATCAAGCTGACAAAAAGTGCCCCGGGAATCGACGAGAGAAGACCGCGATGTCAGTGACTCAATTGACATCGTGGTCTTCGGCTCGTTGCTATTGACTACCCTCCACCGCGGTCTCTCGTCTCCCTTCCTCCGAGGGCCGCGACCACCGTACGCTACCGGGTTTCCACACGGAACAATCTCCTCCGGCCGCCAGCGCGTCAGCGATCGGTCTAATCACCAAGATGCCCTCCCCCACGGCGGCGCACGACAACACGCTGAAAAACATTCCCAGCATCACGCCGCCGTACACCGGGCTCTCCGGCAGCCAAAAGGACGACAACGCGAGGAACAACACTTGTATCGGCAGGCAAATCAGAACCGAGAACGCCAAGACGTGGATTCGAGCCCTCGTCCCCTTGTTGATTACGAGAGAAACTACCCTCCAATACGAAAACAAGAACGCGAAGGAATAGCCGATCCCGAACCCGGCGAAGACGACGGTGCTGAACAACGGGTACCTGCACAACAGAACCTCGTCTTCGGTCGAAAGAACGGAACTCGTGTAGAAAACATCGGGCAGTTTATCGTCAAATGGCTCGAAAAACACGAAGAACATCTGGAGAATCGCGACTGGAAAACACGCGAGGAGGATAATCCCGATCGGGCACAAAGGGCTCCTCTTCTTGATCGACGCATTGAGGAGGAAAAGGAGGGTGGTTAAGAAACCCGGCTGTAAGAATCCTAGGGAGAAAACAATGTGGATTTTACAGATGACGGATTGCTGGGGCAGGGTGAGATAGGGGAGGAATGGGAAGACGTTGTGGCGGTAGAGAAAGGGCAGGCGGAGGATTTCGGCGAGGGACCAGAGGGAGACGAAGAGGACGAAGAGGAGACGGGCGAACCAGAGGGAATTGAAGTTTTGCAAGTGGTGGGAGGTGCGGGACTTGAGGCGGAGGTAGAAGATGGAGGAGAGGGAGAGGAGAGAGAGGAGGAGGAGGGAGGAGATGAGGGAGAGGGTGGCGACGTCGAAGGCAGAGTCGGCGATGGGGATTGGGGGGAAGAAGGAGGGGCCGGTTGGGTCGGGATGGGAATTGGTGAGTGATGGGGATGGGGATGGGGATGGGGAAGGGGCGATGTTAACGGGATTGAGTTTTCTCATAGGTGGGAGGTGGTGGTGGTGGAGGAGGCGGCGGCGATGTGGTGGTGTTGTTGAGGGGATGAAATTGCATAATTTTTTTGGATGAGGGGAAGGGAGAAGAGGAAGGAGGAGGGTGGTGTAATCTCTTCGATTTTTTCCCCCTTCTCTTCTCCCAACCGGCGGAAAGGAGGCAGGTGGGAAACTACAAAAAGGGAGAGAGAGAGAGAGAGAGAGAGAGGTGGGTTAGGAGATGGGTCCGGGGATATCGGGACGCGGGGTGGCTGCTGTCCCCTTGGGGACAGCAGCGTGCTGCTGTGCCCATTTATGGGCCCGTGCCGGTCTTGCTCTGATGATCGGAAGCGTTCACTTCGTAGAGCTCGTCGAGTAAAATAACAATGCAAAAAATCAGCTTAATTGGATATCATTAAGTGCCTGATCAGAGCCCATATAACTCCCAGTCCATGGGTTATAATGGATTTGATCCAGTATTTAGGATCCATTCTTTTCAAGATAAAAAGTTTCCGATCAGGCACTTAATGATATCCAATTAAGCTAATTTTTTGCACAGTTGTTGTATTCAACGAGCTCAACGAAGTGAACGCTTCCGATCATCGGAGCAAGACCGGAGTGAACCCCAAATTCGGGGATAGTAGCGCGCTGCTGCCCTTAAGGGGACAGCAGCCCCCCAGCTCCCGGGGATATCGGGGGGTGCAAGGGTTTGGTGGTTAATGAAAGGGAAATGGCTTTTATAGGATGTCAAAATCTAAAATATTGGATGTGTTATTGCATATGGAAAAACAAATACAGAGTATTAATACTCCTACGTTCCATATAAGGGCCCACTTTCATTAATTTCATTAATTTGATACTACTTTTTACAAAATTGTCGATCTGTTTTAATTTATAATTTTTGGCATACGCAATATGAATCTTATTTGTTAAGAGATTATTTATGGTTAAATTCTTCCCATTTTATCAATGGATATAACCCTTTTGGTATGAATAATTTATCGGTTTGGGCGTAGATGTTCTTATTTGGACATCTTGTTTGGGCTACTGGATTTATGTTCTTAATTTCCTGGCGAGGATATTGACAGGAATTGATTGAAACTTTAGCATGGGCTCATGAACGTACACCTTTGGCCAATTTGATTCGATGGAGAGATAAACCAGTGGCACTCTTTCCATTATGCATATATAAAATATTATAAATTATAGGATATAAACAATTTTCTTAAGATGGTGTGTATGGACCATCAAATGGCTGTTCGGACCATATGTGATTGATTGAGCATAGAGATTCATTACGGTACTAAGATAAACACCCGAAATGGGTTTAAAGCGTGATAGAACTCTCTTACATTGTCTCTACGTCTACAAACTAGTAACTACAAGCAGTCCAAGCCTACGAGAATTCTTATAATGCTAAAGGGATTATGAAAGCTACGGTCACTGGACCCAATTGGTGTCATCCTTATCTACATTTTGGGATCTAGGATCCAATCCTCATGAGATTTTCCCCCTGGATACACATATATACAAACCGACTGACTTAAGCATCGGGGGTGTTGATTGACCCCACACCACTGTCTAGCTAGCTTTCTTGTAGGTCCTTAGTCGAGCGCGCTGGAAACTAATCCATCAACTATATTGTTCATTCGAAAAAAAGATAGCAAAAGTATTCATGAGAATCCAGGCCCTTTTTGTGAATTCCGGCCTGTGACTATTTCATAACCCCATGTTTTTGTGCTTTTCGAATGCAGTCCACCAGTATATGCAAAAATTAAGCTGGTTAAAGCCCACTTTCAATTGTCCTTGTCCTATTCGGATTGCTCTGAATTTGCTTATATTTGTCTAGTAGTATAAGTGACCTGCCAATTATGCAGCCCAAGTTTTCTCACCTACAATTCATTCTTAGCTTTTTTTGAATCCAATTACTACTTTAGATACATTTTAGGCCAGAGGACAAGATAGAACTATTATCCAAAACCTGGTTAATGCAACCGATATTTACGAAGTTATGGTTTTTTTTTTTAAAAGTCCTTTCACAGTGTCAAGGGCATAAGTATCGAGCTATAAGTATGTATCATGCACCAATGAGGGGTTGGTTTAATGGTTAGGAACTTGGACTTGGTTGGACAAGGTCCAGGTTCAAATCCCCATAGCCTCTAACACCATTCATGCATGGTGGGATCTTTACTTCGGCCTCGACGTATGTGCGGTGGGGTCCCTTATGGATAGCGTTGTGGTGTGATGGAACAATACTCTTTAGCAGAGATGACGGGATACCATACTTGCACTTTCCATTTTGTATACCAAAAAATATATATATGTATCGCGCTACGGGCCTGTAACTGTTACTGGCCCAATGTTGCGGACTGCTTGGACCAGCTTTTGAAGTAAATGGGCCTAACAAGATTGCAAGACTGGCCTGAAAATCTTGGCGAAATAGTGAAACATCTTTCGAGGAAAGCAAAAAAAATTCACCAAACTAAGGCCCCGTCCCCGAAATGAAAATAAGTACTTATTTTTTAAAAAGGCAATTTCAAGTTCAAAAATTATGTACTTACGCAAATAATTTTTCTATCAATATGAATTTTGTTTGATAGATCTTATTGAGATATTTCATATGGTACAAAAAAAATTGAAATATTATTTTACATTTTCATTATTTTTGAGTTTGAAAATATGAAATAAATACTTATTTTTTAAAAAGGTATTCTGAAACGGGACCTAACTGGGTCAATTGGCAAGTTCTTGAGAACATAACATTTGAAACAGTAGAATAAGGCATATATTTATTTATTTATTTTTGGTGCAATAAAACTATAGTCTTGTCCATCACAAGAACATTTATGTCCATGGCGTGCTATTTTATTTATGTTTTCATTCTAATGGACTGCTATTTATTTTCACCTATATATACTTACTACTCAAATAATTATTCAACGCTATTAGAATATCATGTGGCAGTTTTCGTGTAGTACTCCAAAGTACCACGTAAGCGATGTCACGTGTTATATATTAAATACCCAATAATTAGTTCGATCCTCAGCTCGCCCTACTCCATATACATCCTTTTTTTTCTTGAAAATTAACAGATTTAAGAACCCAATGAAAGGATAGACGAAATTACTTTAAAATCTGGCACATTCTATTTGGACCCGATTCTTGGGTTGGTGTCCTGTTGATTACTTGATTTTATAAGTATAGTCAAGATCTGAATCCTCATAAAACATTGACCAAAAGCCTTTTCTTTCCTTTTTCTTTTTCTCAATGGGAGACCAAGCCTCTTGATAGAGGAGGCGTATAGATGCAGGCCTGCCTGATCACAAACATTACGAAATAGTACATTATTCCACTAAAACAGTTTTTTTTTTTTAATAACCAGATGTTCAAGCCTACTTGTGCGTGCATTTCGATTGATTTCAGAGAGCCTTGAAGTTAACGACCCGATAAATCCTCCAGTGGCTCCAAGAATTGAAATGTTTGGCCTATATGCGATTCGAACGTTAGAACGTAACTTACAGATAACAAGCAGTTATTGTTTTTTTATGCTCACTTGACCAGACCCCGGTTTGTTTCCACATAAATAGCTGAACATGTATGATTAGGTCTCACATCAGAATTGGGGGATGGTAATGTGCGTAGTGTGCACAGGACCGTGCTGCGCACCTCCGAGCAATCGAATTGTGCATCTGACGGCTTGGAGCTCATCTCGACAACCAACTATAGAGAGTCGTTCATTGCCGAGATGAGATCCGAGCCGTCGGATACACAATCTGACGGCTCGAAAGTGTATGGTGCTGTCACACGTTTTGTACATAGAGTTGTGGATGTAGGAATGTTCCAATTGTGGCGCACTACCTCCTAGCGTTTAGGGGACAAAGAAAAACAACAAATCCTTTCACTATGCCCAACTTTGCCGTTGCTTTGTCCGAATTAAAGCAAGCCAGGCCAACCCCACCCATGCTTTATGGGTACTTAGGCATGGAGCTGCCTGATAGATGTTGTTCATGGTGCTGTCGCTCAAGTGTTTCATACGGATCGTTCGTCTCGGCAATCAATATTTCGCATTTTAAAAGAACTTTTTCAAAAAAGTGTTTAACTCTTCACTGAAAGATTTATTTTAAAATTAGAACCATCTAAAATATTTTTAAACGAATGAGATTAAACACTATACGGTACTGCCCCTGAATCTGCTTTTTGGACAGCTTGGCTTGCTTCATACCTTCTCCTATTTTTTATATTATTCCTTTCTTTTGTCACCCCCCGGATTGTGTGTGTAAGCTTTGAGTTAAAGAAATCAGATTAGGCTCCATTTCTATTAATCGTTCATGTTGGGCCATATGGGACTCTAGAGCTATGTCACTTAATTCGAGAGCACAAGCATGAAGCCTCTCGTCTTTGAAAAATTCTCAAACTATCAAGATTTGCATGAGTGATATGATTGAAAGCGAAAGCAAAGAACATTCTCAAGAATTATGTGAGTTAGGTTCAGAGTGAACCTGCAAGACTACAATGATAATCTTAATCACTCGATAAGTGGAATGATAATGCAAAAACTTAACTCAATCAGACATCAATCAGCGGAATGACAACACACGGTGAAAGCCGATCATGTTTGTTTTTTTCCTTTTCCCTTTTGACTACAAATTTCTTTGTTGATCATTAATAAATCTGAAGAAGACGGTCCTTTTTACGCGTTGGTGATTATGTGGGCTTGATCGCGTACAGCAGAGAGAAATTCTCATAACTCATTGATTCGTCTAGTAACTAAAATAGGATTCATTTATTAAGGCTTTATTTGGCTTTAAAAGTGGAAGAGTAACTCTCTTCTTCTTCTTTTTTGTCTGTATTCAAAAAAAAAAATTGCATTTATTAGTTTTGCGTCAAATTTTTGTGACTTATTGATTCGTCTCGGCGAGAGGAATCGAAAAAGTAAAAAAATTGATCAAAACTCATAATTTTTTTCAAAAAGACAAGAATAAGTAAAAAAAAGAAGAAGCTTATTTATTGACTTAATTTTGTCTTTATTCAAAAAATTATGAGTTTTGATCAAAATTTTTTACTTATCTGATTTCTCTTGTCGAGACAAATCAATAAGTCACAAAAGTTTGACGCAAAACTAACAAATGCAAAAAAAATTTGAATAAGAACAAAAAAAATAAGTCACTCAACTTTTTAATCCAAACCCATCCTAAGTTTACTAGTAAATCGAAAATTTATCACATTAAAAAAGGTATACATCTAATAAAAATTTGTGATACATGTGTAAGGTGTAGTCAATGCGTCCGAACCTGCCTCGTAGATGTATTTGAAATGATACCCAGCTCATGCTATGTTGGAAACATGATTTTACCATCACGCTAAGATTGGAAAGCACCACCACGATGCAGAAATTACACCACACTTTAAGAAGACCCGAGAGATGCGAGGACTGAAATTTTGGTTTTCACAAGGAAACTACGACTTGTCAAAATTCTTCACTTTACGCGCTTTCAAAACTTTCCACCTCCAATTCGTATCCACTTCAATAATCGGACTCGTACACACTATAGAGGTTAGAGCTAGCTACTCGAGTACGTAGAACAACCAAGTAAAGCATCAAGTTAATAAGAATTCAACTAATATCTTATTGGAGTATATTTTTTTCAAGATATATGTCCTTAGATTAGATAATACTAGCTAGTTGGTTTGCTAGTAACTTGATTTTTACATATATAGTTGTTGTACTCAACTCAAGAAGGTCTACAATGTGAACCACTACGATCGTTGAAGTGGATGAAAAACGGGTTAACATATACTCCATGTATGACCGGGCTACACAAGACAGCCAAAACAGCGAGAGAAGCCTTCTCCTTAATTTTCTGATCCACAAGTATGCATGCGGGGATCCATGTGCTCACAATTCAGCAATCTAAGTGGAAACAAACAAGCTAGCTACTCAAACTAACTAGGGAAAGACTACAATACACATCTCTTATTTGAGTGTGTATCATATGCACCCCCAAAATATTATGAATTATAGAGAAAATGTTACGAATCGTATTGCTAAAAAGTTACGAATCGTATAAAGGTTACGAGATACACCAAAATGTTATGAATCATAATGAAAATGTTACGAATCTTACTGCTGAAAGGTTATGAATTCTAGAACAAAAGTTATGAAATACACTAAAATGTTATGAATGAACCATAAAATAGGTGCATATGGTACACCTTTTTAAGGGTGTGTATTGTAGACTTTCCCAACTAACTAATACAACTCTCTTTTTTTCGGGCTTTTGAAGTTGATCTTGGCAGAAGTTGTAATAAACCATTTGCTAACTAATTGTCAAACCCTTTGTTTATAGTTGGAAATCAATCTCTCTCTCTCTCTCTCTCTCTCTCTCTCTCTCTCTCTCTCTCTCTCTCTCTCTCTCTCTCTCTCTCTCTCTCTCGGGGATGGAATCAGAATTTGTATCTTCAGAGGATCAAAGCATGACGATAAAAAAATATACTCCTGTATCACTAGCTGGCAAAGCAATTTGTTTATTTACCGGTTCAGTTCTATTGAGAGACTCGGGATTTTTATTTTTATTTTTTATAATCGAATGTTCAGACCAGCTTGCGCGCACCTCGACTAATTTTGAGGCCCCGGAGATGATGACCGGGCATAACCCTTAGTGGCTCCAAGGTTTGGAATGTTTTGGCCTCCGTAGAATGAAACATGCCACCTCAAAGAGGAACAATTATTACTTTCTCACAACCACTTGGACAAATCTCTCGGGGTTAGGATACTCTCGATTTTACATGTCACCAAATCCGCAGTAAAGGTTTTAACTAGAAATCCGACCAATGAATGTGAGATTCGGGGATCAAAAAAAGAAGAAGTGAGATTCGGACTGAAGCTTGAACCTGTTTTTATATTTTTGTCAAACTTCAACGATGTAAAGAGGAATATCTTATTTCGTTTTTTTTTTTTTTTTGGCTTATTTCAAATAGGAAAAGTAAATATAGGTAACTGGATGTGTTCATTGTATTAATCTTGTAGGCATATATGCAAGGACAGAGCTATGTTGGAGTTCGAGGGTCCTAGCCCCAGCTCCCCGAGCTTTCGAGTTTTAAAATTTTTATTTTTTACATATCTGATTTTGAATATTATTGATAATTATTCATGTATAGCTACTTATAATCTCAATAATTTTGGTTCGATTTGATAAAAAATCAGTTATTTTACATTCTCAATTTCTTTCATAAATAAAAAAAATAAGCACGTAATAGTTTATGCAACCTAAAGAATCATTTTAATGTACATGCAAATGTAAAAAATTGGAAAGCAAAAACCTTATGATATACTATACGTTCCGATGAAAAATATATGTCTATTAAGCGTCTAAGCCGGGCCCCCGGAGTTAAAATCTTGACTCCGCCACTGCATATATGAGAAGGAAATTTCCACATTGCCTGCATATGCTTTAACGATGAATAAAAATACTACCGTACTTTTTACTAGTGATGACCCGTGCTATACATGGGATCATTAGAAAATTGACGTCTACATACTGGAGTACTAGTATGTGGCAATATGTTTTTATTTGTCAAACTTCAACAATGTAAAAAGTAATTCTATTTACTTTTTTTTTTATACTTTTTTTCTTATTCTAAGCGAATAGAGAAAGTAAATAATGGTAACAAATGTGTTTATTGTTAGTCTCAGAGACATGAGAAGAAAGTATATATATCAACATTGCTTGACTCTGCTTTAACAATGAATAAAATTACTCGTATAAAAATAGAATAATTTTTAGCCACATTGCCTGCATATGCTTTAACGATGAATAAAAATACTACCGTACTTTTTACTAGTGATGACCCGTGCTATACATGGGATCATTAGAAAATTGACGTCTACATACTGGAGTACTAGTATGTGGCAATATGTTTTTATTTGTCAAACTTCAACAATGTAAAAAGTAATTCTATTTACTTTTTTTTTTATACTTTTTTTCTTATTCTAAGCGAATAGAGAAAGTAAATAATGGTAACAAATGTGTTTATTGTTAGTCTCAGAGACATGAGAAGAAAGTATATATATCAACATTGCTTGACTCTGCTTTAACAATGAATAAAATTACTCGTATAAAAATAGAATAATTTTTAGCCACATTGCCTGCATATGCTTTGACGATGAATAAAAATACTACCGTACTTTTTACTAGTGATGACCCGTGCTATACATGGGATCATTAGAAAATTGACGTCTACATACTGGAGTACTAGTATGTGGCAATATGTTTTTATTTGTCAAACTTCAACAATGTAAAAAGTAATTCTATTTACTTTTTTTTTTATACTTTTTTTCTTATTCTAAGCGAATAGAGAAAGTAAATAATGGTAACAAATGTGTTTATTGTTAGTCTCAGAGACATGAGAAGAAAGTATATATATCAACATTGCTTGACTCTGCTTTAACAATGAATAAAATTACTCGTATAAAAATAGAATAATTTTTAGTACTAGCGATTGACCGCACGTACCGGATTAGCAGAAAGAACCAGAACAACTGGGAGTGAAAGTTTGTTGTTTACATTTAAGAAAAGAGAGAAACTTCTTCACGAAGCCTCCGTGAACAGAATGTTCACGAGGTCGCTCAATTTCAAGTGTCCGTTTCGACTTTGGACGGTTCAAATTTTAATAACATCCGGACTATCTAAAATCGAAACGGACGGCCGAAAATGCACTCCGCAAAAACTTATTCACGGGCCCTCTTAAGAAAATCACATGATGGTATTCAATACTCCAACACGAGAGCATGCTATTGCTAGGTTTAGGGAGAACGGTGTGCAGCCAAATCCGGCACGCAATCGGGTCATGGCCCAACTTGGCCTCCTTGGGGGCGCGACTTGCGGATCCGTACTGGCTATACACAGAAAATTCCTGCCGCATAAATTGGTAGTTTGGTGATATGGGGCCATGGGGGTATTTGGCGACCCACTTTTCACAAATTTTTTTTACAACTCAGGTATTCAAGTTAATTTACGCGCATCTGGACTAATTTTAATGATTTTCTCAAAAGAATTTGTAGAACATAAAAATTTTGAACCTGAAAACTGAGAGGGAATAAACTCCCAAATTTCAGGTATTCACCACTAGGTTAACCCTATTTTAGGTTTGCCATTTTCATATTTGGGGGTTTTGAGTTCACGCTATATTTTTGGTATATTTCGTTTTGAAATTCCTTTTCGTTTTTTCTGAATTTGTTTTAAATTCATGTTTTATTTTTTGGGTAACTACATGACGAGAAGAGTCTAAAAAGTGAAAAATCGTAAGTAACAGCAAAAAAAGGTTTTACAAAAGACGAAAAAACACCAAACAGTCGATATTTTTTTGCGTGTCGTTTTATATGAAATTTTTTCAACTTCAGTGCACATTTTCAAACTTTTTCGATTCTCATGACGAGATGAATGATTAAAGGAATATTTAAATATCCATCCTATTTTTTCATATTATGTAAGAATCCATCCTCCCCTTTTTTCATGCTTATGATTTCATCCTTGCAGTATGTAAATTACCTCTATTACCCTTTATTCAATTTCATTATATTCATTCTATTTTATATATTGATTTATAGATATTAAACATATTAGAGAGAGAGAGAGGGAGAGAGAGACTAGGGGACGGATGAAGAGAGAGAGAGAGAGAGGGAGAGAGAGACTAGGGGACGGATGAAGAGAGAGAGAGAGAGAGAGAGAGGGAGAGAGGGAGGGGGGGATGGATGAATTCCAATCCCTACAGTTACGGCAGAATATTGTTTCAAATAAATTAGAGACTGAACAGGGGGAAGGAAGAGATCCATAATTTCAAACTTTCAAACTTCCCACAAATCCCTTTAATTTCTCAGTTCCTTTAATTTCGGATGCTAGATGACGGTTTTTCTCCATATTTAACTCCCACGTCTGTTTCTTCATCCTCGTCCTTATTCATACTCATCCTCGTCCTTCTTCATCCTCGTCATTCTTCATCAAATTTTCTGCAACAAGGTATGCTCCTGACCATTGTTCATGAAATTGTAGTGTTTTTGGTGTTAGTTTCATGGTAATTTGTTGTATTTTTTCCTGGTTTTGTAGTCTAAGCAAACGCTCTTGTTTTTCGTTTTTTCATGGTTACTTGTTTGCATCATTTAACATGAAACGGGTTTGGTTGCTCAATCCATATATTGCTTAAAAGTCACCATGTATCTCTGGTGTAGGTTTAGCAGACTCACTTGGTTTTAAATTTTTACGCCTTATTCATTGATGAAGTTGGCCAAGTGAACGACAAAAAATCATATTTCCCATTGTTCTTGTTTCAAAATACATGGTTAAATTACCATTACAACCAGAAATAACATCACACAATCAATCTGTTACATGGTTAAATTACCATAATTATTTTAGTAATACGACATGATCAATTGACCACAAATTTGCAATTTTGTTTGTTATTGTTCAGGTTGGCCAACCGGAAATGAAAAAATCATGGATAAATTACCACAAGATTAAATTAGTTACTCTAATCGTATCGTGATTAGATGGTTAAATTATCATTTCATTTTATGGTTACATTACCTAAAAATGATTTTGTCTGTTTTTTCCATTCTAACACTATGTACAAATGTGGTTTAACTGACAATTTGTATTCCATGCAGGACTGACATGGCAAGTGAATTAATCATGATGTGTCAACATGATGGCAAGTTTGCAGCCATCCGGATGGATCCAGGGCATGATTTCAGCACTGTCATCAATAAAATATGTGCCCGGTGGTCCAATCTTGACCCGGATTCTGTCATATTGAACTACTCTCTCAACGATACAGATCATATAATATTGGACAACGATGACGATTTGACAACCATGTTCCAAAATGCTGAGCTTGCTGGTATCGATGATATTATGATCACGGTCAGAGATGGTGCAAAGTTTTTCATGGATGAGGCTGTTCAAGCTACCCCAACTGCAAAATCTAATACTGGTAAGGGCAAGCAGACCATGTTTGTCGAAGATGACGATGTCATTCCGTCGTTCTGTTCCCACAAAAAAGTTAAGTTGCTATCTTCTGATTGGTCAGATGGTATTACAGCGATTGGTCAAAGGTTTGAGGGTGGCGCTTTGGATTTCAAAAACGTGCTGCGAAAGTTTGCTATCGAGCGGGGGTTTGAATATACTTTGTCAAAAAATGACAAGGTTCGTGTTACTGCCCAGTGCAAATATCGAACGGTTAAAAAATGCATGTGGCATGTGCATGCTAGAATAATGCCGGGGAATGAGTTTTTCCATATCTTAGGTATGGACCTAGCTCACACATGTGGTTTTGCCGTACGGACGCTTACAAACCCGCATGCCACTGCGGAGTTGGTTGCTGACTTAGTTGGCGATGATGTTCGGGGCAAACACCAAACAAAGCCTGTTGATGTTGTTAAAGGAATTAAAAGAGATTATGGTCTAAATATCTCGTACCACCAGGCATGGTGGGGAATTGAGAAGGCCAAGAGTCTCGTGTTTGGTGACTATGTGAAATCTTTCTCGTGTTTGAAATGGTATGTTGGCGCAGCTAAAAGCACAAACCCGGGCAGCCACATCGAATTGCAAATTGAGGAGGAAACTAAACGTTTCAAAAGGTTGTTTGTTGCTTTCGGTGCATGTGTGCAAGGATTCAATCAGTGTCGGCCTCTAATTTTCCTTGATGCTGCCCATCTCAAAGGGAGGTATAGGGGGACAATAATGGCAGCCACCGGGAAGAACGGCAACCAAGGTATATACAGTTCAAATATGCGATTAATTTAGTGTAACATGTCGTATTCATCTGTTTGATGGTGGATTTTACTCCTATAATGTTGAGATTAATGTAGTTATCATGTTATCTTTTGGTGATATATTGCAGGAATTTTTCCAATCTGTTTTGCAATTGTTGATGGTGAAACTTACGAAAATTGGCGTTGGTTTTTGGAGCATTTACTATTAATACTTGTGCCTGGGAGGGAAATCACCTTCATATCGGACCGTCATACGGGGTTGCTTATGGCTAGGCGGGACATATTTCCAGAGTCCGGTCATGGGTATTGTCTTCTCCACTTGAAGAGGAATTTGAGAGATCATTTGAAAGGAACAACCAGAGCTTATAGAGAGAGGGTGGTGAGTGAGTTTGTTCGGTGTGCGTATGCTCCTACACGGGAGATTTTCCACCAAAATATGACTAAGCTTTTGAGTCATGATGATGGTAAGGTGGAAGAATTCCTAACAAATTTACGCCATGAAAATTGGAGCAATGCATTTTTCCGGGGTCAACGGTACGGCGAAATGACATCCAATGTTGCCGAATCATTCAATGCGTGGATCGATGCGGAGAGGCACCTTCCGATCACAATTCTTGTTGATGAGCTGAGAAAGAAGATCATGAACCTAATGTCAGAGAGGAGAGAAGAATCAAGCAAATGAGGGTGCCAAATCTGCCCAGAAATGGACAAGAAGATGAGGGCATCGTTCAATGAGTCGAGGACATGGGTAGTTAGCGCAGCCGGTGATGGTGTCTATGAGGTGCACTCGTTTCCTAACGTAACAGTTGACATTATTAGGCGCATTTGCTCATGCCAGAAATGGCAACTTACTGGGTTTCCATGTGCCCACGCTGTTATCGTGCTTTCTTCGAGTGGGAAGGACATGACCGAGTATGTTGACCCCTACTACTTTTCACAAACATTCCGTGCCTCTTACTCCACCTCAATCCACCCGATACCAACTGTGTGGATGCCCGAGCGTCCGGTTGTTGAGGATTTTCTCCTTCCTCCACTTTGCAAGAAGCCACCCGGGCGACCCAAGAATAAGCGAATTCCTTCTAGGGGGGAGAACGTAACTTTTATTAGGTGTGGGAGGTGTGGCAAGATGGGAAAACACAATCGCCAAACTTGCAAAGATGCTATGTAGCTTTGGCCCAAATTGTTGCGAAGGAACTCGGGAACTCTAAATAAGTGCCTTTAGCACGAAACTCTTGCAGTTTTTTTTAAGTTATTAAATAATACGTGCGGTTAACCCGCATATTTAGGTTCTCGTTTATTTCGTAGGAAGCAATTTTTATTTATGTTGTGGTTTCATGTTCCGCCGTATGCAGCAAGACTTTGTTTTAGGATTTTCCTTGTTAATGTCAAAAGTGCAGATTTATTTGGCCTCATATGATTGTCTATACTTCTGAATTGACACTGTTTTCATGGTAATAAAACCATGTGTTCTTGAAAGAAGATCAATGACCAGGGAAAGAACAAGTAAGAAATTTTTGATCAACTAATCAATTAGAATTCGATTTAAATTTAGGGTCAAGTTTTCATGTCATTTCTCATTCAGCAAGGTTGCGAATCTTGATTCATTGAACTAACACTGTTTTCATGGTAATAAAACCATGTATCATGACATAATATCACTGAAGAATATGACCATGAATAAAATAAGATACTTGGGAACAACTTATCAATTCGAATTTGATTTGCAATGGTGGTAAACTTATCATATTCGAATTTGATTTGCAATGGTGGTAAACTTATCATATTCGAATTTGATTTGCAATGGTGGTAAACTTATCATGTCATGTCTCATGAAAAAAAGTTGGCGAATCTCAATTCTCTGAATGTTTTCTAAAAGTTTTTTTGTTGTAAACTGGCCATAATACAATACAACTGGAACTATTTGAACACAAGTTTAATGATTCAAGTTGGCCAATACCTATTCCTTTTTCCTAGTTGGGGATGAATATAACATGACCTGTATATTCAGCAATGGAAATGACCAGAATCCTGTTTATCATGACCCGTTCAACATTATCTAACCTAGCAGAATATTACCAACAAACCATGATTAAAAAATTATCCAAAGTCAAACATAATCCAGGTTTAGTTGCTCGAATTTGTGCTCAACTTTACTTTACAATTCCAAATGCCCAAAATCAAAAGAATACATTCAGAATGGCAATCAAAATAATAGTGAAACAAACGCCAAAAACCACCTGGTCATGTTTTCCCAACAATTGCAAAGCATCCAACCAAAAGTTAATTCACAATCATGCCTGATGCATGCAAAATTTGAAAACATCATCCAGAAAACAAACACTAAACATCCAATTATCCCCAAAAAAGGTTCCATGAACAACTAACATCATCCTAATTTCAAAGAGTTAGCAAAGTCAATGTCAGGAATACCATCCTAACTCCACAAATGGCCTGCACCACTTAGGAATGCTTTAACTATTTCAGACCGGATTTTATGACATGCTGCTTTCCGTAAGATCGGTGCGATTTCTTCATTTCGATAGTATTGCCGGATGATGTAACACACAATAACACCGCAATCGAGGCTGCAACCAAAAAAAAAAATTACATGATAAGTTGACCATATTACGTTGAGCGTTCTTAGACATCGTGTGTCATGTAAATTGGTAGAGCGAACATCTCACCTACTATCTTCCTGTTGAGGACTGTCTTGTACTGTCACTATGGGTTCGCAATCCTGTGTTGTTAGCAATCCATCTCTATTGCTTTTCCAATAACTCTCCACTTGATTTTTCTGACACAAAACCATCGTGAACAGTTGGTTAATATTACATGATAGGTTGACCATATAGTTTCATGTTTTGATTTTGCTAAATTACCCACATATTACCCAACACCATATTATGACATACAAGTTATGGAAAACATATTACCAGTTGTTCCGCTGCCTTACAGTGGGCATCCACTCCGGTTCTTTCCATCATAGAATTGTAAAACTTCCAGCTTCCTTCTTCATTGTCGAGGACAAGTAATGTCCAATGATAACCAAAGTGGATTGGAAACATCAAGTATCGATAAGAAGCCGTTTGTGGCATCATTCTTTCAAGTATTTTTTTGCGTTCTATAGGACACTTACACCCTAGCATTGTCTGCACCCGACATTAACATAAAATAAACATATGATGAATGTCATATAAAAGTTCATAATGCGTCACTGAATACTCAGCAAGGTCGCATCTTACCAAGAAACTGCACGTGAATACATAAACCGTCTTGTTCGTCACTTGTGTGCAATCACCCTGCACCTGATCTGCCACACTACCTTGCTCACTTGATAGGATCTCCACGTATGCATCAATAACCTATGAAACCATATGGCATTTAAATCTTATCATTATAGGGCATGACAAGTCAAAAACAATGAAGATCATTAAACGAAATGAAATTCATAACTACCTAGAAATTCCATTAATCACTTACATTCCCTGATATCGCAGAATCAATTATGAGTTGACGTATATCTTCAACAAACACGGAACATCCCACAACGGTCCCTGACCAGATAATCGTGCTGCATACAAACGAGGGGCTGGCATGGTCAATTTGTATTTCACAAAATTTAGAACATATATAATGAAATACCAAATGATAATAGATCAGATGCTGAATTTTACCTAGTATAGGCTTCATCCCACATTTTTTTAATCTTAGCTTTCTCCTCGCTCGAGAATAGACGATGTACTGCGTTTGTCCTAAGGTTTCTAATCGGTTTAGGCTTAAAAGGTCCCTTTTCCGGCCCTGCGATAAAGTTATCAACATCGATCACTCCTTTGGGGTCGACTTCTGCATCTTCTTTTGACGATTCTGATGTGCGTCTATTACGTTTATGTCCATACTCGTACTCTTCTTTCTGGGTGTCCTTCCTCATCCTCGTTCTCAGACGGGTAATCATAGAACGCTCTTGCTCTTCCGGTGTCATGGATCTGTATTTCTGTGTCACTTCGTGTACCGCTGTCTCCGTAAGTTGATCCCATAGCTGACTGTTTTCACTTAATAGGACCAAAACAGTTTCATCCAAGCTTTCAATCTTCTTGTCCTTCATTGCAATTTCACCTGCATGTATCTCCTCAATCTGTTTCATACGTTCCTTCATATTTGCAATTTGGTCACGGAGCTCACCAATTAGTCTTGAATTCTGATCATGTTCTGTTGGATTACCGATGTATTCAACACTAGGACCACTGTCTCGAATAAAACTGATCCATGATGCAATTTTGGCACCATATTCCGTTTGCACACTGCCCTGTTTCAAGAAATCCTCCACCGTGCGCACACTATCCTGAGTTTTTATCATCCTCGCTGATTCCCCCTTTTTACCAGTCACCAATGCATGTTTACGCTTACTACATGGAGTCCCACTACCATACTTTGCTGAACCATTTTTCCCTTCACTTCCAATGTTCTCCCTTGACATTCCAGCATCGCCATTGTCTACATTCCCAGGTACCACATTGGGGTCATGAACCTTTTGTTGCCGTGAAACCACCTGATGAATTGGAAATCAAACATGTCACTGTAGTTTACCGTTATGATTAAATTAACACGAGTAAATGACTACAAGATTGCAAACATGATCATTTTCAATAAACTAGGATTTAACAAGAGTCGAATCTAGCAACCAAGAAAAGGGATTTTGCCAAGTACGTTAAACAAAACACATACTTGATCAGATTCAAGCTCATTGAGTGCTATTTCCCTACACGCATTTACCAAATCCATCGTCCTCCACTTAATTATACCGAGGGATTCTTCGGGATTGAGGGGCTTCACCAGATTGGTGTGCTCGCATAGCCAGTACTGCAAATTTCAAAATAAACATGGTAACTGCATCATATTTATTCACAACTTCAAAATGTAGTTTAAAATACCAAACTTCTTACCAGAAGAACCACGACACACCTTGACACCCTTCTTGGGTCATCATGATGCTGTCTTATTGACGTCATAAGTTCATCCCGAATCGCCCCACACCAATCATAGTTTCGTAACCGTGTCAAGTCCTCAACACGTTCCAAATATACCCATTTCACAGTTGTCCCGGCGGGAAAAAAAAGACTATGTAAGAGGTAGGCACACAGTAGCCGTACAAAATCCAGTCTTCCAGCCTTGTTGTTTCTAACCGCATACTGTTTCACAAGTTCCTTTAGTGAAGAACTCGATAAACGTTCTGCTTCGATGGAACCTCTTCTCACCATTTCAACTCCTTCTCTGGATCCATACTTGAAACTGACCTTTTCAGAACCCCCTGTTATGCCAAATATACTAAATATGTCGTCCCGTGTTATCCTAAGAGTCTTGCCTCCCAATTTAAACCCGCCAGTTTCAGGATCATATGCATTGATGATCTTGATAATCATTTTGTCGCTTTTTCGACAATGAGCGGATGTCAACTTGTTCTCAATAATGGACTTGAAAATCTTCCAGAATGGAGTTTTCTTCATGATTTTCTTGTGTTCATCGCTCAAATTCAGCTCCTCAATCAATGCCTTTATGCCATTTAGGCTTGCACGATACGCTGTCTCTCGTATTTCTCCCACATTTACATCTCGATTTCTCTTCGAATGAGGATGTTTAGCCTTAATTCCTTGCGCTACACTCCTAGATCTTTTTTGTTTCGGCACTGACTCTTGCACATCAAGTTGAGGATGGTTGGCCTTAATCCCTCGTGCTACACTCCCAGATCTTGTGCGAACCTTCGAGGACCCTTCCACATCATTATTTTCTTGTGGTCTCATACCTTTTAACTTTGAGGGTGGTGTATCTTCAACTATTGCATCATATAAATCCACTTCTGTTTGTTTTGGCTTACCTCCTGAAATATTGTCAGACAGTCCATTAGGTCATTTAAAGGGTGGTAAATTTGGAGACTGTTCACAAAGTTTTCATGATTACACAAGACTGGATATTGTATGAAACATTGAATTTAACACTCAAAACTGACCATGTTTGAGGAAACACTAACAAATAATTATCGGCTACTTTCAAGTAGGCTAGTCTTGGCTACTACAAAATGGCAAATTTATCACCTACTAGCATCACTTCACGGTTGACTATTATAACATGATAACTTGATCCTGTTTTTTCATGCATTATTCATTGACCAAGTTGGCCAACCAAACGTCGAAAATTCAAATATCCCGCTGATCTTGTTTTAAGAAACATGGCTGAATTACCATGCAATTCGGAAAACCAAAAGACATATTTCCCATTGCTATTGTTTCTCGAATCATGGTTAAATTACCATCAAAACCGTATATAAGATAACATAATCAAACAGTTACATGGTTAGATGGTTAAATTACGATGACATTTCATGATTATATTACCATGATGATTCCAACGATACATTACCATTCCTAATCTAGCTTCGATCCGAGTTTTCTTCAGACAACAAAAAGTCATTTCTTCCATGTATGTTGTTCCACGGATCATGGTCAAATTACCACAAACAAAAAAAAAAAAATTTCATGCTCAAACATTTACATGGAAAAATGATTAAATTACCACTCCGATACATGGTAACATTACCATATCAAATACAACAATAAATTGATCTTAACAATGAAGCCATGGAATGCAACAGGTTACAATCTTAATTAGGAACACGAAATCATGAATTGATGAATATCAGTTTCAATCTGACTCAACTCATCCAATTACCCTACTGATTTAGCACGATGGGCATAAACAAATCAGTTCTATAAGCAAATCTGTTCTATTAGCTTAACCTAGCTCCAACTATGAAAACCAAACAACACAACCGAAGAACAAAATGGGTTTTAATGGATATACTTACGAATTTTGACCATGTCGGTTTCACCACCTTTTTCTCCGCTGGATTCTTCAACGACGTACGACTTGATTGATCGCTTATTTTTGCCCGCTGGTTTCTTCAACCCCATTCGGAAAGGACGGGTGAGTGCATTCACAGTTGTGCGCCGCCGGTAATCGGAAAAATGGAGGACGAACGGGATTGGGTTCTCCGAATGGTTTGGGTTTATAACGATTAGGGTTTTTCAAAAACTTTCAGCACCAAAATCGATAGGATTATTTCCGTTTGGGATGGATATGTCGATTGATATCAATCACGACAATCACGGGACGAGGACGGAAGGATTTCGCAGAAGGAACGGTAATCTCGCGAGGACGACAATCTCGCGAGGACGAAAGGAGTTATTATTTCGTCCCTAAAATCGGTTCTCTCTATATATAATATATATAATATTATATAATAGCTAAAGCTGGAGTAAAAGGGCAGAAACGACATAATATCTTATAGGAGGATGGAATCATAAAGATCTAAAAAGGGGGGGACAAATTCTTAAATCTGCTAGGCTTCTAGGATGGATAATTAAGCCTCCCATGATTAAAATCCCAAAGATTCCAGAGAATAACTCAACAAAAATTACGGAAAATAACTTTTTATTAAAAAAAAACTTATTTGCGCGACTTTAATGTGCTCCGGTCTTGTTGGGAATAGGAATCAGGTGAAGTGACGCATTTGGGTGGACATGTTCGATCGAGCTCGGCCATTGGATGTTACCCTAAGCTGACGTGTAATGACAGGCTCATTGCCGGTTAAACTTAGCGCTTGTAGACCCCACAACCACCGGCGTGGCGCAGCCTTCGTGGTCATACCTTATCCAGGTGTTTTAATCTCCACCTTATCAAAACTATCACAAAGTCTTTTTTTAGTAAACTAGCAATTACTATGAGCAGTCCAAGTTAAATTCTATTTCCAGGTGATTGCTTAACAGCCCAGGGATTATTAAACTTGCGGTACAATTAAACACGAATCTACGGTGTAGAACTCTGCCATGTTAGGACTCAACTTCAGAGATTTGGCTTTTGCTTATAGATATCTTTGTTTTTAAAACTTAGGAGTAGTAATTTCACAGCATTTTACCATGCACGATCAGCTAAAAGACACACACACAACACACACACACATACACACAAAAAACCCCCCAAGTCTGGGTCATAGCCGACCAGTAATGCTACATACACATCAACAACACGCATCTCTTTTACATATGTATGGGCCCCACATATTTAATTGTGGGACGGAACCCGGCCACCCTTATGTGAGATGGGTGTGGTTGGAATTGTTGTGTTCCTAGATTTCATCAAATTCAACCGAGAGCATTTAAATCTAATTATTCGTGCATAACACTTAAGTCTAATTAATTAATCTATTTCATTATACCTCTATCATACCTAAATACTTATTGGAGTATATTTTTTTCCGATTGCCAGAAAATAAGGATGTTGGTGAACCAAATTTCACATCTCAGTAAAATCAAAATGTACTTCGACGTACATTTTAATACCTTATCAAATACCCTTAACCGGCTTTGCAAAAAGAAAAAGAAAAAAAAAGGTAACAGGGAGCGCCGACTGCGAAAGGTCAACGCCTACTGGCCGTTACAATTGTGTTTTCATATTATCATAACTGGCGACAGCAACGTTTGACCTGGGAATAGTCCTTTCTGGCTTTTTAACCAGTTTTTTTCCCGTTGAGAGCAGGAACTACGAAACCCCAATCACTCTCTCGGACGGCAATTATTTATCCCACCCCCAAGTTAACTAATGGCGGTTTCACCTCAAAAACACCTCCTCTAGAACATCCTCAAAAATACCTTTGACCTCCCTTCTCCTCTTTTGTGGTGCTGTGTAAATCAAGAAACCTCTCTCTCTCTCTCTCTCTCTCTGGTATACCTCTTGTGTATACACATATCCTCCCTCAGGACCCTCACTATATAAATCGCCCTCCCCAATCTCTGAATCCCCCTCTCAAACCCCCCCTCCTCAGAAAATTCATGTGTTTAATCTCAAGATTGTACTCTAAACAATTACTATACCATGAGCAACGTTCCAAGAGTATCTCTATCAGACTCTTCCCTGACCCTCTTCAAACTGGCCATCTCTGGCTCTGACCCCTGGCCCTTCTCTCTCGTCTCCTTCTAGCCTCTGATCAAATTCAAACAAAAAAGAAAGATCCATCACACCAAGGGGTTTCTTGTAATTTTCTTGGTTTTCTTGTTTGTTTGTTTTTTGTTTGGAAGTACAGATGGGTGGAGACAAGATTAGTGTGTTGAATAATTTCCACCTGCACTTCCCCCACCTTCATCTCCACCACAAGAAGGAGATGATGGTGAAGGACATTCCGAAGGGCTGTCTGGCTGTTATGGTGGGGCAAGGGGAGGAGCAGCAGAGGATTATAATCCCGGTCATATACATCAACCACCCACTCTTTATCCAGCTGCTCAAGGAAGCCGAGGAAGAGTATGGGTTCGATCACAAGGGACCCATTAACATTCCTTGCCACCTCGAGCAGTTCCGCCATGTCCAGGGCATGATTGACAAAGATCAGCAGTCCCACCACCACCACCACAGCCACCACCACCACCACCTTCTTTGCTTCAAGGTTTGAAAGATTGTGGATTTGAATTGATAGTTGCGAGCTTCCGTGTAAAATATTCAGCAGTGTCACGGATACAGATGTTCCGAAACCATCTCCCAATTATTTTAAACTTGTTGTTTAATGTTTGATTTTTTTTTTGTTCTGTTCTTGTTTTTGTTTAGTATAGTAATTTGGTGAACCCAAATATATGTACCCAGATTGCTGTGGAAGTTGATGACAGTATTAATTATTACATAAAGTAATTCATATTTGTAGCTGTATTTTTGTTGTTGTTTTGATACTCCTAGTTTAGATTTTTCTTATTTCTTTAATTTCTTCATTTATGGATAACTAAGGTACACTACACCATCATGTTCCGATAGATCAACACTCAAACAAGACATACATGTATGATACTTTTTGAGATATAATTCATTAAAAACACTTTTGAAATGGCTCGAATTATGCATTACATATATGCATGCACTACAAGGTCCCCGGTTCCAGATCGGAATATTACTCCATTTAAATTTGTGTAGATACAAAATGTTCTCTGTTTTTCTTAAGGTCTTCTTCCTTCTTCTACATCACTTTTTTGCCAGCTATGGTATTAATGATGAAAAGTATGAACGCATGAAATCGGTTTTTAGAGAGAGAGAGAGAGAGTGGTTGGGACGGTGGAGGGGCCCCAGAGGGTATTTGCTCGATCGAAGGCAATTAGAAAAGTTTGATTGATTAGATTGTGGGGTGGTGTAGAGCCCAGAAATGATGGACATAACAGAACACGAAACTCTTTCCTTCCTTATTAGCGTCACATATTTGTGCCGTTACCCCAAATCAGCTTACCTTAGCATTACATAATGAATGATGCAAACCGTATACATATAATAGTCATTCTCCAAATTAGGGTTTCGCGATTACGGCAATACCCATGCTAATTAATTATATGGACTAGATTATGAAGTAAGAATATTAATACGGGATACTGATCACATATGAGATCGATACGATGTTATCGTTAAACCTAAACAGTGAGGACAACTAGAGTACGTATGCAATTCCGTGAGTACAAATGAGTTCGATACGATCGATACAATCTTAGTTTCATAAAGTACAAATACTTGACCTAAATTATGTGAAAAGTATTCTATACTTTGAAAATAAAATAAAAAATCTTTTCATATTGTGCATTGAGACACAATTCCGTGAGTACCAACATATGATACGAATATGTTATTCATATGACTCTCGTATGTATAGAACTATTTGTATTTCATAGCGTGTGGACTACTAACGCTTAGCCATTGTAATTACTAGTTCTTTTCTAGAATCTTATCAAATAAATGAATGGTTGTGGAAATTATCCTAACGCGTTTAACATCACAAAATAATTCCAAATTATAAGTGACATCATTGTGCTTGGAATCTTGAAAAAGGAAATTGGTTTCATGTAACATCGTCTGTATAACGAGATGTTCGAAAATGATTAATGGAGTCAACTGTTTCTTAACAATGAAAAACATCTTAGTGGAAGACAAAGTCAAGAGTCCCATCAAGAGGTTAGGCCGGAAACTTCGTCGGAGGTCATGCGTCGATGTCAGATACTTAGCGAGACACTCATCAAATTAATATACGAAATGAAAGTCAAGAGTCCCATCAAGAGGTTGGTCTTCTGTAATCAGTTAAGTAGTGGAATCAAGCAATGCAATTAATAATGAGAGATTTAGTGATAGGTACCACTATAGACAATTCATAAGTCCACAAATCACACCTAATAGTTTTGTAAAGCCACAGGTTCACACAATCTAAGCCCTAGGGTACCCTATAAAAGTGTATAAAACCCTAAACCCTGTAAAAGTGTCTAAAACACTAAACCCTATGAAAGTGCATAAACCACGAAAATCCTATAATAGAAACGTGAATCCTAAAATCCTATAAAAGTGCTTAAACCCTAGGATACCCTACGCTAGGGTAATCTATCCTACCCTAGGGTACCCTATCCTATAATAAAAAAGTGCACCCTAAAATCTTATAAAAGTGCCTAAATCTTAGGGTATCCTAAAATAGACTTGAGACATTACATAATTAATAGGTAGACTTGTAAGTTTATGAAGTTCACCTAATAAACCTAAGACTAATTTTTTAATTAATATATACTCTTATCCGAACAATAATTCTAGCATCAACTAAACCAATGAAAAAGACGTTTTGATTGATCAATCAGGAAAAGCCAACAATCCTTCAATCAATCATCCGTTAATGTCATGTAATTCAATAGTTCAAGAGCACCGCCATATAGTGTTTCGGATCACTCCACAACAACACGTTCCTGTGGGAAATGTTAATTAGAATATTGTCATTATCTTTCTTCTTCACTTCTCATTATTTGAGATTAATCGGTTGTTGGTTTAATTTCGTTCTTTATTCATCTGTATCTGAATATGTATCTTGTTCTCTTTTTTGTTTTTGAATGCCAACCTCTTACCTTGGGGTTTGAGAGGTGCGTGATAGTCGGAGCCTGAAGTGCCAATCTAGTTGCGATGCTAGGTTTTTCCCGTAGTGATGCCATTTATGGTCGTATCCCTTTTCACTGTTGTACCTATATATTCCACTGATTAATAAATTCCTTTTTCGCCAATCGAAAAAGGCAGCTGATCGATTTCTTTAATAAATTCCCTACATTTTCAATCGTTAGTTAACCGAATAAGTATTAAATTGTGAACCACTAGCGAGCAACACTTAGGATTCTCGTGCTATCTAGTCTATCCTAGAATTTCTCCCCCCCCTAAAATGTAGGGAATTGTACTGAACAGCTTAATTTCTTTAATATTGGCTTGGATGATTGATTATACAAGCATATATTGACTTTGAACTTGTCTTTCTCTAGATCTAGAAATTTAAGATTTCAATATATACGGTTTACACTCCGATTCATATGACACATGCGAGCACTTCTGGTTAACGTGGCAGAGCTAGGATTTTTATTATACCGCGACTGAACTATATAAGGCAGAGAAAACTCAATTGGACCAAAATTCGGTTATCTATCGGTTTTATACATTTTTTGCTAACTTATTATATGCATCAGATTTAATTATTTGGTACTTAGAATACTTAGAAAGATACTCGAAATTGATTATTGTCATAAAAAAAAAAAACAAGACAATTTTTTCTTACAGAAAATTAAAAACTAGTATTCGAATGGGAGAATTAACAAAATTTGTTTCAACTTTTTGAGATAAATTTGTAATTAATTATACCATATTTATTTACTGTACATATGAAAGTACTATAATAAATAAGTAAATGAAAAGCACCAAAGCTATCTTGGCGATGCCAGGCACTGACTTCTAGACACATGAGTTCTCATGAGTCATTAACATATTGGAAGTACAAAACCTTGATTTGCGAAATTTAAATCCCATTAACCATCTTGACGAGAGTTTCTGTAATGGAAAACGTAGGCTTCGGACTTGGCTCGAATTGTCAAGATGAAATTTAAACCATTGATAGTCGAGATAAAAAAGTTTGGATTTTGCCCTTCAACCCGACACCGGTTCCAGGGTTGTATACGCTATACAATGCGGGGGAAGATTAGCTCTGCTAACAGCAGAGACAATTCGCAGAGACAAACGCGTTTGGTCCCATTTCGGGTCCTAAAAAAATATAGAAAAATGCCCATAAATTTTTGAATATTATTTTATGCGGCCCTATAAAAGATCAGCTCCAGTGGATATCGGTAAGTATTATTTTTTGATTCGTAAGGGCGAAACTGCTCAGTTCGCCATTACGAATCAAAAAGTAATACTTACCGATATCTACTGGAGCTGATTTTTTACAGGGCTCCATAAAATAATATTCAAAAATTTATGGATATTTTTTCTAGATTTTTTTGGAACCCGAAATGAGGCCAAACGCGTTTGTCTCTGCATAGTTCTCTGCGAATTGTCTCTGCTCATAATTTTTTTGGTGGAAGATGGCATGCAAGAGAATGAAGAAATTATTGAGCTTCAAGTTTGCTTTGTTGCTTTTGAACTTTGAATAATATTCGCGAAAGTGGACAATTGGATTGGCCTGAAATTTGAATTACATTTGCGAAAGTGGACGATTGGATTGGCCCCAACTGTTTTGAATCAATCATATATACATAGTCGACAGTACTCATCCTATATCTTAACTGCAGCAAATTCTCCTTTTGAAAAAGAGGAGTGGTTCTTAATCAAACAAAGTGTCTGCCATATTCCCCACACTCAATCTTCAACTTGTTTTTGCTTTTTTCCCTCTACTTTTTCTCCTTTTGCTTATTACCCATTATGTTTGTTACAGGAATAATATTGTTCCATAATATTGGAGTCCACCAGCTCCAATAATCTTGCATGTATATATAGGAGTAGCGTTACGATTGGCAACGGGGTGGCGTGGGATGGATATATATACCACTTGTTCCCGTCCCCGAACCCCGAAACTCCTATCCAATTCTTGTCCCCGGCCCAATCTCCATCAGGGATCAGTTTTAATTGTTTACCCTTCATCCCTGCTCCAAACGGGGAACTGTCTCCGATAGAAAAATCCAAATATGAAATTTCAACTCCAGACAGCAAGCATTTGGGGAAAAAAGGCCAGTTGATGTAGTAAATAAGAAGAGAAGATCAAAATGAAGTGTGTTTCTCGTGGCATTCGTTTTTCGTTTTGTTTCACATAGAAATTGAACAACCACAAGTATTGCAATTTCCTTTTAGTTTTATTTTCGGAATCACATACCAGGTCCCAAAAGAGCCCAATATTTGGAAAATATTCAAATTAACTAATAAATCTGTAGCAACTATTTAATTTACTAAATAGATATCTGTATTTTTAAACCCCCCCCCCCCCCCCCCCCAAAAAAAAAAAAAAAAAAAAAATCACTTCAACAAGATTAGCTTATTTTTATTTATTTATTGTTTTTAACATCATAAAATTCATTTATCAAACTCATACGGCACTTAAAAAGAGATTTCGTAACGTTACAATAATTGATACTTTAACGTCAGCTTGAAGCTAAAATAGTTTCAAGGCAGACAATCTATGATATTTGACTTGCAACCCGCTTGTATAAAATGGATCCGGATCCTCTCCGGTCCATTTGGACATTGGACTAGACAAGATTGTCTAAATCGAAACCGTTCACTGGCATAATTAATGGTTTAGATCTGTTCAAAAACTCTTTCAGGTAAGAGTAGTTAACTCTTCCATAGAAGAGTTTTTGAACAAATCTCAACCATTCATTGCAAAAATGGACGATTACATATGCATGGACTATCTCGTCCAATCCAAATTAATCTTTGAACGGGAGAGGATCTATTTCTTACAAAAGTTATTGTATAGTTACAATATGGCAGGGGTGTATATCAATATATCTGAGGTGATATATACATTACTGCGTGAGATTATTCTGCGATCACAAGAAAAGTTTTTACGCCTATATGGAATAGGATCCTCTAGCTTAGTCTCTTCAAGGGACTAAACGGTTTTGTTCGGATCGTTTTTTAGCCCTTCCCGAGTCCATTTTGATGATTGTCACCGCTAATATTTTAGATAGATCCCATCTAGTACATTAGGCACACATACACACACAAAATAATGTAAATCGTACATTGATGTCTTCTCGAACCATATTTATCTCTAGAAAAATATATTTTTATCCAATATTGCAATGTTTCTGAACCCATTTTTTTAAAGATAAATGTGTTCCGAAAATATATTAAACGCTATCTGATTAACATGGTATTTTGTTGACGTGCCTAATACTCTCGACGCTGTCAAATCTTAATCATTGAAACGGACAGGTAAGGACCCGAACAGAACCGTCAAGTCCCTCAAAGGGACAAATCCCATTCCTTTATACATCTGGGCCAGTACTCAACAAGGACATGATACTCAGAAAAAGGGACAAGCAGGCATGCATCCACAGTCAATGGGAAAACCAAATTCAATCAAGTTTTTTTTTTTGGTTCTCAAATATTAAACGATGGGTAGCGGAATATACAGTTCTGCATTTTTGAAAATATCGAAAAATCAAGAGTGTCGTACGCTATGAACTTATACACAAAATTATAATTAATTTTGTTACCGAGGAGTGGATACCCGTATTATTTATATACACTCAATTGTGGGGTGTGGATCGTAGCATTGCTCACCGTGGTCTTGACGGGCACACTTTCGATTTCACTGCCTCTAGGATTTGTTATGCACAAAAAATGAAGTTTCATTGCCATCCTTTTTTTTTTAATTTTATACGAGCATTGATAGGAATTAATACAGATTTTTACAACGCAGAACCGGATAAAACTGTGTTTAGAGAACAGTTCGATGTACACACACACATTCATCGCACACATGCACACGTATATCGAACGATTTCGGATACAGTTCTGTATAGAATCCGTGTTACTAGACTTTTTCTTTTGTGATTCTCTTTGTTTGAATTAGCCAAATGATTGGCGCCTTTTCTCTGCATGTCACAATCTAGCTCCACCAATAAACAATCAGACAACAAGTATTATTATAATAGAAAAAATCTTCTTTACGGTTGTTCCGTAAAGAAGAAGTTACGAAGCTCATTCATGAGCGTCCAAAGTGATTTGAGAATTCGGATTGAAAATCAATTATGACCGGTAATAATTGATTGTGATTAACTTTTTTCCGAAAAAAATTCATTAAAATCTAGACCGTCCAGAATCGAAAATCAATTATGACCGGTAATAATTGATTGTAATTAACTTTTTCCCGAAAAAGTTTCATTAAAATCTAGACCGTCCAAAATCGAAATGAACGCGCAAGATTGAACAGCTCCGTGACACTCTCATTAGAATAATCTAATGTTGTTAAGAGGATCAGTAAGAGGGTCATTATCAGGCCGTGTTCGGTGAACGCTCGAATCTATGGACTAATTACACGAATATAAGAAAATAGACTTGCCTAATTAATCATCATTTCCCTCTTACTTACTCTCTGATCTTTTTTTTAGTTTTAAACTCTGAATCGAAATGAGGTGTTCCTTTTTTCTTATTTCTTTTTTTTTTTTATCACCATCAAAATGAGGCGTTTAAGTTTTGTTTAATTAGTTCAGTTGGTTGCCGCGGCTATTAATGAGACTAGAACAGAAGTATTAGAACCACAAACACATTTGCCGAAATAATTGCAGGTGTGGGACCCCACAACGCTGCGCAGAACCTTCCGGATTTGAATAGTACTTACAATTTTGTTGACGTTTAAGTGGGGCCTCACTTTTAATCTTAGCAAATAATCACAATAAAATTAAAAACAAAAAAAGTCAATTAATAAGTGACCACCACCCCCTAATGTTATAGTAAGACCTAGCAAAGGGCTATATTTCAATGTGGGAATGTTCAAAGAATTGCGGACTAGTTAATTGCAACTACTTTTACAAATCCATAATATTCTAGCAGTGAGGAAAAACATTACATGGTTGACTTCGTGGAAATCCGACCACTTCTTCAAAATCTCTGATGTTCTGATCAGAAGGAAAGAAATCGCTTGTTGCACACGGTTTTGTCCACATTAGGACGGTCCGTCTCGTTAATTAATGGTCTAGATTGCTCAGTGCCGTGCGTAATCTCAACCACCCAACCGTCTCGGCAATTCTGACTATTGATTGTCGAAACGGACGGTTTAGATGTGCACAGCACCATTCCCTAGTCTGAAAGTTAGGCTGAAAGTTGATGTTTCCGAACTATATGTGGAAACCAGAAAAGGGGGAATCTGGTTCCAGCCCAACTCTTTAAGACACCAAACACACAGTGTCAAAATCCTTTGAAATTCCTTTCGAGGAGTTGTATATGTTTGACACGCTTTCATGTCTTCGATCTTTTCTGCCTTTATTTTTTTAATTTATTTTCCTATTCAGTTCTTCTTTTTCTCTTATTCTTTTTTATTTCCACAGACCAAGAGTTCATATCAACTTATATACGGCACATCAATTAATCTGGAAGTCCTGAAATTAACAAAGCAAACCACTTGTACTTCCAAAAGCTTTTTACTAGGATTGAGGGAGATGGAGATGGGGATTCCATATAATTAGAGGGCTTGAAGGTATCATAGTACTAATTAAAATGCATGTGAGCTCCTCTCCGTCAGTTCTCTTTTTTTTTTTAGCTCCCAGAAACACTCTTTAACTACAAAACAAAACAAAAACAAAAAAAAATCAATTATTAAAAAATTTGGAACATTTCTCGATTTTTGTGTGCTCCTTGGCCATGCTAATCTTCTCTGTATTGTTCCAATCTTTTCAAATGTCCCCGAAGGGACCTTCGACGACAATATTAGGAGAGTAAGATGGCTACAGAATAGCCAGCCACTTCACAACAATCAATTTTTGTTATATAATGCAGAAACTCAAGTGTTTATACAACCTCAAGAATTTCAACAGATTGCTCTTTTTTATACACAGTATCCATTCCCCAAATGAAGACTGTTAGATCTTGACCACATTTCAAAGCATATTATGATCGCCAGAGTTGGTACGGACTATGGAGCTGTATTGCCCAAGAATCTGGGGATTTTAGGCCTTCTACGTATATTCGCTTTCCCTCGATTTCTTTCCAAAAAATGAAGGGGGAAAAAAAGAAGAAGACACAAGGGGATTTCTTTCGGCAATCCTATGTCCATGAGTATTAGACAAACTATTGATGTCTTGTATTAGAACTGCGAATCGTCACACCATGCAAAAACTTGGTATACCCAAGGAAACTGAGTCTTCCATCGGAGCTCCTTATCCAATCCTTAAGTAAAGAGTGCGCGGAATGACCCAAATTCAGTTCCTGCAAAGTTTTCCGAGTTCATATATAGTCTGAAAAGTGAGAATCAAGAATACTAAGCAGTTGCATATTAGATAGACGAAAACCTGGGCCAGTTCGGCAACCGAGACGCATCGGTTCCCTTCTTCTTCAAAATACTGGAATGCTGTATTTGCAATATTTTCCCACCCTTCAAGAGCCTCAAGCTGATACGTGCTAATGGCCGCGGCACAGAATTCCTCGAAATCCATATGCTTATAATAGAGTGGTTCCATCTTCAACAACCAAAATTGCAAGCTTTAGCCCAAGATTGTAACTTGTAAGGACCAACATTATTATGTCATAGCAGTATGAGCAAACATTAACTAACTACGATAAATTCCAGTCGCCATAAACGAAGAAAGATGGACATTAGTCCCCAAAAATTTTCTACTGCAGTAATGGCTTTTCATGCAAAAATTTAAACAACAAACACAAAATTAAGACATCGAAAAAAATGGGGAAATGAAGGGAAAACAGAACTTTATACGCATGCCGGTCTCAATGTATAAAGTTCAAATTTCCAACTGAAAGTATGGAGAATCTCACCAAATTTAAAATATCAGTAACCCTCGACTCCTTCATAGCATTGGTTACGTTCTTCGTAAGGGCCTGCATAATATTTTCAGTAATTAAATGGTCATGAGAAAACATATTGAAAGATAATTAACACCCTATGGGCAAAGAAAACAAACAAGTGATCCAAATGGGGTAACACAACGAACCTTTGTAAAATTATTGAGCGACACAAGCCCATTTTTTGGCTCCAAGAGGCTAAACTGAGCCCGAAGGTAAATCAGTTCATCCTCTGTTAAAGCTTTTGAGAGAGCCTGAAAAAAAAAAAGAAAGTGAGCCAAATAATATGCAACCTAAGACCAACCTTCATGACCCAACGAATAATCAATGAAACGGTTGCCTCTCTTTCTTTCTTCAAACACTCATCGACTGATCAATACCGTAATATATCAATTACAAGCAGCCTAATGCAGAAACTTTCTAAATCAACCAGTATGGGTCGGTAATTACCATGAATGCTGCACGCTTCAAAGGTGTGGCACGAATATATAACTTGACCAATTTGTAAATCAGAATATCGAGAGGCACATCACAGTTTTCAACTTGCAACCATGGGTGAGCTGCAGTTATAAAGGGAATAATTATTTCCAGCAGAACAGAAACAGAAATCCAGATGCCACTATCGACAACAACAAATTATTTACATGTTTGTAAGTCCGGAGTCTATCCCTGTTGGACTAAAAGAGTACACAAGCTGATCAATAAGAACTTACTCAGTGCTTGGGCAGCAGTCATTCTTTTCCTGTGATCCTTGTTCAGAAGCCTTCTGACAAAATCTTTGGCTTCTGCTGATACCCCAGGCCAAGGTGCATCGTCAAAATTTGGATCAGCCCTTAGCACAGAACGAAAAATTCCTGATTCAGTTCGTGCCCAGAAAGGCCGGCTTCCGCATAACAATATGTACGTTATCACTCCAACACTCCACATATCTGCTTCAAGGCTGTATGATCTATGCAGTACTTCAGGTGCAACATAGTATGCACTACCAACAATATCGTTGAGACGTTGATCTGCTCCAAGTTCAAGAAACCAAGATTTTTAATTTTGGAAGATATGCAAAAAAAAATTGTAGTCAAAGAGCTAAATCTAATGCTAGACTGTTGGTATAGCCATGATCAGAACAGCACATATTTCACCCGCGCCGGAGTTGCTGGCTCACCCTTGCTGTATCCGTGAACCACTGAGCAAAGTTTTCTACCTCTAGTTTATCAGAGAAGTTGTCCTATACCAACAACGGTAGAACTCCCATTCCACTTCTTCGAATCCCAACGCCAGTATTATTACTTTTTTTTTTATAGGAACACCACTAGTATTACAGAACCCAAAAAGACAACAATGATCAAGAGTCCATTCGTTTTGCTCCATCAGGCAACAGATGGGTACAAACACCCACCTAAAAGTGTAAGCAAAAGGAAGCAGAAAGATAATTCAAGGTCATTCAGCCGTTACCTGGCCTAATAAAATCCGATAGACCAAAATCAATGACCTTCATAGGAGCATCCTCGGATTTAGTAGTAAAAAGAAAATTCTGTCAAGCCACGTAAGAAATTTGTTAACAATAGAAAGAGTCATGTGCATACAACAAACAACTGTAGGCACTGAGACAAACAAAAGGAAGTACATTATTGAGAAGTTCTGCTCGTCATAAGTACCTCTGGTTTCAAATCGCGGTGTACAACACCTTGAAGATGACAATAAGCAACGACGCTTAATATCTGGGTGACAATAGTTTTAGCATCCTCCTCTGTATACCTCCCACCTCTGCAACAAAGTAGTACAATGAACCATTGAATTCAGCATTAGAATAATTAAACACCACCAGAAGTTGTAAATAAAAGTGTTCCATATTCAACCTTGATAAAATTCTGTCTAGCAGTTCTCCACCTTCACACAATCTGTCAAAACAATATCATAAATGGCTTAGAACATGCTTCGAATATGTAGAAATGTTGAAAGTTTACGTAGATAGATTAATTCACTAGCACAATTGGATTCATTTATCAAAGTAAAGTATTAGATATGAAACTCTAAACAGAAGAACGGGCATGAAAATGTTATGAGATCCAAAGAACTCATGAAGTCCGTTTGATACTGTCTAATAGACCTATAAAGACACATTATCATTTACGCAACTATGTCCACACAAAACAAACTTGAGCAAAAAACAGTATCTTAAGTCTGTCCTTTCACCACTCTATATATATGTGCATGGAAAAGAAACTACAACAGGAATCACGTACTCCATTACGACGTAGACGTTATTTGCATCCTCAAACGCATCGTAGAATTTGACCAGATTCTTATGTCCGGACAAGGCTTTTAATATTGTCACTTCCCTACGAACATCTTCAATCGATATTGCCGTCGTCATCTGCCAAGTGATACTCAGTTAGTTGCCTATCTAACGAAAACTGAAATGAGTTAGTGCCGGTCAGCTTGTAGAAGATATCATTGCACAGGCAAAAAAAGAAGTAAATGATAATATCAATCCATGGAGAAAAAGTACAAAAACTAAAAAACCCTAGACGCACGGCATTCATACCCTCCATCCATCAACTGTTTTCTTTTAGATGAAAACTATAGTAGACTGATTCTATAATTTGACACAACACCCCATTTTATCTCCTCTCAAGAGGATGAGATAACAAAAAATAAACATTCCAAAAAAAATCTGGTGACAAGACTGTAGGACAAACTACAGCGATATTCTTCATGCGTTTAGTAGCTCAAGTTCCCCGATAACTTCATACCAGACAAGGTATACACAGCTTCAATACTACTGGCAAATTCTTGGCTTGCTGTTCTCTCCTTTCAATTCACGGCGTATTCCCCACGAACATAATCCCACTGCTCTACTCCAGTTTGGTAGATCCCAACTTGGTTTACTATTTGTCAAGTATCTAATTTATGGATGATTGATTATCCTCAAAAGGTAGAGGATTCTGGTCTAGGTAACTTGTAACCTCGACATTCACTAGTTCTTCAGCTTGAATAACCTAGGGAATAACCTGAAGATGACAGCGTCAAAAAGGTTGAAGAGAAGTATTACATGCAGAACAACAGAGCCTAGGGCGACTTGTAATCGATAGTCTTGGAAGAAACTTCTGCCAGTTACCACTATCTTGTGGATTGGCATTCCAGATTTAATTGAAATTGGTCTGAATAACCATTTCTCGGAAAGAGCGGATCCATGAAAGACAACTTTTGTATTTGTGTGCAATATAGAAACATAAGATTTCCCTCATCCAATGAAACAACACGTTCACCAGTAAAAAGGAAACTGACAAACGTTCCCCAAGCAACTCATCATTGTTACAACTTAAATCGTTCCAAGCCGAACATATCCGACAGTCTAAGTCATCTTTCTTGGAATGGTTCACATCATTTCGACTATCTAGGAAAGAACAATCTGGTCAGATTGTCTAAATGTGGTATGGCACTGTTGGTACATATAAACATAGTCCAACTTTATGCATCAACTACAATAAAATCTTCACCCAAATAATTTTCTCCCAATCCCTCTGCCGCCTCCTTAAGAATATCAACAGCGAAATATGAATGTACTGAAACTGGTGAATTAGGAATTTCCAAGCTATATAATACCCCAGTGTCCACGCCCTAGGATATGGAGTAAATTCCTGTTTTCATGGTGAAATGGCTAACACAGCGTCGGTCCAAACCTCCATCCTCAGACAAAAGCATGGTCTAACAATAGATTGCACAATGGGCAGCCCCAAAAACGCTTCATACAAAACTGGTAACACTAATGGTAATCGAACAACTATGCTTCGGGTTAGGCTAATAGGATGATAAACCACCCAAATCAACACCACAGGGCATAGTAACAGCTGCATGTAAGTACCATGCTGCCACCATTTGTCAACTTCCAAAGACCAGAAGTTATGCAGAAGTCCCATTCCAATCCAAGGAAGTAGCAAGTGGCAGACTATTGAACTCTTTTCAACTAAGCTAATACCAATAGACATCCCCAATTCAAAGAGAACCCCTACTTCAAAGATAAAAATAAATAAATGCCCCTGAAAAATCATTAAATTTAGACCACATTGAAACTGATTCTAATAGACACGGACTTCGGCCCTGTGGTCTTGTACCGGCCGTTAACATGCTTGGAGTTTCTGGGTTCGAGCTGATGGAATATCATCGACTCACTAACGCTACCTATGACGCGCGCGCGCGCACACACACACAAAAGCCACCTTTGGCGAAAACAAAGAAAAAAAAAAACTGATTCCAATCTACAGTTCAGAGTATAACCGATTCCATTGAATCATGCAAACAAAAAACTGATTCCAGATTGAATCATGCAGACAAACTGGTTTACAATTTAACCCAAAAAAGTCAACCGATGCCGCACAATTGAACTCAAAAAGTCAACTGATGGCTTAGAGAGAGGAGATGATAAACAGAAGTATGAAAAAACACAAACATGCCACCACACACCTTAGCTTTGGAAATTATCTTCACAGCCACGGGTTGATTCTTAAGCTCACCCTTCTTACCCTTTGCCCAACATGTGTGACCGAAATGCCCTCGCCCCACCTCCTTTCCCAATTCGTACTTGGCCGGAAAATTCTTCGGGTACCCAAAGTTCTTGTCGAGATTCCCATCATCTTCGCCGCCGTTTTCCTCCGGTATGGTCCCCTCCATGGGCGGCTTGGGCTGTCCCTGCCTTTTCAGGATGGCCGAAATGATCGGCCTCGCCGGCGACGGCGGAGGGAAAGGAAACTTAAACCTCTTCCTCGGAGTCCTCGCCGGCGACGGCGGCAAGCCGGCGGGGTACGTGGTTTGCCATGGGCTGGTGTCTGAGAAGGAGGTGGCCGGGGTGGCTTTGGCGGAGTTAACGGCGTCTACTGCTACGGTTCCGTTAGTAGGCGGAGTCTCCGGCGGGGTCTCAGGCTGAAGCGGCGGGTTTGACCGGTCGAACACGGTGGAGCCGCCGGCGTTGGCACCTCTGCTGCAGCACTGGCCCATCTACACGGCCCACGGATTGTCTGCTGCGATCGAGATCGGTCAAAGTCTGTACATTGAACGGCGGTGATGATTCTTATTACTTGGAGTTGAAGTATATTCTCTCGTACCTTTTGGCCGGCAAAAGACCGTTGGATATGTATACGAAGAAGACCGGATATAAGTATTGTTTATATATGTCGAGAGGGAAATGGGTTGGCCGGTTGGGTGCGTGGGGAGCGAGAAGGTCTAGAGAGAGAAGACGGCAAGCTCAGCAATGGTTCTTTTAGAGAGAGAGAGTAGTCGAAGGACGGACGTAGTTAACTTTTTCTTTTTTTAAATTGATAGAAGACAATCTTTTACAGTATGAATCTGGTACACTATATTAATTATAAGAGTTCACAAGATAATTGAACTTAATAACTCAATCAATACTAGAAACTTCGAAATAATAAATCTGGTTCTTGTGATGATCTGATAATTTGTTGTTTCAAACACAAAAACAAATAATTTGTCAAAATTTCCTAGGTCCGGCAGGTTAGCATACACGTGTTTCCACTAATTCTGATTGGGGTTTAACTATTCTTGAAATTGGCTTGTAATTGGCAGAAATTGATTTGTACGTAGACCATGAAAGTCAGGTGTTATTTGACATTTGACTTCCTCTACAATTCGAGTTTGAACTTTAGACCATCGGAATTTTATTGCATTAGCAATTTATGAAAAGTAATGGCTCGTGAAAATGAAAATTAAGACCTTTTAGTTGTCTTGATATCATTATCAATTGCAATTTGGGTGTCCAGGTTGCACCCTGTTTTCAAATTCAATTTCAAGAAAAGGCAAATATTTTTCAATTACGTGGGTCTTATTACTCCTCATGATTTAAACTGCAGCTCAGTGGGCCAAAAAAGACTCAATTTTTTTTTTCAATTAATAGAAGAAATCATTCATCATATATAGAGTATAGAATACAAATCCGGAACACTATATTAATTGTTAATTATGAAAGTCCACGAAATAACTAAGCCTAATAACTCAATGAATACAAGAAACCCGTTATATGGTAAAAACAAAGAAAGAAATGAAAAACTCCACCAAGAGAAGAACACTCACACACAGGTGGAGAGATTCGAACTCCTAATGAGATACAAAAGTTCTAGTGGTCACAGTTTCTATGGCCAGTAAAATGAATTTTGAATTAGTAGTGTATTGTTTGGGGGAGAGAGCACAAAATTACAGAGCAGATTTTCTGCAAATACCAATTAATTCCGTGGTGGTTTTTACAGTTTCATGGGATTTCCATTAGAAAATGAGGAACATATATGGACGGACTGGGACAAAGTTGCTAACTAATCTCGAGATTGTTTTTTTCCCTAAAAAAACAGAGTGTCTTTTGTTGTTGGAATTGAGTTAAACCAGTGACATTATTTCCTGGAAATAGATTGGATTATTAATGATGCAACCAAATTCACCTTGGATTTTTTTGCGGTGGAATGATGATTTTTGGGTTATGGCCATCGGGACTTGTAATGTGCGCTGGATGGATGTCCTCTGTTTCCACAAAAGCGGGAACAAAATAAGGAGACAAAAGGACCAAGGAGAAAAAGGTTTGAACCAAACTTCCTACAGTATCTTGCACATTAGCTCAGGTGTCTTGAACCGTTTATGCACACTCTTGACTAATTTTGAAGGTCGATTTCACCGTTCATTTATAGGAGTCTCATTAAAACCAATGTAAAGCTCAGTAATATAAACTAATCCTGAAGGAGTTGATAACACTTTAGAAATTTCGAAAGGAGACTTGATTATAGAGAAAATTTCTCACTCTCATACATTTACCACTTGACTAACCCTTCGGTGCGTTTATATTAAGCTATCCTTGCAAATTATATACTCTCATATAGAAAAATTTACACAAGAATGAGATGACATTTTTTTGCCATTGGAGAAATCAAACTGAGCCTTTTTCATCATTTTTTGACAAAGATTTTGTGGAGTTATACTTATTTATCACAAATTCATAATTAATGTGACTTACATAAAAAAAAAATACATCAGGAAAATTGAACTGTGGCATATCTTGGTTCTTGAATGTGAATTTCTTTTTTGGGCAAAGTTCACTTTGACCCCTGTGGTATGGGTCGTGTGTTGTGTGCTGATACACTCCTCGTGCACATAATACCAATATGGTTTGTGAAGCGTACATGTAACACCTAATTCCGTTTATTTTAACGGATGTGTATCTCACCACTAATCATTCAGTTACTGCCGACTCACCTACCAAATGAAGAAGGGCATTTATTTATTCATTCAGAAGTTGAAAATTCCTTCGAAAAACGGCCAGGTGCTGGTTTTCCTGGCAAAAAGGCCCCTTCCCAATTGATCATTCTCATCAGCCTGCAGTGATTAATTGATGAAGTTGAATCCCATTAAAAGTGTTTAGCTGTCAGTTGGTGAACTGATCGATGGTTTCAGATCTGTAGCCTAATACCAGAGGGCCTCCTAATTAACGTAAAAATAATGCAACCAAACCAACTGTTTATATTAATTCTATATATTGATTGTTAATCCTTCCCTACCAAAGAATGCTAGCTGCTAATCCTATAATCGCATGGATTTAGCCTGGATGCATTATTTCTTTATTAGTATAATCACTTGTGTCGACCATAATCAAGGAATCAAGTATCCCAGTTCTGGTTTAATGTATATGCTAACCTTTCACCAGAAGAATATTTTTCCTATAACTCGTGTGTCTGAAGCAACTTTTACAATGCATCTCGATTTATGCTGAGTTCTAATCACACCGCTCGCTTAACCTCGGAGAGCAACACTCCGTATGGACAACAATGGACAAGTTTTAAAGGGGTTGATAACACTTGAGATGTTTCGAACACGATACCTTAGAAGCAAACAAACCCTAAATCCCAACCCTCAAAAAAATATTTATTATCGATTGTCAAAATCCTGCATTTTCAACACCTAATAACATAGGCTTGTTCTTATGTTTGGCGAGTGCAATTTTGTGACCATTATCTTCCCTCTTATTAATTGAAATAGTGAACAAAACTCATCTCATATTTGACATGTATATAGTAAACAAAATAACGGGCGGAACGACTACAGGATGCGGGCCTCAATTTTTACGAGCAAAGAGTATTTTGATAATTATAATACCAAACATTACTGGTTTGGCCCCTTTAATTCTGTTCCGCTAAAGTTCTTATTTTTTGCTTTACAAGACAAGTCATTCTCTCACAATATATATCACTTTTAATTTCAAAAAATAAGTACTTATTTGTGTTAACGGGACGGAGCCTGTTTTATTTTAACCCGTTCAAAATTTCTTTTTTTCATCACAATGTTTCCAAACTCAACATAATTTTACATTTAGCCCCTTCTTATTAAAATTTTGCTCTTGTCATTGAGAATGACGGAGGGAAAGAAACACTCATTTTGTTCCAAGTATCTCTAACATAAACATGGATCATATCGTGTCAAAAGTCAAAACCAAACAAATGCACGCCAATTAAATGAAGACACCAACAAATTAGTTGAGTAGTAAAGCCTATATATGGAATTATTAAGCATTCTAACTGGGTTTCACTCACAACAAATATTGAAACTTCCAGTACAATTTATTGCTGCACAAATTATAATATCTGCAAAAATAGTTTGGTGTTTTTAAATTATATAACTAGTAAGTTGACGTTGGAAAATTCGAGATGTTCTTCTATATATCTTACTCCTATATTTCTATCCGTATATCTTTATGTTATTATAAAAATACGTAGAGAGATCTCATAAAGGATTTTGTCTTAGTTTTATAGAAATGTTGCAGAGGACTAGGTATGAATTTCAAATACGAAAACGAGTCACTTATAACGCGTCAAGGTTGGCGTCAATCTATTATGAAAAGCGATTAGACTAATAAAGTCACCATCCTCCATTAATGGCTCAGGCTTCAGAAGAATCAGAACCCTATATTTTTGTACCGTCAGGTAGTATGGTCGTTGATGTAATTGATTACATTGCACCTTTCGTTTTAAGAACTACTATAATTACAATCACACTAAAATTCACATGCCACTTGGAACTCTCAGGGTTCTAATCAAGAAAAATACTATTAGAATGTTATAAAACACGTTGCGGAATCATACAAAAATCATAGACGTATATACTGTGACTCTTTTGTTAATTTTTTCTCATCGAAGTTACAAATTGTTTGGGCGGATGGTAAACCACGATTGGGCTTTTCCCCAAAACGACTAATTATTACTATTATTATTTTTTGTTACTAAACGAGTAATATGGTTGCCAAGGATGGAACCAAGGGGTCTAGTGGCGGCGGCCGCCACAACAAGAATTTTAGAAAATATAATTATTATATATAAAAAGAAATTATCCCCAATTTATAGTCTCTTTACCGCTAGATTTTTTTTCTCATTTTTTGTCATATACTAGTCCTAAATCTTCTTCTTATTTTTTCCAATAAAGGAGACCAAAAATGAAATAATATAAAAGATGATGTGTAATTAAAGGGGGAAAAAAATGTCTACACTTTAACTGTAAAAACAAACCTCCAAAGTAGTCCCATTGAAAGGCCCAGCCCAAACCCGGAGCGGCGGGCGTTCGATTTGGCGCGAATTTTGGCCCGGCTTTGTTTCCCACAACGACTGACGCCTGTACTCCTTTCAGTTCATTGCACTGCACTACTCCCAATTCTCTTAGCAATGGAAAGCGAAACCACCGAACAATCTCTCCTAATGGAAATAGACGAAGAAGATGAAGAAGTAGAAGTAGTAGAAGAAGAAGAAGCGGTGCCGACTCCATTAGTACAAGAGCCCCCGAAGATCCACCGCCTGGACGAGTCCGTGGCGAACCGAATCGCCGCCGGAGAAGTGATCCAGCGGCCGGTCTCCGCCGTGAAGGAGCTGGTCGAGAACAGCCTCGACGCCAGCTCCACCTTCGTCAACGTTGTCGTTAAGGACGGCGGCCTCAAACTCATCCAAGTCTCCGACGACGGCCACGGCATCCGTGTATGTTAGTCGTTAACCCTTCTTCCCCCGATTGAGCTGCCTAGGGCTGAAAAAGAACCGAACTGGTATAGGCTCGGCTCGTTAGCCAAACGTGTCGAGCTCGAGTTTTAAGCTTGTTTTGGTAAATGAGCCGAGCTAGAGTTAGTTACAGGACAACCTCTTCTGGGTCAATATTCATGTTGTTGAGAGGATTTTGTTTATGGAAAATTATAAATCCTGTTAAACTTTGAGGATTTCCATTAGTGTTTTCGAAATCCATAGGATATTTACAATCCGGTGAATTTAAGAATCCTAGTGTTACTGGATTTGAAACTTGACTCTTTTATGGAAGCTCGGCTTGTTAGGCACAAGTCTGAGTTTGGACTAAATTAACTTTTGTTAGAGACAGTAATAGTAATACAGTATGTATTATTTAATTGTAGTTGCTTTTTTTTAGCTTTTCGTCTAATTTTTACGTCACATCGTTGGGACGAAGTGAAATCGAAAAAATATGAAAATATAAATCAAAGTTGAAAAATTGTTCATAAGAAGATGCGCTAGACACTAAAATATATATTTTTTTGTTTTGTTTGTGTGTGGTCTTTTTCGAACTTTTTCATCTTGACTAAGGATTAATCCAAAAAATTTGACCCCATTATAGTAAATTGAGGGAAAACAACAAAAAAATCGGCCAAAAAACTCGGAAACCTAGTCCAAAGGGGGTCTTAATAGAGGCTCCCTTAGTAAATGAGCGGAGTTCAAGCACATCGATACTAAACGAGCCAAGCTTGAGATTGATTATTTGGGATCGACTTCAGCTCGAGTGAGTATAGTTTTGATGGAGCCGAACTCGAATAGTTCAAAGCTCGGCTCTGCAGTCCTACTGAGCTCTGTACTTTATTCTCAAACTTGAATAGGTTAAATAGCCATTTGTTGTTGTTGTTTGGTATGTAGTTTGAGGATTTGCCGATACTATGCGAGAGGCACACGACATCCAAGTTGTCTAAGTTTGAAGATTTGTAGTCAATTCGGTCGATGGGGTTTAGAGGAGAGGCATTAGCCAGCATGACCTATGTGGGTCATGTAACCGTCACCACCATTACCAAAGGCCAATTGCATGGTTATAGGTATATATTCATTGGTTCTTCTTGCTATTTCACTTCATTTTGGCTCTTATTTCTTTTGTTTTGAAATTTATGATACCCAGCCACCAAATGTGTTTTTTCGTCTGTTATTTGCCCCTGCTCTAAGAATCCGGAGCATGTTTTTGAATTATGTTTTTTTGCTGGTGGTTGTTGATTTTTATGCTTTTGTTGTTCAGGGTGTCATATAGAGATGGTGTAATGGAGCATGAGCCCAAAGCATGTGCAGCTGTAAAGGGGACACAGATAATTGTATGTTTTGGAACTTTTACCTTGTCATATGCTATCTTATTAATGGCAAATTGACAACTTCGTGATTTGAGAATGGCATTAGAATAATTCAGTGGTTAGTTGAGAAACAAGAAAAAAAAAAAAAAAAGGGATAGTTCAACGCAAAAGTGGAGAATGGAGATTAAGGAAAGAAAAACACATGGGGAGATCATTCCGTAATTACTTAGAATCAATTCACTAGATTCTGAGTGAATATGGGAACTATTTGCATCGATTGGGGGGGTTAAGGGTTTGTTGGGTAATTTGAATCCTATAAAATGCCATGGGTTTCAGGAGATAAAAGAAAGGCATGTTATAAAGGAGTTTTAACTTGGTTGTTCTGTGAAAATGTTCTTATGCGTCCCCAAGTATTCCACTGATCGATAAATCTATTTTCTGTTTTTCCTGTGTTTGATTTGTGCTCAGATAGAGAACTTATTTTATAACATGACTGCTCGGAGGAAAACACTTCAGAACTCTGCTGATGATTATCCAAAAATTGTAGACCTACTAAGTCGGTTTGCCATTCATCACACAAATGTGAGCTTCTCTTGCAGAAAGGTTAGTCTATTTTCCCTTGATGCTCAATTTATCCACTTGGGGAAACATATTTGTCTTCCTTCCCTGTTCCTTTTACATGATGATTAATAGGAGGCCACGTCAATTTTTCGTGTATGTAGCATGGAGCTGCTAGGGCAGACATTCATTCAGTTGCCACAGCCTCAAGGCTCGATGCAATTAGGTCTGTTTATGGGGTGTCAGTTGCTCACAATCTGATGACTATAGAAGCTTCGGATGATGATCCTTCTAGTTCAGTTTTCAAGGTGGATGGTTTTATTTCCAACTCTAATTACATTGCTAAGAAGATAACAATGGTTCTTTTTATAAATGGTATGTGTGCATATTCTATTGATGTAGTGGAATTGACAGGTAACCATAGGTTGATCGTTATCTGTTGAATCTTATCTTTGTGGTTACAGTTGTGCCATTATTTTTATGCAACTACTACGGGCTATGATACAAGTAGTTGGGCAGAAATATAGGTTAGGACTTTGGAGCACGTGTTGATGTCCAAGCGTTAAGTCTCTCTAAATCCTAAATTGGGTAGGAATGTAGGAGTGCCCTTGACATATTCAGCTACCTTAGGTTAGGTCGTATAGAAGAGTCCACGTCATGCCACTGACAGGGAATGTAGTATAGGACAGGTGTTGCTGGAAGAGTGACGAGATTAGAACAAAGCAATTGACAGTAAACAAATAATGAAATGAAACCATAAGTACCCAAAAGAAAAGGAAAGATCAATTGCCAAAATTTCTCTTCTCCAAGTCTCAAATCACTATTCTCAATGTAGAAAGTGTCTATCAATGACAATAAGCCTTGTATATTAAGTCTTTTTAATGAAGCTCTTATTATTATTTTTTTTTTGGGTAAGGCTTTTAATGAAGCTCTAGTATGACAGAGAAATCTATCCTGAAAATACATAATTATCCGAGAATAAAGCCTAAGTCAAAGTTGATCTTAACATTTCATAGTTCCTCAGCTGATTCTTTTTGTACCTATCAACTGGTTAGCAAAACAGGTAGATTGTACATAAAATCAAGTTGTATACTGTTCAAGTCAGAAAAAAAATGATTGAATACTGAACTAGAATAGCTTCTGTAATTGATGTTACATAACGGATGTAGCTGAGGTCAAGTGATATTTTAAGGCCAAAGATTTGGGGTACGAATCTTAAATTCTTTTGGTTCCGTGTCTCCTTCTAAATCAATGACATTAGCCTGGTCATTTCCACTTAGGTATTATTAGATTGAGCAACCAGCTGTCGATGATACTGGTTTTGCAACGTTAATGCATTCTAGTTTTATTTGTTCCCTTGGGACCAAGATTTCCATAACCAAGTTTAGTAGCCATCAAATTTTCAAACTGCGAAAGATTTTAAATTAATAAACAAACTACAACAAGGAAGGAACTTCACGTGATATGGTGTTCCGGGTGTCATAGGTTTTCCTTAATTTTCGTCATCTTTAGTGAAGGGAAGGTAGAGCCAACCAAATGGGACAAGCTGAGCAACCTTGATGATCTCCCAACTCTAGCCTACAAGCCCTCCAGTTATCTCAAATGGAGATCCATATCGGCAAGTGGGGGAAGGTGGAGGGGAGGGATGGGCCGCGGTAGAAGTGAGGGTTTGGCGGTTCTTTGGGCAAAATTACTGTCTATATTTTTGCCTTGGTTAACTCATTTCCCTACATGCATTTAAAATTTTAATTTATGAAATTGCCTGTTATACTGTTCTAGTTATTGTTTTGACTGTAACAATCACACTAATCTCTTTTGCCACCCCTTAACCTAGCAATCGAAATAGTATTCATCCTTTTTTTTTTTTTTGCTTTTCCTTTGTTTTACTTCCAGGTCGATTAGTTGAGTGCAGTGCTTTAAAAAGAGCTATTGAAATTGTTTATGCAGCAACCTTACCCAAAGCATCAAAGCCCTTCATTTATATGTCGGTTGTATTGCCACCTGAGCATGTTGATGTGAATGTACACCCGACAAAGCGAGAGGTATGAATGTCTCTTGACACATTGCTTGAAAGCTGATACTATTCTTCTTAATTTTAATTTTCCTTGAGCCTCTCACAGCCTCCATAACTCAATGAAATTGATCTATGAAAACCTGATAGTTGATTCCAATCATTTTTTGAAATTCAAGCCCTACACTTCGTTTTTACTGAGCTTGAAACTCCAAACTCAATGAAACTTGTTATGGTGGTCCTTCCATTTCGTGCGCTTGGGGGTGTTCCTTTGTCCCTCATCGTTTTCTATTTATGTCCAATGAATTACTGTGTCTGCTTCCATTCTCAAAAAGAATTTTTCAAAAAATTCCCCCTAGATTCCCCCTACTTCCAACTTTTCTCTCTCTATCTCTCTCTATTTATTACCCCTACTATTTTTCAATAAACTTTTCAAAAACCAAACCAAACACAGCATAAAGAGATTTGTTGGTTGATGGAAGCTGGTGTAGTTGAGTTCTTCCTCTGGTAGGAAAGGTGGAAACCCTCTGAGCTGTTCTTTCTTCATTGGGGTTAAGCTCGTAGTAAAATATTGCTGTAAACTTGGTAACCTCATTAGGGAATCATCCATGTGCAGGTAAGCCTTTTGAATCAGGAAATTATCATTGAAAAGGTACAGTCCGCAGTGGAGTCAAAATTGAGAAACTCCAATGAATCGAGGACATTTCAAGAACAGGTAATTTTTTCCTGCCAGATTGGTAGCTTATAGTTTACTGATTGATCCAAACAAACTGAACAATGGTTATTTAGTCTCCACTACAATGATATATTGGTTCTAACATCTCCTTGAGCTTGAGGACTGGCTTCAAGCATCGTCCCTGTTTCCCTCTTCCCGGGTTTTCTTGTTTACTTTTACTTGGATTTGAGATAATTTCTCTAGTTTCGTAGTGCAGAGTTTCTGTCTGGAGCATTTACTATGGCTTTCATCCCCGGAATGATATTTTTTAGAATCAATAGGGCTCACGCTCCCAAACTGTAATCTAAAGCAAATACTGATTTCTGTCAGCTACTTATCCATCACAACTCACTCCTCGTTAAATTACCAAGATCATCATATAGTCCTGCTGTAATTAGAGTTTTAAACATAGTGTAAGGGCCTTAAGGCCCTTTTAAATCGTTAGGTTGAGCAAGGCTGTTGGGAAATGTTGACTCTGTATAGATATTGGAACACTTGCTACCTGTGCTACAATTGTATATCCTATTTTTTTCCGCAATTATTAGTCTTTTATTTCATGTTTTTAGAGATGGAATTGGGATTACAATTAAGTCATTAATATTATTCAGCATGAGCTTTGTTGACAGTATGTTCGTAAATATATACTTAGCACTTAGTCCTAGGGGCATGCAATTATCTTTTATGTTCCTGCTATCTATGGCTGTGCTGTTAGTGCTTCGCTTTTTCTTTATGCTCTCTGCATTTCAAATATATCTACGCCATTTTACTATTTTCCTCAGTCTTTTAGCGACATGACCCTCTAAACTTATATGCCTACATGTGTTCTCTTTTGTTTCATTTATGAGACAGGTGGTAGATCCCTCTCCATGTAGTCCTATGGTTGTCATCAAAGATTCGCAAACGAAGCCCTCAGCTTCTGGTATGAATATATGTTTCTCTCTTACTTGGCAGTGCCTCATCCTTTAGCAGATCTATCAAAGATAAATAGGTCATTGTGGGTTTTGGCTATCAAATTCACCAATTTTATTGGCCTTGTCTTTTAGGGACGAAATCACAAAAAGTTCCAATCCACAAAATGGTACGAACAGATTCACAGGATCCTGCAGGAAGGCTGCATGCTTACTTGCAAGTTAATCCTTCTAGCCTTCAGGAAAAGAGTGCTAGTTTGACATCTGTTAGGTAGGAGTCATATACAGTCCAAGTGCATCGATTACTTTGTCATTGACGTACTTAACTCATCTTTTATTTGTTCCCACTCAAGAGATCACCATCTGTTCGACAGATCAAATTTTCCCTGCAACTTACCACCCTCTCCTCCTTATCATTGGTCAATATTGATTTTTTTCATTGCTCTTCCTGAGTGAACACATGGAAGAAACAAACATCACATTGTACTTATGGGGAAAAGGAAAAACAAAACATAATTAAAATACACCAACCAATATTTGAAAATTGTGCTCCGAAGAACGGCAAAACAAAAACAAGAACAAGGTTAAATAGGGACAATGGTAACAAGGAATATGACTTGGATGAGTGTATACAGTAACATCCATAAGAACAATGTTAAATATCTTTATATGACCCTAGCCCAATCCAAATTGTGGGAGGTAGGAGCGGGAAGAGTACCTGAGGTCGCCCTCCGGGTATATGGCGGTTGCTACAATAGTGCTCGGGAACCACCGGAGGTGGAGGAGGAGAGAGCTCGGGGCGGACTTAGAGAGAGAGAGGGATGGCAGTGGAGAGTAGGTGCGTATTGAATGGGTTTGAATGGTCGTTGATCGGTATTGAATACTTGTCTTTTATATGAGCCTTGGAGATGAGGGAGAGCCAGGTGTAGGGCTCCTCCCCATTGGTGGACAGAGTGGAGGTTGACCCCTTTTCCTCTTTTAGTCCCAAGTCAGGCCTTGGGGCTTGTAACCAAGGAGCCGACAGAGGATATTTTGGTGATGCATGGAGACCCGTATCATCTGCCGAGTCAGGCGAGGTATGATACGAGCTTCGAGGTGCTAGGCGGTAGGTATGATACTTCTTCCGAGATGTCAGATGGCGGTCGATGCCCCCTCTCTCTCTAGGACCGGTCAAGTTAGAGCTTGCCTCCGGCAAGCTCGTCCTCCTTGACAAACCCCTTGCTCTAGCCTCCAAGCCACATTCCTCCGTAGGTCCCGAGCGGGGTACCTAGGCCCTGCTCCCGGCCTAGGATGGTGTATAGAGTCGCCTTTAAGAGTTCGTGGAGTCTTCGAAGTGTCGAGTAGGAGGTGAGGTGCCCGGAGGTGACCTCACCCTTCCGCGGGTGGAGAATTCTTGGAGAAAGCCTTGCTCCTCCGAAGACACAGTTTGTGGAGGAAGCTTTGCTCTTCCCGAAGGTGAACATTGTGGAGGAGGCATGTTCCTCCGGGAGGTGAATCTTGTGGAGGAGGCACGCTCCTCCGGGAGGTGAATCTTGTGGAGGAGGCATGCTCCTCCGGGAGGTGAACTTTGTGGAGGAAGCATGTTCCTCCTGGGGGTGAAGCTTGTGGAGGAAGCATGCCTCCTCCTGGAGGTGAATCTTGTGGAGGAGGCATGCTCCTCCGGGAGGTGAACTTTGTGGAGGAAGCATGTTCCTCCTGGAGGTGAACTTTGTGGAGGAAGCATGTTCCTCCTGGAGGTGAAGCTTGTGGAGGAAGCATGCCTCCTCCTGGAGGTGAATCTTGTGGAGGAAGCATATTCCTCCTGGAGGTGAAGCTCGTGGAGGAAGCATGTCTCCTCCTGGAGGTGAATCTTGTGGAGGAAGCATGTTCCTCTTGGAGGTGAAGCTCGTGGAGGAAGCATGTCTCCTCCTGGAGGTGAATCTTGTGGAGGAGACATGCTCCTCCGGGAGGTGAACTTTGTGGAGGAAGCATGTTCCTCCTGGAGGTGAAGCTTGTGGAGGAAGCATGCCTGGTGAATCTTGTGGAGGAAGCATGTTCCTCCTGGAGGTGAATCTTGTGGAGGAAGCATGCCTCCTCCTGGAGGTGAATCTTGTGGAGGAAGCATGTTCCTCCTGGAGGTGAATCTTGTGGAGGAAGCATGCCTCCTCCTGGAGGTGAATCTTGTGGAGGAGACATGTTCCTCCTGGAGGTGAACTTTGTGGAGGAAGCATGTTCCTCCTGGAGGTGAAACTTGTGGAGGAAGCATGCCTCCTCCTGGAGGTGAATCTTGTGGAGAAAGCATGCTCCTCCTGGAGGTAAGCTTTGTGGAGGAAGCATGCCTCCTCCTGGAGGTGAATCTTGTGGAGACAGCATGCCTCCTCCCGGAGGTGAATCTTGTGGAGGAGGCCTTGCTCCTCCAGGAGATGGTCACCGGCAGAGTTCTTGGAAAAGGTGCATCCGGTTACAAGATATATCATATACCCACACAAATCAAGGAGACAGCTGTTAAGATTTGCGGTACAATAGGACCTAGATAGGAGTAGAAAATTATGGTAAGTTTTTCGGTAGCAGAAAAATCTCAACATGAGATGACTCTTTTTGTGGAATGACATGACAACACTTGGATTCTTATTATAAAACTCGGAACTTTTAGGTATGCAGGTGCCAACTCTTAGCCAAGTAATCCAATGTGGGTTATAACTTACATTGGTTGGACTTCAAAACTGAACCAAACGATCTACTGAGTGTCCTTAGTTCTAAGTACTCCATTGTTTGGTGTGTGTCCACAAATTTGACATGCGTGAGAAGTATAAAATCTGTTAGGTTTTGGGTTCGATGGGTTGACATGGTTGGTTTTCAAATCCTAGTTTAATATCTGAGCTTTCATAAAACGTAATATGGGTATGTATGTCAGTCGAAGACAATACAGCACTTGCTTGGATCTTGCATAGTAGGAGAAGTATATCTCCCTGTCAAAGTGAGGGTATTTCCATGTGCCATCTTATTTGTTTGTCTTTATGCAGAACCATAATTTGAAAGTGAGAGAGTTCATTTCTGGCTTGATCTACTCTTGTGTTGGGAACATTTTAGTTATTGTCCTTCAGCGGAGGACAGAGGTATCTAGCAGTTAGTATAATCTGAAATGTGTCTCATATCCTTGGTGTTTAATTTTAAGAAGGAAGTTGAATAAGGAGGAATCCTTTAGAATTTTGGTAGTTATGTGGAGGATGAATCTGTGGTCAGTGGACACGTAACGGTTATTCTTGTTGACATCTATCAATTAAACATGGGCTGCCTATATTGACTGGACATTGATTTTACATTTCACTTTGGGTATCGATTATACCTCTGTGAGGGAAAACATAGTTGGTCTTGTCAGGTACACCCTGATCCTCTTTTCTTGTTGCCCTTATTGGTTTCGTATTGTTATCTTTAAATGTATTGTAAACTTTTTAGTTTTTGCAGCTAAAGGCTGGTAGCTAGAAAATTATATTCTAAACGATCTGTAGTAAACCCAAAGTTGGTACCGTACTGATTCATAATCTTAATTTCGAGAAGATTTCGTGGTGTTGTATCCTACCAAAATTGTAAATAGAGTATCCAATAGCAAGTAAAGCTCGTGAATGACTGAACTGGAAATATTATTCAGCAGAGCACCGAATAAACATTTTTAAAGCCTTGCTTCGCAGGATTAAACTAGTTATGAATACTGTAGTGAACAGCTTAGCTTACTGTTAGGCACACACACACACAAGTTATATTTGTAGGATGAGAAGTCTGTTTCTTCGGATATTTTTATGGTCTGGCCACGACTGGGATTAAGTTGTAGATGCGTATTTTGTTATGTGTAAGGTTCGTATAAGAGAGCTCTACTGCAGGTCTTCTATCAGACAAAGGAGGAACCCGAAGAAAACTGCCGATCTCACTAGTATTCAGCAGCTTATTGATGACATTGATGACAGTAGTCATTCTGGTAAGTTTTTACCAGATTCATCATCTTCAACAATAAAAATCTTCTCCTGATATACTTCTTTCTCTGTAGCTCTGCTGGACATTTTAAGACACTGCACATATATTGGGATGGCAGACGATGTGTTTGCTCTGCTTCAGTATAACACTCACTTATATCTTGCTAATGTAGTGAATTTGAGGTAATAATGCTGCACTGTTGCTGTTTCTTAGAATGAAAAAGAATGACAGATTTAGATTTTTATTTTCTTATCTATATTCCTGGAAAAAAAATTGTTCCAGAAATTTTGTCGTCATGTAATCCTTTGTAAGATTACCCACTAAACTGAAGATTCTGAAAAGTAAACTATTTGAGTTTATCTTTCTCGTTTGTCAGGTTCAAATTGATCTAGGGAATACAGATGACTAGATGCTGCACTTCTATGTTTATTTGTTCCCTTTATTGTTGTTTCAGTTCCTAATTCGTTCTTTTGTTTTGGTCGTATGCTTTTGACATCAGCAAGTCCTTCGCCGGTTTGCTCACTTCAACACAATTCAGCTTAGTGAACCAGCCCCTCTGTCTGAGCTTATTTTGCTAGCACTGAAAGAGGAGGATTTAGACCCAGAATGCAGTGAAAAGGATCAACTGAATGAAAAGATTGCAGAAGTAACTAAATCTCAACCAAGCAGATTGTTTTCTTCACTTTGCACGTTATTTTGCATCTATCCTGTTTTTCCTATGCCATCAAGTGCGTAGTACGTTTTGCTTTTGTCTCTCGTTTGACAATTTACTATTTATGAATTGCTTAAGTGCTCGTCCTCTCACCTCCTCCTCTCTCTTTCCCTCTCTTTCCCTCTCTTTTGACAGGTTAGAGTAAAATCTGTTTTGATTGATAAATGCAGATCAACTTCGATCACACGGTTCTGATTGGTCAAATTCGTGCTGACCTATTATCTTGGGCTCGCTCATTAGTTTAAGATACTTAGATATCATTTATTCTGTTGCCAGTAGGTTATTTATCACTCTTATCCATCAATAGTCATGCTTCATGTACATGAAATTTGTCTGATTCATGAGAAAAAAGGAAAAACAAGCCACATACATTCGGTGTAAAAGTGTACTGATATAGTGATGGATTAGTTATACTCCCTCCGTCCCGATGTGTTTTTCCCCTTTTTGACTTATACATGTCCCAAATTGACTGTCCAATTTCAAAATCAGTAGATGAGATTATGTGAATTTTCAAATCAAGGGATCAGATTTGGTTTCCTTAATAAGTTGGAAATTCAAGATTGGACAAACAAATCGAGACGGAGGGAGTAATGCTAAACACGAGGCTGCAGAACACTTAAGGATGCTGAGGCAAGATCAAACAATTTTTACTTGATTGTTTATGCATTCAGAGAACAAATAGCATTTTGGTTCTTACGTAATTATCGCATAAGACAAGATAGAATGCAAAGAACTTTTTTATGCTTTCTGGCCTCTATATCTTAGTAACAATAGAAACTAGTACATACCCTCTGTTTAAAACAGCACTTTCTCTTTCTAAAACTGTTCGGATCAAGTCCTTCCCGATCATTTTTTTTACTGATTTCTCGTGGGTACTCTTAAAATCACGCTCTGATTACTTTGAGCGGCTTGGATCGTCGCACTTCGATCAGGAAGGGGGAGTCCCGCATGGTAAGTTTTTGCGGGATCCCTTAGGAGATCCGGACTGATATATATATATATATATATATATATATATATATATATATATATATATATATATATATATATATATATATATATATATATATATGTGTGTGTGTGTGTGTGTGTGCGCGTGTGTGTGTGTGTGTGTGTGTGTTTGTGTGTGTGCGCGCGCACATGCACTTATATAGCCATTTCCTTCTTTCTTTCGAATCTACTTTTCGGGGAAAAAAAACCATTCAGTAGTACTCGCACAACATGTGCATATGACGCTCTAATCCAATGAGAGCTCCCAAAATAAATCGTAACGTAACATTGTGCTACGACACATCGCTTGCTGGCTTAGAAACCAAGAGAAATGGACTACCATCGTCCAAAACCTTCAAGCTCAAATTAGCAGTACTTGTTGCTCTATATGTCCTTTTAAATATTAACATGCCAGCACTAAGTGGGTTGTTATTCCTTGTCTTCCACCCATATACCTCATATATCTCAATAATTAAGCATTTTTTCTAATGTAATTAGCAGATGGTCCAAAATAGCATCTCATCTGCCAGGAAGAACTGACAACGAGATAAAGAATGTTGGCACATGCATTTGAAGAAACGCTCGAGAGTGAAAGAACCTAACCATTGCGACAGCATGAGTGAACCCTCCAACAATTCTCAATTCCTTCCATCAGTGGCAAACAGAAATCAAGTTATTGGACATGTTTCCCTCCCTAGCTAATAGCGCCTCTAGTTCATGTCCATGTTCTGAAAATGAGCAAGGAGCAAGTTTCATGGATCACGAAACGGCCATTACTTCATATAGTTCACTTTTTACCGATTCTAAAAGCACGAAGTGGTCTGAACCAGAAAAACAATTGGCTTCATTGTCGGGCTCAGAGGGGGAACACATCGATGCCAATTCGAGCACTCAAACTTTGTCTCGTGAAGTGGTTGAAATCCCATTTGAGCCTAACTTGGACTTTTCATGTTAGATGATGACTCCATTACTAGTAGTGATGTTCCAGTTAGTCGTGTGGTTGAAAGTCTAGATCAGCAAGTCACATTCTCTCAGGAAGACAACAAAAGGGAGGTTGGAAGTTGGTGGTGGTTGGCATACTTCGAAAGTGAGCTTGGACTTGAGGCTACAATATTGGATGGAAACCAAGATGAATGAACCCATTCTGGATACAACCTATACTCCACCAGGCTGAATATAGTGCAATCACACACATTTCAGATGCTTTACTTTTTAAAAATTTCCTGGATATGTAGCATTTAGTCCCGGGATTACGACTCCCGAATCTATTTTTCAAATCTGCAATATTCAAAGAAACAGTTCAGTCTATGTCAGACAACATTTTGGAATATATCAAATCATGAGGTCTTTATCATTAAATCATATGTAGTTCAGTAGTTGGGAAAAAGTCTCCCAGAAAGTGAGCGCAACAAATTTCAAAGTAGGCTAGTGATGGTAAATTCTATCTACCAGAATAAAATTGTCTATCTGGTTATGTTGTGGTTGTGCTTTCACACCTTGGGAATAGTCTAATCAAATGAAACAAATAAATTCAACTAAGTGCATTAGCTAGAATCAAGTGTACTCCATTGTCTATATAGAAAATAAATGAGGGTACAGAGATAACTGGTAAATAATTGCAGAAAACCAGCGTCGAATGTACAAGATGGCACAGTTCTTTTTTATACACCCCCTCCTGCTAAAAGAATACAGAAATCACTTTCACTGACTTTGCCTATCAAATTAGAACCTTCAATTTAGCAACGTTGATGTTCCTCTCAAACTCCTGATGCTTGTAAATGAACAGACCAATGGGCACAAAATGCTAAGTCAGCAAAATCTTTCGTGATGTTGAATCTGCCTCCAGATTGTTAAAACAAGGTAGAAACGAGCCCCTGTAAGACAATCTACCTTCTTTGACCCAGGAAACCATTCTGCCCATAGTTTCAGCAAATGCAACTCTTTGGAAATGTAGCACCACATTATCAGGCAGAAGAAGATAGACTGGATAGGCATGTCAATGTCTCATGATGATATGGGAAACTAGCAGTAGTGGATGAGCAAGTTGATTTTTTTTCCCACTGGAAAATGTTCACTTCGATCAAATTCAGGGTCTAAACTGAAAGGCCAGATGGTAGTTTGCTTCTTTTGCGAATGTATAGATTCCCACCCATTTAGTGAGCCGAATGTCTAAACAGCATTTTATATATCTCATGTTTCTCTTCTTACCCTAACCTGTTCACCCTTGAAGTGGATGTATTTCCATTTACTCAGGTACTTCCTGACAACGAGCTTCTGATTGTCCACTTGACCTAGGTTTTGGAAGGCACATGCCACTTTCCTGACGGTGTCTTCATCTGGCTTTACACCTAACTCCTCCATGTCTGCAAACACCTGAATTTTATCAAGGAAAAAAAAAACGAATAATTCAGCACCATGAAGATTATTGTTACGAGTATTTGCCGATTGACAAAAAGAAGAAGATCATTGTTACGAAATTAAGCTTCTGAGTGTGCAGAAGTTCAGAAAGTTCAGTCATACTAACCTCCCTCGGGAGGTCCCTTTCACTTTCATTAACCTCGGGGAAGTCAGTGCAATAGTTGAAAATACGACAAAAACAAAAATCTTGTCGTAATAAGGTGACAAGTAAGACTTGAAGGTTAGAACAGTTTGTATGTACCTCAATTATCTTTTCTGGAAGGTTATGATGATCATACAAGGAGATCATCCGAGCAAACAATTGCCTTGAGATAGAACGCGTATGTCTATGCAAAATCATATTCCATAATGATTCTGCCTCATCGACCCTCTGATCCATGTCAAATGCTAGTAGAAGGGTGTCGTATGTTCCCATAGTCGCTCCTTGACCTTTGCTCAACATCCACTAGGCAACCTGTGTCACACTTGGGATGAGGAACCAGTAACCTTGTTAAAAAGAACAAACTAGCCTAGCAGTATCCAGCAATTCCATTTATAAAATCAAGTCCACAAATTAGTGTAGTATCATTCAACATGACCATTGCAACTAAAAATTTGATAAACATGAGCTATTCCCTTTTCTCATCCAGGTGAATTTTAGGACCTCAAGACAAAAGAAGTATAGACACAAGAAAAGGGATCACCCATTAAATATCTATGCGCCGTGGTCCAAATTTGAGCTCTTAAGCGCTTTTCCCCCTACTAATCATGCTTACATTCTTATACTAATACATTGTTGATGCTTGACACTGCTTGTATGTCTAGCAGTTTGGAAAAATCCGACACGAAAAAAGGACAAGTTTCCACACACAAGTTTTAATCCATGTAGCTCTGTAAATCTCTTTCTGGGTATAATGTTTTGGTACAAAAGAAATGCCACACACCTCAATTTTTTTAACCATCTCTTAAAGATCATGGTTTTGGTTTTCTGTCCTCAATAAAGGTGTACATGTCTATTTGGTACAAAAGAAATGCCATACACCTCAATTTTTTTAACCATCTCTTAAAGATCATGGTTTTCTGTCCTCAATAAAGGTGTACATGTCTATCAGAAAGGCAATCATTTGAAGTAAACCTCAGCTGAGATTCGGTCAATAAACCAACAAACCGGAACCAAACTGATATATATTTTGTCAACTACTCAAACTACTGAACAAACAAACTCCGCAAATACATGCTCGCAAATTTAGACTGAAGTAAGCAAATTGACCAAACTGTAGGTATGTAGCATTCCAAATGATTCGGAGTTACAGGCAACATGGGTGACTTAACCTTAAAAAAAGGGAACCCTCAATTCGACCTATCTTAGCAACTCAAAGCTAAAACAAGTAAAACGTAACAAGGACCCCACCCAAACACAAGCAGAGCCAAGTCATTCTACTAAGAAGGTTGGGACAAACAACGTCAGACCCAATTCCTAATACAAAGACAGACGAGTTTGCAACATCCAGCATTCAGAACATTCTCATTGCTATGGTTATATCAGATACCAACTCACTTAAGACATATGAAAAAATTTGCAGTATGCCATAAAAGATAATGACAGTGCAAAATCTCAAAATGCAAAGAAAAGTTCGCAAAGTCACGTACTTGAATCACCCGAATCCACCGACTCCTCTTCCTCAACATGCGTAGAGCCTTAGAGGCAGCAATTAATGGAAATTCTGTTTCCCAAGCAGTCCATTTATCCAATGCACCATAAACAACTTTTTTCTCATTTGGCAGTCCAGATACCTGCCAAATTTAGATTTCACGTAGAATGCAATCTACTCAAATGCTATTTTAAATTCCAAATATGCAGAAATGCAAATCCACTGAATTCAAAAAATTAAATAATTCATGTATCTTAGAAGATCATAAACTTGTAAGACCACAAATAGGTCTATGCACAAAAACAAATGAGTGACTAATCTTACAATCCGAACAAGGTTGAGTACTTTTTGCCTAGACCCAGCTGAATCTCTCTTTTTCCACAAGTGATGCTCTTTCTTCCCGACCTTCTTAATTACTTTCCTGCATTGTGTGTGAAGGAAACCTCAACAAAGAATCTGTAATAAACAAGAAAACACAACTGTAGATCAAGGATGCCAGATGTTTTGAGTAGTTAAGGTGACATATTAGTAAAGTTAACCGATCATTTAACAAATATAAACCTGGTAACAATAAAAGAGATAAAGACGTACTTCTCAATAGCCTTTGAATTACTTAGAGGTTGCCCTTGACTGCGGGAGGGATTAACCATTGAGCTATCTGCAACCTACATATATAAAATTGCCCAAATAGAAGGAAACCAGAAACTCAAATCAGTTTACCATACATTTTACAAGAACGACAAAAGGATGTTAAATTGTTTCATACAAACTGTTACTGCTTGCCTTTTCTGTGAAAGCAGGAAGCCCTCTAGACATGCGAAGTGACGAAATCCTGCATTTTGAAAACCCAAACTCTAGCAAAGGGTTTACTCGACTGATCCTCATCTGAAGAGCAAATATAGAGATCAGATCAATAACCATTTGGTACAAAAGATGGCATGCAATTTCAATTAGAAGATAACATAGAAAATACCTAAAACTACCTGCTTTTTCCCGATTGATGATAATTCGAAGGACATTGGACTTCGGCCACTGAAAATCGCCATAGCTCTGTTCCGAAACTTCCAAGTAACTTCAAAGCAAAATGCGAACAGCAAAGAGGAAAGTTAGTGTTTGGGCTGCAAATGATTAACGAGTTGTTTGCAAGCAACTCGAGGATCAGCTCGGCTCAATAGTAAACAAGTCGAGCTCGAGTTTTAAGCTCGTTTAGTAAATAAGCCAGAGCTAGAGTTCCGCTTAGTTATAAAAGCTTGGCACTTTCTTAGAGGCTCAACTTGTTTATAGAGGCCCGTTCAGTAAACGAACCAAGCTCGAACACCTTGATAATAAATGAGCCGAACTCGAGCTTAATTATTTTAGGCTCGACTCGGGCTCAAGTTGAGCTCGAGCTAGGCTCTTCTGAATGAGATGAGCTTGAACACATCAAAGCTCGGCTCGTTTGCAGCATACTTAGTGTGAAAAAAACAACAATAACAATGTGATAAATATATTGAACTACAGCCAGAAAATTCCTGTCTCTCCTTAAAACAAACTCTTTTACCTGCGAAAAGGCAATGGCTCAATGCAACTTACAGCCTTGGAAAATGACCACTTCATAATTCTTATCCCATTCTGGAGATCTGGTGAAACCCCATCAAACCTACAAAAGATTAAAATCTTGAAATCAAATCAAAGACTCAGCTTTTATGAACAAAGGGAATCAATTCAACTTGTCTCATCAGAGATTCGATATGAAAAGGTTAATAAAATGCCATAACTTACTCCCCCCTAAGAAGAGGCAGAGAAAAGGCATGTTTTTTACAGCATAATTTTGATAGAATCATCTGATGGTAGTAAGTTGAAAAAACAAGAAGGGTAGGAAAAAAGAGACATATGATTGTAATTTTAGGGTTTTGATAAACATTCCACCTCCACAACCTCACTCACTCAAACACCCACAAACTGAGATATATGTATGTAAATGATTTCTTTTTTTAGAAGGTATGTATATACACATTTATATAAACATACAAATATTTATATGTAGATATGTAGAGAAAGAGAGGAAGAGAGACCGGTTGAAGAGCATCGCGCCGGAGGTTGAGCCGTCAGGGAAAGCGATTGCAGGGAAAATTTGAGTCCCCGCAAATTTAGGCATATGGCTACAAGAATCGAACGGCGTTGTTTAGCCTGTTAAAACATTCCTATGTTCGTTTTGGATCTAAAAATCAACCACTTCCTCTACCCACGTTGTTCAAAGAATTCCTTTAGTGCTCTTAACGTTAGAGTTAGAATTAGGGATGGCAACGGGGAGGGTCGGGGGTAGATACCACTATCCCCGTCCCCAATTCCCGAACCCAAACTCATCCCCATCCCCGCCCCGATCCCCACCGGGGATTTATTTCTACCCTCCATCCCCGCCCCAAACGGGGAACGGGGATCCCCACGGGGATTCGGGGATCCAAAGATTCCAAAACTTTTTAAGAAAATAGTCACCGGCCATTAGAAAATACAAACCTTGAAACTAAATTCCAGAAAAGAAAAAAAAATCTAGGCTGTCATTACAATTTACAAACCAAATGCCGAGGAAAACAACCACAGTTGCAACCATAGTGCCATTACAAACCAAATCGAAATAAAAACAGTCAGCAGATAACCAAGGAAAACAACCACAGTTGCTGCCATAGTGCCATTACAAACCAAATCAAAATGAAAAGAGTCACATATCTGTATATATATACTAGGATAGTAGGACCAATGGGGTCAAGAGTGGGGATCGGGGAACCCAAAGTTAATAAGTTATGTATATATAAATATAATATAATTGTTATATATAGGAGGCTACGGGGTGGGGACGGGGCGGGGAGGGGCGGGGCGGGGCGGGGCGGGGCGGGGCGGGGATGGGGCGGATACCAACTCATATCCACCCCCTACCCATTCCCCACTTTTTTTTAAAAATTATCCCCATACCCTACCCGATCCCCAAATAATCCCCGAATCCCCTACCCATTTGGGGCGGGGAACGGGGCGGGGCGGGGCGGGGCGGCCGAAATTGCCATCCCTAGTTAGAATGTATATATATGCCCTATGGACAGTACAATTAAGTACACTAAGGTTAAAGTCAGAATCCAATTAACTTCTCAAGCCATTTCCTGGTTCATGGTTCTAAGGACAAAGATGAGTTCTAGAATTGTTTCAAAAGGGGGAAAAAGCCATTAAAACTATTGTTTCAAAACAGAGAACAAAGATGGGCTTAATTAGGTTACCAGGTGAAGTTCCTAGCATTGAAATCCCAAAGTTTAATAATCATATTTTTGATACTCAACATGAAAAAGCCAGCGTTAGTTCGTAATGCACTCCGCATCTCCGTCATAGGTGCTGATTGTTTGCTTCAGTATTTAACTTGAAAAGTACTTAAAAAATATTTAGCTTCAGTATTTATTTATGTGTGTTGATTGTTCGAGCCCGTGTCATGCGATAGTACATCAATATGCATGATGCAAGCACAGTTTTTTTCCCTCAAGTTTTCTTCGTTTGTCAATTTGATGGGGAAAGCTCGAAAAGTAAAGGATACTTTAACCCATTGAGGGCAAATATACTAAGGGTATCCAAGCCTAATCTTGCAAGATCATTTCGGCTATTCTGATTTTAGCATCTAGAAACAATCAACAGAAAATCTGTCCACACAGATATTACATGCACAGATTGTGCACAAAATTTTTTACGGGGCCCACCACGGGTCCCACACAAACAATCCAAACCGTTCATTAAATGTAAAACACTTTTTCAAGGGTTTTTAAGAAAAATCAGTTTAATACGATACTTATAGGTGCTCGATCCAATTATTTAACTTTTCACTTTCTCAAAATCTCAATGAAAAGTTAAATAATAAGGTCGAAAACTTATATGTATCGGATTGAGCTGATTTTTCATAGAGACCCTTGAAAAAGTGTTTTATATTTAATGAACGGCTTGGATCATTTGTGTGGGACCCGTGGTGGGCCCCACAAAAAAATCTGTGCACAATCTGTACCCTTTTGTCTGTGTGGGTAGACTGGTTCAACAATCAATTAGTTCAATTTTCTCACAAACTAAGATGATATGTATTATGTAGAGCTAATGTCCATCATACATTGGAGTCATATAGTTGAGAAAAGCATTTTATCGAACACGTGGTTCGCAGTGAAACTACCAAATCAAAATTTTCATTCAACTATGAATATCATTGATGTGATGAAGGCATAAAAAAACTACACAATCAAAAGGTTGAACCAATTCCTTATCTATGGAAAAAGCCCTAGTTTTTCCCTAAAGAAAAAACTAATTTCTTAACCCATGAAAGGATTCAATTAAAACGAACAAGACGGAATGAGCCTGCGGTTGCTCCCCTATCGTTACCAGGCCCGAAGAGAAAGGGAGAGAGACTTACTGTCATGAGCCTGCGGTTGCTCCCCTATCGTTACCAGGCCCGAAGAGAAAGGGAGAGAGACTTACTGTCACGCTAGCGAGGACGTCGGAGTGAGTGGTTGCCCGAGTGTGGCCGTCAAACCAGAACGAGAAGTGGGAGGGACAGAGAGACAGAGACGATAGTCCTGCGAAATCACGACAGATTGAGATGTGGGAGGATGGCGGAGGAAATTGTCGGAGTGAGGTCTTCGAAGGGTAGTCAGTGGGAGGGAGAGAGAGCCAGTACCCAGAGAGGAGATATGAAGAGCGAGAGAGAGTCAGGAGGGAGAGCGGGAGGGAGAGCGGGAAAGGAGATATGGAGAGCGAGAGAGAGTCAGGAGGGAGAGCCACCGTTAACCTGTTAAGCCATTTTTTTATTTTGTTAATTAATTTAATAAATGTACGGTCCAGATTATTCACTCTCAAATTTAAGAGTTTAAAATCATGGCGTAAATAGTACATTCTTATAAAGAGGGTGTACCATAAGATTATCCAAGAAATAAAGTACAACCGTGTCCGTACAAACAAATTTTCAATTCGAAGTATCGGTATAATGCCCCAAGAAACCACAAGGGGTTCATTGTCTTTTTGCATACGTGAAGGGTATCCGTCATTAGGAAAACATCAGGGGCTGTCACTGAAATTTGCCCAAATTGTAACTATTACTATTATCACAACTTGTTCTTGTTCATTTAGAACTTTCTCTGTCTGAGAAGAAAAGGAAAGAGCGCTATTATTCGCAGCCCTCTATTTATTTTCATAGTCCGTTAAAAATTTTCAATTATACTCGACAGTTAGTTACCGAAATTGAGATATATTTTCAGCATCCAATTACCGAAATATAATATTTTTTTCAACAGATGTTTACCGAAAATGCATGTTCGGCAGTTGTTTACCGAAAGTTGAACATATTTTCGACATGTAGTTACCGAAATATAATCTTGTTTTCAACGGCAATTTACCGAAATGTTATTTATGATTTTCAACAATCATTTACCGAAATGTAGTGGGTTACGGGAGAAAATAAAAGGTTGCGAATAGCGGCGCCCAAAGGGAAAATGGCTCATGCGAAAGCAAGTTTCCCCAGTATTACAAGGGGAATATTGTGCAGAGAAATATCATGTGGATACAGAGTTTGCAAACATGGTGAGACTAATTTGACTGACTTTCGATTGATTAGATGGAATAATACTATAGTTCACAATGTGAGGAAGAGAGAGAAGAGGAATCCAGAGAGAGAAAGAGAGCTTATGGTACAGTGCAGCACTTCTTCTTCTCCTTCTTCAACTGAGGAGATGGAGTTGGATGGCAAGATTGAGGATTTGGAAGCAAAAAATGGAGATGGAGAGGGGCAGTTTGGGGATTTGGTGAGGGAGTATGGATGGAAGGTGAGGAGAGTGGTTGAGGAGCAGAGTGAGATGAGGAGGGTAGCTCAAGTTCAAGCGGAAGCCTTTCACGAACCTGTTTTTCTCTTCAATGACCTCTTCTTCCAATTCTTTGAGGTTAGTTTTCTTCTCTTTTCTTCTTCTTTTCTTGCTATTGTTCATGGGTTTCTCTTTTATTTTCTTGTTCTTCTTGTTTGTGGGTACCAAATCAGAAAGTCTACTGTCCCATAACCAAGATCAAGAAAACTTCCCATGATGCTAATTGTATGGTCCAGATTGACTTGAGTATATTCAGATGAATCTGAACTACACAATTTATTTTGTACAGAGCTTTCTTGATTCCAATTCTTATCACTGCTTGTACCCTAGGAAGCACATACAGTTCACAGATACGGTATACGGACACGACACGGATACGTGGACACAATTTCTTCGAAAATTAGTGCACGGACAGGTCAGAGTCACGTCAAATGTAAGATGTATTTGTGTCATGGGCGGAGGCATTAAGAGTCAAGGGGGGCAGCTGACCCTGCAGCCTCCCAATTTTTTTTAGAGATTAGTATAATTTTTACCCAATTTTTACTTATTTGACCCCCTTTAAAATTTATTTTTGTCCCAACCCATATATAAGAGTTTTGTACTTGGGAAAAGGAGAAGTCAAAATAGAATTTCCACCCACAAAAATCCCCAAGACGTGAATAGCGTTTCATTGTTCTTGTTATTAATATATATCTACTTTTTATTAACTTGTTAATTTGATTGTTCCGTTCAAATAGCAACTAGAAAAAGTGAATCATACATAGTTCAAATTTTCGACCCCACTTATCGAAAATCCTGGCTCCGCCCCTGATTTGTGTATTATGGAGGTATGTTATGAATTCATATAAAAGTCGGGAAAATTATTTCTATCAAACTGAGAATAATACGGAGAAGGGTCTGCATATAAGTATACAAGAACTGTACAGCTGCGAAAATTTTCACTCTAGGCCAAATTTAAAGGTTTATTTAATGTTCCAAGAATGTCACCAACGTGCCATAAAATATCCACAATGTGTTTGAGCAAATAAATTGTATAATAAAAAGATTGGACAAGTGTTTAAGCATGTCCGACACGTGTCGGGAGAGTGTCGTATCGTGTCCGTGACTAATACGTGTCTGACACGGATACATGAGACCGGAAGACATGCTCTTAGACTTGTACCAAATCAGGTGGTTCTGTTCCTATTAAAGATGTTTCCCTCATTTGCTCAGAATCTTTCTCATTTGGTTCTGTTCTCATGACATTTTCTTTGGCATTGCAAACTGACAACTGGTTCGTATCTTTCATGAATTTGAAGAACTGTAAGTTATCACCAACTCATTTGGGAAGGAAAATCTAGAAGAGCTTGGCTTTAGAGGATTTCTCTCCATTCTTTAGCAGCTGACGCAAGAATTAGATAAAAAGAAGGCCAAACACAGAATCATTTTCAGTTTAGAGGATGATTAAAAAATTATAATTGAGAGGTTCAAGTTAAGTTATCAAGATTTTAAAGCGATGAAAATTATGATTTTAGCATGAATACCAAAAAAGAGAAGGATTATTGAAAAGTTTGTGGTGCCATGAACTCACCTGCTCCAGCTCCGTGCGCCACTGCCATTATCTGTCCTACGTACCCTTTCTAGTATGGACATTTTTGCTTCAACATGAACAAAGTACAATCCGTGGGAAAAAAATACTCTTATGTTGGCTTAAAGCCAATCGAATATTTGATCAGGTTGGCTTTAAGGAACTGTTTCCTTATTCAATGGTCAAAATCTGTGATTATATGCCAGCCCAAAGAAGCTGCTTGAAACTGTCCTTGAATTTCGACATGGGCTAGTAGGGAGCAACCTAAGGCGTTATTCTTTGTCCTGTCACCTGGGCATAATTTTTTATTCAAAATAGTTTCAATTATGCCACAGTAACGTCATGATCAAAATCATCACCATTGCAATGCCACTACTCACAATTTGGTTTCTTCTTGTATCATATAGGCAGAAGTACTTTCAGGACTTCTTTACAAACTACGAAACTCAGCCCCAAACAGGTAAATATGAGCTCCAAAACTTGTAACAACTTCTTTCTTTCCTTTTTTCTTTTGTTTTTTAAGGCTTATTTTCACTCTGATCAAAAGAGAGCAAGACGGCAGATTTTCTAAGTTACAAGTTTTCTTTGTCCTGTAGGATTTTTGTAGTTAGTCTCTATGGCACCTGTGGAGGACTGATTTTCACCGTGATCTTCCTGGACCTTCTTCTTCTTGAGGCTATGGGAGTGCTGAAGTGATCTTGTGTACCTGCAGAACCAGAAGGAGTTGTTCATCCGGGAAGAAGCTCCAACAAACAAATCAGTAAGTGGAGGAGGGAAAAGAAGTTTAATCAGAATATTGTTCTAGGAGAGAGAAGAGAGCAATAGTAAAAAAAAATTGGGAAATTTTTAAAAATGGTCCTCTAGTTTGCACGAGTTCTCATTTTCGTCCCTCTACTATTAATTGTATCAATTTTAACCCTATAGTTTTCATTCCATCTCAATTTCGTCCTTCTCCTTGACGCCGTCCATGAAACAAACGAATTGAAGGGCAAAATTGTCATTTTCTCTTACAAAGGGACCAAATTGAAATTTTATGCAAACCAGAGGGATTATTTTTAAAATTTTACATTTTACTTTCGTTTTTTGCAAATAAAATAAAAAAAACCATAAGTAATGTATTTGACAACTGAATTATTTTTTATTGGGTAATCAAACTATATTGAAAAATTTATATTTCATTACACATTACAAAAATATTAGAAAATGCACAAATCAACCCCTTAGCTAATGTCTTTGTATCATGTTCTTATAATCTTCTTATTTTTTCACCCAATAAAAAAAATATTTAAAATCCGTGTTTATTTGTTATATGAGTGATCTTATGAGTAAGTCCCAAAATAAATACACTTATACCCATATTTTAATGTATTTGATCTCTTAATATTTAATAGTGTTTCATTATTTAATTAAACACAATTACAAGATTTCTAAATACTATTGAACAACTTTTTCTTTTTAATCATGTGACAAAAAAAATAACGATAGTGAAAATTCAATTGAAAAAAAAATACAAGACCAAGACAATTAACATAAGGGTTGTTTTTCGAATTTTCTCATATTTTTTGTGATGTATATAATAAAAACTTTACAAAATTTCAACATATTTTTTATTATTCAATATAAAATGAGATGAGAAATATATTATATATGATGTATTTTAAATTTATTTACAAAAACAAAAGTAAAAAACAAAATTATAGAAATAGTCCCTCTAGTTTGCATGAAATCTCAATTTAGTCCCTCTGTGAGAAGAAATGACAATTTTGCCCTCCAATTCCGTTTGTTTCATTAACGCCATAAGCGAGAGGGACGAAATTGAGACATAATGCAAATTATAGGACTAAAAGTAATACAATTGATACTAGAGGGACGAAAATAAAAATTCATGCAAACTAGAGGGACTATTAATAAAAATTTCCCAAAAATTTTAGACCCCTTTACCATTGGAGGTGGTCCTTTATTTATAGGCAAAGATGTTGAGCGTTGCACAGGCTGGTTCTGCAACCCACGTGATGCGCCACGTTCGGATGACGTCACATGTCAGTGCATTTATTAGGCGTCACTTCTCTAAAGGTTGCAGAGCCGCGTTTGTCAGTGTCAGGGAAGTCACGTCATTCAGAGATGTTATTTCGATTATTAGAGAAGACAGCTAGCGTATCATCAAAAGCTCACGAAAGCCTCCACATAGGCAGTATCCGAACAAATACCTTACCGAATAAACGAAATCCTCTTAGAACGTTCATCACATATTCCGAACAATGATAGCTTATCCGAACAAATAAAACCCGTTCATCCTCGGATATACTCCATCGTTCGGAGACGCACAAAGGACTCACCTATCCTTCGGAAAAAGGGGTCAACGTATTACGCCAACCCACACCTTCACCCATAGATGAACTGAGACAACTACGTGATGAGCTCAAACAGGCACGACACATTAGGACTTTTTTACCCCTCGGATATTTCGGCCCACTACAGCACCATTTCATTCAAAATGCACAAAAAATGGTAATCACAATCCAAACTGGTGGTTACTAGTTAAGGTTGAAAAAGCGTATTGAAAATTGTGAGAAAAGTATGAAAATCAGTTAAAATCTGTTGAAAGGTGTAAAAAGCGGTCTGAAATTCTTAGGTACTTGACATTATTCCCACTTAACCCTGCCTAGTTGGTAGCCATTAGAATCTGCTATTGAAAATCGACATGCTCTTAGCAAATTCAAATTGCCCATGCATTCAGTTAATTTTCCACATATGCTGACAGTGAGGGACATACCTAACAGGAATGCATGCTTGGTGGCTGAGTCTAACACCGATGATCTCGAGTTGGGGCAAGAGCTTGTGGGAGTCGTAGACGTAACAGCCTTGAGAGATGAAGCTGTTCTTCGGCATCTCTCTGGAGCTAAAGAATGTCTTTATGTGTCTGGGATTGCTGTTTTAAACACTTTCAGGTTAGAACATTCTTTAAAGAAAATCCTTTTCCTTTCCTTGATAATCTGCAATGCAATGCAATGCAAATTAAGTTGACGTTCCCTAAGCTTTTTGGTAATCTTGAAGATGTCTCTCGTGGTTTCTCAGATTATGTAAACATCTCTTGCTTTTTAGGATAACAAAAAAAACTTCCTCATTAGTCAATCTTCTCCTTGTACAACATTGAAATACTTGGTACAACACAAAAACACCACCACCACCACCGACAAAAGGGACATTGCGTAAAGGCAGTAATAGCATGCGTGTTTATCAGTTTTGTGTTTTTAATCTAGGAGTTTCTCAAATTTATCTGTCACCATGTTTAAAGCACGGACTAGGTGGCCATATGAAGGACAAACCAAATTCGTATATTGTTAATTTTAGAATCTATAGGGGACTAGGGGTAGTGTAGTTGGTTGATACTGGTGTATTGAGTGTAATATTGACTATAATTCTTTCTATGACTAACAGCGGGAGAAAAGTGGCCAGTGCATTGCTAAAAGCCTGTGACATGGTTTCCATTCTTTGGGGTTTTGAATATCTCGTTCTACGGGCTTACGAAGATGATTTGGGTGCTCTCATACTGTATGGAAATGCAGGCTACAGAATTGTCTCAGCAGATCCCCCATGGATACTACTTGGATTGGTCAAAAACACCGCGTTCTTATGATTAAACGGCCTAGTTCTTGTCCAAAATGACACTTTGAGCTATCATAGAGCTCACAGATTAATGCATATGGTGTATAGGTGACTGATTGCTCCAAATCATGATTGTCAATCAACTCACAAATTGTTTGTTGGCACCCAAGCCTCATTGGCTATGGCTACCATCTCCTAGTCAATTGAAATGTTTAATTTTTTTAATAACCGGATATTCAAGTCAACTTATGTAAGTTTCTACCTAATCAACGAGGAGTGTATAGCCCCTCCACTAGGCCTTTTTGGTGATCACTTTGGTCCCCGTACTTCAAGGAAGTCTGAAACTTTTATGTCCTAAAATGATATGAATCATTTCAACATGTGAAGAAGGTTGGATGTCTTGCTTCTATTCGGCAAATTTCAATTGTACTTGAGCAACTCCAATGGTTCTGGCCATTTTCTCGAGCCAAAGCTATTTTTATAACTTGCTACAATACTACTATTTATCCAAAATTTGGCTAAATTCCTCCAATGGTGTGTCAGCTATTTTTTAGCAATCATCATTCCCACGCAATCACAACCATTGGATCATCGTTAAGTACCAAAACTCTCAAGACCTGCCGATGCGCAAAATCATTAGATTACTACACAAAATCAGTAAATTGTTGCACAAAACTCACTATTGAACATAATACACTTTGTTTGGCAAAGTCCAAAGTTTACGTTATTTTTCTGCTCCTAAGAATGATGTTAGTTAAGCCTAAAATGACATGACCACCGCAAGAAAGGGTGAACTTGTATTGAATTGAGTGAAGATATTTAGGGGGTGTTCCAACTCTAAAAAAAGAAGGTTTTGGAAAAAGGAAGGTAATTTCAAGCTTAAAAATTATATGTTTATGTAAATAATTTTTCTATCAATATGGATCTTGTTTGATAGATTTCATTGAGATCTTTTATACGATGCAAGAAAAATTAAAAAATTATTTTTTATTTTTATTATATTTGAATTTGAAAATTGAGGAAAAAAAACTTTTTAAAAAAGAAGGTGAGTTGGAACACCCCCTTAGTGTCCCTAGGCAGTAGGCACCGCCACGCCAAGTGGAGCTGCATGCCTCCTCTTCACTACACATTTGTATGGGCCGCACATGAATGTGTGGTGAAGAGGAGGCCTATGACATTTAATATTTTTTCCTAAAAGAGGGTCATGTGGTGTTACTTTCAAATGAAAAAAATAAAGGTTTTGGTTATAAGTTTTAGAAAATATTTTATTATCCAAACTTAAATATTTTATTTTGCTTCGCATTTAACTTTAGAAACGTTACATAAATTCTTTTGTGGGCTGCCCTGGTATATAAATGAGCTTCGACATTGGAAATATCTCAAGTAATTGAGTTCTTCTTCGATATTGTTTCTTAATTTCTGAGTAATTTTATCTGTTTATTTGAATAACTTTAACTTTTGAGCGATTAATCTTTTACACCAGATACCATGATATAAGTAAGATCAACTTTTGACTGGATAGAGAGAGATAAAGACTTAAATGAAAAGTATTCACAAGTTCTTGAAGAGCTCAAGTCAGAACACTTTACACCGAATTATTTTTTTCATCACATCGAACCTCACTTACTCAACCCATCAACAACATTGTTATCTCCCTCTTCGTACAAGTTGAACAACAGTACTTCATCGACTTAACCTTCTTTGTTTTTTTCCTTAGCCTTTTGAACTTCTTAAATTGTCTTTATTTAATTTTTTCCCGCATTTGTTAGTCTTGAAATTTGTGAATTATTGGTTCGCTAGTTGAGATGAATCGGAAAAGTAAAATTCATGTATTTTTAAAAATATCCAAGATAAAGCCCGAAAAAGGATAAAAGTAATTTTTTACTTCTGTCGTCAAGACAAATCAAGAATTCATAAAAATTTGACGTAAAACTAAAAAACGCAATTATTTTTTTAGATTTTGATTTTCGCACTCCACTTTTTATTGATGGCGCTCCACTTTGTTCATGAAATTACTAGTAACTTGATATAAAAAGTTGAACGACATCAGTAAAAATTAGAGTGCGAAAATCAGTTTTTTTTTTGAATAAAAAACACAAAATGAGAAAAAAGCCAAAAAAGAGGAACGGGGCTTAATGCAGCCACATACATAATCGTTGGGCCAACTACATTCAGAGCCCACTTCTTTGCGTACTGGGTTATCAAGTCAAGTTTAGGAGTAGACCCGTCTCAAAACCTTTGCTAATTCCTCATCTCCACTTCTCGTTTTCTTTCTTTCCAAATAATTCTTCCTCTTCTTCTTCCTCTTCCTCTTCCTCTTCTTCTTCGTTTTGTTCTCTGCAGAATTACCGAAGCAAATAGATTAATCCCCACACAGGCAAACAGATACTTGTGTATTTGGGTGTTCATAAATACTAGTAGTATCTGATGATGGAAAGCCTGGCCTTAGTTTCCTCGCCCAAAATGGTACTGGGTTGCTCAACCAAACCCAAAGACAAGGTCTCCGGCAGATACCCATTTGGCCTTCCCCGTCAATTTCACAACACCAGAAGAATCGGTCTCAATAGACCCACTACTTCGATTTCAGCTATCTATCCACCTCAGTCTATTCACGGTCGACCTCCTATACGCCTCACCAAATCCAACGGTACTCTCTCTCTACATGCACGTGTATTTATGCGTAGGGCTGATAAACGACTCGAGTTTGGGTTTGTGTTCGTTCGTTAAAAGCTGCTTCAACATCAATTTGTTGAGAAAACAGACTAAGCTTGAACAAAATTTATTTATTTTTAGGTAGTTAAGCTTTCAAACCAAGCCCGAACAATCTACTGCGCGGCTTGTTCAGCATATGATGTATGAAACATTCAAGCCACTCATGATCGACTCTTGTTCGGCTCGATTAAAGCTCGTATGAGATCCACTTGTCTCATGCTAAGCTTGAATATGTTTACGACTTTCAAGCTCATTAAGTTTGCAAACCAAGCTTGAATCAATGTAGTGGTACTTATTTGGATGCCTTCAATTACCCTTTTATGCATCAGGTTTAGTGATTAAATGGAGATTTCTTTTTTCAGTTGCTGAGGTATTGAACTAGTCGGTAAAGAGATAGGAGTGATGCAAAGGACCGTTTGAACAATTTGACTTTGATTAGTTTACATGGTGTACATAGCAATGGTTAAATACAAGGAAAATATACTTTGGAGGGGTCACTTTGCAGAAAATTTTACGGAATAAAAAACAAGCCCAGTTATTTCCTTATTGATGACTGGTAACTTTTGGCCATAATTATCAAGATCCTGTGGTAGGAGAGCATGTTTAAATTGCACCCCAGGTCATGAAAAGCACTTCATTCGGCCATTTAACTATTTATTTCGTTTGGTTTGTGCCACCTGCCACCTGATGGATGACAGATTATAAATGCAGAATTACTTATAAAAATATAATAAGTGCAGAATGGTGGGCTGAAAAATAGTGAAATAACACATAAAATTAAAGCAATAAAAAGATGGAATAAAACCGAACTTTGTGAGCTTGAGAGGTTTTTGCCAAGAGATGACTTGTGCAAAATAGTTTGGTAAATTTGGTTCAATTTTGCAGCCCTTGATTAAACGCGTTGACAAATTTGAAAAACTTTCTCAGTTTTTTCATTAGTCTAGGGCCGTAGGTGGAATTGATCCCACTAAGATATTGAGGAACACGTTTAGCCACGTACCTTAATGAAAAGTTCTTGGGGATTCAGAAATATGAACCTAGTGGAGGTTGTGGAACACAAAGACTAGTGTTGGAGTGCCTATTTCCATTTTTCAGCATGTGATTGCAGGATACCTTGTGATTACAAGATATTCTTTTGCTTTTGTCATGTGAAATCAAGTTTTCCTCTTGGTTTTATAATCTCGTAAAGTTTCATAAAGGTAAGATATCAAAGGATGTTTCGGAAAACTGTTTGATTCTAATATTACAATCATTGCTTAAATGTTTATTGAACAAGCTGTATTAATATCCCCAAGTAGTCTTTTTTGGGGATAATTTGACGTATTTCATGTCCTTTAACAATATTGGTAAATAAGTTAATGTGGCTTATTTTTTGTTCTTATTAAAAAAAAAATTGCATTTGTTAATTTTTCGTCAATTTTTTTTTGAGGATTATTGCTTCGTCATGACGAGAGAGATTTAAAAAGTAAAAAATTACGATCGAAATCCAATTTTTTTTAAATAAAAGACGAAAAAATTGGTTATTTTTTGTATTTATGAAAATATAGATTTTGATCATAATTTTTTACTTTTTAGATTCCTCTCGTCATGACAAAGCAATAATCCTCAAAAAATTGACAAAAAACGAACAAATGCGAAAAAAATTAAATAAGAACAAAAAAAAAGCCATCTTGGCTTATTTAGCCTAAATAAGCTCACAATTAGTATCAATACATCCACTGTGCATGTCGTGTCAAATTTATAATCTTGATTGATCGGAGATGCTCCAAGATATGACACATACATATGGACTACCCTACGGTCCAAGGGCGGACCTAGAAATTCATGGCACTGGGTCAAGTTTTATATGTAGTAATTTGTTTCATAAGCTCTAATGGTGAGGTTATTAGTTTCGTTTACTTACATTGTAAATACTTGCAATATCAATTTCTATGTTGATTTTATACTTTTAAATTATTTATTTGTGAAGTATGTTAAGGGTCTCATTTGAAAAAACTAAATAACAAATATCATTTACTATAATTTTTGTTATGTTATTTTAATTTTTTCTAGAGCCGGTGACTGTTAACATTGTAATGCACTTTTTTATTTTTTTAGTACACATTTCGCCATTACTAAAGTAAAATCCTCGTACCGTCTGTGATGGTTGACCGTCTTGTTCAAATAGATTTTATGCAGCTAGTCGGCCCTTGATTGCGGCCCACTTTATTACTTTGATGATGCTTGTTCTGTGATGGTGTCTGCAAGTGGGGTAAATTTGAGGGTTGCCAGTTTATAACCATCAAATACTCCCCCTTCTTATTTAACCATAGTTACGTCTTGGTTCGGATCCCATCCAGTATATTTCAATCCAGTATTGTTCATTGTGTGGACAAGATCAACTTAGGATTTGTTGTGGCGTGAGTAAAATTGTGATTTTTGAAGTGTGAGCTTGATTGGACGATCTATGTGGCAACAAGTTAGCCATAGATCTCAAAGGGATTTTCCTAAGTTGATCTTGTCCACACAATGGACTATACTGGACTGGTTTCCAAACCCCAAAAATCCACAATAATACAATTGGGAGCACTTTGAGTAGAGCAAGGTCCAAACTCAAGACCTACTCAAAAAAAGTACATTAGTTCTCATAAACTGAGCTGAGCTACTCCCAAGTAAGCTATTGAAGACTTATTACTCAGAGTGCTTTTTCTGGGAAACGTTCAAATATCGATATCACAAAATATATATAACTAAGTTAATTTTGAAAAACAAATTCACGGAGCTAGCTAGGTTTTCCAACTCTGTGTATCCAAATACCTCGTTATCTCTAAAAATAAAAGTTCTTCTGCCCGTAAAATTATACACTTGATATTCAGAATCATGTAACCGTCATTTTTTTTTATACAAGATTTGGATTTTATGTCCGTAGAAATATAACAAATAAACTTGAAGAATATATATAAATAAAAAGGTGAAACTAATCAAAAAAATGAGGCTCCTCCAAACTCCAAAGTAGACCAAAGCCCAAGTAAGCCTGTTAAAAAAGAAAGCCCTCTGAAAATCTAACCCAATTTTTTTTTAAAGATGGGCCGTGATACCGCAGCCCATCCTCTCTGACCCGCCCAATTAACGCTTCGCACCCGACCCGAATCACCCCCCAATAAATACTCCAGGGAATCGTCCTCCCAGACTTCCACCCAATCCTCTCTCCCCTCTCTCTCTCTCTCTTCGCGCTCTGTCGTGTCGTCAAAGCTTGAGTTTTTACCCTCCAATCCCCTTTAAAAACCCTCCAATCGCAGAACCCCCTCCACAACCCAAATCTCCACTCCGTGAGTACTAATCCACCTCCACCACTCACGTCCTTTGCTCTCCAATTCCCATTATTCTCTCTCTCCCCCGGACTTGCTCGATCCTCATCGACCTTCCGTTCTAGGGTTTTCTCCGCTCCGCTCCGCTTTTCTCGTTTCTCTTTTTTCCGAAAAAAAGCTAGGGTTCTTCCGTTGGACGGAGAAATTGGAGCGAGCGCCGAGTTTTGATTCCGATGGAGGCCGCCGCGGCAAGTGTCGCCGCCGCCGCACGCGGTGTTTCTCTGCCGATGCCGTCTTCTCAGCCTTCCCGCAAAGAGTGGCGCATTGTTTCCGAGCAATCGGTTCGGAACCTCACCAACGAGGTGTGGTTATTTACTGAACCTACTCACATTGTTTCCATTCCCATTAAAAACGTTAGGGTTTCTAAGTTTCTCGTCAATTTGATTTTTTTTTAGGACTTGGAACGTTCGAAGTTAGGGCAATCGGATGAGAGAACGATATATGAGGTAATGGATGTGTTCTGAGACTAGGGTTTTGTGCAGGGCTCATAATGAACCAAGATACTCGAGTTTGAGCTTGTGTTCGTTTCTTAAAAGATCGTTTAAGATTGGTTTGTTTGTATTTGCAATCCAAGCTTGAACATTTTTCTTAAAGCTACTGAGCTTTTAAACCAAACTTGAACAACGTGCTACTCGCTTGTTTGGCTTAGGACGTATAAAAAAATGCAAGCTACTCGTCCAGCTCCATCAAAACTCATTTACCAAGCTACTCGAGTTCGAGCTTGTATTCGTCAGTTAAAACCTCTTTTTAAGATTGATTTTTTATATTAGGGAACCAAGCTTGAACATTTTTTTGAAGCTCATTAAACTTTCTAGCCAAGCTCGAACAAGTTAGTACTCTTGTTCGGCTCATGATGCATATAAGAAATTCAAGATGTTTGAGACGGGCTCGTGCTTGGGTCAATTAAAGCTCCCCTAGTTTTGTGGTTCGAAATCAGTGAAAATGAACTTGTTTTTCTCTTTTGTCAAGGTGCAGCAGGGAAGAGAGCCCGCTGATGTGGACTTCTGTTCGATTACCATTGACGGGAGTTCGGAAAACGATGTTTTGCAGCACCGGCTTCACACCGTCGCGAGGCAAAGAGAGGAGCTGCAACACATGGAGATGGAGCTTCGGGCGCAAATGATTGCAAGGTCGGAGATGATACAAATGCAGAACAGCTTTGATGCTCAGATTAAAGAGCAATCCAATTCCAATGTTAAGCTTCAGGTTTGTTAAAGTGAAAATTGGTGTGAGCGTGGATGTATGCAATCTTGCTGGACCATGTATACATGTGTTGTGATTGATTGGTAGTTCTTGCTATCGGGTGTGTACATTTGTTTTCCTAAGTTATCACGTGTGTTACTTATTGGGGTTGTGGAGGCTGATTAGTAGTGGATACCCTACCGTGTATTCACTGAATAAATCACAGATATTGGCAATTTGATCATGGAAACTCTAACATATGTGTTGCCTGCCTCCTGCAAGGTTATGTTGAACTCTTCTTCCCCTTTTTAATATTAAAGTGAAAATTGGTATGAGCTTGGATGTATGCAATCTTACTCGTATACATGTGTCATGATTGATTGTTTCTTCTTGTGGTTTGTTATTCAATGTCAGTAAGCGTGTATATTCAGACTTTTGTTTATAAATACGGTTTTGCCTGGTTGTGAAGGAGCAACTGCATGAAATGGAACAAAAAATACGTGAAATGGAGAGGAAGATGGAAGAGAAAGATAGAGAGCTACATGCCATTAAACTGGACACTGAGGCGGTTCGTTCAGCATTTTTGTGCTATAATTGTTTCTTGTTGTGTAATTGTAGAATGTGTGATTCAGTCTTTGTTCTCTATTTTGGCAGGCATGGGCAAAGGAAGATCTCCTTAGAGAACAAAGCAAAGAGTTGCAGACCTTCCGGTGTGTGTTTGGGTCCCTAGAATGTTACTCTTGATGTAGTATGTTCAAGTGTGTTAGTGTCTTATCTCAAAGTATCTCAACTACTTGTAACTTGAATTGAAATTTACTACTCTGTATCTATAAAATTTCCCCGATACGCAATGGCCTCACATGCTGGTATTTTTACCATCTTTTCCCTCCTAGTCCAGTAAGAGAACTAAAAGTACCAGCTTTTGTGTTGACTATCCTTTAATCATCAAAAAAAGGAACGAAAAATTTATCTGCATCCACTCCTGTCGTAAACCTGCAATCAGCAATTTCTCCCTGTTGTTCTGCTGTCCTGTCTTCCTGGATGTAATGTAATGTGAGACGTTTGTGATAACTTTTTGGCAGGAGAGAGCGTGATAACTCAGAAGCTGAAAAAGCGCAACATGTTAAACAGATACATGACTTTCAAGAACATATTCAGGAGAAAGAGAGGCAGTTCCTCGAGTTGCAGGAACAGGTTTGTTAAGTTGCATGTTCTACTGCACTTGTTAAGTGATGGTAAATAGAAGTTGTGTTTTCTGCCTTGGTAGCAGTGAAGACTTTTGTTGTGTTTCTGGAATTTAACTTGGGTTTTATGAGAAGAACGAGTGTCATTTGGAGCAAAGTTCACAAACATTATTCACTGATTTTGCATGCTTGGAGTTTTGCTTTTGATGCTGAGACTTCTTTATCCCAGCTCCCTCCCTCTCTCTCTCTCTCTCTCTCTCTCTCTCTCTCTCTCTCTCTCTCTGTGTGTGTGTGTTGGGACCTGGTTAGTGGTTAATTTGTTTGTTTGCTCATTGGATGTTCAATGCAACTTTGGGTAGTGGATTGGCTAAAAGTAGCTTTATCTTTCAGCATAGGGTTGCTCAGGAAACCATCCTTTACAGAGATGAACAACTGAGGGAGGCTCAAGGGTGGATTGCACGTCTCCAGGAGATGGATGCGTTGCAATCAACTACTAATGTCTACTCACTACAAGCTGAATTGCGAGAGCGAACAGAGCAATATCACCAGCTTTGGATTGGTTGCCAAAGACAGGTTGGTGACTGTGGATATCAATTCATGAACTGACTTGTGCATGACTTTGCAACTTCAATGTCATTGGGTGGAAGATAGATTATCTGCCATTCATGGCCATCCATCTCTGTTTGGCAGTTAATTTGCTTCTTAACCTCAGTTATTGTTGTGTCTGAGTCAATTTGTTAGCTTCATCAGCAGTACTGATTTTATTTCTGTGGGTTATCTATGTTAGTTTGCGGAGATGGAGAGGCTTCATGCTCATACAATACAGCAACTCCAGCTTGAACTGGCAGATGCAAGAGAGAGAAGTGGAACTTACCCTGACGAAACACATATATCCCAAACAAACTCTAAGGATTCTTCTCAGTTTGGACAGAACAATGGAAACCAACTTGATGTCAACGGAAGTATCATGCCAAGTACAAATTCTGGGGGTCTTCCAACTGGAAACTCTGAAAATGTTTCATCCTTTGTCTCAACTGGCAATGCTTCAACTGAGGTAGAATGTGTTCTGTTGTTTATTTATTCTTCCTCACCTTCTCTTTCTTGAACTTACTTGCAAGTACCAAATTGTAGAGTGCTTTTCTAGCAAACAATTCGTTTTTGACGAATACTAGGATATTTGTTTGAAGATGGATGACAAAGGACCATCCTTTTGTCAGTAGTCATTCGGTTCATGGTTTGACGATGTTTCTGAAGTGTGTGGAATTTGGTGATCCACATGCAACACTTGCGTTGTGGGTTCGTACTTGTGGCTAACGTTTCCAGGATTGTTCATTCTTTTTGGTCTTTTTTCTTAATTTAGCACCAATTAAGGACACCTTAAGAAGAACTAGATGGTTTGGTAATGTACAACGACAAAAAAGAGTGATACCACTAGGTCCACTACTATAATTCGTGCTAGTGGGAGGGGAAGACCTAAATTGACATGAGATTCTAAGCTTGTTAAATTTAAGTGAACATATATCGGGGAAGGCCATAAGCCAATAGTGGGATTCATTCCACCAGGTGATTGGGACATATGAAACATGATTCATGCAGCGGATCAATTGATTGCAACAAAAGTGTGAGTTTGGTTTGTTTGGTTTGTCTTTTCTTCTTTGGAGCTCTCCTTTGCTTGCTCCATTATTTAATTGTGTATGGGCAGGCCTTTATTCCTAGCAAAGCTGTGGTTGCCTGCAGACGAACAGTAAAATCTAATTTCTGTACATTCTTGTTATAATTTAGCCACTTTGCATTACTAGGCCAACCATGTTCATGGTGTTGCAATTTCTCCAACATCCCTGCTTGGAATGCCTACCTACCTTCCACCTGGGCAGGTGACTGCTCTGCATCCATTTGTAATGCATCAACAAGGAGTTCCCCACTCTGTGCCATCACATGTTGCTCAATCTCATGTTGGCCATTTTCACTCGGTACCCCTTCAACATTGGCAGAACCAACAGGTACAAGAAAATGGATTCATTTTTTTTGTTGTCACATCTTTCACATGGCTCACCGAATTGTCCTATTAAGTACTCTCTCTCTCTCTCTCTCTCTCTCTCTCTCTCTCTCAGGCTTCACCAGATGGTTCACAGGTGCCAACTCCGAACCAGTATCCTCCTTCCCAAACTGATCAGAGCTTGTTGAGACCAGATACTAATTATGACTATGAAGTTTCTGCAAATGGGCAAGCTATTCATTCAGAGTATTTGGATATTCATTCCAGCCAGGGAATGGAGCCTGATACAGTGATCAGACCGACAGCTGAGGAAGGACAGGTTATGTCACCGAAACATTATCCCTCAAGATGATGCTTTATGCAATAATTACTTCGTATGCCTTTTCCCATTTTTTATGCACTGAAAGTTGGTTTTCCGGTTTTTGAGCAGGTCGATAAAAGTTACCTGGTAGCCCCGCAACCCCAACAAAGCTTGCAACATATTTCTTCCCAGTTCCATGATGCTTTAAGATTAGACACTCTTTCACAAAATAGTGAAACTAAGGTTTGTCTTTTGGGTATTGATTTAAGGGTCACTGAGTTACATCTTTGTCTGTGCTCAGGTTTTGTTGACAAATGCTAAGCTAGTCTTGAATTTAAACTGGCACAGGAGAAGAGCATTACCACTTCCACTAATCATGGACTTGAGGGTCAAGGGTTCACTACAGAACAAGAAAGCTCTGCCAACACACAATTGTCTGAAACTTCAATCAATCATGTGGATTTAAGCGAAGCGACAATGAATAATCCCACTGGTGGCTTTTTATCTGAAGCATTTGTCTCATCTGGACCGAAAAATATACCTACAATTGGTACAACATCGGAGATTGTTCTTCTTGACGAAAGATCGTTGTTGGCTTGCGTTGTTCGAACAATACCACCTGGATCCGGTGGTAGAATTAGGATTAGCTCTACGGTGGGTGTACATTAATTCTACCATACTGTATTTTTTATGGCACTTTTGGTTTCGCTGATGATTTTTATCTGTTTCAATTACAGCTTCCAAATAGGCTTGGCAAAATGCTTGCACCTCTTCACTGGCATGATTACAAGAAAAAGTATGGAAAACTTGATGACTTTGTGGCTGGTCATCCTGAAGTAAGTTCTATTACTCATCATGCTTTCTTTTGTTAAGCTACTCTTTTATTTTTTGTGGGGGGTTTATCACAAATGTAAATTGCTATCTGAGAATCTCATTGTTGTATTTCAGTTGTTCTTAATTGAAGGGGACTTCATACAACGTAGAGAGGGTGCACAAGAAATCATAGCCGCGACAGCAGCTGTTGCCAAAATTGCAGCAGCAGCTAAAACTGTATCTCCTCCTTACGCCTCACTGTTGCCATCTGTTGCTGTTACTCCCATGGCACAATCTCATCGACCGAAGAGGGTCCCATCTATTGATTCCAACTCTGTGAGGTCTGCCGCTGACAATCCTTCGCAGCTCTCAGTTCCCAATCAACATTCCAATGGTGTTAGTCTAAATGCTGGAAGTATCTCAAATGTTAGAATTTTGAGCAAACCAAAAGATCAGCTGGACTTGAATGGCAATGAAAGTAGGCTTGGCCAATCATCTATGCTTATGGCAGTTGGAAACGGAGCAAATCATGATAGGTCAGGTTTGGGCAGTTCCGTGAGCAAGGGATCATCTCATGCTAGACCTAGTGCTAACCTTGTTGGGAAGCAGCAGGGAAGGTATTGATCCAAGTTCTTAAAAGCTGCTGTGCAGTCATTGTATGTTCGTTAAGTTACTTGCCATAACATCTGATGATTTTCTTTTGGTTGTTGTATGCAACAGGGCTACTGCGGTAGCATCAAACTCAAGAAGATAGTAAGTTCCCTTGATGTTGATGTTGATTACTTAATGAATGTGTTGTATGGAAATATTTCAGCCTTTGGCAGTTCATTTGTATTGATGTATTTGTTCTCTTTCCGATAAAATTGTGTTCTAAAGCTGATAAATGAGCCAAGCTGCTAAACGAGCTTATTTGAGATTGGTTTGTTAGCTAACCAAACCAAGCTTGTACATTTTTTTTTTTTAAGTTTGTTAATCTTTCAAATCAAGCTTGGACAATCCACTGCTCAGCTTGTTCAGCTCTTTTAACGAGCTTATTTGAGATTGGTTTGTTAGCTAACCAAACCAACCTTGTACATTTTTTTTTTAAGTTTGTTAATCTTTCAAATCAAGCTTGGACAATCCACTGCTCAGCTTGTTCATCTGGTTGATCAGCCCTACTTCCTCTTCTCCGTCTGTGATTGACTAGTCCTTGGAAAGCCCGTAATAATGGGAGCTAGAATGCCTAACAATGCCTAATTTTTATCTATGACAAGTACTTACCACCATCCTTCAAGGACTAGTTATCTGTTGGATTGTTTTATGCCATTAATGAATTTGTGATCACATGCTCAGTGTAGTAACAAGTGAATAGTATTGAAGAACTTAATTAAGAACTTAATTCATGGTTCTCTAGGGCATTCCTAGGAAAAAGATAACAAAGAGATCTTTGTTCGACACAGTCTTGGCTATTATATAACGAATTTTGGTCGACATTGTTTAGTATTTGAGTCCCCTTTCTACATCATCGTACTCTTGTAATGCTGCTGCATAGTACAAAGCTATGCACTAAAGCATTCATGGAGTACTTGTTTGTTTTTGGGATTAGCATTTTTTGTGTTCCATGTCTACTTTCTTTGTCCTTTCTTTTAGTGGTTGTAATTCTTTCACTTGTTTGGTTTGGCAGGATACAATTTGGACATCGGCATCTTTGGTTGAATGAATGTGCACCAATGTGCCAGATGAAGGGGACTATGACAGGATGTGAGGGAGAATCCCTCGACTATAAAAGTGATTCAAAGTCTTTTTCGCTCACTTTTGATTATAATCTTCATAGTTGCCCCCCTCCCCTTCTCCCCTCCTTTTGTTTCCCGCTGGGGACTGTTTATTCCTGCACGAGTTGGTACACTCCGAACATTACATCCAAACGACTGCCCGCTGTGACATTCATGTGCACAATTGCATCTGGCAGCTGACTTATGTTTTCAGATTCCTAATTATTGGGCAGCAGTGATTTTTCCTGAATTGGCTGAACTTTTCCTTTCTTTTATTAAATACTTATCATTCTTGTTAGTGAGCCATTGCAATGCAGCTACGCTGTTGCAAGGTTATTTTGTATTTTCCTTGAATTGAGTAGTGTTCTCATGTCAATTCCTCACGAACCTGTCAAATTATATGGCACAAAGTTGGTAACTTGCTGAAAGGTAGTGCAAGGTCCAGCTAACCTGTCACTGGAGGTTATCTTTGATCTTGTGGTTGGGCGGCCTTATGGTTAGGGCAACTAGCTTGAGCCCGAGTCATGTATAATGTGATGCTTTGAATGGTCACATGTTGCTCTTGCAAAGGGTGGCGATTGTTCCGTCTGTATAATTGGCAACCTGATTCCTTTTCTGTTACCCGAGTTGCTAAACTTTGATTTTGCGTACAAGTAAACATCTGCTATTGATAATTAGTCGATGTAGTTATTTGTGCTTTTTTCTGTGAGCATAGCTGGAGATTTGGAAAATTTCAGCTTTCCATGAAGGATAGATTGGTATTCGACTTTGAGATCTGATTGTCTTTTAGGATTGAAGGCCATGGTCTCCTAAAGAGAGTACTCCAACTGTTAACAGTAACCTGTGTTGTGGAAGAACAAGGGGTTGGCTTAGTGGACTATGCCTGGGACTTAGGAGTTTACTTCCTCTTAAGATTTTGCATTTGAAACCTATCAAGTGCTATCAATTTCTTTGGGACTAAGTCCATATGGAGTTTAACTCTCGCTTTAATTGAGCTTTCTTGGGATTGGGTCCCTTGGATTAGTCAAGGTGTGCGTAAATTGGCCCAGGTACCTGGGGGAAAAACTTGTGTTGTGGGGGAAATGCAGATATAGATCATGAGGCACAACTCTTCCATTCCAACTGATCAAGATTGAACTTAACTTTCTAGTGCCACAGAGAGAAAACGACAACAATTGAAACCATAATATAATATATAGGATAACTGGCTTTTTTTTTAACAGTTTTTCTCACGTTCTTCTGGGGACATGACGGCCAACTTCTTCTAACTTAAACCTTGGCAACTGGTAATAAAAAGGTTCAAAGACCTTGGCAAGTCTATGCTTCAAACCTTTGGCAAATGTTACAAAGGGATTTACTCTCTCAAGGTCTCATGTTTGAAACTTTATTTGGTGCTATCAATCTTTTTGAGACTAGTCCATATAGAGCTTTGGCTTTAAATGGGGCCTTGCTAGTGGTTGTTGGGATTGGTCTTCCACGATTAGTTGAGGTGTGCATAATTTGATCCGAACACCTGTTTATTAAAAACAAAGAAAAACCTTTGGCCAACATGCCACTGTCATGGATGCAGTCCATCACCATATTTTGTAATTGAATCCAAACAATACTATTTTCTTATCTTCTACTAACCGAAACTGCTCTCACAAGGATATGAACCAAAATATTAATTTTGTAACTGAATCCAACAAATTCGAATGGTACTGCTTATTATCTCTAGTAACAGAAACTGCAATGCTTCTAAGGATGCTTGGAGAGTTTCCAAAATCTACGAGTCTATAATACCCTAGGAGACAAACCTATTGACAGTATACTATATACATCTTAGAGATGCGAATCCCTTTCCCCAATGAGACGTCCAGAAGCAGAGTTTCCTCCGTGACTTCCACCAGAACCAGTCTCAAAGAAATCTTGCCTGCTTCCGCTTTGCGTGTCTCCCAAAAATCCTGAATTTCCAATTCCAAGTTGCATGGCTTGCTGCATGCTAGTGTTTGCTCCGGGTATCATGCCCATGTGGTGGTGTTGGAGGAACTGATGATGTTGATCTTGAGACTGAAGGGCATCAAGCTGGAAAGGAAAGTTTGGAGTCAAAGCACTCGGTTGTTGCTGAGCCATTTCTGGCTGAGGTTGTTGGATGTGATGCTCTTGTTGCACAACAGATTGCAGGGGAGTCTGCAGTTTTTTTAGATGTGAGACAGAAGCCGTAATGGTCCTGTATGTGAAACTTCACTTAATAAGTCAACCCACCTGAGAAGTCATTGTTGGTGCTTGAGGTTGCGCATCAGCAATTGCCGCTAAGAAGATCAAGTTCTGCTGAAGCTGAGCTTGATACCTGAATCATTTAAATTGTTGTCAGGTTGTGGCGACCCAACAAATACAAGAAAGTTTAAAGCTATTGAGATAAAAATTGTGTGAGGACGTTCCGTTTCCCTTTAGATTCCCACAAAAGTTCTCAAAAACACCTATACCTCTTTGCAAACAATCTGCTCTGACAGTTTTGTGTCCAACCAAGTTGAAACCTGATTGAATCTATGGTGATAACTAAAAAGATTACGTGTCCTCTTCAACTGTGAAGAAAATACTTTAGATCAAACTTGGTAACCATAGCACTGACATAAGATGTTACGGATATACAAAATTTCAGTATATTTTTAGCATCCTGAAGGAGACAGAATACAGTCTCCCCATCCTGTAGGTTGAATCAATAACTCAGAAATAAATTCATTTTGGAATTCAGCTAGTAATACAGAGAAATGAACTGCCAGAGTTGATTATTTGGATATTGAAAACCTACCTCAACCTACCAGATAATTGTCCACATTAAAATTAGTCATTCTTGGCAATCTCTAAACTTTGTCCGTAGGAACCTGAAATCTTATCGACTTCTTTGAATTCGATGAGGACCACAAGAACTTCATTCGTCATTACACAAATACTAATAATTTTATCTAACCTTGACCTTCTAGTTTGGTTACCCCTCCTCATCTAAATATCCCAAGATCTAATCAAGTTGTAATCTTTCTGTATCTTCATCGGCAATCCTTAAAATTTTCCAATTTCTGCAGTAAGTAGTCTTTGATGTGTAGATCAAACACCAAGGCCAAGTTCAGTCCAACAAATCATTAGAAAGTTAAAAAATTCACTGTCGCAGTGCACCCCAAAAGTTCTATTTCCAGGAGAAACCCAGACATACACTTGATGTGGATAGAAACATGAGGGGAAAAAAAACTGAGCACTATTCATCACCAGAAAGCTTAAAGTTGATGCTTCCATTATGCACTATTCCTACTCATTATCCTCCACAGTCCATAGTGAATCAGTTGCTACACAAAACATAGTGGGCTATGTCGCACAGTTTCATTACCATAAGAAGTCCCATACATTACTGTCCTTCCTGTCTTAGTAACTGACTTAAAATCAACACATGCCTAAACTAAGCTTTGATAAATTTTTGCCCAGTTTCCTTTCAGCAGAGTGATTCCTCTTCACATTTTCTTCTATGGGCTGTCTTCTTTGGTTTGTATCAGACGCAATGATCCACACAAACATGAAAAAAGGCTAGATAAGTATGTAATGCCGAATTTACTAGGTACCCCCCAGACTTCTAATGCGTCATCCAAAACTATGAATACCAACGCATTATTAAAATGCAAAATCATGATTTTTTCCCCCCCTTGAAGTTAGACATGTAGAATGCTATGGGTAAACCATGCGAAAACAGCCAGCATTGCACCCCCTTCCAAGAAATAAATAATAGGAGTAGAGACGACAGCATTTGCATTGCACTCAAAAGTGAATGGTTACAATGATGGTAAAGAACGAGAGAATTAGCTATAAAAAATATCAGCTGCAAAGAACATTAGGAATAATAAAGTGAAAACATGCATGATGCACCTAGCATTTGAAAATTCACTTACTGGGTGCTCTCGGTAGTTCTTCCAAGGTTATTATTCTCCATTATTGCGCAAATCAACCTTTTGTTCTCATCCAAATACTGCATCAAGAAAAATACATATCCTTAAGTACCTTTATTAGAAGAATTTATGGCCATATACAGAGCATTCCCTATTTATCTAGTCTACCATGAATCAGAATCATTAATTTCCCATTCTTTTGAACAAAACCAAGTGAACTTCCACTGAAACCACCACATTCATGGTTGGTTCACAACCAATGTCTAGAATTCTTACGGCTATACATGCAGTCTAATTTCTTAAAAATATTAAATGCATCCAGGACTACTATATGTATATAAACATTTATACATATATATAACCCCAAGGGGTTGGCCCGGTGGTCTTGGCCTGGAACTTAGGGTGCGTTTGGTTGGATGGAATAAAATGTAAATAGGAATAAAATTAAGAATGGAATAGAATTGGAGGAATTGAGAATGGAATAATCATTCCCATTCTCATGTTTGGTTGTGCTTAGGAATAGTCGTTCTCATCTCCGGTGGGATAGTGTGGCAATAGCAATTTTTTGAGTGGCAATAGTAATTTTTGAGGTGGCAATAGCATTTTTTGGAGTGGCAATAGTAATTTTTGGTGTGGCAATAGTGAATGTTGGAGTGGCACTAGTAATTTTGGTGTGACAAATAAATGGAATAACAATTTCTTAATTTTTTGAATGGAATGACAATTCCTTTACTAAGGTGAATAGTGATTCCAATTGGAATCATCATTTCATTATTCAATGGTGAACCAAACATTTGAATAAGTAAGTCATTGGAATGACTATTCCATTCCAATCTTGATTCCATCCAACCAAACATACCCTTAGGGTTTTCTCCCTCCTAAGTTTTAGATTCGATTCCCCTTACTAGCAACTCTTGGGGCAACCTCACTCCGTGTGTAATCTTATATTCGATTCCCCTTACTAGCAACTCTTGGGGCAACCTCACCCCATGTGTAAGCGTGTGAAACGGCTATAGAAGGGGCAATAAGGAATAGTCTGAGGTGCGCGCAAGTTTGTCCGGAATACCCTGCATTACCCAAAATAATAATAATAATATATATATACACACACACATATACATACATGTATGTACAAAATCAAATAGGTTATGATCCTATGATAACGTCATTTCTGTAACATATAAAGTGCGATTCTATGATTAGAGAGAGCTTTCTTGGAAAATGGAGGGATAGGGTTCAAGGGAGTTTTTCCGATTGGACATACGAAAACAAGATCAATTGACGTAGTACATTGTTATGATATTCGCGTAAGAAGCGAACCTTTTGGATTTCTTCGGTTGTCATGGTATTCGGAGTCGAAGGGCCTGCAGTTTTCGTCGGTTGCTGCATTTTCTCGAATACTTTCGTCTTCGAAGATATGAACCCAACTTTAAACCCTAGATTTCTATGAAGAGAGAGAGAGAGAGAGAGAGAGAGCGGGGAAGTGGTGCGACGACAGTTGTTGATATGTACTGAGGGAGGGAGAGAGAACCTTGAGCCAAAGGCGGCAATGGCATTTGATGGGTTTCAAGGCATGAATAAAACGACAGCGTAAAGCCAAAAACTGGAGATTGTAAAATACGGGTACTTTAATTAGAAAGAAAATTGTGTTGGAAAATAAAAATGAGAAATATGAAGTGAATTTTTTTAAATATTTTTATGCGTTTGATTAAATGAAAAACTTGTAAGAATTTTGTAAAAAATATTTTTTTCTTACTACCTTATCTTGAATATACAGTATACGACTGGTGATAATGATAAGAAAGAAAAATTTATATTCGTAACGAGGATTCTCTTGTCATAACATATTAAAAACTTTCACACGAGATCATGATAAGAACGAACATGTATATTTTTTTATTTTTATTCAAATATTTTTTTCTTACTACCTTATCTTGAATATAAAGTATACGACTGGTGATCATGATAAGAAAGAAAAATTTATATTCGTAACGAGGATTCTCTTGTCATAATAGATTAAAATTTTTCACATGAAATCATGATAAGAACGAACATGTATATATATATTTTTTATTCAAATATTTTTTTCTTACTACCTTATCTTGAATATACAGTATACGACAGGTGATCATGATAAGAAAGAAAAATTTATATTCGTAACGACGATTCTCTTATCATAATAGATTAAAAACTTTCACATGAGATCATAATAAGAACAAACATGTATATATTTTTTTTTATTCAAATATTTTTTTCTTACTACCTTATCTTGAATATACAGTATACGACTGATGATCATGATAAGAAAGAAAAATTTATATTCGTAACGAGGATTCTCTTGTCATAATAAATTAAAAACTTTCACACGAGATTATCATAAGAACGAACACGTATATTTTTTTTTCAAATATTTTAAAAAATAACCATTTTTAAAAATAAAATAAGTCAACTAAAAACAATGAAATTGTCTTTTTAGGGGAAGATATCCGATGTCCCTGATTAACGTATGGTATAGATTTGATTTGTGTTCAATCTTATTCTATGTTCAACCTTGTTTTTGGGGCATCTATTAATTTCTAATAACCCTCACAACAATTTGAAAACGATTTTTTTTTTTTCATCCAATTTTGAAAACGATTAAGAAAACAAAAGAAAAAGAAAACCTCGTAGTTTCTCTTTCGCATTACCGATGGAATCGCCGCGGCGGAGTTACGCCGAGGTATTGACGTCGGCGTGGCCCAGCGGTCACCGGTTGCAAATGGACATTCCAGAAGAAATCGTCGTCGAAATCCTCTCCCGTCTACCGATCAAATCTCTACTGCGATTCAGGTCCGTTTCCAAGGCATGGCGATCTGCCATCTCCGATCCTAAATTCACTCTTTCTTCCCCAAACTACCGCCAAATAGCCAGTAGATCTAGCGATGACACCCTGCACTCCATCAATCGCCGCGAAGCTTCGTCACGCGATCTCATTCTCGAACCAATGATTAGCAACAACAAGAACTTTAATAACATTAATATCTTAGGTTCATGCAACGGCTTGTTGCTTCTAAGCCAGGGCGCGGATTTGTATCTGTGGAACCCATCAACAGGGGAATGCACCAAAATGCTCTCGCTTGTGGCGGACGGGTCAGAGGACTATCATGTTATTGCCAGCTCTGGACTGTGCTATGACTCGTTGATGGATGATTACAAGGCCGTAATGGTGAATGGTGGATTGGCCACAATAGTTAGTTTTAAAAGGAGAAATTGGACTACCAAGACTTGTTTATCTCACGGCGACGATGGAGAGGTTTGGAATTCCGGGCCTCTAGTGAATGGCAAGTTGCACTGGATGATCGCTCACTATGGAGAGGGTAATATGCACTTTCCGACAAACTGGATTGTTTGTTTTGATCCGCTTACTGATGAATTTGTAGAACTGCCGATGCCACCTAACAATGGGGAAAGGAATATGATTGTAATGGGGTTGGGAGTTTTGGATGGATGTCTTTGTATGACACGTTGTGTCTGTGAAAGTGGTGATGGAGTTGAACCTATCTTTTTCGAGGTGTTAGTCATGGAGGAATATTGTGTGGAGGAGCCATGGACTAGTGCTTTCATCATGTCCAAAAATTTTATAAGAGTACCGAGCCCGCATTGGGACTATAGGCTTGATTTATACGGGACGTTGGTTCCCTTTTGCTTTACAACGAGTGGTGAAGTTCTGATTATGGTTAATCGGGAATTGTTGTTGTACAATCCCAATGAGATGTCTCAACGGGGGATTTGTATCCCAAGAAATCATTTTCCAGTTTGGGGTCTTGGTGAAGTTTCATACGCTGAGAGTTTGTCTTCACCTGCTACCTATGCCCAGAAAGAAGATTGGATGGTGGAAGGGTTTGATGCCTTGAATTTGGTCGAGCACATTTGGTGTTGTGACAGTTTGCGTTCTTATGGAGATTGGGATTCTTATAATTTCATCGATGAGGAAGATGAGGAAGATGGCGAAGGCTCCATTGAGGAAGAGAACAATAGGGTGTGGAAAGGTTTCTGGAAAAAGGATGAAAACCAGGAAAAGTTCTGTAGAAAACAAAAGGCCCGACTTCACTACTTGTCAGCAAAACAGAAAGAACAAGAAGTCAAGCATAGAACCATAACTAAAAGCAAAATCAGAACAACAAATAACCAGAAAAAGAAGCAGAGAAACAATCTGGAGGCGCTAGATTTGCATAAACAGGTATTCTCTGTCCTTCCTTTTTCCATTCTGGTGCATTATGTTTGGATATTCAGAGTTTAGCTAAAAGACTGTTAAGTTGGTTGAGTCTTCAGTTCCTTTTAGGTTGCTTCTATTTGACGCTGTTCAAAAAAAAAGGTTGCTTCAATCTGATGGTATGGTATGCTTGACGTGTTAGCAAAGAAGACAATCATTGTGCCAATAATTTACTTTATTTTTTTATTTTTTTTGGCATTTGTAGGCATTGAATTATATGCAATACTTCACAAAAGATTCCTAGTTTGCTATAACACATCTCGTGGAGCACTTGAATTGTACTGAATATGTAAAGTCCGAATCTAGGGATATCGATAGATGGACATACTCTGAGATGGTCTTTTTAACTTCTGTATTTCATTATGGCAGGTGCTTGATTTCTTTGTGAAGTAGACTATTTCTAGTTTTTGGATTCGTTCTCACTGCAACATGCTGGGATCGGGCAGTTAAACAGTCACATTGTAAGTTTCCTTCGGAGGCAATCAATAAGAGAAGCGATTGGATTGGATTGGAATGTGAGAGAAGGAAGAGATGATACCTGTTGAAAGTAGAAAATCTAATTTATCTTCCGTTTCCTCACTTCTCATTATTTCAAATTGTCTTATAGGCTTCTTCACTGTTTTGTGATTTTCTAAAACATATGGTCTTTCAATAACATATGGTCTTTCAATTTTATTGCATTCACCTGGAAACAAAGTGAAGGAACATATCTTAGGGATTATTTTGGATTCAAGCAATAAAAAGGGATGAATACCAGCCTCCGTTTGACCTCCAACTTTGCCAGTTATGCATTTTGATAGGTCCTAGTTCAAACTTCAAGCACAATGATGTTCTTCAACTATTGAGATGTTCCTGTTGTGTACACTACTTCAGTTCAAATCTCCCATTGACGCCGTCCACATTGACTTATTTGTTTCTGCTAAGGTACTCTTCATTCTTCTCCATTTGTGATATTGATGAATGGATGGTTGAGATGTGCTCTTATGTGTTGACGAATGGATGTGCTCTAACCCCTATGTACCAAAAAAGGAGGACAAAATCGGAGAACCATATCACTCCTTTCTTCAGTGATTTATCTCATGAGAGCATCTTTTTTGTTTCATGCCATATCGACGAGGGTAGATCCTTTTACAATTGTCTCAGGTAACTAAACTATATTATAAGGGGGAAACTTAGCTTTCATTTTGATTTATAGATTTCAAACGATTAGGTTGTGTGGAGTTAAAAAAAGAATGTGGAAGATGAGCAAAATACTAGTCCTTTTTTGTTGGAACTCTAGCAGCAGAGGATGGCGGAGACAGTTGGTATCAATCTCTCTCCCCTTTTCCGTTTGATTTTTGATTTGTGTCCTGTCACAATTTTCGTTAATAAAAGCACTGATTCTGCCTGAAAGAAAACGTTGCCCAAGTTGCTAAATTATATCTCGTACGAAGGTTTTGTAACCGTGGATGGGACGACTTGCATTGCGGTGAAGGTATTTTGAAGAATTTTCCTGCAGTATGGTTTTCCCCCCCTGCAATATGGGCTATTTTTCTGTGGTAGGAATTGAGCGCATCCTTGGAGATTCCATTTTCCATGCTGAATAACTATACAAGTACATTTGTTACGGAGGGTATAAGTTTTTGACGCAAGTGGTAACTTTACATAGTACCAAAACTTGGGTTCGGAGAAGCCTTGGGTTTCAAGTAGACTCAATGGTTGTAACTTTCTGAAACTCTAGGTCTTTCATAGCCCATCAGAGCAACTCTCAGGTGTTAAGTTGCCCTTCTGATCTTATTATGCATGTGTCTGTTTTTTTTTTGTTGTCAATTTTTATGTTTCAAACGACCAAGTCAGAGCACAATATCACTCCTTTCATTGGTTTAATCTCGATGCCCGACATGATTGGTACCATCGTATGCAACCTCAACATGAGAGTATGACACCGCTTCGCGCCTTCGTACGATCGACTCCTCGCCGCTACATGACCTTTTTTGACCTCTTTTGTTAGTACCTTTATTTCTTCTCGGTAGAATTCTCCCTCCCTCTTGCATGCCAAAGCTCACTTGGATTTTTATAAGTTACGGAGGCAAACCTTGCAAAAAATCTGTTTTTTTTTTGTATGTTATCTTAAATTTATTTGCTAAAATCAAATAAATCAATTCGGTATTTTTATTTTATCTTAAATTTATTTTCTAAACCAAAATAAAGTGATAAAATATTGCAGAGCCAAGGATCCGATATCAACACTCATTTGAGGGGCAATTCTATTTATATAAGAAATATCGCTAGTCTGAAATTTTCTTTTGGAAATGTCTTATTTGAGAATATTCCTCTAATCTTGAATGTAGTTTGCTTCTTGTAATTTTCTCCAGTTACTTTTATGTTTCTTTCAAAGTAAATAAGCAATACAATTTGAATAAAGTAAAAATTACCAAAGGAGTCAATATTTTCCTTATATGGCAATTTATAATTGTTTTGAGGGCAAGTATTAATTGCCTAAATTTATTTATTTTTTCCTTTAATAAAGACAGTCGGTTATCTTAATAAGAAGATATGCAAGACAAAAAACCAGCTGGTTCAAAATTTTCTGATTTTTTATTTTTTATTTTTTATTATTAATTCTACTCTTTTACTTTTTCGATATCTCTCCTTAAGACAAATGAATAATGCTAGAAAAATGTATTTTTTTAACTTGTAATTTGTAGTTTTTTTTTCCAGTCGTAAATTGTATTCTCTTTGTCTCTTTTTAAGCATCTATTACGATTCTACATATCATTTTTAATGGCTTATGTCTCTATACGTATATGAGTATGTTTTGTGTTTTTAAATTCATTCTCTTATAGAAATAATTGAGATTTATTAAACAAGATTCATATAACATATAATATACATTGAAAGATAAACCATAAACACTTGAAAATAACATACAGAACCGTGGCCGGCATTTAAAAAGGGACGAAGAGAGTAATTTCACGCAAATAATATAATACATTACGCGAAAAGATTGGAAAATTAATTCAGTGCGCATGAACGACGCCGTTCTCGTGGGAAAAACAAGAGTTGGCATGAAACTGCGAAGAAACGAAACAGCAGTCCGTTCTCGAAGCATCTTCAATCAAAATTCTTGAAAAGGAAGGAAGGAGAGAGCGAGCGAGAGAGAGAGAGAGAGAGAGAGAGAGAGCGCGAGCGCGATGGGTTACGTTCTAAGAGTGAAAATGGCGTCCTTCTTCGCCGGCGCAGCGACGGCATCGTTGATTGGTCTGTACCTCCTCCACGAGGACTACAAGGCTGCCCACCACTCCATCTCTCAAAAGGTAAACTGTGTTGTTTCATCCCTATTCCCTTTGGATCCTTCTTTGTGTTTTTGACCTTTCGGTGTAATCTATTAGCTTCATTTATTACAATTTTTTAGGTGCCTTTCACTGGTTTGATATGGTGCCCTGCAGCCCTAGCTTGACTATTTCTGATTCTCTGAATATAAAGAATCAATATGATGGGATTGATCTTTGTATTTTCTTCTGTAGTATTCTGGCCTAATACGATTGATTCTTGATGAAACTCTTGGTCTGGCATAAAGAGATGCGTTTCCCATATTTAGTTGTTTGCCCTTTATGTTTGCACTAATCCAGCACATAAATGGTTCTCCGAAGAAAATGAGGAAATAGTTTGGGTTTTAGACAACTTTATGTTATCCATTAAATGCCGGAAAAACCACGCGTAGAAAGCTTAGAAAGCAGATTGTCCACATACATTTCCCCATCATGGTTAACAACTGGACGTTGGTTTTTACCATTTGAAGAGAAAAAGAAATCCCTACTTTTCCGTTCCGTGCGGGTACAAAAAAATAGACAAGTCCAGCTTTAGTACCAGGGCCAGAAGCAGGAGAATCAACAGATAAGTGCAGTTCAAGCTGTAAGTAGAGGAAGTAAGGCCACTCACTCTGTAAGGGACTAAGGGCAGCTAGGCTTATTAATCTATTGAATCTTTAAGCTATGAATACCCTGCTTGAATGCCTATTGGAGAGTAGTATAGGGAAGAGAACTACAATCTTATGTGACTGGAACTGTTCTCTCATCTCAAATCATGTTGCCTCTCCTTTCTATCCATTCCCCTAAAAATACTAATCAGTTTTCTTCAATTTCAAGTTGAGTGATTTGCAATTTTACGAAGTTCCCAACAGGCCAACATAGCCATAGGTGTTGGGAGCTCTGGAATGTTTTACATGACTTCTTTAGTTTTCTTAGGAATAAAAAAATTATGGTGTAGCACTTCTTAATTAGATGACATGCATGGAGTGAGGTCCTCTATATTATATATGACCCGTACAGATTTGGCACTCTCTAACCTTGTGAAGCTGATATGTTTTTGGCTAGAAGAGGGTTAGCTTAATTTACTGTGAGTGAAATCTAAGTTGTCTTGGGATGAAGTTTGTGAACATGTAAGGAGGAGAATGCATGACAAGATATCTTTTTCGAAATGCTTATCTCCTGAATTTGGAAAGTTTCCCTAGTAATTTGAATCAGTTGTAGCCTAGCTTGTTGTTAGGATCCATTGGTTGCTACAGTTCAAATGCTTGGGTTGTCAAGCAAGGAATGGTAGTTTGTGTCTGAGTGCAGCAATATTGTGCATTGCCTGTGATTAGGTGTATTTGATCTTAGCGTACCCTATAAATTTTAAGCCATTCATATTTTGCCAGAAGCTATTACAATGATGATTTGGTATTGCCTTATTTGTATTTCATGTTTACTCTTTTTTGGGTTGAGGATCAGTCTCACGCTATGTTAGGTTGTGAAGAAAGAACTTTGTTGAGTTGTGTTTAGTCTTTTTAAGTAGAATAGAGATGGTGACTTTAACCTGCAGATTCACAACCAGTATTTGACAGTATTTAACTACCTTTTGTGTTTAGATGAAAGGACTGCATGAATCTCTGGATGGACGCATAACTTCTCTGGAAAGGTTAAAGGAGGTTGAAGCTTCAAAGCCCGTGGAAGCAGCAGACTAGATGGCTGAGGGTTTGCTGCTGGTAGTTTATGTTGTAGCCTTTCAGGTTCTATTGCATAAGGATTCTTCAATTTTGTTTTACTATTCTCACATTGCACCAAATACTGTCTTTTAGTTTGCTTGTTTGTTTCTAATGAACACAGAATCTTTTAGCTTCTCAAAATTATAAATGTCTTTCTAGATGGTTGAGCAATCTTATCTAATCTAGCACTTTAGAGTTTAGCATCATTTCAAAGTCGCATACCTTTCAATTCTTGTGAGCATTTTGCCTCTTCCCTTCGCATACTTGTATGTCGTTTCCCACTCCCCTCCCCCTTCTTCCATACACACAGTAAACTTTATGAGCGTTTGATATCACCTCTCATGCAACATCTGATTTCATCCGACTGGTAGAAGTTGGAGGAGGCCGTGCTTTGAGTTGCCAAATCTAGCAGTTCTGTTGCCTTCGATTGCTTATCCACACCCAGCCACCCAGGAACTTATTTTCTCATCTAGAAAGCCAATTCAATCATTAGTTTTCTTTAAATTGTTCTTCCTGCCACACGTTGTCCTGGCCTTCTATGAAAAAGGGGTCTGCAGCCAATCTCTGGCCGGAGATGCTCTAGCAATAAAACTCCATAGCCGACACATCTCACTTCTCTTCTCCGTCTATGGACTTGCATATCCGCATTATGGTTTCATTATTGACAAAACATAAGAGCTGAGAGAAGGTTTCCTTTAGTTTTTGGTATGCTTTTGTTTTTGACAGCTGGAATTCACCTTTTGCATAGAAATACTAATAGAGACGAGAAAAAAGACAGGAAACAAGAGTTTCTGTGTTTCTATTGTTAATGTTTTGCTTGGCATAATTCTTTCAACATGGTCTCTAAAAAAAAAAAGCTCTTGGACTCCCAAAAAGTTGTGGCACGACCCAATAGGCAGGAAACAGGAGTTGCCCAATTGGGACTATCTTTGCTCACTTCCGTCCCTCTCATATGGGCTTCTTGTTTGTTCATCTTTTTATTGTTTCGACTGCGAAGGAGTTTAGTATTTAACAGCAAATTGTCTCAGTTATTGAAGATGATTCAGCTTCCTTCTAATGAAGGAGTGAGTAAATGATAGTAGTACTAGGAAGAAAGGGTATAGTGTACCGGACTAGTGATGGCAAATCAAGCACGGGTACAGGACCAATAATAGCACATAACGACTGTGTTTCCTTGGGCGGAGCCAGGTAGCTTAGCTTATGCTACCGTACCACTAGCTTTTACCAAGCAAGCACTTGTTAGTCTTTGTGGTCCTCCATTCCGTTTGTTAATTGTCTTTTTCTTTGCACCTCGTGGCTGTCCCTGTCTCTCTCTCTCTCTTTCTCTCTCTCCCTCACAGTATTTGACCGGACAGTCTTGAATTTATTTTTCTAGGAAGTTGATAAAGCCACTTCTTTCCTAGACTGTAGTCATAAAGGCAAGCAATTAAGAAAAGCTTCAGGTTCCACTCCAGTAAATCACAGAGTTAATTCGCAAGTTCCAGTAACGTTGGAAGAAACTCTCATACAAATTTGTTTTACAGGGGGTAGAGGATATTTGATCGGCCTAATCGTGAGAAGGCTCAAAGTTGAAGTCGGAGCAACTACCGGGATAGTTGAGTCTGGCAAACAGCTACGATTCATTTAACTTATTAATGACTTTAAAACGGCCTAACTTTTTGTCAGATTAGGCCAGATCTAATCCAGTAGTAACACAATTTTTCAGTAGGGCCGTCCAATTTATTCTTAGCTTTACGCTCGCGCTTTCAATCCTTATTCTCGCTAATTATAGTGTTATTTTTGAAATATATTTTCGCGCTTGCATTTGAGTTTTCGTTCACGCACACGCATTACGGGACTTAAATGGATGTGCAGGTACGCGGGGGTGAGACGTTTGTTTGTTAGTGGGAATAGATGGGGACAATCATTGCGCCATACAGCTGTCTTTCCCCCCACACACCCTCTCTCTCTCTCTCTCTCTCTCTCTCTCTCTCGTTTTGGCTACTCCATCCATCAACGCTCCGTCCCCTCCCCTCACCTATTTGTCCCCACTCATAAATACTCTCTCTCTTAAATTGCCGTAGAATAGAAAAAACTACGTCATCCCCTGTTCCACTTCTACCACCCACCTTGGGAAACTCTTCCTACCACTTCATTTCGGTCCAAGGACTGTTTTATCATTTTATTTAGCCCTTCAATTTATCGTATTTTACAATTTCTTTTTGAACCATTGACAATTCAATTCAATGCAATGGGATATGGTTATTTGGTCTCCTTCAAGCCACACCACAACCTTGAGGAGGGCAGGTGCCGGACTTGTTTACTTTAGATTTTCCCTTACATCCCCTATGGTGAGAAATAGAGATAAGAAATGGGAGCTATTTCTCACCCAATCTCATCATTTTTCATGAGATCTAATGAGAAAGGGGAAGACCAATTAAAAAAAATCTATTTTTGTACTTTCTTCTCAAATTTTCACCAAAACACGAGTGGTTTTGTTTGAAATTAGAACTCTTCTATTCTTTTTTCATGTAATTCTTTCATTCAAAGGGGCTGTTAGAGATGACTTCAGTAACTAGTACTCCCTCCGTCCCAAATTGGATGACAATTTTTGAAATCTGTGCCAATTTCAATTCCTTATATCTTTCATTATGAATCTCAAAAAGTATGCAATATGGATCTTGTTTGATAGTTCTCAATTAGTTCTATTATACAAAGTTTTCAAATTCGTGAAAAACATTATAGATTGAAAGATATAAGCAATACAAAATGGCACAAATTTCAAAAATTGTCATTCAATTTGGGACGGACGGAGTAGTATTTTAGGAGTTCAACCCAAGACTTCGTCCCAAAGAGACTACACAATTTGTGGGGCAAAACCCATGGCCATGGTCATAGTTTTTTTCCCCAAAACAATAAAATATTGTATTATTAATCTCAATAAAAATACATTAAGTAGAAGACTCGTCTCTAGATAGGAAACCAAGCAACCATTATGGTAAGAACTCAACCCAATGGCTAACCCCAAACCAAGCAAACATTTTCCAGCCAAAAACACACTTCATTGGAATGGCTAATTTTAACTTCATTAAAATGGCTAATTGTTTTGGTGTTCGAGGGATCATCCATCACAAAATCTAATCAATCAATTATCGATAATTACATGATTAGATTGCATTATGTCTTTAAAAGATGAATGTTAAAGTATAACATTGACGAAAAATTATACTCCTTATGTTTCTAAATAAATGGACGGTTCGCAAATTTAGGCTTTTAAAAAGATATATTTTGTTGTTTAAAAAATTCAAACTCTTTTCATAACCGGAAAAAACTCGTTGATATCTATTGAAAAAAACTCTTTTTTTTTTTTTTTTGTTTCAAAGTGTTAGTGAAGAGGTATAAATGTTTGATCCGTAATACGAGAACGTAAAAATAATATTTTTTTTCAACAATTTACTAGATATCCATCAACTTTTTTAATTTAGAAAAAAGATGATTTTTTTTTCTTGTAGAAAATGTATTACTTTTAAAAGCTAGGTTTGCGGACCGGACATTCATTCTAGGACGGAGGTAGTATTCCCTCCGTCCCAAATTATTTGTCAGGTCCGCAAAACGATAACTTAAAAATAATGTAAATTTTTAAAGAAAGAATTTAAAATTTTTTTACAAATTAATAAAACTCACTGATATTTAATAAGTTGTTAAAAAATTTTTAAATTTTTATTGTAAAAATCGTATTATTTTCAAGATTTTATTTTACGGACCGGATAAATATTTTGAGACAGATAAAGTAATAATTTATCAGATACAGTGAAAGGAAATTTGACTTTGAATAACATTTGACCTCTGATGGAAAATTAAAGGATTAAATATTTGGGGAAGTGACATCGAAGATATCCTGATGTTTCCATTGAAGAAACTCCTCCACAAAGAAGTGCCCAAATCCAATGTTCATTTCCTATCTCAAATAATTATAATAAAGAATAGAAAAAGTAACACTTCGGTACGGGGGTCAAGTTGCTTCAGAAAACGATGGATAACGCAATAATGCTAGAGAGAGAGACACATGAGAGAGGAGAGAGAGTTTTTTGCTTTTTCTGTTTTGTCTTATCCGTCGGAAAAATGTGCGAATGTTGGCAGCACGGGAGCAAAGCAATAGGCCGAGAACAGCGACAAAGGTTTTTTTTTCCTGGAGTGTCCGGATTATCTTACACGTGTCTCAATTAATTCTTTTTTCTTTTTAGTCAAAGATAGATTATTACTTGTGGAGATCAGAATTCGAGCTCCGTTAGAAACGCTTATGGTTCAAGGTTATGAATAACTTTTGAACTCCTATGGACTAACTAGCTCTTAACCCATGTTTCTGTATATGGCTTGGAAAAAAAAAATGAATCATTCACTTCGAGGCTTGAAAATTTAAAAAAAAAAATTACTTTCTTTAGACCTAACTCTAAAAATCAATCTTCGATCAATTGTGTTACGTGGATGGCAAATAATTCACCAACCAATCAATTGGTATAACGCAAATGCCTTAGGGCTCTTTCCCAACACCCCCTTGACATCACACAATTCCCACACTTGCACCATTTGCATATTCAAAACCCTAAAATGCCCACGGAGAGAGAGAACAAAACGGGGTTTACTTGCGACGGGGGGCAGTAGGATTTCTGTTGTTTTTTCTGTTCATTTGAAAGGCATTTTCCCGTTTTAGGCAAGGTGGCGTTGGGCAACAAACATGGAAAACCGTGTGAGCAGTGGGTATTGCGTTCCAGACAAGGGATCAACAGCCCTGGAAGGAAAAAAGTACCGAATCATTCCCTCTCAACGTGATGGGTCATCATCCTCATGATCACCACCGTCCATTACCATCATCGCCATCATCTCCTCTCGGTGGCCCCAGTTGTAACAGCAGACCAAACGAGGTCTTGGGAAGCAATATATGCCAAGGCGATGATAAGGTTGCTGGTGCCACCACTGCTCCTGGTCCTGCCCCTGCTCCTGAGGTTGCTACTACTTGTAGTGGTGCTGTTTGTGACAAGACTTTTCAGCCTTTTGACCTTTCCACCATCACCACCACCACCACCACTACCACCGCCCTCAAATCCCCAGGTAGTTATCTAATTTTCTAATCCAAGTCAAATCCACACCAAAATACTCCCTCCCTCTATCCCTCTCCTCTCTCTCTCTCTCTCCCTGCAGAGAAATTGTTGGAGTACAAAGTATGAGTGTCTTTCTGAGTATGTGTTGATTTCTCTGTCTTTATTTTGTGTGGCAGGAGGAATGGCAGGAGATTTGGGGTTTCCTTTTACATGGGCTCAGTGGAAAGAGCTTGAGAGACAAGCAATGATCTACAAGTACATGACGGCCTCCCTTCCTGTCCCTCCTGACCTCCTTTTACCCATTGCCCAAAGCCTCTCCCCTGCCCAAAACCCCCACTACTCCTGTAATATTTATAATCTCTCTCCATTTCCCTTTCCATTCTTGTTCCTTGATGTTGGTTTCCTGTTTTTCTCTCTCTGATTTTTTTGTTTTGGTTGGTTTTCCATTCTTGTTCATCAGAATTTTCTTTACATTCTTGTTCCTTGATGTGGCCATTTCTGTTTTCCTGAATCTAATTCCTGTTTTGGTTTGTTTGGTGAAGTGGGTAACAATGGGTCGGTGTACAACCTCAGACTGGGACTATCATCGAGCAATAAGGAAGCAGCAGCAGCAGCAGCAGCAGCAGCAGCAGCAGAGCCAGGGAGGTGCAAGAGGACGGATGGGAAGAAATGGAGGTGCTCGAGAGACGTGGCTCCTCACCAAAAGTACTGTGAGCGCCACTTGAACAGAGGCCGTCCCCGTTCAAGAAAGCCTGTGGAAGTACTTGTCCAACAACCCCCTTTCGACAACAACAACAATGGCATCAGCAAGAAGTCCCGTTTCGACGGCCACAATCTTCCGAACCCTTCGGTTCTACACTCCGCCGCTTCCTCGCACGGGCTGCTCAGATCCAATAGTAATACCGTTCAACCGAATGGGAGGATCCCTCTGTTTCTTGATAGAACTGACGAAAATCTCTCTGATGTTTCCTCTTACAAGGAGCTGAGCAGGTGCTTTTATGGAGTTGTTTGTTTTAGTAGCTTTTCGACAAACACATCAGCCCCTTTGGATAAATTGATTTGATTTCATGAGAAATGAGAGGGTTATGGTTTCTCCTCGAATTTCTCACCTGTTTTTTTTAAATCACTTATTCACTCTCTGTTTGGAACTTGGGGAAGGAGGAAGGGCAAAGGAAGGAATATTAGAAGGAAAGTTGAGAAGAAATTGAACTCATTTTTTGAGTTTTCGCTTCTCCTTCTCAAGAAACCAAACAATGGATGGGAAATTCTTAAGGGTCTGTTTGGAACTCGTGAAAAGAAAAGAAGAATGATTTAGAAGGAAAGTGTGAAGAAAATGTGGAGGAAAATGAACTATTCTCAAAACTGAATGTTCCTATTTTCCTCTCATTCTGTTTCTAAACAGAGGACGGAATTTTTTTAAAATTTTCTTTCCTTTCCTTCCATTTCTACCAGTTCCGAGCAGACCCTCTCCTCTTTTCTACTATTTCTTTCCTCAAGTTCCAAATAAAAGTGGAGAGATTCTCATCTTTTCTCATTAAACCCTTCAATGAGTTATATTTTGCATTTTTTTTGTAGGGGCTTCGATTGGAGTACGCAAGAACTAAATCTGAATCCGTATACAGATTTTAGTAATTTCTCCGATGAGCCACTGAATCTGTATCCATACACAGATTTCGGTGCCCCTGAATCAGAACCCGACCTAATCTCCTTACAAACGCAGAATCGAATGGAAACCCCGGGGGGTTTCATTGACGCCTGGTCAAAAACCGATTCCAACGCCAACAAGAAGCCCAGTTCCTCTGTTTCTTCACATTCCAACACGTGGCCTTCTTCTCTAACCTTATCCATGGCCATGGCGGCCGGGAACGCCCTCGACGAGGAAATGGGCCACATCGAAACGGGTTCAGGTAATGCAGATTCAGGAGAGTTGGAGCTCCACAAGGCCAATGTTTCAAGCTGCTGGTTGAGCCCTGGTTCGTACGTGGGTTCAGCACCAGGGGGCCCACTAGCCGAGATGTTGCGGCCGAATAGTATGGCCGCGTGTTCGGATTCATCTCCGTCCGAGGTTCTTCAGAGGACATTGCTTTCGCTTTCGGATAGCAGCGGTTGCACTAGCCCGGCCATTGGAGCAGTTCCAGAGATCATGCCTTTCCAGTGGCTTAATTGAGTTTATTTGAGTTGGACTAGCCCGGCCCTTAGGCATTTCCTCTGTTGGAGTGGATTTTCGTTTATTTTGGGTTTCGAGAGTGACGGTGGACGGTTTTTGTGCCCACCTTAGACAATGCTTTGCTGCTTGTTTTTTTTTTCTTCTAAGCATTATAAGTTTCAATTAATGTTTCGAGTGCAGAAAGTGTAATAGTATGTCTCAGCCATGGATTTGAAATTTTTGAAAGCTCCCTTCTAGTTGTGAAAGAGATGAACCAGTTGAATTTTTTGGGGTGGGAAAAAGTGTTAGAGACTAGTGGAAAGAGATGATGGGTGCGGTTTTGTTTGTGATGGGCTCTGAATTCTGACGATGCCATTGCATTTGATTCTCAAATCTTGGGTGATATTTTGGCGTTACATGAAGTCGAAATTATGGATTTTCTGTGTTTAATTTTTGGGTAAACTACAAAGATTGTGCGATGGTTGTTGGGGATACAGTGGCTTCTTCTTCCTTTTGGGATGGGCCACCATCCTACTATTGTGTCACTTCTGGGCAATTTTTAGCAACTTGGATTGCTTTGAGCCGACGAAACATGTCTGTCTCTACACCCATCGTGGGGGGTGTGCTCCTAGCTGTTTTTACTTTGGGTTTTGTGTCAAAACTGCAGCCTTTTGTTCTCTTAACTTCTACACGAGTGAAAACTGGTCCATTGCTCAAGGGATTGGGAGATGCCGTCAAGTGGCCGGTTTGACCGTTAATCTCGGCATGGACGTTTCGGATCTAATCGGAACGCATAAAGATCTGAACTGTCCGTTGTTCGGATTAAGATCCGATCTGTCAATGTCGAAATGAATAGTCAGATCGGTTGCTCGATACCGTTGCCAAGCACCCCGCTTCAAGCATTGTTTGGAAACTAGAAGGCTGTAGTTGAATCGATGAGAGTCGAAGTCATGTAATGCACGGGCTGGAGCAGGGATGCAAGGAAGAAAGCGTCTCTCAAAAGTATTACTCCCTATTCTATGGTAAATATTTTCTATGGAAATTTGTGTATTTTTAAATTTCAAAAAATATGTATTTCTATATATTTGGTGGAAAAAAAAACTTAGGATTTGAAAATGCAATTCTCATGGGGTACATTTGAAGTGGGATGGAGGGAGTACAAATTAGTACTTACTACATTTGCGGGAGCGAAGATTAAGAATACGAGCGACGAGCATAGAGAGGATTGAGAGCAAGAGTTGAGGCTCTCGTTGCAAAATTATGCGACTAAGATGAGACTCGCGTTGAACCTTCCAAGTTCCAATGTGCTTTGGGAGAGCATTTCGCGGACAATTTTAGGAACTGTAGGATTTCTGCTTATGGTGGTTTGCTTGAATTGGGAGAAATTTCTATAAAAGTCAAGACTCCTATTGGTTGCTGTGGTACGAAATCTTGGGTTTGGCCTAATGATTGCGTAACGCTCCTTTGGGGCGAGGGGTCTAGGGTTCGAGTCCTATGGATAGGAGGTTGACCCTCGTAGTAATCTAACTTATACTGACATCCTATCGTCGGGTAAAAAGGAAAAAATCGGCGGTTGTGGTACTGGGCTGTTAAATATTTGCCACCTTACTCATGGGCCAGAGGCTGGCCCAGTGGCATTGACCAGGAGTAAAAATATGGTTCAACTTGTTGGGCTGGTCGTGGAGGCATTCATACCAGTCTCCAAGCGCAATCCAGCCCAGAAGCTAAGTCAACCCTTGCACGCGAGACGGTCATCGTCGCATCAAAAGAACGTGGGTTCGAACTTCGAAGCCACACTTCCTATGAGGTAAGTCATATCACTGTTACCACATCTGTTTCCTCGATTGTGCGAGTAATGTTTCTGTTTGAATGTGAGTTTTTGAGTTCTTGCGTCAGGTAAAGTGCATTTTGATCCTTATTTTGTGGAGACCAATGTTTATCTTTGTTGAATGTTCAGTGTTCGACAAAATGCATCAAAGTAGTTAAAGGTTTTAATGTAAATTTTTAGTAGTCAACTATGAAGGATTTTAAACCTCAGGGAAACATTGAATTGGCAGAAAGTTCTTAGAATGAATATGCTACATTCATCAGCAGGTCCAGCACCACCTTTCTTGCCGCATTTTCCCAAAGAATGTGAACCATTTAATGGTACATTTAGTAGGTAACAAAATGCATCCTCAAAAGCCGGTGGTAACCATTTTTTATCATAAACCATCACCGTGCACACTAAGAGAACTCGATTTGAAGTACCAAGGTAGACTTCCGTAAAACTGACTTGCAACCGTCTACTTGACCTCGAACAAATTTTACAACTACTAGAATTTGCCTTAAAAAAACTGACAGATGGGATATAGAAAGGGTTATCTTCATAGGTCAGAAATGGTGTCTTGTTGATTTTCGAATACTAGCCACACTCTAGAGTTTCATCATAAACTTTTCTGCATTTTCATCAATATTCACACGTGCGCAAAACTTCTCCAGAATAAAAAGGTATGGTTGTGTGAAGTTCGTCCTCTGTCTTAAACTAGTCTGCAGTGTCAGTGTGTCACTATTAGGTTTTTTATTTGTGAAGGTTGACACACGTTCTACATGATTAGATCAATGTAGTCCCTTTTAAATCCTAGGACGACAAATATAAAACACACAGAATATTTTAGCATAATTGTCAATTCTAAAGGATAATTATTTTTGTATCTACTTCTGTCACTCGTATGCGCATGAGGTTAGCTACGTATAGTTAGCGATTTGTGAGGCTCTGGCTAACACCTTATTTAACCAGTCCAATGAAGTACACGATAGTTTATACAGTACATGTATGCTATACAGCTAAGATCATAGGTAGTCTAAATGTTGAGAGTGAGACAAGTGAAGTTCATAAAACTGAAGGAATTCGATTAGAAAGAGTATTCAGTGCAAATACAATAAAAAGTGAAACTTTATGTTTCCCTGAGGCAATGAATTAGCTTATGTCAGTGAAATGAAATACAGGTTAAGGTAGTTTGCCCCTTCTAGTAGAAAAACCCAACAAGGTTGTTCAATGCACGTCACTAATAGTACAATACTGGTAGATCTCCAAGCACAGAGCAAATCAGTTCCTCTTAATAGATAATCTCATTTTAACCACCTCCTACCACCACTGATTGAAGGTGAAGAAACCTCATCACCCAAATAGTCGTAGACCGAGGAAGTAGTGGACCTTTGCTCCATCCCAGAGTGTTCCCTATATCTGTTCTTACAATTTGGGCTCCTCAAGTAATATTCATAGCCACCCTCACTAGTGCCAACACCATTATAAGGCTCTGGAATGGGGAAGGATAGCCGTTTCTTGGCTGAAAACAGCTTCTCTTTCTCAGGGGTCACTGACCTATGCCTCGGTGCACTTTGTGACCGAGCCCTGGCCTTGGCTGACTCAGTGGCATTCATGTAGTTTGGCACAGAATCAGCATTTGCACCTGTCCCATTGTAACAAACAGAGCGCAAGTTGGATGTCTGAGCTTTTGTGCTGTCCCTCTCTTCTCTTGGGCAACGCGGGCTAGCTGAGTGTACTTGGAGTGGTTTTGATTTGGAAGGGGATGGAGTGGTGCGTGAGTTAATGACGAGGTTTTCGCGTGTCCTGCGAAGAGGTGAGGAATCAGAGTGGTAGTGGTAACTCTGATTTTGTGATCTCTGAAAATTAAGGTTTATGTAGGAGTAAGGCCTAGAGGTGTCGACTTCGACAGTTTTAATCATCTCTCTTAGATCACTTGAAGCTCTGCTTGTCTTCTCCCATTGTTTCATTGTCATCCACTGGTCTGACAATCTATGCTTCTCTTCTAGTTGTTCTTCTTCACTGCATCTGAACCGGTTCTGACCGGATCTCCACATCTGGTTATTAGAACCATTTGGGGACTTTAGTACTAAGCTGAAGCAGCAAAAGGGAAATTGGAAAGAACAAGAGAAACAGATATGTCAAAACCTGGTTTGAGAAGGCATAGGAAAGGGATTTTTCACGTTTACGTGCAGTTTCCTTTGTTTTCTGTGGCATGCCTTGTATCTCGTCTGCCAAATATGGAGCACAGCTACTATCTCCAGACTGTGTTTCAGAGTAGCAAAGGCAATCAAAACACAGAAGGAGCTTACAACATTAAGTAAAAACTTCTAACAAAACATTACTCACCATGGATTTTCTGTCTGCAAAGTGGGAACCCCACAAGCTGTTGGGGTCACTAAACACGGAATCTATGCTTCCTTCATACGAGAGCCTCTTGCGCTGCTCACACACTCGATCTTGCGCTCGAACCAGTGCTTGCATGCATTGGAGAGTCTTTTTCGCTCGCCGTCGGACATTGTGGCCTCTTACTAAGGCTTGTAGCTTCACCACCCCTTTAAGAGCCCGCAGAGCTTTCCTTGCCTGAAGAATATCACTGATAAGTTCAACACCACTCTCTTTGCAACTCTCAGTTTTGTTGAAGTTTTCTAAATCAGTTATGCAGAACATGTTCAGAAACTTGTTCAATTTACTGTTGTTCGAAACTTATTTTGTTGGGGACCTGGAGTTGTGGGTTTGTAATTTCTCTGCTAGCTTCTATGCAACTAAAAATAAATATGTCGAGGCCATTAAATCCCACCAAATCATTCAAATCAGGTTACTTCGTTATAGTAGAGTTTGCAAGGAACAAAATTTTTCAGTAAAGAATATGACATAAAATTATTATTATTATTATTATTTTTTGTATTTCGGAATAATAAAAATGATGAGTGTTTATGCTTTGTAAGACAGTTATTGGAAGGTGTTTATGTAAAACTAATTCTGAAAACTGCAACCTAACAGACTAGTCTCTGTATTATTAACAGTGCAAGGAAAACTTATTACCAGGTACCCTCTGAAGGCTGTTTGGATAGCTATAGCAGCAAAGTGTTTTCTGGCCAGAATTGAAGGGCCGGTTAGCCGAATGATCTCCACGGCAGCTTGAGCTGTTGCGACCGCTGCCTCAGCAGCTGCTGTGGTTGCCATAGCCACTGCAATCGCCCGTCTTTGCTTGTCATCAGTAGCTTTAGGCAAAGTTTCTGCACTAATAGTCATTGAAGTATTAGCACTGGTTCTGAAGTTCTTCGCTTCATTGTGCTGTATCGCTGTTTCATGAGTCCCAGCAACTGCAATCGCCCGTCTTTGCTGGTCATCAGTAGCTCTAGGCCTAGGGTTTTTAGGCAAAGTTTCTGCACCATTAGTCATTGAAGTATTAGCACTGGTTCTGAAGTTCTTTGCTTCATTGTGCTGTATCGCTGCTTGAGTCCCAGCCACTGCAATCGCCCGTCTTTGCTGGTCATCAGTAGCTCTAGGCATAGGGTTTTTAGGCAAAGTTTCTGCACAAATAGTCATTGAAGTATTAGCACTGGTTCTGAAGTTCTTTGCTTCATTGTGCTGTATCGTTGTTTCTTGAGGCCCAGATGGTTTCCGGAAAATCCACATTCGCTTTCCCCTCTTCTGCAAAAACCCACAACAAATTTCAGTACAGCAAGTTGTTAGAAATACACGCACACATGTGCATTGTAACGTGAGCAGTCTATGTCTATTTACCTTCTCTTCATCTTCTTGTTCATTTTCTTCTCTCCTTCTGCTGCTCCTTTTCTCATTTTCTTTAGTGGGAGACCTGAAAGCCTTTTTTACCGCATTCAACCACGAGTTTCCTCCGTTCTTCCCCATGAAAATGGTTGCCTTAACAATTTGTGTACGTTTAACAAGAATCCAATTTGGTAAGGACAAGGGGGTGAATTACTTATCTTGAAATGGAAGATGTAGAGTCATATAAATCTAGAAGAACATGGGAACATGATCCAACAAGGAACTGACAGTATCTCGGCATATGAAGATTGAACAGAGGTTGCATTTGTGTAAGGCTAATATTATTGGGAGCGACTGTTGGGAAAATTGGTAGCTTATGCTCTGGCAAAGGAATGTCTATTCTTTTGTGGCATGGAATACTTAATGGTTTGTGTGTCAGGCATTCGGTACAGGACATAAGGGTATGTTGTCTCGAGAATGCAGAAAGCTGGAGAGAGAGAGAGAGTATTCCTTTTGGTGTTCTTTAAAAATGCTCCAACTCTCATAGCTTCACGTGTTATGGGATTTTGAGCTATTGGTGAGGGAGACCATAGTGGCTATGCTCTTTTGCGGATTCGTATAGGGAGAAGAGAAAACCAATAAGAAAACAGTTATTTTCGTGTTTTGGAGCTGTTGATATGTAAGTCCTGGGGACGAATTCACGAATCCCTTCTAATAAGTCTCCACATTTTGTTCTCTCAAGTTACTGTATTGCTAACGAGGTTGGATAAGAATCACATAGCACCAAAAGCGTTATAACTTCAATACACATCTCCATGCTTTTTGTACTGTTGCACATGCTTCTTTACACATTGCACACTCTCCGGCGCAGTTTTAATCTACAATCACCCGCCCGTCATTCTGTTGTTAGTTTTTATTTGGTCTTTTGACTCTTCTCTGGTTGACTATGTCCGGTCAATAGTTGGAAGCCGTTTGTTTACCTTGTCGAGAAAAGAAGTGGATAAAATGGACACCGATGTTTGCGAAAGAACGAATAAACCATCCTGTTTTGCAGTGCTATTTGTTTTGCTTTGACTGTAGTAGTGTATTTCGACTTATGGAGGAGGGCTCTGCAGATTTTGCACAAAGCCGGTAATCAAATGAACGGTTTATAAGATATAGACAAGACAATTGTTCAAGGATCTTTTTGTGCCACTGTTTTCTTTTATTTCTGTAGAGAAGCATGAATTCTGCTTATATGAGCTTGAGAGTTTTCTGAGAAAAAATAAATTGGCGGTGGTTTAAATTCGATAGCAGTTCATAATAAATTGGCAGTGGTTTAAATTCGATAGCAGTTCATATAATGCTTGGCTGCTTGTTATTATTGGCAGTCAAAAAGAGGCCTGAACTACAAAGCAGCAAAGCATGTATACTATACTGACATCCTGGCTTAAAGCTATGATGGGTGGGATCCAGAAACAGTTCTTTCCTATTCCAAACAGGTGAATTACTGACGTTTTTGGTAGCTTTAACTCATTTCTATGCCACAGCAGATCCTGTCCTTGTCTTAAAGGCAAGTTGTAACATTTTTTTTTTAACGATCAGCGGTTTCGCTTACGCCCACCTCGGCTAATCCCTTCTTCAGTCTGGTTAAGGGCATGCCATCTACTCCGGGAATAAGAGATTCACAAGAAATTACTTTCTTACGACCTGACCCCAAGAATCGAACCACGGCCAATTGTTATTTGTGATGTTTGTATGGATTGGCAAGTGGTGATTGGTTTGTTGAGAGATACAAGTACGCAGGGTGTATTTTTCATTGACAAAGATCAAAGAGGTACATTCATGGATTTTGGCTCGGCATTGTGTGTGTTGGATGATTCCATTGGTTGCTTTCTGTGCATGTCCTAGCGACGAATTGGCGGCTCTGCACCGCTCCTATCATCCAACTCTGTTTGCTAGATCGGCCCTTTCAGTGTCACCTTGGGCCTGTGGGGTTTGGTACCAATCTTGCGTGGGCCGTCTTTCTAGCAACTCTTACAATTCCCCCAGGCCAGGTGTAAGGTTGATAAAAGTTTGAGGCTCTAGAGGCGGAGCCAGAATTTTCGTACAATGGGGTCAATACCTAACCTAATCTGATCATTACTCCATTTGGTATTACAAATACTATGTCCTAACAATAAAACTACTACCGATTAACTTTGGGGTGGTGGTTAATATGCAAAAAGCGTTCAGTATCCGAAAATTTGTGTATAAAACTCTCCTATTTGACATATTAAGCAAGATGGTTGAGTTAAAAAGAAGAAATCACTATAGTGTTATTGAAAGTGCTTCATACGTGGGGCGGTTTTATTACATTTGTGGGCATCAAATTCTCAAATGGAGTTAAATTTCAAAATAATAGATGGAGAAATTGAAAATAACTAGACCCGTCCAGTTTTGTGGGACTCATTCAAAATAACTATACTTTATAAAATTGCCTATAAAAAAAAAACTATACTTTATGAAATTATTTTGCCCAAACTTCAAAACAAATGCCAAGATATAGATAAAGGTAACTTGTTCTCCCAATCGAAAAAAGAACATTTTAGGCTCCGTTTGAGACTGGGTGAAAAATAAGTGGAAATAAAGAGAATTTTTTAAAAATTACCCTGCTTTTGTTTGGTTCTCAAAGAAAGAAAAAGAAAATGTCAAATACAAATTCAACCTTTCCTCCGATTTCTCTCACACTTTCCCTCTCATTTTCTTCTTAATAATTGCGAATTCTTATTTCTCATTTTTTTCCTCGAGTTCCAAACAGAGTCTTGACAATATGATGACGAATTTATGGAGATACCCTTTCCGTAGGGAGAGGACTTGTCCCGATGCTTCCCGAATGCAGGTGAAATGAATAGGCATTGGGTAATTTGGGTTCTTGTGGGACACATCTCCATGTCCAGATCCTTCTTCATCTCTCTCTCTCTCTCTCTCTCTCTCTCTCAAACATTCACGATCTCTCTCGAGTCTCCGCACATACTCCCCCAGCATGCCTATAAAGATGTCGCAATCTCTCCCTCCCTGGCATAGAACGTCATCCAAAGCACTCCACACCTGTCACAAACACTCGCATACACGTTTGGTTTTCCTTCTGATTTTCGGACAAAACCGGTTCGCGAAATGGCATCAACTACATTGGCATGCCCTTGCTTGCCTTTCGTATCGAACAAGGCCGGGGCCAGCCCGACGTCGTTAAGAAGAGTCGGGCCGTGCTCCGCCTTCTTTCCGTCCACAAGCAACGTGAGCAAGCACAAGAGTTTGGCCACGGTGAGGGCTCAGGCCGCCGTAGGAGATAACAAAGACACGGCGGTCGACGTCCACACCAGCAGCCAAGGCAACCAACAGCAGGGGACCGCGGTTGAGCGGCAGCCCCGCCGGATGGCCCTCGATATCTCTCCTTTCGGTAAGTATGTCTAGTGTTTTTTGGTCCGGATATCGAGTTATTAAGGAAGATCTCTTTTCTGGTTTACGAAGGATTTAAATCTGTTGACAGGTTTATTGGACCCCTTGTCTCCAATGAGGACGATGCGCCAAATGCTCGACACGATGGACCGATTATTCGAGGATGCTATGCCGTTTCCCGGAAGGAGCCAATCGGCATCTGAGATAAGAGCACCTTGGGACATTAAAGATGATGAAAACGAAATCAAGCTGCGCTTTGACGTGCCTGGACTCTCCAAAGAAGACGTGAAGATATCTATTGAGGACGATGTCCTCGTTATCAAAGGAGAACACAAGAAGGAAGGAGGCGGAGATGATTCTTGGTCAGGGAAGAGTTACAGTTCCTATGACACTCGCCTTCGTCTCCCTGATAATTGTGAAAAGGATAAGGTAAAAGCAGAGCTGAAGAATGGAGTTCTCTTGATTTCTGTTCCCAAGGCCAAAGTAGAGCGGAAGGTGATTGATGTTTCGATTCAGTAATAACTTGTGTTTGCGATTGTTCGCACAAGGTTGCTTTTCTTTTTGGTTTCTCGGTTAGTCTCGTGGCATCTTAGGCTTGGGAGTGAAGTCCTCTTTTAATTTGTAAATAGTATGTGAAAAAACGATAAGCCGCAATCATATAATTTTCTTGAACTGAATTTGCCTCTTTTTCCTGTTCTCTTTGTTTCTGTGTCTATAAAATCCCTCTTCCATTTACGTTGAGATTTCAATGAAGTTAAAAAGTAGTGAGAGTTTTTCCAAATTTGAGTTGGAAAACTTTTGGACAAGTTTGCTACCAATTTGCAACAACGTTATATCCTCCAGAGGAAGAAATTCTCTTGATCTAGAACAATCAAATACTACTTTAAGGAGTTGGTTAAGTGAGAGCATAGCAATAAGTAAAGACTTGTCATCTCGAGTGCACAACTTCGCTCTTATTATAAAACAAAATCTTAGAGCCATTGAAAATTTGTACGTCGTTAGCTTTATGATCAAGGATTAACTGAAATGCATGTAACTGTCGAGAATGCATGGTTATACCAAAAAAAAAAAAAAGAGCAAAGAACTACAACAAGGCTAAGTTCCGCTAAGATTTTTGGTCTTTATCAAGAAGCCAAAAGCTAAACATCTCCAAATTACTCACTCACTTCTTGAATAGGTTCAAGCTTAGGCTTCCAGCAATTTGAATGAGAATCAATACAAGAAGATGTCCTCCCACTAACACCAAGCCCTGATAAAACGTCTTCCACCGATATCCGTTTCGACAGCAACTCTTGAAGCTGTTGCTTTGTTATCACCACTTTAATCCTCTTCACACCCCCTGTTTCCTCTGTTTCAACTGCAGATGGAGTGCTTGTAGGACTGATGATCCCGCTAGAAATCGGAAAAGGTCTAAGATGGTATATCTTTCCCATCTTCAACTCACAAGCAGGAGGCAGACTCTGGGAAGCTGTTTCTGATACAAAAACACCAAACCCAGAGAAATTCTCTAACAAGTCGTTTACAGTGATTGGTGACTTGAGCTCCAAAATCTTTCCATCTACCTTCACAATCCTCAGAACTCTATGGCGCTTGTCTGCAGCAGTTCCACCAACACAATTTCCCATCTTACATCCAAAATTCACAGTTGCAGAATTTGAGAGAGAGAGAGAGAGAGAGAGAGAGAGTTGTTTAGAATTGGGACATCAGATTTAAAGACAAATATCGTTTTAAATAGTTGAACAAAATCATGGGTTTTTGATTTATCAGTTGAATAGGAGGGTAAAAACTAAAAAGGCTTTTTCTTTAGAGAAAAGAAAGATTTCGGAGCCGAAAAGGAAAAAGGGGAATGGGGATTAAAAATAAGTGAAAAAGCAAAAAAGAGAGACTGTTATGTCAACACGCATGCAAGAGAGGTCGGTTAGTGGAAGATGGCGGATTGGCACCCCTCCTCATGTTGCCTTGCTCTGTATTTGTAGAAATCCCACTTCAGCCTACTCTAGTTTATGTTAGTATAAAAAGAGAAAATGGCCAATAGACTTCATGCCTGAACAAGTGGTTCAACTTAAACAACTTGCCTTCTAGAGTGGTCCACCTGAAGAATGAGGTTGGGGGCAATATGCCTATGGAGATCTTCCTCCCTGGACAGGTGGTATGCTGGTATAGGGTTAGGGATGATTGATTGAATACTCTAGTCTATAAACCCATACCACCAATTGGTGGGGTTTTGTTTTTTTTGGAAGTTAGTTTGGTTGGTTCGATGGGTAAGTATGTGAAGTTCCCCGTCAATGCTCGGGTTCAAGTTTCTGTAGCCGTTTGATGAGACTAAACGTACTCTTTTGTGCCCATAACACGCGCCGAAAACAGAAAAGGTTATCTTCATCCATTTATTTGTTAAAAAAAGGAAAGAGAATTGTTAACCAATATGTGTTAGGTGTAGGAATTGTTTTGGTTTGGTTTTGGTTCTAATTCTTGGACCTTTTGGTGATATCAAAGACGCACAGAAGCCAGCAACTAGTAAAAAGAAAAAAGAAAAAAAAAGGAAAGATATGATATTATGAAGTTACAATAGGGGTAGGTTGAATGTGATTATCACAATTCAAGACGTGCCCTCTTGACTTGATTTTGCCTAGTTAGTGACTCTAACCATGGGGTCCTACAGAATGTTGCTCAATTTGAGGCAGAATCTCGTTTTTTTTCATATTGCTGCAATGGAGAAGAGAATTTTGTGCCCTAATATAATTGGTAGTTTAGGTTATTGGAGAGGATAGGATAATGAGACAGGGAAACCTGTTTATGGTGGAGTGATACTATGCTAAGGTGCAGTTGACATCAGATATATGGTTTAGCTTACATGAATGAGGTCATTTGTGGAATATGGTAGGAATTGGTCTTTTAAAGGCTTCTTCCAAATAGCTTTTACTACTTCTTTTTTTTTTTTTTTTCCGGTAATGTAGGGTGTTCTAGGTCAATTGTTGCACATCTTGGACTCTTTTCTATAGCCTCTCCCGCAGACCTTTCACACACTTACGCGTGGAGTGAGGTAGCCCCAAGAGTTACTAACTAAGAAAATAGAACTTGAGATCTTAGGAGGGAGCAACCCCCTACGTTCCAACTTCCAAGCCAAGACCAGGCCAACCCTTGATTTACTCATTCTATTCATTTTTAAGTGTCCAGCTTCATAATTCCAATTTATTAACCTTTTATGTCAATTTTTATCTTCACTTTCCAAAATTATCCTTCACTTTTATCTATTAACCTCAAATAAATACCGAATTCTTATTTGGAGATGGAGGAAGTACTAGTGTTTGCTAGCAAAGCTGATTGCCTTTTATTGCTTGAAGGTATTGTTGGGTCCTCCACTTATCTAAATGTCATACCAGCACTATGTTGGAGGGGAATGATGTTCTTGCATGACGAAGATCTCGTAAATCCACATAAGTGCATTTGAACTCACTAGGTACACTTGATTAGTTGCAAGATAATTAGGGACTAAATGCTAATGGTGGCAAAGCTTAGAACTTTGGGGGTTTTGAAAATGCATGCCTCAATGGGGACTAAGAGCAAGTCTAATGGTTGTCATTTTCTGTGCTATACCCGTAATTTGGAACCAGAGAATAAAACTTCGGAGCTCTGATGGAAAGTTATATTTGGTTCTAAAATGGCACAATGGCAAAATTGGTTCCATATTTGGAACCCAAAAAGTCGATTTACACACACAACAGATCTGTGCATAGATTTTGTTGTGGGACTTACCACGGATCCCACACAAATCATCCGAGCCGTTCATTAAATGTAAAACATTTTGTCAAGGGTCTCAGTAAAACATACGCTCAATCCGATACCTATAAATACTCGATCCAACCATATAACTTTTTATTATCCGAAAATTTGAATGAAAAGTTAGATGATTGGATGAAGCACCTATAGGTATTGGATTAAACTTATTTTTTACGGGGAACCCTTGAAAAAATGTTTTACATTTAATGAACGGCTCGGATGATTTGTGTGGGACCCGTGGTGGGCCCCACAATGAAATCTGTGCACAGATTTACTTTGTGTGTAGCAGGACTCTTTGGAACCAAGGATGACTAGCCTTGCCACATCAACAATCACAACTGAAAAAGGAAAGAAAAGAAAAAGGAATCGAACCAACAAACACGAAAGTCTAATCGGAAAGCGGCCGGAATCTGAAAACATCGCCGGACTACCCTTAAATTTATTTTGGATGTCCTATCCCCTTCGTTTCCCTTCCCCCTCTTATTTTGGCTAACATCACAAGAAGAGGCAGACGCGAGAGATGATGATGCGCATGTGGGATGTTTGGAAACCAGGTAAAGATCGGTGAATCTCGATCGTGTACATTTTTAACTCGAAGAAATGAAATAGGACATTTACCATTAGAATAGTAGTAGTACGATATTAATACAATAATATCCTAGGAACAGAGTTTAGCATTACAAAAGTAGGTGAATCTCGATTCACGGAAGATTGGGTCAAAGAGGATACTCTTATCTTGTCGAGTTCAAACGATAAATAAATAAATAAATCTTATTAATGGGTTAGATTGTGGGACTCAATAGTTCCCACTTTTTTAACCTTTATCAAAAGATCATATTATTTAACATGTCCTCAAAATTCCCATCCAGAAGGTCATGCAATCACCCTTTTCTTTTACTCTATATATATATATATATATATATATATATATATATATATATATATATATATATAAAATCAGGTCAGCTTGCACGCACCTCGACTAATTCCGAAATTTTGAAGTTAACGACCGGACAAACCCTCAAGTGGCTCCGAAGTTTGGAACATTTGGCCTCAGTAAATTTCGAACATGTGACATTATAAAGAACAAATCCATATTTACTCTATCGTGCCCACTTGGCCGGCCGAACCTCTGGGGTAATGATGTGATCACTTAACGGCAACTCCATATGCTGATTTCCAAGAACCCCACTAGAGTTGCAACTTCGAAATTGGAAAGTGTTGGGACCCTTTTCTCAACGAAAGGCAACAAGCCCTTGGTATCTCCTGCTTTCACACGTCTAAGTCTTCTTTTGGAAATGGCATATAACAGAAAATTTTGTCCTATCAGGCGTCAATTACGTGATGAAACACTACAACTACTAGGAAAAAACCAAATTTGTTCAAAACCCTCTTGTCTAGTCTAGTTAGTTAAAGGAAGAGGATCCTCTGTCGCACAACTGTCCGGAACAATTGCTCGAGCTGTCTTACAGTGTGAGTCCCACAAAAATATCTTCTCGTGGGGTGGTGTTAGGCTAAGACCTGGATATGCTCTCCCCCCTCTAAACAACCCTCTTCCTTCTCCCCCTCTCCTTCATCCCCTTCCTTGTACCCCTAACAAACAGGCCCTTAGTTAAAAGATTCCGCTCCTCTCCACTCCCACCCCAAAACTGGACCGGACAGTTGGGGACTCCAGAATCAGTTCCGATTCCACCACCTGTGACACAAAATCTAATATTTTCTGGAAAATCCAGAAAAGAAACCTAACTACGAAATGTAGTTCAACAGGATTTATATTGTAATCCACAAAACAAGGAAGTCCTTAATTGATTCTGAAAGGACTAGATGAGATAAATAAAAAAGAAAAGAAAAAAAAAAGGAGAGCATTCAAAACATGAGACATGAACAAATGGAAAAACGAAAAAATTGTAAAATTTAGTCTTTCAAGAATCTTTCGTTAGAGCATCTGGATAGTAACAGTCATTCGGAACAAAGCCTAGAGAATCCACATAATAACATGCAACATAAGTTAAGACAACTTAAGCCTGGGAATTACATCCAAATTCTCTACATGCTTAAAGAACAAGCATAACACCTCTCTATATGAGACAGATACTGGGCAAAGACGCAATGAACAACGTATAACTTAGCATGCCACAAGTACCTTAAATATCTGTCTCTACGTATGTAAATATAGATATATAAATCAGCAGATCAGTTCAGCAGGAACAAAGGTCGGTCCTCAGTGCATTGATGGGCGAGGAGAGCGGGGACGAACAGGTGTCTTTGATGGGCTTACCCTACAAGAATTAAAAGTCGAAACAAAACAAGAAATCTCAAAATTGATATCACCTAGTTTAATCAAGTGATGATAAGTGAAAAGAAAAAGGAACAATAAGGTCAGTTGGACGAGTAAAAATGCATGCATATTCAAAAAACAACCTTATTGGCAGTGATCCAAGGACTGCACCACTACAGTTCAAAGCAGCAATTGCACTCTCAGCCTGTAAGAGAATAGAAACTAGCATAAGAGCTCCATACGGCCTGAACATGATGACAAGTACCACCACGGAGATTACAAGCAAGATTCCGCTATCTATTCCTTTGTATTAAAATATTAAGACACGATGACAAGTTCGCTGGTTTATAATCATTCTAATATCGACTCCTCTTCAAACTCAATAAAGGACCAGTCCTACTAGTCTAGTCAATGACAGGATTGATACAGAAATTCACCAGAAAAGCAAAACAATGAAATGCCAGAAAGGGAACACCAGTAAAATGGCAGCAATGTCACCAAAGCAGTTACATTCAGCACGTTAACAATACAAGGAGAACGTGTTTGACAAACAGAACAGGAGAGAGAGAGTGATACAGAAATTCACCAGAAAAGTAAAACAATGAAATGCCAGAAAGGGAACACCAGTAAAATGGCAGCGATGTCACCAAAGCAGTTACATTCAGCAAGTTAACAATACAAGAAGAACGTGTTTGATAAACAGAACAGGAGAGAGGGAGAGAGAGAGAGAGAGAGAGAGAGAATGAGACTTGTATTTTTTTTTTAATGAGCCTTGTGTAGTGACGGGAATCCTACAGAGCCAAAATTGCCAAATGTAAAATAGGAAAAGGGACCACCTTGTTAAAGCTATGATACTTCACGGATAGGTTATGCACCTGATTATATCCTAGAATGCCCATTATTTACTTGTATGTGCCTCAGCCTTGCTTACCAACAAGGCAGGTAAAACAAAAACAGTACTAAGCATAGACCTCCACTTTCCGTCATACCTTTTTATTGAACTGTAGACCTAGCCAATTCATTAGGTATAACTAGTGAAGATAAGACTTAGTTTGGTTGGGTATTCAACAACTTGAACAATTGGTAGGTATCCAGTTTCAGCACGGTCTTATAAAAAGATGGGGGAGTTCAATTGTTCCCATATAATGAAAGCAACACATATATGCATTGGGATGTTGTACATTTGTCAGTCATAAAACCAAACACAAAGCTGATACGAAGACCAACATGCACCAGACAGTCAACAGTAGTCACCACAAGCAGTGATATTATGTCATTAATGATATGTGAATCAAGTCTCATCACTGTAACTCACATGCCAAGTCCATTTCACCTAATAGCGCAAAGTAGTCAAAAAATCAGAGACCAACGCCAATAAATGATGCATAATAATCAGGTAGGTAAACAATGCAACGATGGCTCAGCGTTTTCCTGGCAAGGGGAAAAAAAATCAACGAATCAACCAGTTAAGAGAGACTCCAAGACTCCAATGATGCATAATAATGAAAGGTTTTAAGGACACATATTTGAAAACGAAATTGAGGAAGTTGGACTCTTCTGCCATGATGAAAGAAATCAGATGACTATACCACCGGTGAAGTGTCGTTGAAGCTAGAGGCCATGCAACCTTAAATGACACTGCTACAACCTCAAAGACTGGGTGAAAAGAAAAAAATAACCAGCAAAGGCAGAGGAGCATAAAGAAACAAATCCCTCCCTATTTTATTGTTTAACGATGTCAATGCACTTCCTGAGGGAGAAAATCGTCACCAACTGGAAAACTATGCTTTCTCCATTCCCTTGCAGCATCAGAAGCATGACTGCAGGGACATCTGAGAAGAACCATATGAGAAGAAAACTGAGATCATCTTCGATATCCTCCAGTATGGCTACAAGGCCCAGAGGAAGAAGATGAAATGTTCACAGCTAAGATGGTCATCCTCTTAAATTCTACCCTAGAGTGATGGCTTGCTTGGCAACAAGCCCGATTGGTTATGCCTTGGGAAAATGATCTCATCAACTCCCCCACCCCAAAATAGTTTGGACAAGGACCACATACCAGCTAAAAGTATGGACTCTAAAATTTTGCCCAGGGCGAGGACAAGCTCAATGTCATCGTTGCTCCCTCCTGGCTTAACCTACCGACAAGAGGAGAGATGAGTTCTTCCCTGCATCATGATGTTATTGACCCAACATCAGGTACCTTCGGAGCCAACCTAGAATTTCTTACACACGTCCCCTACCAAAAGTCAGAGAAGGAGCATTTGAAATGGCGACAAAATAGAGAACACTGAGTGCAGCTATAAAGAAGCAGGATGGGGCTGTAGAAGATCATAGATCAAAGAATTGCAAACAGTGCAACGTCCCTGACCACTTCAGTAGACCATTTTAAAACCTTAAGCAGGTAAATAAGATCTCATGAACAGATAGAGGAAAGACTCATGAACAGATAGAGGAAAGTCTCATGAAATGATAAGAAGAAAGTTCAAAAGGAAAGCATGCTGAAACTGTCATTAAGACCCTTGATGTAACAAAATACAAGTTCTCAGATTGAGAGACCCAAAAGGAAAGAGGTAGAAACGAGTTCGCCCTACCAACTCATTTGCTGACATAGGCACCGAAGACAAGTACATACTCCCTCCGTCCCAATTTGTTTGTCCATTTACGATACATGTGCCATTTTTTAATTGCTTATATATTTCAATCTATGACGTTTTCATGATTTCAAAATTTTTGTACTATAATAGAACTCATCGAGAAATATCAAACAAGATCCATATAGCATATTTTTTTGCGATCATAATGAAAGACATATGCAACTGAAATTTGGAACAAAAAAAGGAAAATGGACAAACAAGTGGGATGGAGGGAGTATAACAAAGCTCCCAGAATCCACCACGTCATATCATATTCAGTAGGAATCTACTACAATCCAACACCCCACTTCTAGTATTAAATAGTTATCCAAAAATCATTTCCCTTTCTTCCCCAAAAAATATTGTGTTGAACCAAAGAACTAGTCCTTCACATAGCTATGGAAAACTCAGTCACAAATCTTATTTATCCAATATTCAAACTTTTGAAATCCAACTCAAATGGGAATAAAAACAAACTAACTATGAAAGCTGAAATATTAGGGCCCAAATGAAAATACAAGAACCATACAAATTCAAAATGCAAAAATATATAACAAGAAGTAATAAAAAGCTAATAGGATTGCCAGCAAGGGCAACATATTGCTATCAGCTCAAAAAAAGGGAAGGAGATCATTCACGTCACATCTAAGCATATCAAGCAGTAAGCGAAATGAAAAAGCATGTGGGTACTAACCATTACAAACTCAACAAAAGCAATACGAGTTGAGTGATGAAAGTCTCCAAGCAACCTCAAGCGATACACCTACAGCAGAAAAGATTATCCACAACATACGGATAAGAATTCACGAAGAAGCATCAGTTTAGATGTCTCACATAAACATAAAACATTTACGAACCTCTCCACAAATGGATTCAAAAAAGAGCTTGACATCAGCTTGAGTAACCTGTTCCCATCAACATATACACCGTAAATTTTGTGTCCCCTAAATGATCACTAACCACCATAAAAGGTGATGTCTAAGTCAAAATTACCTTCTTATCAATGTTTGTGCAATAAATAGTCCTTGCACACATTTCTCGTTCATCTTCAGACTAGAAAGCACCATCCAAGCATTCAAAATGAAAGGCAACAAGTTATCAGCTTGACTTTCAAGTTCGTTGAATTTCTGAGACTGCCCTCTAGCAAGAATATTGCACATTACAAGGACTGAACTTATTACAGAACTTCTCACCCGTGGCAAGAAAGTAGAATTAACAGGCGCAATTGCAGTTTTTGAAGGCAGCACCCTGACTGGGTAGTATCCAAGCATAGTCCCGGCCAGAGTCAAAGCATTCCTTGCACCTTCTGCAATTAATAAAAATTTAACACCGTCCAAACTCATCAACCATATCCAACAAAGATATGTCATACATCCAAAACATGGACATTACACATAACTCAGTTAGGCAACGTACCCTCATCAGTAAACTCAATAAATGCAAACCGGAGAACGGAATTAGGGTCGCCACAAACACGACAGTCAACCACCTTAAACCCAAAAATAGTAGGAGGTTACTCAGAAATGCAAACCTCCATCACAAGAAGTTAAAGTTGACGTCAATGTATCAAATAGAAATGCAGTACCTGTCCACAGTTAACAAAGAGAGCTGCAAGTTGTTCTTCAGTAACCTACAAACAGCAAGATCAATCCCCAATGAAAGCACAATACATACAAAGCAGTACAACCGGAAAGTAAAATAACAATCCAAAGACCAACATACCTGATGATCAATGTCAGAAACATACACAGTCCTCCGAATTACCTCCTCTCTTTGTGCCAAACTGGTACGGTTGTTCATCCTTCTCTTCCCATTAGTATAGCTATTTCTCTTCTAACACATAATACAAAACCAAACCCCTCAGAAAAATACCGTTAAATAAAACTAATGGGAATCAAAACAAAAAAAAAAAAAAGGGAGGATTATATCCTAACATTACTATTTTGAGATTTTCTTCTTCTAGGTTCCCCAAGTAAACGCAATCCAACTAGGCAAAATGGTACACACAGCTGAGCGGGTTTTTACAATCATCACTAGCAGAAGCCTATGGTACACTCCCCAAAATATTTTGGTAACATAAATTTTGGTCACCAAAAACATGCGTAACTAACCAAAAGAATGTGACTACTTTATGGTTTACCATACACCTCGTTTGTGACTTCAGTAAAACAAAGCCTAACTCATGCCATAGAACATGTAACTAATGAGCCAAAGAAATATACATAACCTACCCTGAAAACATGCGAACCACCACCAAAAATGTGTACCATCCTCCAGAATCAATGGTAACATATACTTTTCAAGGGTAAACGACCCCTTGCGTAACTAAACAGAAAATTGTGTAACATACACCAAAAAGAATAAGTATATATACTAAAAGAAGGTAATATTTCACAAAACATATACTAAAGAAAGGTAACATTTGCAAGGTTTATCATAACTTTCTGCTCATCTCTAAGGTCCCAATGAGGAAATTAGAAGTATTCATGCTTAAAGGAACGAGGATAAGAACGTATACCCGTCTAGCAGCAATGTTTCCATTGGCAATGCCAGAGCTAGTTTGCATCACAAAATTGTTAATGTAACCCAGGTGGCCCCCATCAAATAACACTGGTTGTCTATGGTTATTAACAAGCGACGGGGGCACAAATTCTTCAGCCATAGGGTTCAACTTAGACAACATTTCCTCCAAATCCCTCATCTCAAAACCCTCATCACCACCACTATCTCCATTTCTCCGCAACTCAAACCCCCTGCCGCCGTTCGCCACCACCCGATGATGATCCTGGACTCCATTTCCGTTCACCTGAGCCTTGCGACTAACGCTGCCGCCGTTGATCGCGTGGAAATTCTGATCGCTTGACCTAACCCCCGCTTGATTCGACTTCGGTTGGTCGTTGCTGTTGTCGGTCCGATTCGACGAGTCGACGCTGATTCCGGCATTCTCGACTACCGCCATGGTGGAAACCTCCGTCACCAAAAAAAAAAAAAAAAAGTTTTTTCCTTTAAAATCTGCCTCTCTAGAAAATTTTGATTCTGCGAAAATTCGTGATCGATCAAACAGGGAAATCAAGCGATTGAGACATAAGAGAACTTTTGAGGAATGAGAAATTGTACTAGTACCTGATGGCGTTAAATCCCGACCATTGAGGAGCTGGGTTTTTCCTTTTTTGTTGATCCAATTGAGGAGCTGGGGTTGAACGTTGAAGGAGAAAACAAAGAACGGAAGAGGGCGTACAGACGATAACTTTTTCCTTTGAAAACTATTATTTTACTGATTCAGCTGATAGAGTATACGTATAGCTGATTATTACGTATGTATATATCCACGGAGAGAGAGAATAGTACTCCTCCTACTAAAAGCTTTCGTTAGAGAGAGAAAGAGAGAGAGAGAGAGAGAGAGCAGGCTTCGGATTGTCCGTTTTCGCCACTTTACCTTTTTGGGCCTTGGCGCAACAACACAAATTCGATGAGATTTTTGTTTTTGGATAAGTTAGAGCATCTGCATCCTTTTTGACCCAAATCTGAGTTTTAACATTTGTGGAAAAAACTTGATTGGGGTAGGATAGGAATTAGGAAGGAGCATCTCTATCTAATGGATAAAATTCAATTTTTACTTGAAGTTTATTGGTTTTAAATTACCACTAGCATACATGTAATTATTATTATGTAAATAAGAGAGAGAAGATAGAATCAACTCTAGCTCCAACGAAGCTCAAGGATCGAAAAATTCGACGAAGCGCTCTTTCTCTCTCTCTTTTGGTTGGAAAAAATGGGTAAGAATTTGTGATGTCTGTCCCTCGTCTGGAGATACAAAATGGTAAAATCCAAAAATAGGTACACATTTTGATAAGCATTGGAGATGGACTTTTGGTACCCAATTTTGAATTTGGGGCTGATTAGTGAATGGAGATGGCCTAAGGTGGTCAAATCAATTCATGCTTCTTCGTTTTTGTTATTTTCACGAAAATTAAAGTTTGTCATTCACTGATTTAGTGTGATGATTAAAGCCACGTAAAACATCTGTAAAGACTATTCTATGAAAATTGATAGCATTTCAAACATCAAATTAAAGGAGGGACAAAAATTTTGGGACTCGGGTCTTATCCATCAGGTCAATTTGTTAGAGTTATAAAAGCTTGTGATAGATCGTACATCTCCAAGCCATTTTATTTTTCAAGAAAAAATATTAATATATAATGATAACATACATCGTGTATTTATTACAACAGGAGATGAGGTGTTTGATATAAGAAAATGACATATATCTTGTTGAGTTGCATACTCGGCAGTTGCATCAATATTTGTGCCCCTAGATTATCTTTTGCATGGTCTTTCACTCTCTCATGTGTTTTTCATTTAAAATGGAGCATGGTCTTTTTTCTTTTTTATAATTGGATGTCCGGGTCAGTTTGCGTCTATCTAGACTAATTTCGGAAGGAACAGGACCATAAAGGTAACGACCAGATATAACCCTGGTGGGCCAAGGTTTTGGAACAGAGCAATAGAGCATGGTCTTTCAATTAATTGTGTTGACAATTCATAGAGCATTCATATAGTTAGCAATTACTCCTCATTTCTTTTGTTGAGTATTTGTTTTTGGAAAATTCTCAAATCAGCCCAATGGACTGATAATAGTGAGTGTGTGAATGTTTATTAAAAGATATAAAAAGTACACAAAAATACGTATTTCCTTTGTCTTCTAATGTAGTCATCGTTAACCCAGTGGACTGACAATAGCAAGACCGTTTGTTTTTATGTGTCATTATATATAGTAACCTCCTTTAACTTTAATTGGATACTATATTGAGCATGCATTTATTCTTTTTTAAGTCTACTTCAATTCATTTCAGTCGCTAAACATAACTACAATCAAAAGATTTAGGCTGCTGATTTTGCAACTCTTTTTTTTGTTAACGTCACTCCCCTGCATGTGAAAAATACACCTGCAGGGGAGTGGCGTTAACAAAAAAGGGAGTGACAAAATCATTTCCCAAAATTTATCGAGTAAAATGAATCAGTCTCCATGTTCTTCTTGTTTCTATATATATATAATGTCTCATTTTGGTCCGGCCAAAAAAATCAATTGCCTCTTTTTGGTAGACATTAGCATAGAGCATTGTAGACATGGATCTGTGCAATGAGTTGGTGAACCACTGCAAACTTAAAGCTTGTTTGATTGTTTTGCTTCTTTTATTTTTCTTATTTACATTTAACAAAAATAAAACTTAAAATAATTAAAGATTCGTGGATTGAATAAACAAAATAAGTACAATAAACAAATAAGCGAATGCTACCTAATGGGCCTTTACCTCTTCTCATTCTATTTTATACCTTGAGTAGCAGTGGAATATGATGATCGCGTTTTATTTGAGTAAAATGCGAAAATTAATGCATCAAGGGAATTACTACTTTTTAATTGTGATGAACAATTCGACAATAGGACAGAAATAAACACTGTATATCTTCAACCACCATTCTTGCATAGGAGGATTCTCAAACAATTTCCGTAATCCTATTACGTCATACAAACCAACTCATATTCTTGCGAAACAACCTTTGTTGCTTTTGTTCCACATCCGTTTATGAATCACAACCATTTTCTTATCCCTAACGCCAATGTAAGGGTTACCAATGTCGATATAGCATAAACTGCACACAAAGATTTAGACCTGGACTTTTTTTTTTTTTTTTTGAGTCGTCTGTTAATATGTAAATCAATTGTTTATGTTGTAAATGAATACCTTCCATTTTTATTTTTATTTTTTAAAAAGTAAACAATTTCATTTATTATGCACATTTTTAAATTTTCCAAACGACAAAATTTTGATGTGATGGGTTAGAAGTTTCGTGAGTATCAACAAATTTTGTACATTCAACAATACAATCACCACATTTGAGAATATGTCAAAGAATGAAAGGTGGACACAGACACAGTTGTTGCTATGATTTTGAACTGTGCTTTGGACTAATCCATTTCAAGAAAGTGATAGTAATTCATTGCAATGCTTAATTGGACATGCGTCCCGTTTTTGAAATGGGAACAAGCAAATGGGATAGAGGATCCCAGTTGCCTAACAATCCACACAAATCCTTGGATTAGTAAACACTTGGAGTTCCGGAGCCAGCCTCTTTGTATGAAGACACGGAGCTTAATAACTTCTTTCTTCACTTATTAACTTCATCTCTCTATTACCCCCTCTCCGTATGAAGGCGCGAAGTTTAATAACTTCTTTCTTCACTTATTAACTTAATCTCTCTATTACCCCCTCAAATCTCCTTCAAAATATGTGGAGTACTAAACAACCCACGTCATGAAGCGACGATATGACTCGTTGCTATGTCTGTCATTCAAGAACCTTTTTTTAGACCGATCGGGGAGGAATGTCAAGGAGTGTCAGTGAAAGGTGAGGCCAGCACCAACTGCTCATTTACTAAGTCGGCTTGGGACCGAGACGACCGAATGTGATCGAGGGGACACTTTGACATTCAAAGCACCGAGCAAAAATCCTATTGCATTGGGCACAGATCGTGCCAAGCCTTGCCTTGTCCAAGCACGCTTGTCATACGGGAACACCAACGCGCCATCAAGATTCTTTTCTCTCCGCATTGTAAAAAACAAATGCGACAAATAGCTCATGTGGGGCCAGCCTCATGATCTACCACCTACTCGTAGGATGGGCCAATGTCAATTTATAATTACCCTAAACATGGTCATTGGTCATTTTCCTGACCCCCAAAGTAATTAAAACCTTTTACTTTTCTGGGCAAAGATTGATTCTCTAAGACAACGGATGAGAGGGACGGGGACCAACCAGGAAACCAGTTCGGCATAAAAACCAACTATTCACTCTTCTTATTACTGACTCTGACTAGAGCTAGTCTGAAACAGATTGGAAATATTTTTACCTTTACTCTTTCATAAGAAAGGTTAATTTTCTCGACTCAGAATCACCTTTGTCTGGCTCCAAACTTACCTTTTTGGTTGAAGATGCAGTGACGGGAAAAGGGGACTGTATTTTTTGGGGTGTGATGATAAAAAGGGTGTTTGGGCCAACGCACTCGTACCTCGATTAATCTCATCCCTGAACGGGTACAAGCCATCCTGGCCCATCCACGTCCAAACTAGTAAATTTATAAGAAATTACTTTACTTTGGTCTCACCCCGAGAGTCAAACCCTAGACAATTATGTTCGGAGCAGAGCAACCCACACCAAGGACTAACCTAAGGTTTAAGAAGACTCTATTTTACCAACAACATATATTTTGTGCACCGTGTAGTTATTACCTATACCGAGGGTTGCAAACGAACCGAGCTGCTTGCAAGCAGCTTGTGACTTGGCTTGTTAAGGCTCGGCTCGGTTAGTAATCGAGCAGAGCTCGAACTTGAGTTTTAGGCTCGTTTAGTAAACGAACCGAGCTCAACAATCAAAAGCTCAACTCGGCTCGCAATATATATACACTAATACACACACACACACACACTTCAACTCGTTTAAAGAGGCTCATTGAGTAAATTAACCGGACTCGACTCATTTACAACCGTGCAGAGCTCGAGTTTTAGCCTCATTTAATAAATAAGCCAAACTCGAACAATACAAAACTCGGCTTGACTCGACTGTTTGCACCCTTTGATATACACAGACAATTTCAAAAGAAAGGCTATGGTCAAACAAACGGGGTGGAGTGAAAATTTATTCTGACCATTCAATTTGAACCGTTCAACTACTAGCCATTCTTTGATTTAGAAAAAGAGTAATATTTTTTTTTTTTGGGTTCGACGGTTAGGGATGTCCAGGCTAGCTTATGCTTACCCCCGACTAATCCCCTCCCCGATCCGGTTAAATGCAGATCATCTACGCTGAGACTAGAAGATTCACAAGAAATTACTTTCTTGTGGCATGACCAAAATAACTACTCCTAGCTATTGTTCCAACGTTGAGCATACGAAACTGTCTTAACAAAACCATCATAGTAATCCAAGCAAATCCAAATTCTTCAGAGCAAAATTCAAACATGGCATCCAGGCTTAAGCAACTCATCTTCTTTCTTTCTGCTCGAACTTCTATTGTTCAACTGGAGTATCATATTTCATCTAGAGCACAAGACTCATAAACAAGTCAATCCAGTGACATTGTAATGAATCAAACAATTGAAATGAAAAATCTAACACTTTTCATTGTTAGCTTTACAGTTAATAGACCTTTGAAAAGATTGCTAGGGAAATAAAAGAACCGCTCCCAATACAATTAGATTTATCCGTAAAAAAGAACTTATCCGTAAACATACCACAGGTTCAACAGGATGCAAGTCACAGCCATTCATATTCTATGGTGCCTTTTTTCCTGCTTTTCTTGGTCGGAAATAGAGCAATCACATTACGTAGAGGTTGATATCACAATGTAAGAGATGAGATATGCTGAATATAGAAAACAAATTAAAACACAAGTAATGGAACTGCTATTGCCCCGTGGTTCCGCCATTTGCGATGCTTTATCCAACATTAAGCTCAACAATGGCACTGACAGGACGGTTATCACATACTATTGTACAACATAATCCTAGATATATCTAATTTACACTGGTGGATTGGCACTTGATAGGATAATTATCACTTGTGATACATCAACTACAAAATATGATTGATTTACACTGGTGATTTTGAAAGCAGAAATTCTGGCTGTAATCTCTGAAGCAGTATCCCACAAAAGGGACACAAGGGTTTTGAAATTACTTCAGGCCTTGAAGATACAGTAGAGAACTCGAAATCAAAAGGATAAGTCGCCATTCTAAATAGAGCCTGGGGTGCCAATTTGGAAACCCATCTCTGACAACAAATGCAAAACCATGAAGGAGTAGTAGGGCAGACCTGCATGGAAGCAGCACACCGTAGCAGTTTATGGCTCTGACCAACTCCGCCACTGCTACTTGCAGCCCGGCAGAAAGCAAACTCTGTAGATTCAAAAGGAACAGATGCTGAACAATAGCTGCATTGCTCTTCTGCTGCATACCTGCACATGTTGTGGAGCTAACTGTTGACATTGACGAAGTGGATGCTAAGAGCAACTCCAACCCACTCTTAGACCTTCTAAGGGTTTGTTTTGTACTTTCAACTCTTTTTTCACAAAAAAAAATAGACCACAAGTAGGATTCATGAAACCCCATCTCTTGCAAGTTGCAATAGAAACAGCTTACCTATTACTCCACATGATCATCAATTCATCATTTAAAACAAGCTTTTCATTGATTTAGGTCTCAATAGTTTCATTCATATTATATATTTTTCACCCAAATCAACATAGGAATTAAATCTAATGCCCGTCTATTTTAGGAAGCATGTTCTGAAAAGGACCATTTCGATTCTTGATTCAATTCACTACTTGACAACCTTGTCAACCACTACAAGTAACCAAAAAAAAGTGATGAGCGACCCACCTTTTGAAGATTGTGACTGAGTTGGCAAAATTGAAGAGCAAGATTCACTAGGAAATTTTGGTGCTTCAATATATTGTGTGCGTTGGAGCAAGTTTTACTGCATGGCTTTTCAACATACTTGAGAAAATGTATTCCAAATAAAAGATGAGCAAAGAAATGCATGGATGCTAAGGAATACCTATTATTAAGCTTTCTGAAACCGGCCACAAGGAGTTTCAGATGATCCCGTACATTATCACCATTATGTGCAACCCATTGCCCCATTTGTGCCAATCCCACCAGTTGCCAGTCTCCATTTGAGGATGAAGTGGATATAGAGCTCGAAATGGCAGAAAAACTAAAAGCCACAAGCCTTTCTCGGAGTTCATTTTCACAGCTAAGAAGCAGTTCCATCCACAAAGCAACGTCTTCTTCAGCACCAATCGGTCCTAAATTTGTCTGACCGCAGTTAATATTATCTGCCTTCAGCTCTGCCAAGACTACACGCCGATTTACAATGTTGAGGAGGTGCAACTGGCGGGAACCAATATTTGAGAGTAATCTAGAAACCTGTGACAAGGTTTTTGCAATAGGAAGACCCAACTGGATTCCCACACATGACATCAGCCACTTGGCCAGTACATGCTCAACATACTTAGGTGCAGACTGCTTGAATGCCAATAAAGCTGTTATGATATCCCAAACAACCAGAGGCTTCTCCACATTTTCATATTGTTTCAAAGATAACAAAATACTGTGCGTCCAATAAACTAATTCCTTCTCCGGGAAACCAGAAATTGCTTCAACATCAAAATCAGGGTCTCTGTTAGATAAAACGTCCCATTGCTGCCCACCTATCCAGAAGAACTCAATAGCAGCCTTCTGACTCCTGAATGTTTTTCCAACATATGTTAATTTATGAAGGATGAGACACAATGTTCAGATGATCAAAGAAAGCAGATTCCGTCATTTTCAAGTTATGAGGTTTTTCCCATAAAAAACAATACTTCTTTAAAATAGGAGTTTTTAAATATCTTCACTACGTTGCATTCTTTTGCATTTTCATCGTATTTATCTCATCTAGAAGTCCATCTGATACTCTTTCTTGCTATGTCATCATTCCAATAGGTCTGTTGGTACATGCCAATGTGTTTTTGAGCACACTTGCTCCTATTCTACACTTGTACCGGCAGTTTTAGACACATAATAAGTAAGCATAATACACAACCCTAATGACATCTGTTAAGCATAAATAAATTAAATAAGAGTAATAATAAATAAAGAAAAGTAGGAGAAAATCCAGTAGAGTTTTTGCCATTCATTTCTTTTTCCATGCACATGGCACTTTGTAAGAAGTGCTTGCTCACAATGAAAGAAAAAAAATACAAGGGAGGTTGCGGGAGAAGAGGGTGAGATGATGGAAGAGAGAGTAGAAATTAAGAACGTAGACCAGCAAGTGGGGAGAGATAAGAAGAGGAGCAGACAGAAAAGAGAGGGGGTTTATGTCTATGTAACTATAGTCATCAATGTAGATATCTATCGAAACATAAGTGTTGGAAGAGAACCTGTATATCAGTACTTATTTACTTTTTAGGGCATAGATGCAAAATTTGGCCAGAATATTGCCTTATTGTAATGGTTTATATGTCTATGCATGTCCTGCATAGAAATGCTCCCATACATGCTTTGCAAGCACTCACAGGTGCACCGTGCACATACAGAAATGCAATCGGCAATCCTTATGCAAAAGGACATAAAATGAACAAAAGGAAAATCAAACCTTGCCTGGTACATCGGATTCAATAGATCAGCATCAAAACTACGGGCCTGCAAATATTAGCCACGAGTTAGTTTTGGATTCATGTCTTGCAACAATCAGAGTCAATTGTCTTAACTTCCATGCGGCAGCCTTCATACATCAATCCAGCAAGGTAGTTCCTTAAAAGGTAGTGCTTGAAAGGAAGAAACATATACAAACCACAATTTTGATGGATGTTGATAATGCAACAAAGAACTGATAACAAATGTGTGTCAATCGATAGGTGACACAGTCACTGAGAAAACCTAAGAAAGTAAATTGAGGTATGTTCCCAAGGGGCAAGGCATTGGCAGAAAGTGAATTGAGAATGTTCCCCAGGGACAAGACATTCAACAAAAAGGATGGGTTTGAATAGTTTTCAGAATGAATGCCAAAATCAGAGAAGACTTGATTCTTGAACCATTATTGCAATATTAAGCCAAAAGCATTGGATTGACCTCTTTGTTTTTAAGACAAAAACGCATCTAAAAAAGGCCAAGGATGACAGCGATCCTACTCACAGTCATTCTACACGGCAAATAAGTGTAACCATATTTTGCAAGATTACAGAACTTCAGGAAGACAACATCATACCACGGCAATCACCAGATTTCCAGGGGATGTTGCTAAACCAAAGCATGAATCAAACACATTTGGAACCTGCAAAGAATCTCCATATTCAATGAAGTAGAAGAAGAAAATCTAGATAAAGAACAAAAGGGTGTTGCATCTTACATCGCCGGAACTCTTTACAAAAGGAATATTCGAAGGAAAGGGTACTTCACAGAGGCGGCTGTCACGTAAGGTCCAGTTATAAACAGAATTGTCCTGTAGTCATTGAAACAGATAAATTTAAAAAATGTCTTAAGCTAGTAACTATCATCAGCTTTATGGCCTTATCATGCACCCTGAAACACAAAGGCTAGTTGTATGCCTTATATGAGTGCAGATATCCCATACAAGAAAATTATATAGATAGCACAAATTATCTACTCACTGAACTAGCGATATGCATGTTCTATAAAATTGATCATGAAAACCTAATTGATTATTTTTATTACAACTTGAAAGAAAAGAAACCAAAAGAAAAGAAAAGAATAAGAAGCAGCCAAAGGCAAAAAAAAGGGGGAATCTCACTCAATTTTAGAAAGATTAAACAACTCATTCATGAAACTCAGAAGAAAGTCTCACTTAGAGACGAATTATTTATGGCTGCAATGTACGTAACAAAATATACCAAATGACCTCTTTTTCCCCGTTGGAATAGGATCCCAAAGTTGATTTTCTTACAACTGATAGCATGGTACATCTTGACCATACTCTGAGATTAAAAACGAGTTGCATTAACTGTTGACAGCTCACATTTCCAAAAACGAGTGGAGGATTTTATTTTCCCTTACAAAAACAAAGAAGAATAAACAATCTTCCATAAGATACAGTCATCGAAACAATTTGTATTTTCAACAAACAAGCAACTAAACTTCCATAAAAAGAATACCTGACTACAGCTGTACAAACAACATCCATCAAATGCCCACACTAACCCTGTAATCTGATTGAAACCTTTATCAAATATATCATCATCATTAAGCAAAAAGACTGAGCAACATGTATAAACTTACAATATGGTCATGTGCACCATATGAGCCAAGTTTATCAAATTTGCTGGTAGTTGAAGATATGTCACAAATCCACACATCAAAAGACCCAGATCCTTTGCCAACAGCTAAATGCATTTTGTTTGCAGACTGGATGGGCACAATAAGTGAAACTACAGAGACTGGGACAAAATCAACAGTCATAACCTATTTCAAAGTAGAGACAAAAACAAGAAAACTATTAATTCTCTTGAATACTAGATAAACAGAACAAATGAGATTCTAATTCGTCAAAATGCTGACCTCCTTTAACAGGGAAAATGAAGCATTATTAACTTCTGAAGACTTCAGCAATGCCCCACCATACCCAATCCAGATCTTCACACTGGGAAGGAAACAAAAGAAGGAACAAGCTAAGAATGTAGAAAACGTTAAACACGTAATCTCCTAGTCTAATGGAATTTGAAGACTTTCACCTTTGAAAAAAACCAAAATAAACCAGCTAGGATACCAGGGAACATCAAGAATTCACAAATTCTTTTAGTAGGATTCCAGTGAGAATCTCCAGTCCAATGCACATCTTTTAAATCTTTTTTTGATCGGCAATGCACATCTTTTAATTACTCTTGAATAGAAGAGAATAATGGAAAAATCACATGCAATTATGCATCTAAAGACCTAACCCACCTCCCATCAGAACTCCCGGTAGCCAATAAGAGTTGGGGATCTGAGGCACCAGAAGAATACGAGGCCCAACAAATGGCAGTGATCCAAGCACTATGTACCTGAAGAACTCCAACCAGTGATGCAGAAGTTGAATCTCTGTTGCTCATAACAGAGAAGCACGACGGTTCAAGGAATCTCCAAAACGAAACCTTTCCAGACTTCCCTCCCACAGCAAGTATAGAACAGCGATTGGATGAGTATTTTGCAGAAGCTGGCTCCATTTCAGACGCCAACTGCACAACTGGCGACCAAGCAACAACAAGTGATGATAGAATTGTGCTGCGAAAGGAATACTGATTTGCAGTTATTTGTGGTAGACAGGGTCTTTCTTCTTTTTTCTTCAGAGGTTTTGCTCTAGAATTAGGCACACAAACAATTTGGTTCAGATTATTTGCTTTCATACTGCCAGATTTGATCTCAACTACCTGAAGAAGATAACAAGGAGAAAATGTACATTATGGTTAATGCATTCTGTTGTTTTCGCTTGGATTCATTCCTTGAAATAGAAGTTAGCTGATTGTCAGGACATACAACCTCTAAGCTGAGTTGATTTGCTTGCTCCTAGTATAGGAAGACCCAAAAAGCATCACAAGAAAAGTTAGGCCTCAGTTGTATGAAATGTGATCTAAAAAATGAAGCAACAGGCATGCATGCATGAAGCAAATCAAAACACACAAACCACAAAGTAATTAACATAAAAGGCAACTTACGTTTGAAATTTCTGAATTGCTATCATCTGACTCCACAAAGTTGATACTTGAAAAATAACTATACAGCATTTCCGATATGTCATCAACCTATTAAAAAGACATAACATGAGACCATTTTATTGTAACCAATACTCGATTTACAATATCCTAGGAACCTTTACTTGTTCCGAAATAAATAAGTGTTGACTTCATCAAGCACTTGATCAAACCACTTGGCTGTTTTCTTTTTAAGTGCAGATGGGACCGATGGGTGCATACCTCTACCCACTCTGCAGAAAACTCACAATAGGGCATGCGATAAAGCTTCACGCGACCTTCTGTGGTGCAAACAGCAAGCAGGCACCTTCATAAGAGTCAAAAAACCCACAACCTTAAAACCTTAAAAATTCAGTGACATCAAGAGCGTAGAAAGTACATTACAGAAGCAGGTGAATTTACAGACATGCCAGATGTAGTAGTCAGTAGGAGAAATGAAGCTCATACCCTGAGTTCGGAGCAAATCCAACTGGGGACCAGGAAATTGAACGAACACAAGGACGGGGGTCACGTGATAAACATGTCGGCAACAAGCAGCCCGAGAGCAAATCTGCAAAAATAGCAACACAATCAAAAATTTGATGCATACAAAAAAACATATTTATAAGTGAGATGCTAAAGGAAAGAAATGATGAAAACAGTAATAGTGTTGTCTGCAACTCTGTGCTGTTAAGCTGAGTAGCATACTTTAAACAACTTGAAGTAGCTCCTCTTGCAGCTTATAAGCAGAAAAACTGCTGTACTCTTTTACATGTGGTGATATGTCAGTGAACACACCAGAAGCTGCCTAAATGTCATGTTCAAATTTCTTATTTTATAGAAGCCAAACGAAAATATTTGTCTATGGAACCACGTAGAATAGCCACAATGAAGTGTTTCTGCCATACACAATTCAAAAATCATCCAAATAATGTACAAATAACCATCACCTGGTTCTTAGACTGAACTAGGCTGTGAAAAATATCGTTTCCGTAGTGTTGAACAATAAAAGAGCTTTCTATTTACTTGAAAACTTAACCTATCATGGTGTGAGGATATATGCTCTTAAGTCTTAATAGATCGGTCAGCCATGCCCAATCTTTTCCTTCTACCTCGCCAAAGCTAACTGTCACTGCCGGCATAGCAAATTGAGTTACACCTTCCCCTTTCCCTTTCCCTTCCCCTCTAAGAAGCTTGGACAAAAAAAAAAAGGCTTAATTGCAAGAACACCCCCTAAACTATCGCGTTTTGGCAAGTTCACCCCCTTAAGTTTAAATTTGAGCAACTTCACCCCCCAAACTACCAAATTCGAGCAACTTCACCCCCTCCCCCATTTTCCGTCCATTGCTGTTTAAATTTGGATGGAAAGTTTCAAAATTAGGTACCAGTACCACCTAAAATTCGGTACCAGTACCAAATTTGGACAGAAAATTGGGTACCAGTACCACCTAAAATTCGGTACCAGTACCAAATGTGGAAACTTTCCATCCAAATTCATAACAGAAATGGACGGAAAATGGGGGAGGGGTTGAAGTTGCTCGAATTTGGTAGTTTGGGGGGTGAAGTTGCTCGAATTTAAACTTAAGGGGGTGAACTTGCCAAAACACGATAGTTTAGGGGGTGTTCTTGCAATTAAGCCAAAAAAAAAAACAGAAGGATGTTGGAATAATACTTCTCATTGTGTCTTAGTATATCTTTTGTCCTTAATAGGGCCTCCGTTATTGGGCGGGTTAGATTAGACGATCAGTCCCTTGGATTAGTCAAGGTGCGAGCAAGCTGCCCGGATAACCTCGAATGTCAATAAACATATGTTATTTCTGAACTTTCCAGTGAGAAATCCAGGTCGGATCAAAAAGTGAGAAATCCAGGTCACAATGAACAATCGAAAAAAAAAAAATGTGGTGTTGTCGAGTGAAAATAGAGTAAGTACGAAAACTGCTTTGCCAAGTGAATAATTTTTTCTTTCTTTTTTTGTGATCGGCTTTGCCAAGTGAATTCTGTTGCCCGTGAATTGAGCGCCCCCCCCGCTCCCCACCCCCCCCCAAGAAAAATGCCGATCATTGATAAAATAGCAACGCAGAATGCATTTAGTACTAATCTTACCTTTCCTTTCAACGACGCCAATCGGAAAAGGTTTGCTGGGTGAGATAGTAATCAGGCCTCGAGGTCCAAAAGGCGTAGCCGGATTCTACAATCAGGAAATACCAAACAATAACGCGAAAGCAGAAAAACAAAAACAATCCGTGCAAAATTATTGCGAGTGCATTAACTGAAAATTGCTAGTCGTTGCTATCGTACCAGAATCGTGACGATATGGCCAGAAGCTACAGCGACCAAGTTCTCGTCGGACCACGCGACGGCATTGGGATGCGACGGAGAAGCCACGAGCGCGGCGGCCTGAAAACGCGACGCCATTGTCGGAAATTGTTTTAGCGCGACGAAAAGCCGTTGGTACGGTTAAGGCGCGAAGAAAATCGAGAGGGAAAATCGACGTCTTCTGTATCTGTAAGTCGTAGTGGTGAGGAGATGGCGGGATCGAATCCCGGCCGGGGTTTGTACAAGCGGATGAGATGAGAGAGAGAGTGTGTGGGTGTATGTTGTACTTGTAAGCAAGAGAGACAGAGAACCCTAGTTCGAGTCTCCTCCTTAGCATGTGCTTTCGTACCCTAGAGTGATTTATACTCCATTTTGTTACATATTGTTGGATCCCCACGAAAAGAGACGTGCAATTTTGAGATCAAAAACTAAAATACTTCCACGCATCATTTTTAAATTTTTTTTGCACCATATTAAAAAGCTCTTGAAGTACTTTAATTTGATGTAAAAAAACTTTAAAAATGATGTTTGGAAGTACTTAATTTTTCGAATTGAAAATTGCACGACTTTTCGTGGAAGGCAAGCAATTTGGGACGGAGATGGGTCACGACTCGTATTGAACCTACATGGATGAATATTTGATGCGACAATTAAAATTGGGTAATATTAATGTCAAAATTGTGTTTGTTAGATCCGGGGGCCATACTGTCCCTTAGGGACAACAGGGTGTGCTGTGCCTCAAAGTGCCACCGTTTTGGGCTCAAAAAGTTGAAATGGGATTCCAAATAAAGAGCATATATTGAATTATGATAGCCCTAAAGATAAAAATCAATTATCATGCTTTAGGATAAAATAATTTAAAAAATTAAATCTTCACACCGATTTTAAACGGATTAAAAATTGAAACACTTAATTTTTAACCATATTTTTTAATATATAAACAATCTAAAAAAAATTTGCAAGTGGAGAAGGAGAGAGAAACAATAATTGTTTAAGACTTTAAGTTATACCTCCGCTACAGTAAAGTACTATTCATCAAGTAATAATCGAAGTCATTCTTTGTTTAAAATATTTTACGGATTATGTTCCATTACGGATGTTACAAATTGTTAGATAGCTGGTGGGTTAGGTGTTTTCAATTTGAGCGAAAGAAGGTGCATTTTAACTCATTCTGGTGTTGTTAGCTACCTATCTGGAGTACTAGCAAACGAGGATCAAGCTTTGGAATCCCATTTCCCCTTATTGACCCCAAAACGGTGTCTCCTGGAGAAACTGTTTTGTATATCGGGAATATCAAGGGGGTTGGTATCCCTTCGGTTCGTTTTTTAATTTCTCGGCTATTTTTCGATCACACTTGGATGATCGGTTCCGTTCATTTTGTAGAGTTTGGTGAGAACGATAAACTTTTCAAAAATCGTGTTCATCAAACTTTAATAGATACATGACCGGCACATGTGAAAATTTGCAAAAAAATAAAACTGGTTTCCGATTCATTGTTGTTTTGGATCCAGTTTTGATTTTCTTCAATTTTTATGAGTGACGATCATATATCTAAAAAAATCAGATGAAAATGATATTTGGTACGTATAAGGTTCTTGTCGAACTCTACAAAATGAACATAGCTAATCATCCAAGTGTAATCGACAAATTAGAAATAGACCGTAGAAAATACCAAATGTCTTGGTATCCCCGGATCGGTGTTTGTTAATGCTAAAGTTTTAATGCGTGAAATCCGTGTATCGCACACATCATTTCCCTAACAAATTTTGGGATTTACCTGAATTTCGTAATCCAATAATGCACGTTGGGATGATAGTAGTAAGACATAAAAACCTCCCATTTCTTCAACAGCTAAATACGTGAGTTCTCGTTGTTCGATGCTTTGAATTTAAGTTTTTCTAATCGCTTGTTGAGACTAAATTTATTATTCTTTGACGCCAATAACACGCTGTGGGATCTACGTTTGAATATGCGATTTGTTGGTGACTTTATAGTGTTATAAAAGCAATGCTCACTAACGAGCATGTGGAGTTCCATATTGATCAATCCGTTATATACTCATTAAAAAAGGTTTTAAAAAAATTGTACCATTTTAATGAGAATAATTGTTACTATTATTTTTTGAAAACTTTTCAGGCTTGTTTATTTGGAGATCTCAAAACCCCTACGCACGATCCCCAATAATTTTTCTCTACATATCTCTCTCCACTCATTACTTTTAAAAACCACATTTAAAATCTAAATCGAACAAGGTTTTCGAATCAATCTAGGCCTCATATGAGGGCTTCATCGTATTAAGTTAAGTCTAATACCGGCCCAAACCAAACCATGGAATATGTTAGCCCACAACCAAAACGGAGCCCATTAGGTCTTGTGCCCTAAGCCCTGCATCATTCCATATATACCCTACATATCAAACCCCTACGCCGCACAAGCAGCCGAGAAATAGCAGGCTTCGTCTTTCTTCACCGGTACTCTCTCTCTCTCTCTCTCGCGTTTTTCGACCATCGATATCTCAAATCGACCTAGTGTTGATCATTCAGTTTCCGCAGGTATTACACAAATCTCTTGTAACGATGTCGGTTAGCGAGCTCGCCTGCACCTACGCCGCCTTGATCCTTCACGACGATGGGATCCCTGTCACTGTAATCTTCATCCCTCCTCATATCCATCTACAGCTGCGTTTCGTACTTTGCGGATTTTTTTTTCTTTTTCCAATAAGTTGTTTATACTATATGTTTGTACACGTCTATTTTGGGGAATATGGCATACCATGTGACTGCGGCTTTTGTCAAACCCTAAAAGGCTCAAACGAAAGAATTATTATGTATAGATAAAATTATTTTTGAGGGAATGCACTCGGGCTATTTTGAAATTGAATCAAATTGGAGGAAAATTAATCTCTAATGAAATCTGATTTATGAATGTAGAATTGGGGGAGACGAAAGCAGTTTTTGGTCCTTCGCGGCAGTTTCTTTAGGAGGTTTAAGGGTAGTTTAGAAATTAATACGTGAGCTAGCCTCAAACTAAGGTTCACATGATGAAGGGTGCTCCCTTTGTTATAGTAATTTATCTATAGGGGGAACATTTGAGGGGGATGTTCTTTGTTTAGAAGATATGACCAATTAAGTTTGACGAATTATTGCGAAAGGTTCACATCAAAATGTATAATTGTTGTTGGTAGGCGGAAAAGATTGCTGCCCTTGTTAAAGCAGCGAATGTGAGTGTGGAATCATTCTGGCCTGGCCTCTTTGCAAAGCTGGTTGAGAAGAGGAACATCGAAGACCTCATCCTGAACGTTGGATCCGGTGGAGGCGGTGCAGCTGTTGCCTTTTCTGCTCCTGCTGCTGGCGGCGCTGCTGCTGCAGCTGCCCCAGCCGCAGCTGCGGTTGAGGAGAAGAAGGTAATAAAACATCTCTGTTCTGGTCATTTATTGCCAGGGTTATGAAAGAGAGAACTTTTGTGTGATTGATTGGGAGGTTTGCATTTTGATATTTTTGCAGGAAGAACCAAAGGAAGAGAGCGATGAAGACATGGGATTCTCTTTGTTCGATTAGGTCGCTTTGTTTGGGTCTTCGGCAACATTGGGGCTCAACTTTATTCTTAGTGCTTATGTTGAAATTTTGGTTTTTTTCCATAGCGTATAATTGCTGTGTTTTTCACTGTTGACCTTTAATATGGATCTATTTGGTAGAAATTTCATATTAAAACTAGATTTGTCTGTCTGAAGTTTTCTATGTCAAGCTTGTTGTTTGTGGTAATTCTTGAGTTCGTGTTTTTTTTTAATTTCTTTCATGTTTTGCAAATGGCCGTATGCTAACTAGTTTAGTCGGGAAGTGCTTGGGCTATATTGGCATGTTTGATTCTCCTATTAGATTATTAGAATGGTTTATGAATGCTGTAGAAACCTTATTTACTGGTATTTCGATGCAAGCATTACACATCTGTTTGCATATTAGTTGGATTACGTAGCCTGTAGGATTATCATTTTGGGAATCAAACGTAGGTTGCAATTGCCCCTGCCCCCTGAACTGATCCTAAATTCCCAGGAAAGGATGTGGAGGAGTACTGCTAATTTTGGGGCCGTTCTGCCCTCCCTATTGGGTTGTTCCTCCCCACTTGATTCACACAGTATTCTTGCTTTGGGTGCTCCTGCTGACGTGATAGCCTTGGGACATGCTTCTTGAGTTTGGTAGGCAAAACACATACACTTGATTTTAGTAGAACATTTATGCCAATGTACCTTTTGTCCATTGGCACGAACTAGTCTAATTCCCTAAGTGCATACCAAGGTACAGCTTTATCTTATGGATGGCAATACAAAAGAAGCTGAGAACTAAGATAAGCTTAGTAACCTTAACAGGGGAGTTAGCTTCTTTAGCTGTTTGCTCCTTCTGCCATCAAGAAATAGAATCTGTACCTCACATCTTCTTTGGCTGCCTCTATTCCAGGCACATTTGGCAGAAGGTTTGCCATGTAAGTGGTGCTTCTAGGCCACAACACACTTGGGATGCTGAAATTTCGTGGCCCATTGGTATATATTAAGTGGTAAATCATTTGGCACAAAGTTGGGAAGCTTGCTTGGGCTGCTATGACATACTATACTACATATAGCAAGAAAGAACCTACAGAGTTTTTCGAGACATTCATTGATCTTTTATTGATGAACACATTAAGAAAATGTACACAGAATAAATTCCCAGTTACTGTCTGTAAAGCAAATGCCATTTAACACCATGCTCTGGAACCGTTGGTGAATCCTCCCAAGGGGTTTTTTTCCCCTTATCAAAAAAGTTTCCCTGAGTTTTTACGTGTTTGAAGGTATGCCTTCTTGATTCTCGTAAGATTGTTCTCCTTGATGAATGTTGGTTGTTCGACAAGTAAATGAACACGTTGCCCGGAAGGTCCGTTATAGGCAGAAGAATGCCAATTGTTGTGAACAAAATTTTTGTAGTTGGAGGATTGTGAATAGGGATATGCCAGAATGCAGAAGAATAGTACGTTTATCTTTGCTGGATTATATTCTATTTGGGATTTAGAGGGGCCACAATGGGTCTCTGCATATGACTAGCCTATTGTCTCCATTTTACCAACGCTGCATATGAAGTAAAGAATTTGGTATGGCAGGAGCCGCAGGAATACAAACAACTCTGGTAATTGGTTCAACAAGGTTCGATCGAACACCATTACAATAGTCACACTCGGGACCTTTCTGGTAACCATCCGTTTTTCAATCCATCTACTTGGAAGATTCCAAGTTTTGAGTATGGTACTATTCAGTAAGAACCGTCAAAATTAACTACTAGTAAGTAGCCCCAGGAACAGCAGTTTGGTGCTCAAGGAGTTGCAACGTTCTCTTTAGCAAGAGGAGCTATCTCCTCCCCATCAACACCTGGTTTGCTGCCAGCTACCTCCATGCTCAACAGCAGCTTCTCCCACTTCTTTGCAGGCTCCTGTTTCGCAAACAAAGGGCAACAAATCCATTACATTTTCATTTAAATGGCTTCAGAAACTTAAAAGCACCCTGTAATTGACTAGGAGTCTGTAATATTGTGTGCGCTTATCTTCCGAGCCTAATAGTCATACATGTACATGTAAGTGATTGCCTATTTGGTTGAACCAGAATCAGGAATGTTTGATGTAATCAAAAGTTTATGCCAATTATTCTCAATGACTCACCTTCCACGAGAGTTCTTGAGCCATGCAGTTCTGAATCATCTCTGCCAAAGCAGGGGTGCTGTAGGTTTGGAGGGCCCTCTTCACAGTCGTTGCCACTGCTTTCACATCAGCAGGATCGACAGTCTCGCACTGGAGCCAAGGTTTTTCAAGAATTAGTAGTCTTCATCAGTTAACTTGATTAGAAAAAAAATGTCACACGAGAAAAGTATCATTACCTCAACGTTAAAGGCACCCATTTGGAATCCTGTAAAACCTTCTTTCACGGTGTCGAACAGTCCACCAGTTGAGGCAACAATGGGAATCTGTACCAAAAAGCCATCACTTCATTTGATGCAACTTCGAGTAGGTTTTGAAAAAGTAGTCCAACTCCAGTTAGATCATATATGCAGAATATGTCCGTCCAAGCACATGATAAGCATATGTAGTCTGCATTTTTTGTATGGTAAGTAGGTCTTGCTGAATATAGCACTTTCGATGCTTTTTATTTGTTTATGAGTTATTGGCAAATTTATTTATTTTTGCTCGGCGAGTTATTGGCAACTTGGTCTTCTCTACAGCTTTTTTTCTCCCTTTGAACTGAATCAGGCTCCCTTGAGCAGGATATTATAAGTTTAAATGCAGGATGTAAAATATGGTGAAGAATAGAATGAGGGTCAGTACCGTTCCATATGGCATTGCTTGCAGCTGAATAAGACCGCATGGTTCAAATCTACTGGGGATCAACATAAAATCCACTCCAGCTATGATCATATGGGCCAAAGGGCGATTGAACTTTGCCACTCCACGGGCCTTGTCAGGATACAGGTCTCCCAGTTCCTCAATCTGTTCCTCCATTTGCTTTTTGCCAGTCCCCTAGAACAACACACCATAACCATTATTCACACAAAATCGATTTTGGTTTTAGCAACAAAAGCAGGAACATTCAATCAAGTTATTTGCGTCTAGGATGATGCTTACTAGAATAATTATCTGTACATCCTCTCCAACAAACTGTGAAATGGCTTCTACAAGAATATCAGAACCTTTCTGCTCTTCAAGTCTACCGATGAAGCCAATTACAGGAATGTTCCTATCAACAGGCAGCCCAACTTCTGCTTGTAGGGCTTCTTTCAAAATGGGCTTGGCATCCATCACCTGAAATTTGACGAAAATTTTTCAATACATATCGTTGAGGCGTCTAGGCAAAAGGACTCGGAACTTCCAGAATAAAAAACTTACAGTTGTGGCATTGTACTTCACATCGATATATTTGTCAGTGGATGGGTTCCACTCTTGTGCATCCATGCCATTCACAATACCAGTGATACCAGTCACGCGAAGGATGTTATCCAATTCCACACCTTTATCTTCACCTGAAACAAGTTCGTGAGCGTAATAGGGGCTAACTGTCACAACCCTGTCTGATTCTAATATCCCAGCCTTCATCCAGTTAATCTTCCTTCCCTTCACCGGCTTGTTATATCTGCAAAATCAGAAGAGAAATTGGCTCAAAGTTTATAAGACCTGTAGTTTGTGCAATGGGTTGCATTTATGTAAGCAACAATATGCATACCCGTCCATGAAATCAAAAGATCCCTTGAATTGATCTGGGAGGTTTAGTAGTGAAAAATCTCCAAAGGCAAATCTGCCTTGGTAGGCAATGTTGTGAATGCAAAAAGCAACCTGGAAAGATTATTGTCGCATAATTAGCTGATTTTTAAACTCGGCCTTCACACGAGTCCCCATTGAAATTACCCATCTCGAGGCGCATGCAATGAAATTACCTTGGCACTTTTATACATTCCCCTAGATTTGTACATAGTTTTTAGGTAGCAGGGAAGAAGAGCGGTGTGCCAATCGTTAGCAATGAAAACAACATTCTCTCCTGCATAACGGAAGTACTTCCTTCAATCAAATGGAACGCTTTGGACTAAAAGATGAAGAAATTGTTAGTTACAGGAACTGGAGACCATACCATATGGCCCGGAGAAGTATTTGCTGCTGTTTAAATTCAGGACCCTTGGTGCTTCAAGAGCAGCCTGAGAGCCGTAGCAGTCCAAATTAGATATAGAACAACCATTTATTTGTTAACTTTTTTAGAATCAGAATAATTAAGGCAAAAGTTAACTGCAAGGAAAAATTCTCACCTGGCATAACAGGCTGAAGCGAAGTTGGTTGTCTTTATAATCCACTCCGGCCTTGGGCCCATAGATTTTGGTTGCAGTTTTTCCCCACACCTTCAACAGTAAAACAGGAATAATCAATGCCCCTGAATGAATTTGCTTCTATACATCCTTTATCAATTTACTGTCTAAACTAACAACATCCACGGATGCAAAATTATACCTTCTCAAGGAAGAGTGGATGGTCTACGAAAACACGGTCAACACCTCGTTTGTAGCAGTGGAAGAAGCGAACGGTTTCAAGTCTGTCCCCGACTTTGATCTGTGCATGAAAAGGAAATTCTCGCAAGGAACTAACAACAAATTGAACTTTTTTAAGTGTTTAGCCTAAGCTAGCTTCAGATGAGTTCCGGAATCTACCTCAACGAACACCTCTGTATCCCAGGCATCTTTATACTGGTCGTATCGTGGTGATACTGTCATGACTCGGTGCCCATTGGCCTGAAGAAGCAGTAAGCCACAACATAATAAATAAGTTTTCTATGGATCAAACGAAGCGGGCGTTTGTTGCGATTTAGGTGCTGCAACTTGTGAGTATTTGTTACTTGGAAACCTGTGTCAATCTGTTTGTCACAGCTTCTGCTTTTGAGTTATGGGGACTTCTGATTTTTAATAATTTGCTTCACATAAGTATAACAAGCGCTTACCGCCATGGCCGGGGGGAGTCCTCCAAGAACGTCGCCGAGTCCACCGGTCTTGCTCCAGGGACCAACCTCTGCTCCAACAAAGACCAAGTTCATTCCACACTTGATTACTCCCTGGGATGCCCTGGCTGTTTCAGTTTTGGCGGCTTTCCTCCCAAACAGCCTGCTACCGGCCTTCGCATTGGTTCTCAACTGTAGCAGATCCAGTTTGTTAGCAGGTCTCAGTCCACTGTAAGTCATGTGTTTGCTTCTCATGGCGCCATTTTCGGCGAACGGTGATTTACGGTCCGATCCAGCTGCGGAGCTCCTCGATACAAGCCGCGAAGAGGCCACGGTTGCCATTCCTCCACAAATCTGAAACGCACGAGACAGCAATTATAGAGAAAGCTAGTACAGCAACTTCATGTAAGAATCAATATCAATACGACCAATTGAATAAGAATTGCGTCCATAAACGGTAAGAAACAGAAAAGAAGTAATCTTGAGATCTCACCTCTCTCTCTCTCTCTCTCAGATGAAACTCTCTCTCCTCTCCCTCTCCCTCTCCCTGGGACTCGTTAGTTTCACGAACTTCAGGAGCACTAGCACTAATAATGAGGGTGAATTATAGAGAGAAGTGGAGTTGGAGCGCACATTTTTGTAGTAGGAGATGGCATGGGGGGGCCGTTGATTGATACGAGGCAATTTACGAGTGGTGGGAAGGTGATTAGCCGTCTCCAAGTGCTGGCCGTCCACTTGATTTAGTAATTCTGGGCCATAGATGATAGAATCACCGATCACGAGAGGTGGGTCCGGTCCGATGGAGGCGCGAAATATGCTGCGAGGAGAAAGGCAAAATCTTTGGGGCTTAGTTACATTACATCTGAGCCGCAAGATTTTATCATCAAGATTTTTATCACAGGCATTAAACGACAGAAAGCTCCTAAAAGAGACTGATGATTTGTGTGGTACGTGATTTTTGCCATGCAGAGGGATGTATTGTGGGGTCCTTGATTGATTGGGAGCTGATGGGGGAAGGTGTTGTGCAATAGTGTGCGCAGCACTGTGCTGCGCGCCTTTGTTACATTCGATGACTCGGATCTCATATTGGCAATGAACAGATCTCGATCGTTGGTTGCTGAGATAAGATCCGAGCCATCAGATCGTGACGGCTCGGAGGTGCACAGCACCCACCCAAAATCCGATTGGGAGCGTCCAATTGAAACCAGACGCAAAATTTGGGGAAGTAATTCGTGAGTGTTTGTAGCGAAAGATCACGGGCTTGATTGCGCAATTGTGATTTGCATGCCTAGCCGTATTTGCGATAGTTGTGGATACGGATTTTAAAATATAATCTAAGATTCGTATCGTAGATTTTAACTTCTAGTTTTTTAAAAGTTAAAAACATCAATATTTGCTCCTACAATTTTTCGTAAACATCCACTTTGTTAATGAAACTGATTCACCTAGAATTCAGCTGCGAAGGTCATATTGGTTGAATCTTAAGTACATCTACATGAGAGAGAATTTTGACTTTTAAGCTATGCCCCAACACATCATTTTTTTTACAATCATGTCCTTAGATTTAGACGATCTACGCACACCTCAATCCACTATTCTTAAAGACTATGAAACTAACGATCAAACAAACTTTTAATTTTTTTTTCTATTGACGATGAAAGCCGAATTTGCAAGATCGGGGGTAAGTTCTCCACTTATTTTCTTTCTCTCACCCGACCAAACCCCTTCGAATTTGTCAACACTTTAGTAAAGCCACATATTTGCATGAATCTCATGCTCACACTCACTACAATTCCATTCACGACATACCAACCATTTTCACTAGTATATGATGACAGCCATGTGATATGTGTTTTCCATTCAGGAAATTATTTGTGGAACCAGGGGCAGAGTCAGAATTTTGTATATTGGGGATTAAAAACAAGAACAATAGAAGTTTGAGGCTAATTGAGAGCGCACTCTGTTTGGTTCAAAATTTTATGGGGTCAGAACAGCAAATATTGGGTTCAAAATTTAAAACTTCTTATTGAGAAATCAAAAAACGTATGGTAAAGTGACGCTACTTGTCTCTTAGTGGCTCCTGCTGGAATTTTACTATTCAAAAAAATATCTCAATATTTGTGGCACCATGCAAAAATGTACTACTTTCCAAAATTTGGCCTATAGCTACATGGTGATAGTATTAAATTGCATCCATGAGTCAATGACAGAGGGGCCCTCTTTTATTTAGCTTCTTTTGGTTCTTGAGACCGTAAGTCTGTAAGGTGCTAAGGTTTATGGTTCGTACAGACTTTTCATTTTGAACCACAATTTCCCTTCAACGATGCATAAAGCACGACCATTATAGACCACAGCTCCAAAAGGACAACAAGCATACTAATCACTTGGGCCCTGTTTAAATTTCGGATTATTCGAAAAATACGTAGAAGAAAAAATAATGAATTTGGTATTTTTAACATGTTCAATTACTTAGTACTTACCGAGAGAAACTTATTCACAGTGGAGCCCAATCTCAGCCATCAGTTTCGGCAATCAATAGTTCGGATTTAAAAAAATGCTTCCAGCTATGAGTTAAACTCTTCTAGAGGATAGTTTTTTTAAAATCTAGATCATCCAAAACACTTTTGGGCTCGCGTGATTGAGCGCCGTAAAGTATATTCATGGCTTCGCCACATCCGTATAAAATGTTTTTCTCTTACTTACACCTGGTTTATGGTTTTGGACTTTCCTGTGAGAATTCTGCCTCTCATTTGTCTTTGGGTCTTTGTTGGATCTAAGCCCTTTGTAGGTTTGCTTTGTTTTCTGTTATATCAGGATTCAGGCCCATGAGCCAATTATTGAACCCTTCATTTGATCACTTGCGCTTGTGCTGGGCTTTTTATTCGCCCACCCCCACCCCAATTTGCAGCCCACTGCTTCTCTAGATTGTTGAGAAATTACTCGTAGTTTCAAGTAAGGACGCTTTTACCGTATTAAGTTTATAACGTCTCTTTTCCGATCAATTTGCGATGATCGAAGCCGCTCAATATGTTCAAAACGTGATTTTAAGAGTACCTGCGAGAAATCAGCAAAAAAAAAAGATCGGAAATGGCTTGATCCGAGAAGTTTTTGTTTGTATTTTATCGAACAATTTAAATAAAAACTGCTCAAATCAAGTCCTTCCCGGTCATTTTTTTTTTTTGCAGATTTCTCGTAGGTATCTTTAAAATCACATTTTGAACACTATAATATAAAATAAATACACCAGGAGATGATGATACCACATGAGCTTCAACATGTAGTCCACTGCTTTGCAAAGCTTTTCGAGAAATTAATCGACCCGAATCTAACAAAATTCCTAAAAAACAACAAAACACTCAAACGAAGAAAACAATTAGACTCTGATCGTTTTGGAATTTTGAATTTGTAGGTAATAGTGTAGAAAGAAATAGATTATTAAATTAGAAACTAAGATAATGATTGGAGAGAAATAGAGAAAAAAAATAAAGTAATAATTAAAATAATGCTAATGAGTAAAATAATAATTAAAATCTAAAATCCAAATTCCTTAACCCGATAAGGTCTTATCTTTTATAGCCCCGTTTGATAACAGTAATAGATGGATGGAATTCGTAAGGAGATGAGATCAGAATTGGGATTCGTAATGAGAAGGAATTGGTAATGAGAATGGATTGATAATGAGTATGTTTGTTTGGAATGAGATTAGATGATGAGATTATTAATATCATATTTGTTTGAGATGGGATTAGATGATGGGATTGGATTAATAGAAGGGATTGGTAATGAGAAGGGATTAGGTTCGGACTATAAATACCAAGTCCCACGGGGTATTGCTAATACCCCCTAAAGTCCGGCTTTCTCATCCCAACTACGAATCCGAATCAATTTTGGAAACCAAACGCAGTATTGTTAATACCTTCGGCTTAGTAATCCAATCCCATCTCCTAAGAGCTTTATCAAACGGGGCCTAAGAGCATCCACATTGTAATATGCAAATTGGTATGGATAAGGAAATTTAACAACAATGTTAAAAAAATACCTCACATTATAATAAGCAAAATTACAAGTCTTTTAGCAAATAACCAAATTCCACCTATTCCATAATTAAACTTAACAACTTTTACCAATAACTAAAATTCAATAATCAAACCCAATAACCAAATTCAAAACTAAAAAATTAAAAAATGCCCCACATTAGAATCGTCTCATTGAGAAGAATAATTTGGTGTGGTCGGGTGCGTGATTAGAACTCATTTGTAATTGGACATAGGTGCATTGCGCATTGTAGGGGGTTTTTTTTTATAAGGATACAAAAATAACTAATGTGGAGGTAAAATTTATTAAGTTTGATTATGAACTAAATAGATAATTAAATGCTGACGTGGCATATTTTGATTATTGATTTTGATTATTCCCATTGCGGATGCTCTAAGAGCTCGTTTCAAAACATCTTCTTAAAAAATAAGTACTTATTTCACATTTTCAAACTAAAAAATAATGTAAATGAAAAATATGTTTTTAATTTTTTTTATTATACCGTATTGAGATCTTTCAAACAAGATCCATATTGCATATTTTTATATTTCAATAAGCTCAATTATTTTTTAACTTGAAATTGTCTTCTTAAAAAATAAGTACTTATTTCGCGTTTCGAAACGGGACCTAAGTTTACGAGACTGGAAAGTAGGCTAGTTACTACCCAACCCAAATCCTGCTTCATGGAAGACGGCAAGTCGGCAGGTCATCACGCAAATTGCCTTGCAAAAGGAGTTCTTAATAATATGGAGAATGATACTTCCACCGAAGGAAGTCCCACCGCGCCGCCCACCGCACCGCCGCCGGGCCCACTCCGGCCACCAGACGTCCGATCCGAACCGTCCAAAAATTTTAAAAAAAAAAACCGAGTGGGCCTACGCGAGAATTAACGGCATCCGACGTGTGTAAGTGCTCGATCCGAACTTCAAAAAATCAGATGATCCGAGCCATTAAAAATGAAAGTTCGGATCGAGCACTTACACACGTCGGATGCCGTTAATTCTCGCGTAGGCCCACTCGGTTTTTTTTTTTAAAATTTTTGGACGGTTCGGATCGGACGTCTGGTGGCCGGAGTGGGCCCGGCGGCGGTGCGGTGGGCGGCGCGGTGGGACTTCCTTCGGTGGAAGTATCATTCTCCTAATAATATTTGCAATGAACAGAATGGGTCAAGTCAAAGGACTGAAGACCTGATCAAACCATACCACCGTGTTTGACTTTGACCCATCTCCGGCTAGGTACTCCAACACGTCACGGTACCTACTACCCAAACGAATGTGAATGCCACGTGCCCATACCGCCCCACCAGAGAAACCGCGACACGTTCTTTACTTAAAAGTGTTAGGATTCAAAATACTGCGTCCATCCATAAAAATGTCCCGAAAAGAGAATGAATGATCCAAAAGTCATCAATTTTCTTTTCCAAACACTTTTATCAATCGAGTGTTTTGAACCGTATCAAGCCTCCTCGAACAAGCTTCCAGCCTCGTCCAGAAAGAAACCCACCAGCGGAGAAACTTCTTGTGCGTTTTCCTCTTGGACCAAGGAAAGTTCTCCCCAAACTCATTCCTAATTCCTATTAGAAATATACAAACTGTCCCTCTCCCCATCGTTCAAGAAATTTCCACCGTCCTCTCCAATTCTCCTCTCTTTCTCCCCCCCACCTTTATATACAACTCCCGTCTTCACTTCTCCCTCATCACAATTTCAACCAACAACAATCTCTCATAGCGATCACTTCTACAATCGCATAATCACTTCAAGTTTAGCAGCAGTTTTTTTTGCATACTCACAGTAAAACAGCCATGTTGATGTCGATGTTCAGTTCCTTCGATGCGCTCAGCGCCGAGTCCTTCGGCCAGAAGGTTGGTTTCTCATGGACTCCGACGTCGAAAGGGGGGAAAGTCGTCGACGCTTCTAAGGGCGCTCCGTCCACGTTGAGTAACGAAGAAAGCGCGAAGAAGGGGAAAGTTGGGAATTCGACGGAGCCGGCGGCGGATGGTAATAGGAGGACGTGTGACGGACGGAAACAGGAGAAGACGCAGTTGAGGAGGCCGAGGTTCGCGCCGGAGTTGGATGGCGTGTTCTGTTTTGAAACCATAGTCCCGTATTAAGGGCTTGGTGTTATCGATTTTGTGTAAAGTCATACGATTTTTTCAATTCAATTGTACTAATGATTATTACTAGTGGAAAATTGTGTTGATCAATCAATCTTTTACTCCATTAATTGTTTGCTTGAATTTCCAGTTCGTCTTGCTCACAAATCAACTTTACGATTCTATATTTGGAGGTATGTTTAGACTCCATTTACTTTTTATCTATTTTTTTTAAAATTTTTTTACTTTTCATAATATTCTGTTGAGATTTTTTGAGGTAATTTTTAAGATTAATCATGAAAGAAATCAGAAAAATATAAAATATAAAAATATGGATCAATGGTAAAAAATTTAAAATGAACAACACTTTAACTAAAATAAGATAATTATTTGATATTTTTTCTTTTTTAATTATTTTTTTCTTTTTGTCATAATTTTATAATTTTAGACTCCTCAAATAATTAATCCCAAATTATGACGCTAATGAATAAAAAAGAAAAAAAAACGAATAAAACCAGAAAAGAAAAGGAAATAATATATATACCGACAGGTTGTGGTATTGTACTCTACTTCTCTCCCAAACATCGTCGGTATACTTCTCTCTCTCATCGTCGTATCAACGGTGATCAAATTTATTCTCACAAACCCACCGTTTTCAGAGGATGACTAGCAGAAAGTGTTTCTTTCCTCTTTGATCACCGTTGATACTAGGATTGGATTTCGTTCCTTGCTCGATTGGCTAGCGCTCTTCATTCTTTTACCTCAGGTACTCTTGTAACAAGAAAACAGAATCCAATGTAAATGCACAAAGATGCATTCTTGGATTCAAAATGTACCATCACAAGCATATATACCCAACCTTGAGAAAATATACAAGCATTGCTCTATTGGGTTCCAACCCTACTTATGCAAATACCCAAATCCCATCAAAACCATTTGGATTCTCCCCAACTACTGAGGAGTCTTTGGCAAGCAAACTTGCATTCATATTGCAAGCTTGTCCAGACCACTCTGTGCTTAAACAAGGCCAACAAGTTCATACCCAAATCATATTAAGTGGAATTCGTAACATGGGTCTGCTGGGTACGAGGGTTTTGGGTGTTTATGTCCTTTGTTCTAGCTTCAAAGATGCTAAGAAGTTGTTTTATCAGCTTGATTTGTCCTATGCTTCGCCTTGGAATTGGATGATCAGAGGGTTTACTATCCTGGGGTTGTATGATTTTGCATTGTTGTTTTACTTCAAGATGTTGGGTTTTGGAACTTGCCCTGATAAGTATACTTTCCCTTGCGTCATAAAAGCTTGTGGCGGTTTGAATTCGGTACAATTGGGGAAATCGATTCACGAGACGATTCGGTTGATGGGTTATGAGATGGACGTGTTTGTGGGGAGTTCTTTGATCAAATTTTATGCTGATAATGGGTGTATCGGCGACGCTCATTGCTTGTTCGATAAAATGCCTGTTAGAGATGGCGTTTTGTGGAATGTGATGCTTTATGGTTACGTGAAATGCGGATATTCGGACGATGTTATTGGGTTGTTTAGGGATATGAGAAACACTGAAATTCGGCCTAATTTGGTAACTTACACCTCCATTTTATCTATCTGTACCTTGGAAGGAATGATTAAATTCGGTACTCAGCTTCATGGGCTTATCATTAGAAGTGGATTGGAAATGAACTCTCCAGTGGCCAACACATTGCTCGCAATGTATGCGAAATGTCGTTGCTTATCTGAAGCTCGTGCTTTGTTCGATGCTATTCCACAAACTGATTTGGTGAGTTGGAATGGAATGATTGGAGGTTATGTGCAAAATGGGTTTATGTTTGAGGCTTCAGATTTGTTTCAGAAAATGATATCCGCTGGTGTCAAACCAGACTCGATAACTTTTGCAAGCATCCTTCCTTCGATTTCTGAATCCGCAAACTTAGAACTAGCCAAGGAAATCCACGGCTATGTTATAAGACAGGGTGTGCCCTTGGATATGTTTTTGAAGAGTGCACTTATTGATGTGTACTTTAAGTGCAAGGATGTAGAAATGGCACACAATCTTTTCAACCGAAATGCTGAAATAGATATAGTAATTTTCACAGCTATGATTTCAGGGTATGTGCTTAATGGGATGAACTTCAGTGCCTTGGAAGTTTTCCGGAGGTTGCTACTTGAGCGAATGATGCCAAATGCAGTAACCTTGGCGAGTGTTTTACCTGCTTGTGCTGGTTTGGCTGCTTTAACACTAGGGAAGGAATTACATGGTTATATCCTGAAAAAAGGGCTTGAGGGAAGCTGTTTTTTGGGTAGTGCAATTTCAGATATGTATTCAAAGTGTGGAAGATTGGACCTTGCTCATCAAATTTTCTCAAGAATGTCCGAAAAGGACTCTGTTTGTTGGAATTCAATGATAACAAGCTGTTCCCAGAATGGCAAACCAGAGGACGCCATTCAACTTTTCCGGCAAATGGGCAAGGAAGGAGCCAAATACGATTGCGTAAGCATATCAGCTGCTCTTTCCTCTTGTGCGAATTTACCGGCACTTCACTATGGGAAAGAGATTCACTGCTTCATGATGAGAGGTTCATTGACCTCTGATTTTTTTGCCGAAAGTGCACTGATAGACATGTATGCCAAATGTGGAAACTTGAATTTAGCACGCCGTGTTTTTGATATTATGCAAGGGAAAAATGAAGTGTCGTGGAATAGTATCATTGCTGCTTATGGGAATCATGGTCATCTTGAGGAATCTCTTGACCTATTCCGTGAAATGATAAAAGAAGGATTTCAGCCCGACCATGTCACATTTCTTGCCATTATATCAGCTTGTGGCCATTCAGGGAAAGTTGAAGGAGGAAAGTTCTACTTCCAATGCATGACTCAGGAGTACGGGATTATGGCGCGAATGGAGCATTATTCATGTATGGTTGATTTGTTCGCACGAGCCGGTCGGTTAAACGAAGCATTTGACGTCATAGAAAGCATGCCATTTGATCCTGATGCAGGTGTTTGGGGAACATTGCTTGGAGCTTGTAGGGTTCATGGCGACGTTGAGCTCGCCGAGCTGGCTTCCAAACACCTTTTCGAGATGGACCCACAAAATTCCGGTTACTACGTGTTACTATCGAATTTACAAGCTGATGCTGGGAAATGGGATGGTGTGGTTAAAACAAGAAGCATGATGAAACAAAGAGGAGTGATAAAGGTACCGGGGTATAGTTGGGTTGAGGTGAACAATGCCACCCACATGTTTGTTGCTGCGGACGCAAGTCATCCGCAGTCTTCTGAGATCTATCTCTTGTTGAAGAATCTTCTTCTGGAGCTGAGAAGAGAGGGATACGTTCCTCGACTTAACGTCCAATTGCACCCACGAACAGCTCCATCGCCATCAAAGATAATTGTGTAGATATATCAACACTTTTTTATCTTTCTTAGTTTTCCTCACATTAGCAACGTCTTCTGTGGGAGGTGATTGACACACACTCATAAAAAGCAAGTAATGAAAAATGAATAATACTACTGAAAATCGAGGCTTCACCATGCGTCTTTCGACCTGTTTCTGCCCTTGTCGTTTAGAACTATCATCTCCATTCTATGTTTCCAAACCTTGTGGTAACAGAAAACTGATGTGAAAGACCACAAACCCACACTGCGTACGAAGAGCTGCGGTATGTTCGGACCCTCGGGCAAAGAGCGCGCAGTTCAGTCCCTGCCAAATCTTCCTCAGAAATTTCCAAGGATTTCACGTAACTTGGAATGATTTTGCGTCCGTCACTTTTACTTTTATTATGTGTTAAATTAAAGATGTGTAAACCATACTTTTTGTGGAATTAATTTGGCCAAACCACGGAAAATCTAGTCTTGTTTATTTAGCTACACCAATTAATATTACTTTTCCTTGCTTTACTTCTTTTGCATAACATTCTTTACTTCCCTTCATCACCAAGACATCACAAATTCCTTTGCTTCGTTCAGTCTCTCTCTCTCTCTCTCTCTCTCTCTCTCTCTCTCTCTCTCTCTCTCTCTTATATTCTTCAAATACCTAAAAATCTATCCCACGCCAAAGCAGAAAGCATCTCTGCTTTGAGTTATAGCAATGGGTGCTAATTCTCTTCATGTCGCAGCGCCTGCCGTTGCTGCCGCAATTGGGATATATTTCTTCGAGAAAACTCATTCCAATACCAAGGTGAAATCGTTTAACTTGCCTTCCCTCCCATCTTTTCACGGAACCGTCCCTTGCTACTACTAATATTTCCAATTATCAGTTCAGAATCTTAATACCTATTGGCGGTTAAACAGGAACTACCGGGTGGCATGCGGACACCAATGGCGAATATGTTGGCCAAATTGAGGGAAGAGGTGAAGAGCAATCGAGCACCAAAGTTGGCACCGCAGTTTGATGGGTTACACTGTTTCGAAACCTTGGTGGATTAGTCATTGATCTCTCTCCCCTTCAGCAGGATTAATGGCTGACAAAATCCTTCTACCCGAAGAAATCATGATTAACAGTTGTTCTTTCTCTTTTTTGAACAGCAGAACATTACATCCAAGTATTCATTACGCATTGCCCTCTTGCAAATACCAGACTTGTCATGTTTTATCGAAAGAGAAATAAGTTGGCATTTTCTTGAATTACTTTTCTGTTCTGATTTGGTAGGTTTCGTTACGCTGGAAACATAATAATTTTACTTGCTGCGTATTAACTGCAGAAATTCATCCAAACCATAACAAAATAACTTGACCGACGAAAGTAAACATTTGAGATCACTCAAATCAAGGCTAGAGGGAAAAGGGTCACCAGTAGTAATATCTTCAGGTTCTCTCAGCTGGAAGGATATCAATAGTGGGAAACTGGGGATGCTAGCTCAACTCAAATAGCAGCAGACAGTGAAATAGCTCTCCAGAATGATTCCAGTGGAACTTAGGTTGGGTTTCCCCTATTGTTTAAACGGGCTAAAGCACATAAAAATAAGGATTTCAAGACAAGTCATTCTGCTCACATACATCAACTAAAAGTCCATTTAGCGAAAAACAACTTGTCTAAAGTCCTTAAGCTGCAAACAGACTTTTTAGAGGAAACCTAGCCTAAGTGAAAATGAAGAGAAAAAAATAGTAGTAGCTGAAGGAAAACCTAAACAGAACAAGTTAGTGTAATTACCTAAACAAAAAGATTCTGCTACCAATGAATACAACAATATGTTCTCTTTCACATAGCTACTGAGGCGTCGTGTTCATAGAAAAGTACTGTAGAGAGAAATAAAAACCCTCATGTGTGAGAAGGTGAGCGACACGAGCTCGTAACAATCACATATGGAAAAAGTAACAGAGAACAACTGAGTTCTAAAAAATGAGACTTCAGTTACATCTTCTGTATCAGCCCCTCTTGCAGAACTATAATCTCCGTCCAATGTTTCCAAACCTTCTGGCAACACCAAATATAACTGTCTTAGTCAAGAGGCCACGATCAAGAGTACAAGCAAGGACGACAGCCCCACCAAAAACTATGAGCTTGGGGATGTTCAGACCCCCAGGCTTCTCAGGTGAAGAACCTTGCAGTTCAGTCTCTGGTGAATCTTCTTCAGAAATTTCCAAGGATTTCATGTAGTCTGGATTGATTTTGGTGTTGATCTGAGCCAAAACTGCAGACCTAGAGAGTGGTGCTCCAGATGCTCTTTCCTTCTGGTAGAGACGTAAACCACGCTCAATATTCTTGACGGCTCCCCACATCCCTTGCCTTATTCCAAATTTTGCGATTTCCCGTGGGATGCCCATGTCTTCATGATGGAAGAGAATCACCTCACAGGCAGTTAGCTGGCCATCCCCTTTGCTTGATTCCGCTGTTTCACGCACATAAAAAAAACACCTAAAATTTTCAAATTCAACCTTAAAGAACTAAGACTGCATAGCTAAAAGTAAGTTTGGAATAGAACACACGCTTGCACAAAGAAAATACTACAGAGCATGCATAAGTATAGAGAATACTGGATGGGGTCCTCTGTCTGCATTTTCCTACGCGTTTGTCGTCCTTAATAAAATAAAAGGAAATAACTCTGCTCAACAATAACCTCCTGTATAGCACACAAACAATCAACTCTTTCTGGGGGTTCCTCAAGTGACAGAAATTGTTGTTCTTAAGGAAAATCTAAAGATTACATTCCGGCAGCAGATAGAAAATGGAAAATTAACTACACCATGTCAAAGAGCAGCCCCTTTTTTCCTTCCTTCCTTCATTTAATCTCCATCTTTCTGCTTCTCTGCACTAATTCTTGAATCTGTGACCTGGCTTTGCAATTAATCCAAGAGCTAATGGGAACAACAGAATTGAAAGAGAGAGGAAAGAGGAAGGAAGAGAAAGAGAGGTGGTCAGAGGTGAAAGATATGAGAATAGAGGAAGAAATTGGAAGAGGCACATGAAGGAAAACCAGCGGTGCTGTGGCCTGTGAGGGAAGTGAATAGTTTTTGGTGAGGGGCAGCGGCTTACAGTAGTTTATAGTTGACACGAGTCAGACAAATGAAAACAGAGGATGGGGGGGCAAGAGAGTTGGGACAGAAAGAAAGGGACACAGGATCCCAATCAATGGCTGCACTCATCATTTGTTGTGTGCTTCAATCACGATGATTTCAAGTTGTAACCTTTCTTGTCCTAAGAAACAAACAAGCAAACTAACCAGAGTCTGTAAAAATAATTTTTAACCAAAGGGAAGGGGAGGTTATCCACAGGAAGAACTGCCAAACAACAACCGCTTTACCCAAACACATAGCCTATTATTTTAAAAGAAAGAGAAGAGAAATGAACAAATGTAAAAGTTTAACATAAGAAAAATGAAAACAAAGTCACCATTTACCTGCTTGGATGCACCAACTTGAATAGAAAAGATCAACACGTCTTGGTTTGTCACGTCTTGGAATAGAAGGGCAGGGAACCCCCTGTTAGAGAGTTCGATCAGTCAAGAATACCACCTAGAACTCATGGGTAAGATGGCAACCAACAATGAGAAACCACGGGTATACTCCAAGAAATTTATCTATTTGACAAAAAATCGTTGTCTTCAGTATCATCCATAGAAGTTTACACCAACTCTTTGTTTGGGATAAAATGACTCTCCTAGGTTGTTGGTGAGGTCTTCAACTACAAATGATAAATCCCTACACACTAACTAAGCACATGCAAGACTCCTAAAGCTTTCGCATCCTGTTTTTAGGGTCCACTTCTAAAGCTCGACCCTTCTAGCAAAAAACAATGGTGCTCATCTAATTTAATATGTTCAAACTTGTCAATAGCAATACATCAAATACATGATGCCCCATTGCCCATAAAAACTGTCTGTGTCAACCACTTTGCTTGTCCTTTAGTCTTTCTCAAGACACGCATCCCTTAACAGGAAGTACCTTTATTCCTTTTCAAGAATATGGTGTTCTTGTCCTTTTTGTTGTTCGAAGTACCTTACTTCACATACCTTTGTCATGCAGTAATACGATCGTCCTGAATCCCATATTCGACGGCCTATTATATACTCTCTGTCACTACAAAAAAAGGGAAACTGTGCCAAAGAGCATGAGGGAAGATAATTTATTTGCAAGCAAAAACACAATGTAGTGACAGCTGAAAGTAGATTTCTTACCTTCCTGATCCAATGAACTACCATGGTTCCTGTGGTGGGGCATTCTTCTATTGTGGTAGAATGAATGAGCATGTCATCCCACTTCAATCGGAACTCATCATCCCAAAAGAAGTCTCTCAATAATTCTGGCGTAGCATTCTCGTAGACAGTTTTGCTGCAATATTGAGGAGGACCAGTCTAACAAACCAATCAAAAGAAGTTAGATAAAGAGAAAAAATTAGATACTTGGTACTTCTGAAAACGACATGAATCCAAATTAATCCTACGCGCAAATAATTAGCTACAGAATTATAATGCAATTTTTTATAACAATGGGGAAAACCGAACCTCTGCATCTCTCTGCCATGCTTGGTAGCTCATACCGGGGGCAGAACGGTCCATCATATGTTTCCAAGGGGGACCCCCATCTTTCCTATCTACAAGATGGCATAAATGTTCTAAATCCTCCTCCGTCACAGCGAGATGCTCTTTTTCTTTGAGTTGTGATGAACTGGACACGCAACATGGTGTGGTCAGCAGTTTGTTCTCAATTAACCAAATTTCCCATCACTTTTTGCATATTATGGATATGTTCAGTGATGCACATGGATTACGGAACACCAGTAGAAGGACGACATTAATCACAATGAAGTGAATCCTTGTTGAAAAACGACATTACCCATGTTTAAACCTACGATTTGTAGGATGCTTCTTCTACTTCTTCCTCTTCTTTATTTTCCACAGGTACACTTGTATATACGTCCAGTAAGGCAGTAAGGTCATCATGGAGCTATGTTTAGGCATACTCAATTAAGTAACTTGCTTAAAAGAACACATTGCCTATGTTTAAACCTTGGACTTGCATTCATTTTACTCTCATTTCCTTAATCCCGCCAAAAAAAAAAAAAGAGAAAAAGCTTTCGATTCATGTGCTTTTGTCCCATCTTTCCTCTCCTCAAACGCAGAATTCAATTACATATAAACCTTAAACAAACATAAAAAAAATAAGTCAATACAATGACTAGGGTTACCTGCAATTGGTGTCTTTGGCCACTGGTACAGAAGCTTGTTCCTTCTCCCCACCATCTTCCATTGCACAAGTGCCATAACTAGGGTTCCCACCAAAACCCTTTATTGGCGACGAAAAGTTGAATTTACCATCATGACCCAAGGTCGCCCATCTGGGTTTCCAAGCCGAACCCACAATAACCCCAACGAAAAACGCAACCCAAACAGCAACAAAACACAAAAACAACATAACTCACGAGGCAACGAAGATTAAAAAGGGAAACTGTACAAAGGGTATTTGGTTTCTGGGAAGGGGTAGAACTTTGACTCCGCAAGCGGAGATGTAGAGAGGGAGAGAGAAAGAAAGGGAAGAAGCAAATATAGGCAGAGTTTTTATTTTTTCCAAGGAAAAAAAAAAAAAAGAGAGGAGGAGAAGCTAGAAAGAGACAGAGTGGGCTTATCTTTGGGGATAATGATGACGGGGACGCGAGGGGTAGAGAAGGTTGTTTGTTGGTTTTTGATCGTGCATGAGTGGCAGTGGTTTCGTTTTTCGATTTCTCAAGAGAATTGTCCTCCTCCAAACACGGCTCTGCGTTTGGCAACTAGCGAATGGAGTATGGTTTACCGTAGGAAATCGCCTCTCTGTCGTACCGGAAGCGGGGGGGGCTGCTGTCCCCTTGGGGACAGCAGCGTGCTGCTGCCCCGGATTTTGGGGCCCATCCCGCTCTCGCTCCGATGATTGGAATTGTTCATTTTGTAAAGCTCGTCGAGTAGAACAACTATGCAAAATATCAGCTTAATTGGATATCATTAAGTACTTGATCGAAACCTTTTTATTTTGAAAAGAATGGATCCGAAATACTGGATCAAATCCACTGTAACCCATGGACAGAGAGTTATATAGGCTCCGATCAGGCACTTAATGATATCCAATTAAGATGATTTTTTTCAGAGTTGTTCACTCGACGAGCTTTACAAAATGAACGATTTCGATCATTGGAGCGAGAGCGGGATGGGCCCCAAAATCGGGGCAGCAGCACGCTGCTGTCCCCAAAGGGACAGCAGCCCCCCAGCTTCCCTGTCGTCCCTGTTTGGACTGCAAAAATCAGTTGGAGTCGTCCAAAAAGTATTTTTAATTAGGGTGTTGATTTTGTCATTTCTTTTGTCATTCCAAAATCATTTCCCTTTAATTATACTATGATTTACTATAATTTGTGGGAGAATAATACAGTAATTTCTTTCGCATAGAGTTTTTTATTATTTAAACTATTGATTACTAAAATAAACGAATGAGATGAGACTGCAATACTTCCTTGCGTATCAAAGGGGACGTTTACCATACGTGTGCCCTAACTGCTTTGCCAATGGGATAAAATTTATCCACCGCTCTAGGTCCATGCTCCAATTGCCACTTAGCAACCCCTCCGTTCAATAGCAAGAAATGTTGTATAGAAATAGATTTTTGGGAAAAGTAAAGTGAGATGAAGTAGAGGAAAATGAAATTCAATTTTCTTGTAGGGAAAATTTCACGTAGGCACCTGACTTTTCACACAAATCACACATAAACACCTGACCTTTCTTAAATTTCATATAAACACCTGAACTTTCTAAAAACTCATCAATTCAACACCTGACCTTTCTTAAATTTCATATAAACACCTGAGCTTTTTAAAAACTCATCAATTCAACACTTGCCATCACTCCTTCGTCTAAAACAAAATGGAAAAACAGTTAAGTACTCTCAATTTTTTATTTGTTTAAACCAGTGCTAAGATCTTATTTTTCTAATCATTTTATCCTAAAGAATCATAATTAATTTTTGACTCTAAAGCTCTCGTTAGTCAGCCCTAAGAAAGTCGTAGAATCAAATATCTCTTAGGGCTAACTAACGAGAGCCTTAGAGTCAAAAATTAGTTATGATTCTTTAGGATAAAATTATCAGAAAAATAAAATCTTCGCATTGATTTAAACGGATTGAAAATTAGAGTAATTAATTTTTCAACTATGTATAGACCGTTTATAGATTAAAAAATATGGTTAAAAAATGAGGTGCTCCAATTTTCAATCCGTTTAAACCAATGCGAAGATCTTATTTCTCTGATCATTTTATCCTAAAAAATCATAATTAATTTTTGACTCTAAAACTCTCGTTAGTCAACCCTAAGAAAGTCGTAGAATCAAATATCTCTTAGAGCTAACTAACGAAAGCCTTAGAGTCAAAAATTAATTATTACCCTTTAGAATAAAATGATCAGAGAAATAAGATCTTCACATCGGTACAAACGAATTGAAAATTGGAGTAATTAAGTTTTCAACCATGTATAAATCGTTTATATATTAAAACATAAGGTAAAAAAATTAAGTGCTCTAATTTTCAATCCGTTTAAACCGATATGAAGATTTTATTTCTCTAATCATTTTATCATAGAGAATCATAATTAATTTTTGATTCTAAGGCTCTCGTTAATTAGCCCTAAGATATATTTGATTCTACAACTTTCTTAGGGCTGACTAACGAGAACTTTAGAGTTAAAAATTAATTATGATTCTTTAGGATAAAATGATCAGAAAAATAAGATTTTCGCACAGGTTCAAATAAATAAAAAATTGGAGCACTTAACTTTTTTTCCGTTTGGTTTTAGACGAAGGGTGACGTCAGGTGTTAAATTGATGAGTTTTTAGAGAGCTCAGGTGTTTATATGAAATTTAAGAAAGGTCAGGTGTTGAATTGATGAGTTTTTAGAAAGCTCAGGTGTTTATATGAAATTTAAGAAAGGTCAGGTGTTTATGTGTAATTTGTGTGAAAGATCGGGTGCCTAAGTGAAATTTTTCCTTTCTTGTATGTGTTCTCTTCAAAAGAATCTTGCAGGAAAAGTAATATTCACAAATTTAAATGGATTATATTTCATTTTAACTTTTTGCTTCCAATCCAGTGCATACAATACTAGAGAAAAATTAAATTACACAACAAAAAATATAATAGTTTAGCACATTTTATGAACTCAAAGGGCTCACTTGCACTTCTTAAATAGTAGCACATTTTATGAACTCAAGAGATTTGCTTAATGGATTATATTTCATTTTAACTTTGTGCTTCCAATCCAGTGCATACAATACTAAAGAAAAATTAAATTACACAACAAAAAATATAATAGTTTAGCACATTTTATGAACTCAAAGGGCTCACTTGAACTTCTTAAATAGTAGCACATTTTATGAACTCAAGAGATTTGCTTGAACCCCTTAAATAATAGTGGAGTAACGGAGAAAGCTTATTAGAGGTTGTTCCACTTTTTCAAAAAGATATTTTTTTAAAAAGAAGGTAAATTTTAAAGTAAAAAATCATGTGTTTATGCAAATAATTTTTCTACAAATATGGATATTGTTTGATAGATCTTATTGAAATCTTTTAAACAGTGTAAAAAAAATTAAAAAATTATTTTTCATGCTCGTTATATTTGAGTTTGAAATTACTTTCTTTTTAAAAAATTTTTTTTTAGAAAAAACGGAACGGAGTCTTACTTACCCACTATAAACAAACATTGACAAGAGCTGTATGAAAGACTCCAATAGCCATTTTAGACTTTTTAGTGTGAGTTGAGTTCCCACGCAAAAGTAACGAAGTTGGTCACTTCAATCTCCCAGAGCACTCAAAAATCCCTTAGAAACGGACTGGCTACACCGCCAATGTCACAGTCGCTGTGAGAGAGAATTATGGTAAGGCTGCGTTATTTTTAAAGAGATTATATTCTACACGGACCCCCTTCGTGGAGAAGGAGAAGTCCGCCCACCCAATGAAAAAAGGACAAGTCCGCTAAAAATGGACAATCAACCCAGCAATGCAATACATTGTTTCACGCGTGAAATGGGCACGACTATTTTGATGATTTTGTGGGGGTCTATTTCAGATCCCAAAAAAAAAATCTTGCGGATATTAGATTAAACTAATATTTTATAATAACTCATAAAAAAATACTTCATCCGTCTTAAATTCTTTGTTCGATTTGCAAAACAGAGTGTTAAAAATAATGTAATTTTTTCAAAAAAAAATTTAAACATTTTTCACAAATTAAAAGTATTCATTGATATCTAGTAAGTTGTCAAAAAACTTTTGATTTTTTCTTGCAAAAATTATATTATTTTTAATACTCCGTTTTACGAACCGGATAAAAAATTTGAGACGAAAAAAATATTTTAAAAATAACTTACGGTTTAAATAATTTTTTTGAAATCTGAAATCAACCCTACAAAATCATCGAAATAGTCATGCCCACTTCATGTGTGAAACAGTGTAGTGCATTTGCTGAGTTGATTGCTCACTTCTCTAGCTGACTTGTCCTTTTTTCGTTGGGTGGGCGGACTTCTCCTTCTACTTGTTACTACTACTTTTCTGCTGAAGTATCTTAGTTGGGTGATGGTCTCAATCACACACAGGAAGTGTACCTGCTTTGTGTAGTGTAGTGTTTTCAACATGTTGGTGTATTCGCTCAATGATTGATGTAATTGCGTGATAGGAAGTATACCTGCTTTTTACGTATACTAGAGAAAACGTTAGTGATTCATAATTCCGGCGACTAGCGGGCAAATTGAGTAGGAAGACATATTGTATAAAGATTTTTGCTATAATGACGACATAAATATTTTTTTCTAATGTCTAAAGAACATTCTGTCCAGGATTTACAAAAAACCCATCTCAAGATTGAGTCGCGTTGATCAAGGTTGACCGGTGTTGACTAAGGTTGATCGGTGTTGAAAGTTCCTAAAATCCTAGTGTATCCTATGAAAGTGCCTAAACTGCTAAAACTCTATAATAGGAAAAGTGCACTCTATAATCCTATGAAAGTTCCTAAAATCCTAGCGTACCCTATGAAAATATAACAAGATCGAAAAATATGAAAAAAAAAAAAACATATTTTGTGTTAGCCTCTTGTCTCATTTAAGACAATTTAAATGAAAAAGACATTTTTTATGTTAACCTAACAAAGCCCTTATCTCATTAAAGACAATTTTGTTTTTAACGAACTTTGGACTCTAAAATGTTTTTATTAATGGACTTTACACGTCACATAAATTTAGGTTGGACTAAAGCTCCTATGGGATTATTTCATTTGGACTTTAGACTAATATGCTAAAGTTTGAAACACGGACGCGAGTATTGTGTGCGATCTTATCCCCAAATCTTACTACGGTGAAGATTTTGTACGCGTCAGGAAAAGTTCTGAAGAATTTAATCTCGCAACTAGATAAGAAAATATAAAAATGGAAAATTTAAATAAATGGTCCTTTTAGTTTCGCCCGAGTCTCATTTCGTCCTCCAAGTATTAATTGCAACTCTTTTGACATTTAAGTTTGGTTTTCATATCAAGTTGGTCTAATTAATAACGTCTGTCAGCCAAATTGGATGAAGAAAATCATATTAAGGGCAGACGTCATCAATTGGACCAACTTAGTACGAACTGCAACATCCAAACTGCCTTCAATCTAATTTTTTTAGTCCAATTTGGCTGACAGAAGTTATCAATTGTACCAATTTGGTACAAAAATCGAACTTGAAGGTCAAAAGAGTTATAATTGATACTTAAAAGACGAAAATGAGACTCAAATAAAACTAGGAGGGCCATTCATAAAAAATTTCCTATAAAAATTTAGTGTCGTACAATAATGTGACTTCTATGAATTCTTATTTTTACGTGACAAATAGCAACAGCGTTAATGATACGGTTCCCGACCCAAGATCCCGATTGGGATCCTAACCCCCCGCCGGGCACATTCCGGCCACCGGATGGCCGATTCGAGCCATCCAAAATTTTTTTTAAACAAACCGAGTGGCCCTTCACGAGAATCAATGACATCCGATGTGTATAGGTGCTCGATCTAAAAACATGGCGTCCAGTGACCGAAATGTGCCCGGCGGAGCGTCGGAATCCCGATCGGAACCCTTTTGGTCGGGACTGTAGACTGTAGCACCACTCTTTTTTTTGGGTAAGTCTGTAGCACCACTCTTGTGACAATGTGACTACAAATATCTAATAGCACAAAGTTTTTTATAAATCATATCAACCATTTATTTCCCAAAAAAAAAAAAAAAAGTTTCCCTGCAACGGTAAAAAAATAGCTTTAAAGTATTTCAAGTGAACACATGATTTCAATACATGAGAAATTTTCCCTTTCAACTCATTTTTTCTTAAGGTATGAATAAAATGCATAGCTGCCTTGTTTCATGCTACTCCTTCTTTTTAGTTAAAAGGAGATAAAAAGAAAATTTTGAAAATACCGCCAAACACAAACTTAAAAGTTTATTCGATTATCCTTGTTTATTTACTTATTAGGGGTGTTTTGGCAAATAATTGAGCCAGATTAATTTTGTCCTTGTTTAAAAAAAACGCATTTGTTAGTTTTGCGTTATTTATTTTTTAAATAATTGATTCATATCGATGAGAAAAATAAAAAAAAAAGGAAAGAATTTTGAACCAAACTAATATTTTGGAATAAAACCAAAAATATCAAAAGGCCTATATGTTTTGGATTATTTTTTGTCTTTAATGAACTCTTTTAATATTTTGATCATAATTTTCTATATTTCAGATTTCTCGAGTTGATACCAACCAATAATTCATAATAAAAACTAAAACAAAAAAAAACTAACAAATGATATACTTTCTTAAAAGTGATAAAAATACTAATCTGGGCCATCTGTCTCAATTATTACGAGAAATGATTTTGCCACTCATTTTTTTTTGTTAATGTCACTCCACTGTTATCTAATTTTCTTATTTCTATCCAATCGACGGGAAATCGACGGAGAAACTGTATTGTGATTTGCTGGAATGTGGATGTGAAAAGTGGAGTTTGGTTCCTTGCCGTTTTCAAGACTTCTATGAAAACAAACAATGAAGTGGGTGGATTGTGGAAGAAAACTAACAAAATGGACTTCATTAATCTCCAAAGTAGAAGAACAATCGATTAAGATAATCGAGTGAACAATTACAAGTTATAACTACTCCTAAAAAAGAAAAGATAAAGGCCTGTCGGCGTTGTTTGTGTGTCCAAAATGTCTTGATATTGATTATAAATAGAGACCTTCTTAAGTTTGAATTTGAATATTCCCTCCGAGGTGGCAGTTGAATTCTTTTTTCCAATTCTGGCAAATAACTTCCATGTATTATGAGTAAACCACGTCTGGAAAAAACCATAAACTAGTCACTCGACGGGTGAATAATCCTTAAAACTTTATCAGAGTTTTATTGACATTAATCAGGTTTGACTAACTTAAGCCTACTTTATTAAGGCGGATCAAGATTACCTTTTATCTTTCCAATCTTACCCTTGTCACGTGTCACCCAATCGATGGGTAAAAAGAAAATAACAGTTATGGAGCAAACATTTTCTGCAAGTGTATTTTTGTACAAAAAATATACTTACAAGGGAGTGACATTAACAAAAAATAGAGTGACAAAATCAACAGCCATTATTACGTATTGACGAAAAAAGCTGTAGCATTTTTCTGCAGAAAATAATAACATGAGAGAGAACAAATACGTTTGCCCGCATGGCTATACGAGGTTTCCCATACAATGATACACATGCGCATTGATTGAGCACCGTAGGCGTGTATATATATAAGTAATGCCCAAGCTCTGTGGAAAGTCAAAACCCTAGCCCAAAAATTTTCCCTCCCATGTCCCAACCCCAACTCTCCAACTCGAATCCGCTTCCCAAATTCTTCACCTCTGCAATTCCACCACCCTTCAACCAATGCTCTGCTCAATCCCGACCGGAAAGTCCGGTTCCAAGTGGCTCGACCGGCTCCGATCGTCCAAAGGTTTCCCGGAGGCCCACAACGACATCGATCTCGACCAATTCCTCTCCAATTCCAACCCCCCCGAACCCGACATTGGACCGGAATCAGAAAGACCGGTTCCCAATCGCAACCAAACAACGCCAGAGGCTCATGGGGAGAGCGGAGAGAGAGAATGGCTCGGTTTGATGAGCAATGTTCTATCCGAGCTGTTTAACATGGGGGAAAAACCGGACGATTTGACGAGAGGCAAAAAGTGCTCTCGCAAGCAACCAAACCCTAGGGTTTGCGCTGTTTCCACGTCATCGAATGTCGAGACGGTGCCGTCTTGTGGCGAGAACAGTTGTGCGGATGTGAAGGAAAGGAGTGAGAGATTGAGAGCGGCGAGGGAAGAGAATGTGGACTTTGAGGAGGATGAGGACTGTTACGGTGATCTGTCAGGGTTTTCGCGAACAGAGGTGACAGTGATTGACTCGAGCTGTGCGTCGTGGAAAAATGAGAAGTTGTTGTTTAGGAGGAAGAACATGTGGAGAGTTCGCGAGAAGAAGAGTCGGTCGGTTAGGGTTGGGGCGAAAAAGAGGAAGGGGAGGCCTTTGGAAGAGGAGAGTGGTGGTGGAGAGAAGAAACAAAAGCGGTGTGATTTATCAAAGGATGGAGCAGATGGAGAATCAGGCACGGTGATGCCATCGAGCAATGTGAGTTGGTGATACTTAGATGGTTTTGTGATGATGTTTGTTTTAATGTAGAATATGTTGATTAAATCTAGGCTAACGTAAGTTGGTGATCGCATATTTGGCGTTGTTTTTGTATAACAGTGCAGATTATGGTAGATTTTGCAGTGGACAACAGCCATAATTATGTGAAGTATATTGAAATATGAGTAATTATACAAGTTCGATGAATCAAATTGCAGTGACGTGAGAGGAGGGTGCCTTAGTGTTCATGTAAATCTTATTGTGTTTATGCTGCCAGCAGGAGATGTGTGATCACTTTTGTTGTGTTTGGCTAGGTATTGACGTTGTGTCTCCTAAGGACTCTACATTGCTAGAGTTGGCTCATGTAGATGCCATGGCATTCTACTTCCCTATCTTAAATTCATGCTCCTTGCAATCAAATTTTCTTGCTGAGTTGCATTTAAAATTCAAGCTTTTGGTGGCTGAATCAAATGCAATAAAGTAAATTGACATTGTTATCTTGTTTTAGTATGCCTGGGTTTTTGCAAGTTTCCCTTTTCGCATCAAATTGCATGCTTTTCTACTTAATGCTCGTATCATAATACACTCAACGGCCCATACTAAATTGGACGACCAGAACTTGTTTTATCTTATACTATTTGCTAGGGATTGTGTAATAGTTGATCTCATATGAATCTTTCAGAAAAAAGGCCATGATCTTTGATGGGCCTTTTTCTCATGTTGTTTTGCTTGAGAATTGAGATTACCAATGGGTTTGTTCTCATTACATATCCAATGGTAGAAAACGATTTGACTGGAGACACACACACAGAGGTTACTATAATTAGAGTGAAGTTGTGAATTATGTTCTGTTGTCTAAACCTGTCCAGACTCCAGATAGTGTTAAGGGGCTAGCTCAATAAAAGTGCTTTATTTTATGACCAGTCCTCTAAAAGTCCAACCGAGGTTAGCCTTCGTATATTCATGACAAATTGACAATATTCATATTGAAGATTTGGACAGCTGTTAAAGCATGGCACCAGTATTCGACTTTGTGCATAGTGTTCTTGATTCAAGGCGGCTTGTCACAAACCTGAAACCACTTACATTGCTGGACACATTCTGTCCATTTTCAAAAATTTCAGTTTTCTTCCAGGAGGCTTAGCTCAGGCTCCTCAGCTATTAAGCAACATGGCTTCAATGCCAATGCTCACAGCATGTAACACGATAATTCTGGAGGGTTGCTTGTGTAGTATAATCTCTAGTACATGGACTCTTCTTAATCTTGTACCCATAGCGGACGCTAGACACTGGGTGACATGCCAAGCACCCACTAAGTGTGTCTATTTACTAAATTTATGATACGGTAGTTCATAAATCTTCTGTATTGCACATAAAATCATCTATTTACTTTGCTAACACCATTCTAACTTAGAAAAACTAAGCATTAATTTTGAATTTGCTCTAGTGTCCTTTAGTTGTAAGACTTGGAAGAAAATGATGTTAATGCATAGCTGCATCCGATGTCGATACCTCAATCCAAGTGGAATAGAAGTTAACTAAGGAATGCATAAGCGAGTGGAGAATCGTTGATTATCTTGGTCCTTGTCTTGAATAGGATTTGTTCTGCTGTTTAACTGTAAAAGCTGCAATACGGAGGAGCAGTGCGAATCTGTGGGCTTGAAGACTTTGTATTTGCCACTTCTTTACACAAACTCCATTATGGTTTATTTCCTTGCATGCAGGTACTTGTGCAGTGTGACAAAACGAATGAAGGCCGGACAGACACACCCGATATTGTAAGGCAAGTAGACTTGCTATGACCTTTGGGGTTTTGGTATTATAAATTTCCAAGAAACACTTGCTCCTTTAGTGCATTGTTACTGAAGGTATCCTTTTCCATCAATGGATGTCTTTCAGGTTTCCCAGGAAATCAAAAAAGTGTGGCTCCTCAGCTATCCTTGTAAAGAGTGTTCCAACGAATAAGAAGAATGCAGCAAACATCCCTAGAGCTGTCTGATGTAAACTCGGACAAACTACAAGGCTTGATAGTTGTGCTATTAATATATTCCCTATGCAATGGTACAGTGAGTCGCGTTTTTTTTTTTGAAAAAAATATTCAGTCTATTCATCTCTGCAGTGCAAGCATGGGGTTTCAGGTTATGATACCGAATCACCGTGGCTCATGTTGTAAGTTCTGATGTTTGTTTCGTCCATATGTTTCTTTCAAGCAATCTCTGTATTTTGTAGCCATATGCAACATTGTATCGTAACATTAATTGATTTTTGTTGAGAAGAATCTGCAATTTTTCTTTAATTTTTCTCTGTTAAGCCTGTTACCTGAGATTATCTAAAGTCTGATTTTCAGTTTCTCATGTTGTCTCAGCACTCTAGGAGATCTACAGGTTATTAGAAATCAGTGTAATTCTAGCAAAACGGATACGAGATTCAAGTTATTCAACACGAAGTGTATTCTCTAGTTGTAATGAGAATTAGTTTAAGCAGCAATGGTACACAATCTAGGTGGGTTAATTCAAGATGTGACGAGAAACCAAGTTTGTCAAGTTGGTTGTCTCATTTCTTTCTCCAGTGGTGACTTATGTTCGAGTCTCACGGGGAGTAGGTCTAGAGGTCAGGGCTATGGATAGCCTCTGAACCTCCGTTGACTAATATACTAACTTTTCGCTAACCTTTGCTGATGTATATTGTATGACAAAATTTTTTTTTCAAGATGTGACACTTAGGGCATGTAGTGTTAGGCAAAATAGATGGCCAAAAATGTGTTTTTTTATACTTTAGCTAGGCAATTTCAGGCCCTCTTTCCAACCTAAATATTCATTCTCTATTTCTTTAGAATGTTAATTATTTCTTTGGGACTACAAATATACGTGTATACATATGGAAGATAATTCGTGGGATTTGTTTGATTTGAGAATAGGAAATGATGCTTATGAAGTTTTCTGATTCCTTTTGGACATGGGCTGAGCTGCTCTCAAGTAATTTTCTTTTCATAATCAAATGACCTGATTTCACTATACACACAAAGGCACTGCAATTTATTCATTCGAATTAAATCCCTGAGGGAAATTATGCCAGAGAGAGAGAGAGAGAGAGAGAGAGAGATTCATGCTTTTGTGTGACTGGGAAGCCGGGGGAGAGAATGACAGAAGAAGAGTGTACTATGCCGTGCCCAATGCAGCGAGGTACTGTAGCACAATTCAATTTGTTGAGCCCCTTTCCGAACCTGTTAGAGCAAGTCTAGTGGTTTTGCCAAATGTCACATTTGGCCAAAAAATGACAATGTTGGTGCAATGATGCAATGCCATTTCTTTTTCAATATAATTATTTTTGTATCTCATTTTCAACTAACTTTCATCAGCTATCATTCTTTATCTACCATGTATTATCTACTATTCTTCATCTATCATTTAACACTACCGTTTACCTTTCTTCATTCATCTTTATAAATAAAGAGACATTCTCTCTCTCTCCAAAAAAAAAAAAAAGCACCAATCTAAACAAAGAGGCCTTTTTTAGCAACGGCCAAAGCAACCAGATCCGGCTCCGGCAACATTTACTCTCTCTCTCTGTCTCACTCTCTCTCTTTGTGTGTGGCACACGAACACACAAAACACTCACATATATTATCCCGAGAATAAGAGGGAGTGAAGGATTAGTGGTTGGCTTTTGTTGCTATTTTTGGGTGGAAATGGGTGGGGCTATTTATGACCGGACAAATGGCACACCATTGGAGTAGGGTTTTCTATTATTTTGGCAGTTTCTGGGAATGACTCAAGCCATTTGGAAACCATTAGAGTCTATTTTTGTGAGTTCTCACTAGGTAAAAGAACTAAAAATTGAGTTTGGAGGGTCTCTTGCACATCCTCTAAAGAAGGGAGTCATGACTCATGTAGCTAGAGAGAAGAATAAAAGCGGGCTAAAAATAATTAGGCAGGAGAGAGATGGAGAGCAAGAGAGAGAGAGTTTTGGCAATGGACAACGAGCAACTCACAAATGCTAAATGATGCATGATTTTGGTTAGTTTCCGTTTCGCTAAGATAAATAAGTACTTATTTTTGACGTATTGCGAAAGAATGGCTTATCTTGTAAAGCGAAAAATAAGTATTTAAAAATTAAAAACCTTAGCGGATCGGGTACTCTTCCGGAATCTGGAGGGCATTGCTAACTAGACTACTTGTTTTCTTGTCCTGTTCTGGGACGAAAAGCTCATAGGGATAGTAGACTTTGTTACCCAACTACTCATCTGACTTGGGTACTTCTTTTGTGGAATGACACACAAAGAACAACAGGTGGTTAATCGTTGGAATAGTAAGAGGAAGAAGGCAATTCTTGACAAAGGGAGAAAAACGTGTAGTTAACTGGTATACTATTTTTCGATGATTCGCCGGTAATAACATAACTTTTCCCAAGTACCTATATCCCGGGCACCTACTCCTGCAAACTACTCTTACAAGATACAAAAATCAAAAAACACATCTCTGTACAATCCAAACTCGATCTTCAGTTTGATCTCGAACCTAATCATGCAACCCCCACTTCTTGCAGACTCTCCCCTTGCGAAAACCAGAAATGTTATGCATGTGGTTGTTCATATATTGCAATAGGATTTTGCGTCACAAGAAGAAATGAAGAATCTATTCTGCCAAAGTGGGCTCAATCCACCTCGATCACCACGGGCTCTAATTTCTCAGCTTCGCCATTTCCTTTAGGAATAATAATCCCATAGCCTCCGGCTTTTCGTTTGTACAGAATGTTCACCTGACCTGGAGCCAAGGCAGGGAGTAACATAACAATTAGGTTAAAACAGTACTCCAGTAACGACAAAGCCTACTTGATAATGATAGGTTTAAACTGTACCAGTTTCTTCATTTCGAAAACCATAGAAGTCATGATGGACCATTTCCAGCTGCTCAATGGCTTCAGCAACAGTCAAAGGTGGCATGTCAAAATATTTCGTACGAACAATCTGAAACATGACTTTATGCAGTCAGTATGTGCCGGAGAAAATAGGTGCGAGTAGGTATTTGTACAACAGTCAACAACAAAGAGTTCCAGGAGATCAAACCATTAGCGTGACTGCTTTGAAGCTGGGATGAGAAGAGCTGTTCAATGCCATGTTCTGATATTGTGGCAGTTCTATATTTATACAAATCATGGCATAACCGTGTAATAATACAGTTCCTATAGGAAAGAATTAAATCAACAGAATAATTTCAGTGAAATGCATGCACCCAAGCATCTAGACCCATCTGCAAACTACATGCACCAATCACCAACAATCAATGGCATAATACAGTCTAGCCGTAAAAAGTTCAATTGGAAACCGAACCAAACCAAACTAAGCCTCGTGTCCTACTTAAAGAATGTGCAGCCAAGATTCTGAAGGGGTTTCAGGGTATAGCAGAAAGTTGAGACTTGAGAAATTGCAAATTAAATTCTGCAAATATCAAAACGTTCCAGAAATCACAACTTAGTTTGCGCATGAATTCACTACCATCAGTTGCCTCACCATTTAACAGTGGATCCAAAGGATTTTGTTACTCTTATTCTAGAAGCCACCACTTTTTTGGATCTAAAGGGATGGCAATAGTGTTGGGGAAGCATTTGAGGAGTAAGTTTCTAGTTCAAGATCAGAAGAGGCAACCCCAAGACGTATATGGTAATGCTAAGTACAGAATAGAGACACAATTTCACCAACTTTACTGCTCTTGTCTAGGCAACCTACAATACACAATCAACTCTCATGAAGTAAAGATCAGGGGATCTTGCTTACCAACATGATGATAACACTAGAAACCTTGTGTCTAGAAAATGGATTAGACCAACATTTGGGCAGTATTATAGATGAGATAAACTTGATAACTTGGTTGGGAAAAGTAGACTATGGAAGATGAGATACTGAAGTTTTGCTTAACCAGGGGAACAGCAAATGAATCCAAATAAGGATTCTTTATTACAAACTACGGGAACGGATTACAACTAAATGCGAACTAATCATGTAGTCAGAAGACTCAGAACAGAACAGTAATGTTAAGCTCGACGAGGACAAACTACAATAAGACTGCAATTTGCAGCCAAATTGGTTGCGCGAGTTGTGTATACAGGAAATCGATAGACAAATGTTGCATACCAAAACTTAACACTGCTAGGAAACAACAAATCGACAATCTCTTATCAGGGGGCTTTCTCATATTTAATGCGAAAATTGAGTCTAACCAAAAAGATTGAATAGCTGAACGTTGATTGTGTTTCCTAACAAGCGAAAATAAAAACATCTTTTATGACAATGCGGGTGACATCTTTTAGACTCAATAAGCTACTTCGACACAAGAAAGCATATGAAAAAGGTATGCAAGTAGCTTCGAAAGTATGGGAAAATAAATAAATTTGAGAGGATACTAAAAGGTGAAGAGACAACCTTATTGATGAAGTCTCCTTTTCCTTTTCCTTCTACTTCTTCTTCTTCCTCCTCTTCCTCTTCCTCTTCCTCGAAAGAGTATCCATTCTCCATGTAAAGTTCCTCGGGGTCCCTCAATCTCCCCTTCATGTGCCGACCATGGTCTATTTCCTTCTCCTTAATTTTCCTCAACTTCCTTTTTACAATCGCTGATACCAAATCTATACTCCCATAGAGTGAATCTGCATCTTCCTCGGCCCGAACCACTCCGTGCCTCTTTGTATACATAGTCACCTATACACACAAAAGAATGGGGGAAAAAAAAAAAAAAACCCCTAAAGAAATAAACATCTCATCCAAATTGCACAACTAAATGGCACAAGACAAATAGCAATATGGTTTTTGGGTGCTCCACCTCACATCTACTGGTCTTTGGGCCTTTTCCAAACTCGCCGCCGCGAACTGATAACCTAACATCAACTTCCCTCACTAGATTGGTGTGGTGCTTAACAGCCTTGCCAACCTTCTCTTCCACATACTTCTTAACTGCATCATTCAACTGCAAATGCAAAGCATCTTGAATTTCATGTACTAGTCTTAAAATCAATTGGAGTGCCGCAGTAATGGAAGTAAAAGTGAAAACAAAAGAGCTAACGGCATGTTTGGGATGCCCAAAACCACACATTATCTTTTCAGAACCTTTCATTTCATATTTGGTGAACTTTCAGAGTTTTTATTTAATGTTTTTTTTTCCTGGTTTGACCAGAGGAGTATGGTAAAGAAGTATGAATCAAGATATCAAATAAGTCTACAAAATGCAAACAACAACAACGACCACTACTACTGCTAACCATGTAATCCCCAAATGCCAAAAATAGAGTCTGAAAATAGATTTCTCTACAGTGATATAGTTGACCATTGTGGACTGTGGAGTTTAGCTATTTTTATCCTTCTCTTACTATACACATAAATTAAGTGATCTAAATAGCCCCGAGTTTTTTTTTACCAGACGTTGTTAGTATAAGTTAGATTTCCACGAGGACCAACCTGGCAACCTCCTGTCCCCAGGAGTCAGAATCCTGAGGTGTGACCTAAACCTCACGCCCCAAAAGAGCGCTACACAATCATTGGGCCAAACCCAAGGTTAAATAGCCCCGAGTTCGGTTGCTAAGAAAAAAGAGAGGGAAAATGGGGGCTAAAAATGAAAAATAATAAAAAAAAAAATTGAAGCACGACAAAAATACTTAAGGATAAGTCGAGTGCGTCGGGTTCAAACGTCGTCACAATCGAAATATTAACAATAGGCAACAGCATTATCGTATCAAAAATTTCCTGCTATATCTGGGGAACCAAACAGTGCAGTGCAGTAACTAGTTAGGGTTTAAAGAGTAGTAACAAGTAAGTAAGTACCTTTATGTTTCTGCCTTGGAGAATCAGTTTAACAGAGGAAAGCGGACCATCCCACAACATCCGAACGACGAGGGACTCGTTCCGGTCGATCCTCCCGAGAGGAACAATTTGATTCATTCTGAGATTAGCCGAAGACGGGTTCAGAAAATCGGAACGGCTCGAAGATAATCCGGAGAGGTAAGGCCTAGCGGATGAACAACGGCACAGATACGGATGTTGTTGGTGGTGGCGGAAGGTTGTTTTTGCGGTGGCGGTGGAAGGGAACAAAGTCGCCATTCTCCGAAGTCAGTGCAATTTTACGAAACGAATCGATTACCGGTGAGGGTTTTGACAAGGAGTTCAGAGAGAGAAATGATGGAGTCGAGGGAGGGAGGAGAAGGAATTGTCTGTGGACTGTCGGAACGATGATACAGGTGGAGTCATTATCCGGATCCGGATAATGGTGGAATTTACCAGAGGAATCCAGGTGACACGTGGCCCTAAGGTTCGTGTAGGGCCCGACCGGAGAATCGGATAAGTGATGACACTGGTGGCCTTTTCGTCCCAAAGCTCCCATTATCCAATTCCAAATATGGGCCGATGGCCCGGGCCTTAGGGGTTTTTTGTTTTTTTTTTCAAAATTATTTTTTTCGACATCTAATTTTTGTGTGTGTGTGTGTGTATATATCAAAACAAGAACAGGTACAAATTACACGGAAACAACAAGAACAAACAACAAAAAAGAAAAAGCAGCTCAGCTCCGGTGTCGGACTCAACGCTCCGCTCGTATACGATGGGATATTATCAACAAGTTTTGCGAACTAAAGTTGTTCGAAAAACTTAATATAATGGATAAATTCTGTTGTGGAGGGGATTAGGTTTTCGTTGCAAGCAAATTATTGAAATGAAATTAGTAGTACTATGAAGTGCCTGATTAATTTAACACGAAATAAGTTTTGATAGCTAGTACGTTAAGTACTTTCTTGCATATATGGAAATATTTTGAGTCTCTCTGCAAATTATTTTCTTAAGCGAATAACCTACAAGTTAAACAAATCAATCATATAGTAACTTAAACGTAGATTGGACGCATTTCTATGCGAAATCTCTAATACTATCTCTTTACATATCGTTAAAGAACCACAACAACACACACTTAAGAGTTACTCGGCCAGTGATTCGGGCGGACGCTAAGGTTTTGAGAGTACTCCTCAACATCTAGGGTTCGATTTCTTACCGGGTGAGTACCCTAAAGTAGTTGGGGGTCGTGATTGGTGTGACTACGCTAGCTCCCCCGGAGGTCTGGGTTGTGTAGTCGAGTCTATTTAGCAGCTTAGCTATAGGGTTGTTCCTCCGTTAAAAAAACAAACTCACGGCCACAACAACTGAAGTAAGCAACGGTAATCCTTGCAAACCAATTGCAAAATGCAAGTATCATGGAAGTGAAGATTTATTATCAAGAAGAAGTGTGAGGGGCATCCTTGTCAGTCTCAGCTGATTTTGGATCAAATTAATCTTCAAAAACTACATTTCTATTTTAACTAATCACTTTTTTACAATTACGTGTTATTAGGTTTTTTACTCTTACTTTTTTTCTCAATTAAATATTCATACTCATCTTTTCTTTTAATACTTTTTAAATGCTCCCCCATGTAGATGAACAGTAAGGCAAAAGAGCCGAGCAACTGTAGCAATTTTGTTTTACTGAGATCATGAGGCAAGGCTGATTTTTGCATCAAATTCCTCCTTCCACTTGCTAGTTTACCCAAAACAATGGTTTGAAGAGCCTGGTATTGGTGCTCTGAATACCTGAAACCTGTGAGGCTCTCTATTCTCTTGTTCTTTTGTTACTAGCTCTTTTCCCATTGTATCTAGCTTGTCTGCAGTCCAGTTTTGGACTGCAGAAATGCGGTTCAAGTGATCGCAACTGTCGGGTGGTATTTTTAATGGTCTAGACTGCAGAAGTGTGATCCAAGTAATCGCAACTATCGGGTGATATTTTTAATGGTCTAGATTTGTTTTTATATTCTTACCGATAAGAATGTACTTTTACGGTAAAAGTTTTAGTAAATCTGAACCATTGATTATCAGGATGAACGGTTCAGATTGAATCGCACACGCTTCTCTGCAGTCAAACTGTAGAGAAGCCAGATCCTTTCCCATCAGGGACGGAGCCAGGATTTCACCCTAACAGTGGCGAAATGTATGCTAAAAAAAATAAAAAGATGCATTGTAATATGTGTTCAACACTTTGTTTAGTACTTTTTTTTTCTTAAAAATGACTCGATTATTTTCTTGACCATGATTACCTACCACATTAGTTTACACAAATCAATAAATTGCTATATTTCTTTCATATAGTGCAAATACCATATACTCCTTCTCAATACAAACTCAATAAGGAATTCAAAACATTCAATAATTTCTCAAACTTCAATTGAATATTGAAAAAGACTAACATTTTTTCAATGGAGTTTGAGAAATCTACGCAAAACGCCCAACGACAAGTGATATTTTAATTTTTCGAAATCCCACTACTGCACAGTGTCGGCATTGGAAATATGAAAATCTGGGAGTCCAATAAATGAGAAATCCACTACTAACGAGTCATGCACAATGCTGATTGTTTTGGTTAACTTTTTTAATTTTGTAGGTTAAAGAGTGGAGTTTTTTTTTTTTCTTAATTAGACCCCATCCTTTATATTATTTCACTTTGACTCATTGAATTTAGTTTTGAAATACTATTGTGAGTCTCATTTCTTGAAATAAAATAGAGGTTTTTAGGACTAGTATATAGCAAAAAAATAAAGAAAAAAAATCCAGCAGCGGCGAAGTCCATATAAGTTGGGGATAATATTTTTTTACATATAATAATTACATTTTCTAAAATTCTTGCCGTGGCGACCGCCCCTACTAGACCTCTCCAGCTCCATCCTTCTTTCCCATTCACATGTTTATCTCATTTTTGTACCAAAATGGATGCATTTCTACGCCACTCGGTATGTTTGCGCTGGTATGATCAAATTGGGTGACAAATCGCCATCCAATTGTCCAAGTGGCTGCAGGAGGCCGGAGACAAATTGCTAACCACTTGCGAAAGTTCCCATCATTGTCATATTCTAGAAAGCATTGGCTCTAGATCGATGATCAGCTTTCAAAATAGCCAAAATAATATGAGTTGGCCTGGGTACGGAAAGTGCACGCCAAATCCCATGTGTTGATTCAAGTTTGGCGTCGCCACCTTGCTTGTTGCATATCCCTTGACCATGTCAATAATTCCAACCAATGAATTTGTTTAATTAGCAAATCCCAGAGTGAAGTTCTAAGCTAAACACAGACTTACTTGCATTGTTTTCGCAACGTAAACGTTTATATTTACTGACGGCGTATCCGGTACGTGAGGCTCCTGTCGTTATAGGATCTGGAAAAATGTTAAACGTGCACAATCTTATTCCGAAAAATGGTGAAAGTTATTTCTGCAGGAACTCGTTACCGTTATGTCACGTTGGGACAACGTGACCTTACTCTTATGAAAATCATTTATGAAAAAACGGTTTAGAGTTCCCAACAATCTAAGCATTAGCTACTTTAGTACTTTCATGCTAGTAACCATAGATTGAACACATATCTATTCGAAACTCTCTAATATCTCCATATATATCGCCAAAGAACCTCAATGACAACTCGAGTCATACGAAGCTTAGTTATCGCCTATGAATATCTAAAACCTCCCGATTCTCTAGTTCTTTCGTTAGCTCTTTTTCCATTCGTATGATTATGAAATTTTTGTACGAAAATGCACGGATGCATTTTTGGGCCACTCGGTAATTACGTTGGGCTGGTATGATCAAATAGGGCGATATCCGATTTGCCGGCGTCCGATTAACTAGTGGTTGCGGGCTGGAGACAAATAGCTAACTACTTACCAGATTTACCGTCATTATAAAGCTGTGGCTCTTGAGCTTTCAAAATATTCTAGGACTAAATATCTATGAGCTGGCATGGGCAGGGACCGGAAGGTCAAGCCAATCCATTTGTTGATTCAAGACTCAAGTGGTGCTTTGGTAAGGTCATTTTTAATGTTTTGCCAAAGTCGTCTTTTTCGGTTTTTAAAAAGAAAAAAAAAAGTAGTTTGGGCAAAATCTTTATGTTAAAGACAAGGTGTTAGGGTAATGTCTTATTGAGGGCTTCTATTGCCAGATGTGGAAGGCCCAAATTTGGCGGGTATGGCATCATACAAGTAGTCCAAATATTCGATCTTCAGGCTTACTCAAAAAGATTAAAACATCGGTGAAAAAGTTTATCCAAAGACAGTCTAATTATTAGCAAACTCATAATTGTGACAAAGGGCAGAGCTTTTGATTTTTTTCATGTTAGCGAGAGAAAAAAATTATTTTTCCGTGTCGTCAAAGTATTCTAGGCTACCCTCAGAGACAATCTCGCTTGTGAACTAAGTTATATCATATAAACATATATTTATAGTGTTTTACTAAATCACAACGTACGTTACATCTACAAACGAGCTACCTACCAAATGCACGAGGCTCACGCCTCTACAAAATCTAAAAAAGAGTTACTAATTTTGCACTCTTACCCCCAAGGACAAAAAGTTACTCCAATATTTCTGCGACTCTTATCTGAAATCACAAGTCACACAATGAGACAACCTTACACTTATGATTCGCTCACAATAGATATGTTGACCTCGATCAATGTGGGATCATGCATTTTTTTTGGTCTAAGTTTCTCTGTGTCAAGTGTAGTGTAGGGTGGTCACTTCAAAGGCGCCTGAGGTGATAAAGCCAAGCAACGACTCTTGAACCGTCCAAGTGAATGGCATATATCGCTCGCAGAATCAAGAAAGAGGAAATCATTGGAAGATGGTGGTCTAAAAGAATTAAGGAGACATGTGTCGATAGGACATGGCTTCCTTCAACTATATATCTTACCATATTTGTTTGAGGTGTGTTTATTATTGTACTACTCCCTCTTTTCACTTCTTGTGGTTGCAATTGGCTAAGGCAAGCTTCGATGACCGTCCATTATATAGAGGAGAGAAAAGAAGATACGCCCACCAATGGCTACGAGGAGATACCTTCCTTGGAACATAGTACAATACTCTCAAACTTAAAAGCTTAATACTATTCTAGTCCCAAATTTTAGTCTACTATTAGAAATTATCAAACGTGGATCTTAATTCATACAAATCATTGAATTCACACTCTAGGACAGTTGTACAGCAAAATCAGTCCTATGATCACGGAATTTATTAGAGTATTAGATTTCAACGAGCACGAAATCACCACAGAGATATATATATCTGGGTCATTTAAAGATTGGCGTTGTTAGCGATGATGTTGGTTGGATAAAACATGTATTCCAAAGACAAAAATATCCCGACATATCTTTTTCCAAACTCTAATAAAAATTGCCAAATATTTGTACACATTTTTTGCATTAATAATACAGTGGTCCTAGAGTTGGTAACTTTTTGTTATCCCTTTGGAACAATTGATAAAATTGGAACCGTAGAATTGGGAGTAAGCCGTTTCTATTCATTAATAATTAACGTGCTTTACTTAAAAATTTGACAATCTCTTAAGGTAAGGCCGCAAAAGAAAAATCTCTAGGAATCTGTAAGTTTCGGTGTAGATGACCTGCCTTTGATCATACCAGAAAGAAGAATAATCGAGGTACACATAAGTTGATCTGGACATTTTGAAAGTCGAACCGAAAAAAAAAAAGGAAAAAAAAAACAACTAACGTGCCCCCTTGAAGCTACAAATCACGGGCCTCAAGTTGATCCTACCACGTGTCGCGTTCCTATCCATGAGATCCAAGACTTTCCCGCCAAAAAGATCTTCCCGCTTGTAGGACCCATTCCTCGAGCCAAACTAAAAATGGACGCGGGGGGCTGCTGCCCCAAGGGGGCAGCAGCGTGCTGCTGTCCCGGGCTTTCGGGCCCGCTCCGGTCTCGCTCCGATGATCTGAAACGTTCACTTTGTAGAGCTCGTTGAGTAGAATAACTATGCAAAAAATCAGCTTAATTGGATATCATTAAGTGCCTGATCGGAATCTTTTTATTTTAAAAAGAATGAATCCGAAACACTGAATCAAATCCATTGTAACCCATGGACCGAGAGTTATATGGGCTCCGATCAGGCACTTAATGATATCCAATTAAGCTGATTTTTTGCATAGTTATTCTACTCAACGAGCTCTACAAAGTGAACGTTTCAGATCATCGGAGCGAGACCGGAGCGGGCCCGAAAGCCCGGGACAGCAGCACGCTGCTGCCCCCTTGGGGCAGCAGCCCCCCCCGCCTCCACTAAAAATATCACAATCTTTTTCCCCAATTAGTGCTTTGAATTCGTGACCCGATTCAGATTTCCTTTTAATTCGTGACCAATTACTTACCACGTATTTTTTTCCCCCCGATTTTGACCTTCAAAATTAGCAACACCAACCAAAATTCAAAGCCGTCAACGAATTTCTAGTCCAATGACACTTTCTTATATCTTTCACATGGAAATAGAAGATTCGATTCTCGCTAAGAGCGCGAATGCTTAGTGTGATGGTCGGTGTCCTTTGGGCGATCCCCACCTGTATGTCACTTAGCGGTATCCCATCTCTATCCTATAAGAGTATGCTAGACATCTGTCAAATGAAAAAAAAAAAAAAACACACACAAAAATCAAAACCCCAGTGGCCAATAAGCGCAGAGCTTATGATATTGGAAAAAAGTGTCGACACGGCAAATTTGAACCATACAACTCAGATCTTCCTTTCAGATATTTTACGCAATCCCCAACAGGAGAGGCCGTTGGATTAGCGGATCTCGTAGCTGGGCACGTTACATCCACCGTCGGATCGTGCAACATCGTCCGTCCATTCAAAGTTAGTGGCCACTTGCGAGCTGAGATATTTCTGCCCTCCCCAAATTGCCATAGAAATATCAGGACCAGATCGACTTCTGCATAATAGTATCCCATTAAGGAATTTGAAGAGAGAGAGAGAGAGAGAGAGAGAGAGGAAAGACAGAGAGAGATATGGAAGTAGTGAATTTGGAAGTGGACGAGATGGAGGTAGAGGCGCAGGTGAGTAAGAAGATGAAGAAAGAAGATGGGTCGGCGGCGGCGGCGGTGATACGGTGGGAAAGGTTTCTTCCGACGACGTCGGTTCTGAGAGTGTTGTTGGTGGAAGCCGACGACTCAACACGCCAGATTATATCGGCACTTCTCAGGAAATGCAGTTACAGAGGTTGGTTAGATGGTTATTTGCAATTTTCGGTTTTTATCTTCTTTCTTGTGCTGTTGATGTTGGGATTTGGAGATGGGTTGGGATTCTTAGGAATTGAAGTTTAAAAATTGAAGTTTTGATAAGGGTGTGGTTACTGTTGGGGTTTGTCCCATATTGGTTAATTATCTCATTCAAAATTAGTAGTATATGAGTTAATTATCTCATCCAAAATAAGTATATGAGGCTGGATGGAGTCCAAAATTAGTATATGAGGCTGGACGGATTTTCCATTCATTGCCAATTAGTAGTTTTAAGTTGGATGCTTTAACCGTTACCTTGATTGTTTCACCTGGAAAATTTTGAATCCAATTTAGGGAAGGGTGTTGCTAATGCCAAAACTGTTTTTGTTTGTGCCGAAATTGTAGTGCGAAAAACTTGTTTATTATGTGCAAGGTATAAGGCTTTTATGCACTAGAGTTTTGTGGGGAAAAAAAAATTGGCATTAGAATTTCCCTTTAAGAAAATGAAAGCATGAAACAAAATATCGAAACTAGGCCAAACCAACGTGTAAGATTCAAACAATCTTTAGCTAAAAATATGTATTGATTGCTGAGTGCTGAATCAGGGATTTTGTAAACTTGTAATGCCTTAAGTCCCTAACTAACAAAAAAAAAAAAAAAGGAAAATAAATTGTGTAATCTCTTTTCCAATGGGCAAAGTTTTACTTAGTGGGTTGTTGATATATATAGATAGACAACTTAATGGAGAAAAAAGATTAGCCGACCCCAATTGATTGGAACTTGAGGCTCGGGTCCAAGAATGAAACTAGGATTTCATGTACAAGGGGGATACAACATGAAAAACTCTTGCCTCTTGGTGATTATAAAAACATGAACGACTCTTTATTAAGTGATATTTTGCATACAAATCAATAGGGGACCAACATGTTAAAGTTTAAAAGTAAACGTGAAAGTACAAGATAATTTTGGGGTTTTCCACCCTGGCCCCCATAAGCAACCCCTAGTTCCGTCTTTGCTTGGTGTAGTTTGGTTTGGTTTGTATGTGTAGGCAATTTAGCATTCCACAATATTCCTAAGTGTTTGGTTGTTGCATCAGAGATATTATACTATTTCTCCATGGCTATAGCATTGCGATTATTGTTAGTCTGCTTGAAGCGCATGTTATTTTTCGATTTTTGTCTTGCCTTAATTCATGTAATCAGGTAACTGTAGAAGCTAACTAGGCCTTACTTGTTCCTTTTAAGCAGTTACAGCAGTTCCTGATGGCTTGAAGGCATGGGAAGTACTGAAGGGAAAACCTCATAACATAGATCTCATACTGACAGAAATTGAATTGCCATCAATCTCTGGATTTGCACTTCTTACCTTGGTTATGGAGCATGAGACCTGCAAAAACATTCCTGTTATAAGTATGATAACAAATGCTGTTTCCAGAATTGAATCAAATTTTCATTTATTCGACGAGTCTAATTATTCATAATTTTAACGTTTCATCCCTGATCATGCAGTGATGTCCTTGAATGATTCGGTTAGCATGGTCTATAAATGCATGATGAGAGGTGCTGCAGACTTTCTTGTCAAGCCCTTGCGAAAAAATGAGCTGAGGAACTTGTGGCAGCATGTTTGGAGAAGACAAGCTGTATGTTTAATCCTAGCTCATTTCTTACTCATTAAATCTCCATTTTTTTTTTCTCTCCTTGGTACCAAAAAATTCAACATCTTGATAGTATCTTGTTTGTCATGTGCTTAAATCAGTCACCTAAGAGTGGCCATGGGTCTCAGAATGAGAATGTTGCACAACAGAAGGTTGAAACCACGGGAGAAAATGATGGTGCTAGCAATCAGTCAAGTGGTTGTATGGCCTGTAGTCAGAGAAATAAGGATTGTGTTGAGAAAGGGAGGGATGCTCAGGTAGAGTTTTTGGTCTTGTACTTGGAATTATCATGTCGTCTTGAGAAGAAGATTTAGGAATACTCACTCACTCAGTGATTAGTTTCCCAAAAGTTTAATAAACCATTTATGGGTTGAAGGAATTTCCTTTCAGTTTAAGGTTGGTTACATGATGTTTTGTTGGAAACTGAGTGTTTGCAATCCCTTGTGCAGAGCTCTTGCACTAAGCCAGATTCGGAAGATGATAGTAGATCTGAAGAAAATATGAAGGACCTCTCACAGCCCAAATCGAGCAAATCTCCTGAGGGCGACATGACAACACTGAAGCATGAAGAATGTGTCGAATCAGCAAGTAAATTGCTGATGCGGGATTGCGAAGACATGGTTATAGATGATAATGCAACGGCTAAGGGAGAAGATGTGGTGGCTGAAAGCCAACAGGAGCGTGCTCATATCTCCAGTGAAGCTGCTGATAATCATGTCGTCCTTGTCAGTTGTGCTAGAGAAGCCATTGACTTGATAGGAGGATTTGACAACTACCCAAAGTGCAGTTATAGAAGCTTTGAAAATATCGGTTCAAACAAGGTTGGTTCTTCGCTGCTTTTGGATCTTTCCTTGAGGAGATTGAATACAAGTGGCTCTGTCAATCAAGTTAGTGATGAAAGGCAAACATTGAACCACTCTGACGCATCAGCCTTCTCTCGGTGAGTTTCTATTTCAATTTTCTAAATTTTCAATCGGGTCAGTTTAGTTTTTATCTAGTGTATTGTTTTGGTGGTGTTGGTGCTCGCTAATCTCACTAGGTAATGGAATACGAAGTTGATCACAAAAACAGTGGCAGAACTTTATTTCTCCCTGTCCATTCAACCACAATTTCTGAGATTATGACTAAGGATTGAGTCCAGTTTTTGCACTAAAAGTAGAACAACAAGAAAAGCAATTTCTTCATTTTTTATTTTCCATAAAACCTGAATTTTTACTTAATACATGACTGTCAATCTTGGTTAGGTTGCATCTTTGTGTGCTTTCTTTATTCTAACAGTTGGAAACTCGTACCGACTTCTAATCAACTCTAAATAATCCTAAATGCAGGTATATTAACCAGGCAGTGCAGCCCCTACACTCATCAGCTAGCAATTGTAATCAGCAGAAAGACCACAGAACTAATGCCAACACACAATTATATGCTCATACCACTAATTATAACTCCACCACTTGTGATTCGGCACAAAGTTCTCCGGAAAACATGCTCTCTCTGGCCACTGGTCAATATGGACAATCTGAAGTTGCTTACCCTTGTCCCCAAAAAACAGTAACTGTCCCAATTCCAATGGGTGGCATAAGGTTTGACAATCTATGCACTCCCAATGGCTCTGAAGTCCGTCCCCTATTTTTTACACAATCAGGCCTAGCAAAGCTGGAGAATCCGGGTTTAGCTCGCAATCAGGAACTGACTTTCCAAGCAAATTCCTTTCATCCATACAATCCTGAAACCAGCAGCAGTCGGCAGTTCCATAACCTGGTTGATCAAAATGGAAACAGTTCCTTGAACCAAACGGAGCACAAGAAGAGGTACCAGTTGGAATCTTCGGAGGATCAAAGGAATTTCTCATCTGCCACTGATCAGAGTGGCAGCAGCAGTTTTTGTAATAGTAATGGAAATGTCGACCAAGTTGCGGTTGTCCCAAATGCTACGGAGAGTGGAAATGAAAACAGCCATCGATCTGCCCGGAGAGAAGTGGCTCTAACCAAATTCCGGTTGAAGCGAAAAGACAGATGCTATGAGAAGAAGGTATACATGAGTTTTGAATCATTGGTTCCAAGGCATAGCTTTTCCGTTTCTCTTTTTTCACTTGGACTTAAAACCCTTCTATCGTTTCACAGGTTCGATATGAAAGCAGGAAAAAACTAGCAGAGCAGCGACCACGGGTGAAAGGACAATTCGTTCGCCATGTGCATACTGAGCCAGAACTTGTAGAAAGAGAGAGCCAGTGTTGCAATTAGTAGATGGTAGCTAGCTATTCACAGCCTGATTTGGACAGTAGGAGCTACAGGTGCCACTGTATTCCAAGATATTGAATCGGTTCATATCCAAGATATTGAATTGGTTCATATCCAAGATATTGAATTTGTTCATAGAGATCATCCCGAACAGAGAGGGGATGAAGGTTAAGGGATACATCGTCGATGCTAACATCACTAGCTTGTTAGTTTCAGTTTCCCACATGTATGATTAATCACTGTGTATTTTCATTTTTTCTTTGTAGAATAGCTTGTAATTTCTTGATAGCTCCTTCACTATATGTATGAAGGGGCTCCATGAGATTAATTTCCTTCTTCTTCTGTTCATATGGGTAAGTTCTTCCCAAGATCGATATGCAAAGCAGGTGTAACTCCTTCATTCTTTCATCACTGAATGGATTGAGATTCAACCAGCTCTGCATAACATCTCCTTTTCTTTGTTCATTATGAGTTTTAGTTTCTTTTACGCGTTTCGTTTTCTTCGGTTACAGAAAACACCATGGGATAGAAACTTACCCCTATGTAAGCATAGAAAAATAAGATTAGCGCCCGAAAGCAACTCGGGTTAACAAGTATTCAATCTAATCACCATTGGAAAATTATTTCAAGTGGTACTCTCATCCCGCATCAGGTGGGAAATGTCTAACGTGATACAAGCGAGACTTGAGACATTCTTAGTATCAGGCAAGAACGCTTTTTTCCCGAGAAAACTAACGAAGAAAAAAGCAGTGCGCTGGTCACATAGACGTGCGTGGCAAGTCTGGTGACCAAAGTGAGCAATATCGTTTTGTATGGGACCTGATCGATATAGATTTTGTATTTTCAAATCAATCTCGGCTGCTTGATGTGTATATTTCTACGGAAGTAGATCTTCTTCAGCAACTGCCGGGACAATTGCCGGAGTTGTCTCACAAGCACAGGTCCCACAAAAATATATTTTGGCATCGTGAAAAACGTCGGACTATTCAGGAGAGGAGCCAATTCTTTTTCTACTTTTAAGTTCCACTCTTCCATATCTAGGAGTGGATTTAGTGGTCTTTGATGAAAGGGGATTCAAACAAACGTGTTGGAATATACCAGTACATTTCAGGGCACTTTCGACCTTTCAGTACAAGTTGTCGTCCCTACCAAGGATTTTTACATCAAAATTATGCAAAGTGCAAGAGAATCCAAATGCATAGAGACAAGTATGTGCTAGTAGTGCCTCCCCCAATGAATTCATTGAATCACAGAAATTATCAACACCCACCTACACCACCCCACAGAAACGAACGCACTGATGAGTTTGGTGTTGTATTCGAAATTTTGATTTTGTTCGCGAGGAGAAAGATGAGAATCTGATACAAACTTCTCCGGTGGATTATCGGTGAAACCATTTCTTTCTGGGAAAAGTTTACTGTTTTATTCGGAAACTGCGTTTCAGGAAGAACTTTTTCGCATGTCTTCTGAACGTCTACTCTTGATTTCAATGAAGATGACTTGCAATTCTGAACTTCTCATTTTGCATCAGTTTTGCTTCCAAAAACACGAAAACGGAAACCCCTAGTCTTCTAGTTAGAGCCTTGCGCGTTGGTTGACCGCGAAAAAAATGGGTCAAAAAGATGATAAAACAATGTATTGCACGCATCCATCATAGCCCCTACGACCGGTGAAGCAACATAATGACAAACGGCATTGGCCGAAGGCGACCGGAGGGAGAAGGGGACCTCAAGTTATCATGCTTATCGCTACAAAGGTCCAGGGAAATTCAAGAAAATGGAAAGGCGAATATCCTTTTTACCCAGTTGGTGTCTCAAACACATGGAGGTGTATTTGGTACCCCTAAAGCAAAGAAAATGAGGAAAAGTTCTCTAAAAAGATAGGAAAAGAAAATATGAGAAATCACTTGGGATAATGGGGTAGACCGACTTTTGCCCTGATTAAAGGCCCTAATAACGGAAATTAAAAAAAAAAGTAATGAAGTCCAAATAAAGCAACAACGACCCCTTAATTCAAACTCAAGACTTTGCTTCCAAGACTGTAATATTCTTCCAAGATCCCAAAACTTTTGGCCGGATGGCACTCCGCCCACCATCGAACGGTGAACGAGAGGAAGATTAAACATTTTGTAATCAGATCAAACGGCTAGGTGTGCTATTCAACATGTTGGTAATCAAATCAAACGGTTGTGATTCAGCCAACATTTGTTAAGCTGAGTGAGTAATGGGATCATTGGAAATTCAACTAACCATACCTGCTACAATTCCATTCATACCCTTTTCTTACCTCAAAAGCAACGGCTACATGAGACATATTAAGCCCCACCCCTTCTAAGGGGACTGGAGATTTCCTCCCAGGGGCTTCGATAAAGCTAATTTCACAGATTCTCCATGTCTTCCTCCTCTTTTTAGACTCTTTCTTGTGCACAGCTCAATAAAATACACAAATACCTAAGACTTCAAAACTCTTTTCCCCACTCCAATGGCATGCGTTTAACTTAGAAAACAAAATGTATTTTACCAAAATAAGGTGGGGAGAGAGAGAGAGAGAGAGAGAGAGAGAGAGAGAGAGAGAGAGAGAGAGAGCACTCAACCCTTCTCACTCATCTTCAGTCAGTAGGAAAGGCTACTCTAGCACTATGAAAAAGCTCTTAACTTTGCAATTTCAATAATTCTAAAAGCGATTGATACTGGGTGAAAAAAATCTCCCTGTATTCCTGTCAAATTAATCATCATGGTATCCATAAAGATTGAAAACTTGGAAACCATATACTTCTAAAGCCTTGTGGGAAAGTGCATGCAAATTCATGATGGCAAATATGACTCTTTATCACTTTAGATTACTTAATTGTTTAGATGGATGCATCCTTGATTTGAACCTAATGGAAGCACAGGAAAGCAGACAAAAATAAAATAAAATAAAATAAATCATAATATATGTAATACTTAAAGATACACTTGGATTCAATGAGGACTTCCATACTGGGATATCCCCCTTTGAATAATAATTTGAGAATCCAGGCATAATGAACTGACTCATTTCTTCTGATACATATTCAAAGTTCAAAGCAAGAGTAGTGATACGGACACAGATCAAAATACATATATGTCTGGGTCCGGATCACTCCGATGCACATTGGTCAAACATGAAGCACATGGGATCCACACACATCGGATAGCTCCTAAAACAGCTGTGTCCCGATCCATGCTTGGATTCCTGTGTCCCAAGCATTTTCCTTCACAGCAAAGGTGTAAAAGTGAAAGGAAAGACGAACACAGCAACTACATAAACTATTGCACTTGTGTTTCTCACATAGAGCAGTTTGTAGCAAAATCTTTTGCTTGTAGGTTGAAAATTGTTATGTAAAACAATTAGGATTTCATGCTTGTGGGCCAACAAATAATTTCAAAAAAAGTAACTTTTAATTAACTAGAATAAAAACAACTAAGCCCCCAAAATCTTAAAGGTCCTTTCCAGAAGTAAATAGGTAAAATGTCTCTTGCATCCACCTTGAAAACCAGGAGGAGCTACCAGTCAAAAGCAAAATTATTGCTGCTTTTTGCTTCCTCCTTCTCCTTATAAATTCCATCACTTCCCTTTCCTTAGCCCTTGTACGTTTTTACCCTCCCTCTCTCTCCCTTACTGCAAATGTCTCAAGTCCTCTCAAAATCTCCAAAACACTGCGGCGACAAGCAAGGAGTAAACGTTGACAAGCTCTATAAGAAGATATTCTACTCCTTCTCTACCTTAATCCTTTCCATCCTATCCCTCATATTCCTTGTTTGGCTAATCCTGCATCCTTCAAAACCAGAGTTTTCTCTCCGAGAAGTCAATCTCTACCAACTCAACCTCTCAGGCACTCACCTTCTCAACTCCTCCATCCAACTTACTCTACTCTCCAAAAATCCAAACCAGAAAGTTGGAATTTACTACGATGAGCTTCAGGCATATGCCTCTTACAAGGGCCAACAGATAACTGTGGATACCTCTCTTCCTCCTTTCTATCAAGGGCATGAAGAGAGAAACATTCTAACCGCGTCTTTGGTTGGAACTGGGTTACCCGTGGCCTCCTCGTTCGGTTATGAAGTGGGGCGTGACCAAACGGCTGGGAAATTGGTACTGAGTCTTAAGATGAACGGAAGGCTTCGTTGGAAGGTGGGGAGTTGGGTTTCCGGGCGCTACAGGTTCAATGTTAATTGTGTTTCTATCATGGATTTTGGACCTACCATCCCCTCAGGTCCACTGAGTTCCAAGCAAGGGACTCAGTGTTCCACAACAGTCTGAATGAAGATTAACATATGTGCTTAGCATACATTAAGCACATATGTGATTAGCATCTGAGGGATTGTTTTACTAGGAAGCCTTTTTTTCCTTTTTCCTTTTCGAGGTTGGTTTGGGAGGTTAAGTTGCTTGTGAGTGCTTGTAAATTAATTATGAATCATAGGTATGAACGTTACAATTACAACTACAATGAAAAGCTTGGTTGGGTTGTTTATGTTATCTCTCCCTCTTGATCTGTTGATTTTGCTTTACATGGGATGGGTAGAGAGTGAAATTGTGGAAAGATATGGGTTGGCTTATTGTGTTTCCCCCAGTGGTTCACTAAGAGGGAAAAGATGAGGAGGAAATGTTTCTCTTTTGCTTTGAGATTCTTCAGAGGGTTCAAGAAAGAGTGACGGACAGGGATCATGAATCATTATAATTAAGATTCCAAGGGGGAAAAGAGGGGATAAAGAAAGGCAGGAATCTTAAATTTACATGTCAATCTCATCCTTTTTATCTTCTTCTCTAGTTATTGTAGGGACCTAATTAAACAATTACTCCCAGCAGCAGGGCCCCTATGGAGTTTTGAGTCTATAACCCGTCTCCTGCGGTAATTACTCAACACTTGGTTAAGCTTTCTCTTCCCCAACCTATACGTCCCAGACAGGAGATCCAGTCAAAATACTCTTTGTTTTATAGCTTCAAAGAGGAAAAAGTAAGAGAATAATATCCAAGAAATCTTTTTCCTTCCCTCTTCCAATCATCCACGCCTACAAATGAGACAGTTAAACGGATATGGTCAACCTCTAACAAGGAAAAAACTTGGTCTCTTTTGCTAATTCCAGGAAGATGGCGATGGTCAGACAACCAGGAATCTGAGGCCAAGTCCCAGGGGCACATTTCATTTGGGCGAGAGGGAGGCTGTGAGTCACTTGGGCTACAGATTTGTCGGTTGGTTGATTCTTGAAATCACCTCTTGAGAAAAAAAATGAAAAAAGGCCCAAACCAAAACCACCCACTGGAGATACCCCACAAAAGATTTTGATATTGTTGAATACTGACAAAACAAGTAGGACAATCCTCAGCTAAAAAGGTAAGAGAGATAAGGAAAGGAAAACAACTGTTTCCCCTATATTTCAAAAGCTACTAAACTTTCCATGGTTTCGACTTTCAAAAGACAAGTTAGGTTGCTTTCTCACCTAATGCTATGGTCCATAGGATTACAAAATAAACCTCGAGCTACCAGAAGATGGTTGCAACGGAGCCGAAGTTATCCGCAACCCAATAATTTGATATGATATCAATCATATCATCAATAATCAATTTCAAAATAACAAAGAGAATCACAACCACTCCTTAATATAATTCATTCATACCATAATTTTAGTCCCTTTACGAGAAGTCGTGTCATTCTTGATATGATATCAATCATATCATCAATAATCAATTCCAAAATAACAAAGAGAATCACAACCACTCCTTAATATAATTCATTCATACCATAATTTTAGTCCTTTTACGAGAAGTCGTGTCATTCTTTAGGTCAATCCTCAGCTAAATACTTTTGAACATAATTTTTCAATTTCTTTCGCAACAATTTCAATATATCAATTAGCTTAACAAGCCAAACTGAGCCAACAAGCTAATTCTGGAGCCTTATTTACACAGCTTATTCATTGTGTCCCAGTCTAGAAAGTACAATTTACAGGATGTACAATTTTCATTCTGTCCACAACTATTATTGTCTTAACAGCTTAAAACCATAGTTTCTTCAAGAAGCCTCCAAAACCAAGAAGGTCACTATTGATTCTTTTAAGTGGAGAACATAGCAACACATGAAATGCATCTCGAGGAGATTTTGCTTCTTAATCTACTACTTCAATATGGTTTTGCGTGTGTTTCCCATTTCCTACAGGCCAAATCTAAAGTGAATCTATATGTAGAAAGCAACCATAAAATAGAGAAGGAACAAACTTAAATGTTAAAGGGAAACCTAAGCCAAGACAAAATAGCTTTACCAAAAAGAAGCACTCTTAACCTGCTAAAAGTTGAATTATCATATTTTTTGTCCCCAGATAATGGTAGTCCCTATCACAGCAGAAATCAGGCACCTCCTTCTAACATGGCAGACTAGGCTTTTGAAGGCCAACTTCTTTTCTTTTGATGAACAATCTCTCTCAATCTTTCTCTCTTGCAGTCACCTTCAAGAGCAATATAGAACATAGACTTCCCCTCACCAAAAAGCTACAAAGTAACAATCTTATTGACTGCGGCTATTGCTTTACCCTGTTGTAAAAACTCGACATTATGCGAGAGGATTCTACTTAACCGCAAAAGGAAGAAAAAGGTTCTCAATTTTCTTATTGTGGCAATGTGGCTTCCTCATGAACAGATGGCAATCATTCCTCAGAAGCACATGAAAGACGGATGTCAGATGCGCAGAGTCCTACAAGATTTGGAGTCGCTAAAAAAAGACAACGGACCATTGATGTTTACATTATTCTCCAATTGTGTTCAAACATCAGGACAAGATGAGGAATTATGCAGTGGAGACTGTATAACGTGCCCTTGCAATAGGGCTGTCCACGATCCGGATTGGATCGGATTTCTATGAATCCAATCATAATCCATATCTCACAGTTTTTAGAAAATACAATCCAATCCTAATCCAAAAGTCTCACTTCCAATCTGAACCGTGAGTCACGGTTCGGTCCCGGTTTTATCCACGAATTTCCTTCCATAAAACTAAAATGATGTTACTGTCAACTAAAAATGCAAAGTGCAAACACTTATTAGTGTTATGGAACGTAACAACTAATAAGTGTTACACTAATAAGTGTTTGCAGCCTTGTTGGTTTCAAGTTTCAGATAACATTACAACAAGTTAGTTCTACTGTTTAAGTCCAGAATCATTCAAGACGGCAACCAAATAGGCAGCAACCAAATAAAGGCTAAGCATTATCCAAATTATGCAAATTTTGGTCAAGCATTATGTACTTATTACCTTAATTTTATAATATTGTCACATTAATGTAAATTGTTAAAAAAAAATTCATAACAATTAGTAAAGTTATAATTATTACACACACACATATATTACTTTCTCAATGAGCTACTAGCTTGCTCTATGTTTGTAATTGCACTGTTTATACCCATTTTTGGCACCAACCCATGGGCTAGAGTTGTTGGGCCATTTAATTAAATTCGGCCAGTTTATAAGGGCTTTTCAGAATCAAGAATTAATGGGCCGTGTTAATTTTACAATTTGGAGCAAGGCCCAATTAATTAAAATCCCAAGAGGGTCAAGGAACATATGCGCCTTTGGCCATTTACACAATCATCTAATCGGTTGGATGAGGCCCATGATTTGTGGGAAGTAGTTATGGGGTTCTGGAAGCTCCCCATAAAAAGTGGGATGTGGAGTTCCTTGTAACCAATTTTCAAAGGCCATGGTCCATTATCCTTCAAGTTGCATGAAGCAAGGAAGTGGGTGGTTTTTTGAGCAACCCATAACTGCAAATAACTTCCAATAACCGCCAATGTGGAGAGTGGGTGACAGACACGGGACACATGGTGACGTAAGAAGGCGGTGGAAATCCCATCCTTAGAGCAATTAGACCCTGGCCCTATAAATACCAGTTTTCAAGACAGAAAATGGGTTCCAACACCAGCGCTTCTTATCATTTTACTTTCCAACAAAGTCATCTTTCATTTCTAGTCCACTTTACATTTCCAAGTACCTTGTACTTTTATTTATTTTTACCCGTACCCGTTTACATTTTCTTGTAATCAATCAACTTTGTTAAACCGTTAATTAAGTTGAATTAGTTTTCCTGTTACTTTGTTCTCTTCTTTTCCTACAAGGTTAGAAAATATTGACGTCCACTTCATCACCACGAACCACTTTGTGATCTTGCCCTTTGGATCACACACATTAGACCTTGTTAGAAGTTAGATTGAAGGCAACCGGTCCTAGAAATGTCGGACGAGACAAGTCCTGGCATGCCCGCACTTGCATCAAACGACTAAGATTTTTCGCTAACGCCTGTGAGGTGAAAAAGGGATAAACATCCACTAATACCTAATACCTTCTCTACCTCTAGCCATGCTAATGCATACTCCACTTGCAATTTATTTTTGCTTATAAGTTTACTCAACTGGGAAGTAATGGGTACCAACTGGGCATTGTTTTTAAGTTTACTCAACTAACTCTTCCGATCACAAAAAGACACCTTAGAGGCCAACTCAAACAAAAACCACAAGGAGGCTCTGCACAAGTGGAACATCTATAACTATAAGCACCTTCTTTATGACCATAAAAATACTCTGCAAAACTAAGTGCTAAACCAAGAGCAGGAGACTACAGAAAAATGGACCTGAATCATAGCTTCAAGAATATAAACTTGACTAAAGCCAGAAATACCATCAGCCTGTGCTCAAACCCTCAAAAATTGGAAGATTTTCTTTCAGGAGTTCAGATTGATCTGCCCCAAGCCTACTTTGTGACTTCCTTACCTAATATGTGAATATGAAGAAACTCAAGTATCGACCTCTTTTAGTGTATCATTCAAGCAAAAGTCCACCAAGGCTTTCAGAAAAAATATCAGAACAGTTAGGTTTTCCACTAGGTAGGAGGAGAATAGGACAAGGAGAAGTTGCAGCGAGCTGCAATGAGACTCTGAAGTCTCGAACCCACACATCACACCTAGCAAGAGAGTGCTTTATTCAACAAGCAAACTCCTGGCTTCAAGAGTGGTTGAATTCTGCAGCATAAACTTGGTTACAACACTAGATAAACTATATTGACTTACAAGACATGACTAGACAATCACAACCATAAGTTTTCATGCACAACAATTACTTCTTTCCAAAGCCGGTGGCAACACATTTGGTCAAGGCTATTGATAAGAAAAACTTATTCGTCCATGCATTCATAATAGGCATGATTTCATGAACAAGTGATCTGCATTCAAGGCTTGTTCAAATCCCAAAAAAAAATTCCAGAAACCTTATTGCCCAATGAAATAGACTATTATCATAGCCTCATACGAGGCTAGACATGATATAAAGAATCATTGCATGATTTAGTCCACAGTGCCACATCTTAAGAAAAAGTCAAAACCAGAATGAAAACAAACGGAATATCAACAACTGAGGCAGTGAAGAACTTTCTAATTCAAATCTGAAACAAATAGTTTGTCATCGCACCTATATAAATGTGTATACTAACTGTAAAAGATACATGCTCATGCTCACAATATCATTGGTATCATTGCTACACTAGCAAAATGACTATAGCATCACCGAAAAAAGAATCATGAAAACCTAAATGAGGCGGGCAAACTCACAACCATACCGAAATCAAACCGCATTGGCGTCCACCCATCTCCAATAATGCTTTTTACAAGAAATTGCCGCATCTGTGACTCTGTTCTCACCAGTATCCTCATACTCTGCCCCTTCTTCCGTACAAAAATCCCCATCAGGCAACCCATCCACCACCGCATCCACTGAATGCAACACGTAACGAGCTGGCAAGCCCGGATATGAAACCGAAACCCTCTCCTCCACCTTCTTCACATAAGAATCAGGCACAATCCTAACAACACCATCACCATCCCCAATCACCGACCCAAGCTCTTCTCTCACCGCACGTGCCACGGCAGCCTCAAGGGTTTCCCCCGGCTTCATCTTCTCCGAAAGAGGCCGGTTCCGATCCCGCACAGTACCATCCGATAATTCCTGGTGCCAGAAACAGAAACAATGCCAAAAATTAGATGTTTGGATGGCCAATGTACAGAAAGACGAGAGAAAAAAAGAGAAGTTACATATAAAAATTGATAATTCGTACAAAAACATAATAAAAATTATAAATTGTTAGAACTAAAGGAGTAATCTATTACAATTATAAAGGGAACGCCCCTTTATAAGGTGAATGTCAGTTTTAAGGCTGGCTCACACTTTTTTCCACCCATTAGAGACTTTACTCTTTCCATCTTTTGCATAATAAGATTTGCAAACGCAACTCGCGTGCCCGGGCGTCTAGTATAAAAATAAGCGAAGTCATGCCACAATTTTAAAGGAATACTTGCGAAAGAGAGAGACAACAACAAAAATTCTAGAAAATGTGAGGGACCATTTTATGTATGTTATAAAGATCTCTAAAATTACAGGGGTTGTATATACAAATACAAAACCCTTGAGGGTGACTAAGGCAACCCTTGGTCCCCTCTTGCTTCGCCCTTAGCATCTCCAGCCCTTCTTTTTTAATCGACTCAGAGCCAAAGATCGAGTAAAGCCCCTCTAAACTTACTCCAGTCCTTGTTCAAACTCACACCAGATTGAGTTTTACTCAAAATTTTCACCAAATCAAAAGGAGACTCATATTTAAACCCAAGTTTTTGAAGGCTCGTTCTACTGTTCATAATTTACAACTATGCCATTAACGAAGCTAATACTTAAATGCATGCTACATTTGGGTTTGTCCATTTGGAATACTCTGCTCGTTCTACTGTTCATAATTTGCGCCTATGGCATTAATGAAGCTATTACTAAATGTGTGCCTTACATTTGGGTTAGACCATTTGGAATTCTTCATCACAAAACTCAAACTTTTAGTCAAATTAAGTACAAATTTGAGTAGAGCCGAAGATGCTCACCTGGCGCAATTCGATTAGGACTCGGTTGTTCGACCCGATAATTCGGATGGTAACAACGTCGAGGGCACGGACAGGAGGGCTAGAATCGTCGTTGTCATTGATGAGCGTAGTCTCGCCTTCGTATAGCTCGAGGAAGAGGTTGTGGACGTTCTTGGTGCCGGGCTTGACGCCCCATGAGGCGAAGGAGTCGGAGGGGAGGCGGGGTTTGAGCCAGTCGGAGAGGGATTGCGGGGTGGCGAAGCGGCGGTGGGGGTTAGGGTTAGGGTTTGAGTGGGACATAGTGGGGATTTTGAGAAAGCGACGGGGGTAGTGGTGGTGGTGGTGGGGGAGAGAGAGGGGTTTGGACGGGGAGGAGACGATGAGGAAGAGAGAGAGGGCGGTGAGAACGAAGTCGGGGAGGGTGGTTGTTTGCTTTTTGAGGAGGTGGAGGTGGAGGTGGTTGTGGTGGTGATTGGTTGGGATTGGTGGTGGGTTTTGAGACATAATCAAAAAGGAAGAATTAATGTTTTTGACGAATGTTGGGTGGTGGTACTGGGTGGTGAGTCCATGGAAGAAGAAGACGGTGGTACTGGTATATGTGAATGGTGTTGCTCGGAAATAAGAGGTGGAAGTAAAAGTTCACTATATTAGGAACTTTGACATTTCTATGAATTGAATGTTTTCCTTTTTGTTTTTCCTTCCCACAAGGGTTTTTTTATTAATCGGATGTTCGGATAAGTTAACGCATACTTTGATTATTGTCTCAGCTCGTTTCGAGCCCCACCCGCTGGTGCAAACATAAACTCTTCCGACCTTGCCGGAGAGCCCTAAGCTCCAATGGAAGACGAAGAACAAGCCCAGGTTCTTTCAACGCTTTTCGAATCCATCCTCTCCTCGATCCCCATTCATTTTCTCTTTCCTCAAATCCAGCTTACATCTCTCCAGGATGAGAAGTATATAGCTTGACCACCGTACGATTCTTTCAAAGTTTATCCTTGTTTATCACTCAAAAGGAATTGGAAAGGTCATTATTGAGTAATTCTGACTTTATAAAGCTTTTTGAAGGTTTGTTGGATGAAATGAGGCGACGACGAAGCGGGCTCAAGGAAGGGGTTCCGACCCAAGGGTTGGTGGTGAGGTCATAGGTTTAGGTTGGGATTTGGGATGGGTGTGAACGGGTGGAACACAGTTAGGGCATCGGTTAAGGTGGTGTGTGGTGAAGCATGTTTGAAGTAATTTGTAAATTTTCCCCTCAAAAATTGTCCACTCAATTTTTATTTTGCCACATCTCAGCGTCTAACAAGGCCATGTGTGCAATTTCCATCAGAATTTTGACGAAATATGATACTAGGTGTCTAATTATGATTTATGAGATATTTGGGTGAAAGTTCGAGTGTTTATTTGAAGGACTTTTCCCTAAGAAAATTCTCAGAAAGAATTAAAATCACCAAATGGGTGGCCTGTAAGAGCATGTACATCAACAATAGCTTAAATACCTAATAAAAAAGCACCTTTTTTACTTTATTTATCCATTGTTTTCTATCTCACCACACCAACCTCTCTACTATTCCTCTCTATTCCCATTAAACAATATAAAAAAATACTCCACGTGTGGTAAGGTACTCGGGCAGATTGGGTGTGGGACTGGAGAGAGAGAGAAAGAACAATATTTTACTCTTTTGCTCATGAATAGTTGCTCGGTAGATGTGGAGAGGATTTTTCAAAGAGGAAAAATAGCTTTAGGTTTGCGGGAGACTGCTGCAAGCTGTTTTTGGGCCTTTGATTCGGTAAAACAGCTACAGAGGTGGGTTTTGCTAGTCTCATGTACATGCTCTAAGCCTGCCAAAAGTTCAGTTCTTCACGCCTAGTCCTGCTCTCTAGATACTTTGTGTGGGCTTTTAAAATTGGGCCAGCATTCCAGGATACGCGTACTGGAACAAATATGGCCCGACCCAATAGAAAAAGCAAATGTACAATCCATGATGAAGGTATCTCCTAAGTCACATAATTCGCATACGCGAGCGAGAGCACAAGTATAAAAACTCGTTTGAAACACATTCCAACGTACTAAAATTTGTGAAATGAGGATTGAGATCAAGCGCGAGGATTGAAAATGAGCGCGAGACATTTTGAAAACTTATGTAACTAATATATGCCTCGTTTGTAATTAAAAATTGCTATAAACAAGTACTTGTAAAATTGATGTTTTTAGTACTTTTATATTTAATGAGGTTGATGTTGAGGAGCTTTCTCCCAAATTAATATGAAGTTATCTTTCACACGCAAAGTCTGCACCCTTAGTCGTACGTCACGTGTTCTTGGTCTTTAATGCCTAGCTACTTGTTTTGGCCATGATTTATTATTATTATTTTTGTTGTTTTCTTATTTTTTACTTCATATTTTGCGTTCTTGTTTAGACATCAATAATATAACATAAATATATGTGTGGCTAACCCTTTTTGAAGGAAGCCAATTATTTCTTGCTGCATTAAAATAGAATTGGGGAGGGTGGTGTGTGCAGCACCGTGCTCCGCACCTCTGAGCCGTCGGATCGTGCATCCGACGGCTCAAATCTCATCTTGGCAATAAACGACTCTCGATTATTGGTTGCCGAGATGAGATCCGAGCCGTCAGATGCATGATCCAACGGCTCGGAGGTGTGCATGTAGCATGGTGTTGTGCACAATACCAACCCGAAGTCTATTAAAATAATTGCATAATTAACTTATGAAGGGGACCATGACCATCCCCAACAAGTTGCATCCGCACCTCTGAGCCGTCGGATGTGTCAGCTCAAAAGTGCGCAGCACGGTACTGTGCACATCACTAACCCGAAGTCTGAAATGGAGACCCGATGACAGATCCAAAATCATCAATATCAAAAGAACTAAACAAGTTATAGCACGCACGGTCGTCGGATCGATCCCAAGTGGATTTAATTTAATCCAATTGGGTAAATAGAAATACGATAAGTTTCGATTCATCAGCATTGCACGCAACGTCGACTTGCTTAACATAAGCAGATACTATGTTATACAAGTTTCCTGGAGGTTTTCCATTTATTGGATTTGGTGAATTAATTAACCATAGAATACAGGCCGGAGTTGGTACGTAGCTTCAGATATAACCATGAACGTGAACATATCGATGGCTATGGTAGCTTCAGGAGTTGGTAGCTTAATTCAATAACGAAGAGATTGAACAAAACATACATATAGCATCAAAGGTTCAACTACCGGTTGATAAATATTATTGAGATTTTAAACCTCCGAGATCTATTGAACAGCAAAGCAAAAGCCTCGGTAACAGTTAGACGATATATATATATTAAAAAGTTTGATACGGTTATCTACTACATCATGGTCGTCCAATCTATTATTACTGAAATACAAAATCCTCACCAAACAAGAAAATCATCCTCTCCCTCCTCCACGGATCTCCGCCGCACTTGAGTACCTCTCCCTCATCCCGATCATCTCTGGGCAATAGCTTAGACCTGCACAGAGGGCAGGTCAACTGGCCTTGATCAATCCAACCATCAAGGCACTCCTTATGAAACACATGACAGCAATTGCCCAGCTCTCTCACCTCATCACCCTCACTCATGCACTTCAAACATACTGCACATGTTGAATCACCACCACCATCCTCTTTGCCACACCGGTAATATTCCATAACCGGCAATTTCTCCTTGATCGATCCAGCAGCGAAGTACTGGACCGGTACTTGCACTAAAGAAGGAGACGGGGGAACTGACTCGAACTCGGCCTCCTCGTCTCCGGATTGATCATAACCTGTTTTGAACGAGAGATTGTTCAGAAGGAAGGCGAATTTTGAACGTTTACTCGGAGAAGAAAATCCCATGATACTGGAGAGGAAGAATTTCAAGGGATAGTTGAACATAGAGCTGATAAAATTTCCCCAAAGTGGTAAAACCTGCATTATTAATTATTGTTGGTGCAAAGCATACCATTCTAAGGACTGGTATATAAAGGAAGAATGCGAAGTAACCCGGCCCATAAAGCAATGAAAAGAAAAATTAAGGAGATGAGGCGTTGTTTGGCTTAATAAGTTAAATGGCTCTCTTTTTTTTCTTATTCAAAAAAATTTCGCATTTGTTATTTTTTGTCTTTATTTAAAAAATTAGGTTTTGATCACAATTTTTTACTTTTTAAATCCCTCTCGTCATGACAAAATAATAATTCACAAAAAATTGATAAAAAACTAACAAATATCAAAAAAAAAAAAAGAGAGAAAAAATTCAATGGCTTATAAGGCCAAACTTTACTGTAATTAATTAAGGTAAACTACTAATCACCACCCCCGGTGTCAGGCCCCCCCGACATGGCCCTCCTTCTCTCTTTTACCCTCTCCCTCCCTCCCTCCCTCCCTCCCAGCACTCTCTCTCTTATTTGATTTTTTGGTTATAAAATTTTAAATACTAATAACTTGTTTTTCAAGTATTTTTTTAATAAATTTTATATTTTTAAAATCTACTCAATGAAATCTATCAAACAAGTCTAATATTGATGGTAAAATAATATAAAATGAAAAAATTATATTTTTTACGTAGTCTAAACTGTCTAAAGAGATTGAAAAATATGTTCCAAATTTCAATCCGTTTTTACGTAGTTTAATTATGACCATTTAGAATAAAATGAGCAGAAAATTAAAATCTTTCCACCGGTTCAAACAGATTGAAATTTGAAATACTTAATTTTTTAAACATTTTTAGACAGTTTATATATTAAAAAATATAGTTAAAAAATTAAGTGTTCCAAATTTAAATCTGCTTGAACAGGTGGAAAGATTTTAGTTTCCTGATCATTTTATCCTAAATGGCCATAATTAAATTTTGACTCTAGAACTCTCGTTGATAAGTCCAAAGAGATTTGATTCTAAGAGGCCAAAAATTCATTATGACCATTTAAGATAAAATGAAAAAAAAAACAAGATCTTTCCACTGATTGAACCGGATTGAAAATCGGAACACTAAAATAATTTTAAATAAATAAAAAATAAAAAAGATACAGAGTATAAATATTATTAATTAAATAAATAAAATAACAAAAAATAGGTTCTCGGTATTTTTGGAATGAAAAGGTTACAAAATTAAGGTTGAAAGTAGGAAAAAAATTAATCGCACCATTGGTTGAAAGTTGCAACAGTTGGCCAGTTTGAAGTTGGAAAAAAATTAATTGCACCATTGGTTGAAAGTCCTTCTGACTCACATCATCTTTTTCAGATCAACAGATAGCGTTGGTTGAAAGTTGGACCTACAGCATTTTTCAATATTACCCGTTGCAAAATCGACAGTAGCACCTATTTATTTAAAAAAATACGTGATTTTAACATTTTCAGACAGTTTATATATTAAAAAATATGATTAAAAAATTAAGTCTTCCAAATTTCAATCCGTTTGAACATGTGAAAATATTTTATTGTTCTGATCATTTTATCCTAAATGGTCATAGTTAAATTTTGACTCTAGGGCTCTCGTTTTTTAACCCTAAGAGATATTTGATTCTAAGACTTTCTTAGGGTTAATCAACGAGAGCCCCATATTCAAAATTTAACTATGACCATTTAGGATAAAATGATCAGAAAACTAAAATTTTTCCACTGGTTCAAACGGATTGAAATTTGGAACACTAATTTTTCAAACTCTTTATACATTTTAAATTACCACAAAAATATAGTTTTTCTGTTTTACATTATTTCACTATTGATATTAGGCTCGTTTGATAGGTTTCGTTGAGTAGATTTCAAAAATATATAACTTATTTTTAAAAAATAGGTGAAAAAAAATTATTATCATTTATAATTTTATAAAAAAATAAAATAAAAATAAGAGAATGTGGGAAGAGAGAGAGAGCATGGGTAAAACGGAAAAATCTGACGGGCTGGTGTCAGACCCCCTGACACGGGGCAATTAACAGCTCTCTTAATTAAATGAACTATAGGTGGGTAAGGGAATTATTGAGATGTACCCATCGAGAAGGCGGTCGCTGGTACCCGAAAGGATTTGGACGCAAGATGCTAGTAATTATTACCATCGTTTCAAAATATTTGTTCGGTTCATAAAATGATGATTAAAAAATAATACATTTTTTAAGAATTTTTTTAAACTTTTTTTATAAATTAAAAGAACTCATCGATATCTAGTGAATTGTTAAAAAAAAAATTATATTATTTTTACGTTCTCTTTTTATAGACTGGACAAACATTACGAGACAGAGAGAGTATGTACTTAGAAAAAAGATCCGTTAGTATGCAGTGGCGGACTTAGCAAGAGGCACGTGCCCCCACTCAATGCCTTATCAAGTTGGGAGCGGTGCCTGTTTTGTAGGCACTGCCCCCACTCAATGCCTTGGTAATTTTTCCATCTAAAGTTTATCTTTAGTTCGATTCAGGCCGCAAAGTATTGGTCGTGCACGTATGGATCTTTTCTTAATGATTCAAGACGCTTATAACGTAGAAATTGTCAAATAATTTGTCCACGCAAAAAATCAAATTGATTGAACACCCATTTATAATACATCATTTCACATATTTTTACAATCCAATCCAATTGCACAGTGAGAGGATCCCATAAAAAATCCTCAAGATAAGAATATCTTCTTGTGCAACTGCCTCCGATTTAATACCATCCGCGGAATCGAACAGGAATTGGGAAAGCCACATGTCCGGCGCTTCCACGATCACCATCTTTGTCTTGACTAGAGAGAGTGCGGTCTACCTATATTTTCCGTCTTGACTTAAATATGCCCCAAGTCCCGTGTTTGGAAAGGAACCGAAACAGTCGTTTTGGGTCTTTCCCTTGAAATGATGCATAAGGTATTTGCCGTGGTATACTAGTATCTAGGGGTGTGCAAAAAACCCGCTCACTTGCGACCGGATTCGATTTGAAGGGTTTCGGGCGGGGCCGGTTGGGTATGGGTTCATTTTTTGAAAAAAAATCAGTTTTCAGTTTGGGGCTCGGGGTGCTGTTTTTCTTACCCGATCCGACCAATTCAGGAAGATCAGTATTGGGTTTTAGTCCGACCCGACCAAAGACGACCAATTCATGAAGATCAGTATTGGATTTTAGTCGGATCCGACCCGACCAATCGGTTAGCGGACGATTTTCTACCCCTATTCCGTTCGGTTTTGCGGGTTTGGAAATGCCGATACCTGACCTGTCGGGTCGGGTTTGGGGTCAAACCCGACCCGCCCGACCCGTGCACACCTCTACTGGTATCTAAGCTGAGGTATTCATTCACCCTTTGTCTTTTCTTTTCCGGGCTTCGGAATATCAAGGGGCGTTCACGTTCTCAAATCTCAATCCAATGGGAGACACATGGAGCCCTTTGTCACTTCACACGATCAAACAAAACATGCACTAAGAGCAAGTTTATCAGCTCATGTAAACACTCAAAATTAGCTATTTATCTATGCAAAGTGAAAAAACCCTCAAGCAGCAGATTAGGTAAACCAAAGGGGAGAATACCTCCAGCTACAGTAGATAGGTATATTTAACTAACAACTGTTCATGAGCAAAGCCATTTAATACCATTATTTCCCAAACTTTCCCCTCTCTCCTCTGTTCTTTTCTTGAAAAAGAAATAGTATTTTATTAGAGAATAAGTAAAATAGATAATATTGGTGTAGTGTTGAAAGAGATGTGAGCAGGTAAAATAAAAAAGTGTACTGTTCACCAGCATTTTTTTGGCTATGTACTTGTGTACATGCTCTAAGGATGGGACTGGCTAGCTAGGAGTGTAAAGTGGGGTGGTCGACATCGAAACGGGGCGGGCTTGCAGGGTGGCTGTGCCCACAAAACAGGCACTACCCCCCTCAATGCCTTGGTACTTTTTCCATTTAAAGTTTATCTTTAGCTCGATTCAGAGCCGCAAAGCATTGTTCGTGCACATATGGATCGTTTCTCAATGATTCAAGACACTTATAATGTAGAGGTTGTCAAATAATTTGTTCACACAAAAAATCAAGTTAATTGGACACTCATATGTTACAACTTGATAAGAACAATTTATTTATGCAAAACACCGTTAGACTTTTTTTTTTTCTCTAAGTAAAAATATTTTGATGGAGTGGTTTTTACTTTTTAGAGTCTGATCAACATAGATTTTAGATTTTTGAATGGACAATTTATTTTACGAGTCCCGTTATATAAACAATCCGGATCGACAAGGGGAGAGATGAAGCGGTGGACAAATTGCACTTACGGAGAATGAGATTTCTTTTAACTTATGATATGATAGGAAATAAGAAAAATAAAGTGCCCAAGAAGAACAGAACAATTAAACAAAATTTTAAAAAACATACGTATTTCGCTGCTTCACCATTCAGTTCACCGAGTCCTTTTGACCTATGATTTTTTTTTTCCGGTTTTTTATTTTTCCTTTGTTGAATATATGTATCTTAATGAAAATTTTTAGCATTTGAATACATATGTTTCAAAACTTTTGGATTGGTATATAATTGTAGCTGGTTGTGAAATTCTTTAAGGTTGCGAATAAATAGGTGTCCCCACTATAATGAATTTCTGGGTTCGCCACTGCCAGTACATACTTGAATTTGACAGAGACTCCTTGCCCCATGTACCTCTTTCAAGGAATTTTCTTTCTTGTTAAGATCTGATCAGAAATCTCCCATTAAAAAAAAGCGGATAGAAAAATAATGGTACTCCTAGCAAAGAGACCCTCCCATCTCATACTCTCCGTTAATATGCGGAAATTCTGTATTTAATTTAATGTAGCAGTTGCAACTTGCAATTACGAAAACGACATTCTGCGAATTGGGGATGGCGGTGCTGTGCACCTCCGAGCCATCGGATTGTGTATCCGACAGCTCGGATCTTATCTTGGCAATGAACGACTCTCGATCATTGGTTGCCGAGATGAGATTCGAGCCGTCGGATACACGATCCAACCCGAAGTCCACATTCTGCTGGAGGACTTTTTTTTAAATTTTCTGAGAGAGATATGTGCATATTTTGGAACATGATTAGTGTTTGAGAGATATATGCAAAATATATTCTGTAGGTCTTTTTGTTAACCAAAATGAAAAAAAAAATGAAAAATGAGAACCAAAAAGCTCCTCCTACCCTCACAGTTAACTTCACAGGTAATCTCAAGCCCAAGTTAACATCAAGCTAATTACACTATTGGAATCCAAAAACCTAAAAATTTCTGACCCTAATTTCAACCATTGGAGATGGCCTAAGGCTCTTAGAATGTACTTAAACGCTTTAAAATGTCGATCATGTGTCCATTCTATTTTCGTCTTTGACCTCTTCCCTCCATTTCTCCTATACCATATTGTTTTGTGAAAATAATTTGACTACAAAATACTACAAGAAGTAGTCCATAACTTTTAGCTTAACGAAAACGCCTCCGTAGTTCTCCATATCCTATAATTTTGAGGCTTAGAGCTTTAAAAAAAAAAAGTGACCAATGAAATATTATTTCAGTATCTCGGGGTAGACGTAGATCGAAATCAATTATTTTTCTTTTGTAATTGATGCATGTACGTCTCCTAGGAGCGCGAACACTTCGCCTATATACATTGTTAATAAGAATCATTTCTTTGAAATTTCGTTTAGAATAATTTTCATGATTTTTTGGTATAATTATGGATGGTTAAATAACTTAAATTTAAACCATTGCAAGTAGGCATGTGCAAAAAATCTGTCCATCCGCAGACCCGACCTGACCCGAAGGGTCTCGGGCAGGGTCAAACATGTGGTTCGGTCGGGTACGGATTCACTTTCTATTAAAAATCGAATTTTGGTTCGGGGTTCAAATTGGTGCGTTTCTTACCCGACCCGACCAGTTCACAAAGAATAATTCAATTTTTGGTTCGACCCGACATAAAAAATCAGACTCGCGGACGGTTTTTACCGCTTGTTCGGTTCGGATTCTGGGCCTAAAATAATGTTACCCGACATGTTGGGTTCGAGGGTCAAACCCGACCCGCTTGACCCGTGAACACCCCTAATTGCAAGCATGCCTGTTGATACTTTTTGGTACCAACTCCGAATTTCAGTCATGACTCCACCAATAAGTATCTATTTTGGAGACAAAATCTCTAAAAAGTACGGTGGGTCTCTCGTAGATTCTCTTATAGAATGCAAAAAGTGGGAATAAATAACAAAATTTCCCTCCAATATGTTACATTCATTCTTCATTTTAGAGTTTTGGAAATAGGTTGGAGATGCTCTTACTGTGCACAATTGCAATACAGGGTTTCTTGTGTCCCAATCAAATAAGGGGAAAAAAGAATTCTGCAAAAAAAAGAAAAGAAAAAGGCCGGGCTTATTTTGGCGATCCGAATGTAGCCCAAATACATAGGGAGAGTGGACAGGAAAAGGACGTTAGTGGGCCGGGGGCCCAGTATCAGAACCCAGCTTTGAGACGCACTCTCAGAGTGCCAGTTTGAACCGGGCCTTTAGCAGAGTTGTGGTTATGTGCTGCTATTGTTACTCTAATTAGCAGGTTGGTTAATGGATTGGGTCATTGGCCTCGCAGCTTCCCCCAACGACAAGGACCGTTTAGTCACCTTCATTTGTACTCTCTGGGCTATTTGGAAAACCCGAAATGCAAATGTCTTTTCCGACACTCCTTTCCTTTTCCTCTACTGGTCTTGCACTAGCAGCCAACCATGCTCTCTGGTTCAAAAGGGCATCTGTTTGGAATGACCGGGCATCAACCTTGCCTAGCCCACCACCATCTCTCTTGCCTTCGATAACTTCCGCGACAACCTCGTTCATGATTAAACCCCACCCTTCGTTTATTCTCTAGGACCAACGGGTTGCGCATATCCTCGTGGATGGGGGCTTGGAAAAGAGGGGCTAAGCGAAGTGGTCTTGGTTTCTGTGCTTCCCAACCAGATGGGACTCATATCTACCAATGCTCTATCTCATGTTGTACTACGACTCCCCTTCAAACAGAACTCTCAGGCTATTCTTATTAGTTGTTACATGGGCTGTACAGTTTAATTTCAATCTTGCTTTCATCTATTCTGATTGTTTAAATGCTATTATGCAATTGGTAGATGTGTCTGATTCACACTATGCGGATAAATTTTTGTTGCATAACCTTGGTCGTGAACTCTCCAAATTAGATTTTTGCAGGTTATCCAAGGTTGATCGCAAGGACACGCACCCGCCCCACTATCTAGCAAAGCGGGGTTTGCTGTCTCCTTCCACGTCACCAGATACAAGGGGGATTCCGTTTTGGACCTGAGCTACTGCTGATAGCCATCTTTTGTTCATGTAGCTTCCTTTTTGTTGAATATATTGTGGTGTTGTGTTTTCACTTCCCTAATAATCTATAAACCTTATTTCCTCCATCAATGCATTTCTAACATTTTCCCAAAAAAAAAAAAATAGCAGGTTGGTAGGAATTAGCTAGGAGTTATAACCACACGAGTCCAGGATATGTTCCCACAGGATTGGCTTCGATTAATTTGGCTACTGACTAGTTCGGTCCATTTTGCTCATCCGGTCCGTCCAAAAGTATTTTCGACTGCTCAGATTTAAAGAGGGTATTTTTAATTTTTTTTTCCCTATAAAACAATCCTTTAAATATGGGCCCGGATGCATCAAATGGACCGAATTAGCCGATAGAAAACTAGAAATCAGCTAGGAGTAACTGACCGATGATGTGTATTAATTGGTATGCTCTATCGATATGTGCTGCTATTGTTACTCTAATTGGCAAGTTGGTAGGAAACTAGGAATGAGCTAGCTGGGAGTAACCACACGAGTCCAGGATCTGTTCCCACACACCGTAAAAGTGCTTGAAACCAAGGAGTTAGGGTGCTAGTACTGTTGTTCTTAGAGGTTCTCCAACTCGTGCCAGTAGGGTTAACTGTGTTATAGGGAGTATTAATCAATGACTATAGTTAGTAATTTTTTTTTTTTTTTTGGTAGTATATAGTTATAAGTTGGTTTGCTAAGTTTTGATTACGAGCTTGATTTTCATATTCCTACACGTATGTTATCGGTACATTGCTTGGTGTCTAAGCTATATAGATTTATACTATTTCAGTTACGGTCAAATTACAATTCGCTACATCGTTTTAGCTCATAGTACCATTTTCTTTAATCCAACGTTGAAAGAATTCACCGGAATATTAGCATCAATCTGCGAAAATCTCCGAATTTTAGCATCAATCCACGGGCCAATTCGGTGGGTAATTCACTTTGTGCATTCCAATGGGGCCAAAAGATCCAGTTAGGAAATTGCTGTTGAATTTCAGTTGCTTTAGTTTTGGTTTGTGAGGCCTAGGCCGTAATAATACCACACTATGAAAAGTAGGCCTACACTGAAATGATTCATCAATCGTAGGCCGACATACAATCAAGGCTTAAGGAATACATGCGATGCAAGATCTTTTGTGCAACTGTGCCGAAGAGTTTTTCGGCCATCGAATTTAAAATCTGAAAAAGATATCATACAATTCAACGTCCGAAAAATCTCTCGACGCAAAGGCATTGGGATTTTCGGGACAGAAGAGATTGGACAACAGTAAAGCTTGCATACGAAATGGTAAAAAGCAATGGAAGTCCAAAGGTACGGTGGCGCGTTAAACGTGTCTCCAACATGAAGATAAGATTGGAGATTTCCGGTGTCCATACCTTAGCAGACTTTTTATGTGGAAAAAAAACAAGTGTCGTAGGTTTCTGTGGGACAATGTCTCTCCTATCTCCATATTACGTGGGCCTATTATAATCGCAAAGGAAATCCAAATTATGTCCTGATTCAGATAACCTTGACACAAGTCTCTCTTTTTCGGGGTGCTCTCTCTAAAAATCTCCAAACCCTAGCTGCCGACAATCCTTTCCCTCCTTCCCCACCCTCCTTCTCAGGCAGCATGAAGGAAGCATGAAGGAAGGAGAGGGATCCTTCCCCTCCGATCTCTCTCCCTCTGTTCTCTTCCCCCACCGTCGAACCATTTTCTCTCTCGATTCTGTGACTGAAATTCGGGCGTACACTAGGAATCGTTTTCAGGCGACGTTCCGGGACTTCGGTCTCAGTGGTTGCGGGTAAAATATTGTCCACCACCGTTTTCAGCCTCCATCTTCTCAGATCTGTTATCTGATGCCATCTATCGCGTCTGTTGGGCAACCACCTCCCAACAATGTGATCCTATTTTGTGAAGTAGATGTGGTGGTTATGAGTCTATCAAGGTGGTTGGGAAAGAGTGACGATAGATGTCTCGGCAGTGTTTCTTTTATTTTGTTATTTGTTTTAATAATATCCTCCTTTTGGGGGGGGGGGGGGGGGGGGGGGGGGGGGCGTGTTTCTCATTTTGCAGGACGGCGCATCTATACGCTTATACGCTCTTTCTATTGGCGAGTCCGATCTATGGACTCCCAACCTTGCCCCCTTAAGATTTTTCGATGAATATTACCTCTCACCTTTTGGAAAAAAAAAAAAAAAGAAGCTAACCTAGACAAGAGAAAATTTTATTTTCTTGTGAAAATTGTCACCACTTACCATTATGCCTATGATTTTTTTACTTTCTACGGGGATCCGTATCGAATATTAAGGGTAATTTAGTAACTATAATAAGTATTTTCTTACAAGATTCTTACAAAAACTTTTCACTTTTTTATTCTTTTACTTAAACTTTCTTTCATTTTTATTTTCTAACATAAACCTCTTTTTAATCAAACGGACCCTAAAGGGAATCAAAACAACCCACCCCTGCGGGATTTGTTTGAAATAAATTCAAGCAAGCCCACAAGTTTAGTGAAACCATGTCGGCTTTAGTGTTGAAAATGTGGAAATGGTGGAGAAAACATGGACCAAGTAAACATTGAGCACCTCAGCACCTAGGAATACAATCCAACCCAATTCACAACGTGTCATCCTTTTGTAAGTATTCCCTCCGTCCCATTAAGTTGACTAGCAAATGCTCGTGCCTGAAAACACGTCTCAAACAATCAGAATACGAAAACAAATACTGAATTCGCGTGTAATATACGGCTCAAGCAATCACAACACGCGAATTAATACTGAACTTGTGTGCAATATACTAACCCGTGTCCAACAAATTCAACTATGTTCTAAACAATAACGCAACATATCCATTGATAAACAACATAATCTTAATGAAAAGGAAATGGGTAGAAAATATACAAAAAATAATGGAAGAACTCACCTCGGTGGTTTCGGTTAAGTAGATTTTGGTGGTATTGAACTTTCCAAGAGGGAGAGAAGAGGGGACAGGTAGAGAAAGTAAAGAAGAATAATGTGAAAATCATATCAACGATGTATAGAAAATTCTATTTTCAGTGATTTCCATGATGTACGTTTGATGGCCTAGAAATAGGGAAGGATAATGCTGCAGATACTGACCCAAGCACACAAATCGTATGTATCGACCATTTGTAGGGCCCACTCCGAACCTGCATGGATGATCCTAGCAGTTCAATAATTTTAAAATAAAAGCCGAGTGAGTTTGAGAAAAATCAACTCCATCCAATATGTATAAGTGCTCGGTCCAATCTTCTCATTTTTCATCCAATCTTTCCATTTTTTTTTATGAATTTTCAAAAATGGAAAGATTTGATCAAGCACTTACACATATCGAATGGAGCTGATTTTTCACGGGCCCACTCGTTATTTTTTTAAATATTGAAGGGGTCAGATCATTCATGCGGGGCCCGAAGTGGGCCCTGTGTACTGTCAGTGGCCATGGTTGGTGTGCTCGGGTCGGTATCCATAGAGTTTTCGAATAGGAAAAGGAATGTTGGCTTTGATTTAGGTGATCTCGGTGGCTTTGATTTCGGTTTTGTACAAAGGTTAAATACGATTTTGATTTTCATTTGAATAATGTCTTAATGGGTGGCTTTGAATACAATTTCTTAATGAGAGTAATTTAAGGAGAGAGAGAGAGAGAGAGAGAGAGAGAGAGAGAGAGAGAGAGAGAGAGAGCTCTTCATTCTTTTGATCTAACGGCTAGAGAGAGAGAGCTTCATTCCTTTGATCTAACGGTTATAACCTTATCACTAAGTATAATGAACGGCTGTAGATGCATCTATGTTTGTATACGTAGACATTTTTAAAGAAAATTGCTCTGTTTTATAATATAGATTTCCTTCAAAATTAGGTGCAATTTTTAAGCTTAAAGTTAATGTATTCACTATTTTTTTTTTCTTTTTTGTGCAATATAGATCTTTTGAGTCGTTCTAAAATAGAACGAAAATTTGTTTTAGTAAATAAATTATTTAAATTTTGAAATTACACGTAATTTAGTAGGAGACCAACTTTGTAGGATGAAGGGAAAAGCAGTCAATAGAAAAATATTAGGTTCGATAGTGGCCCTTTTCGACGGTAAATTTGGAATACCTAACATTAGTCTTCTAAGTACAAAAAGAGTTTGTTTAGTTGAGGGGCGGCTCAAATTAGAGTTTAACTTTCACAAGTAAATCATGTTTTTTCAATGAGAAATGATTTTGGCACTCAATTTTTTGAAAAATGCACTTCAAAATTTATCTTCTAATGTCTTACGAAGCACAATAGAAAACAATTTTTGAAGTGCATTTATCAAAAAGTGAAATGCCAAAATCATTTCTATTTTTACCGTTAGTGGCCATGGTCGGTGTGCTCGGGTCGGTATCCATAGAGTTTTCGAATAGGAAAAGGAATGTTGGCTTTGATTTAGGTGATCTTGGTGGCTTTGATTTCGGTTTTGTACAGAGGTTATATACGATTTTGATTTTCATTTGAATAATGTCTTAATGGGCGGTTTTGAATACAATTCCTTAATGAATGGCTGTAGATGCATCTATGTTTGTATACGTAGACATTTTTAAAGAAAATTGCTCTGTTTTATAATATAGATTTCCTTCAAAATTAGGTGCAATTTTTAAGCTTAAAGTTAATGTACTCACTATTTTTCTTTTCTTTTTTGTGCAATATAGATCTTTTGAGTCGTTCTAAAATAGAACGAAAATTTGTTTTAGTAAATAAATTATTTAAAATTTGAAATTACACGTAATTTAGTAGGAGACCAACTTTGTAGGACAAAGGGAGAAGCAGTCAATAGAAAAATATTAGGTTCGATAGTGGCCCTTTTCGATGGCAAATTTGGAATACCTAACATTAGTCTTCTAAGTACAAAAAGAGTTTGTTTAGTTGAGGGGCGGCTCAAATTAGAGTTTAACTTTCACAACAAGTAAATCATGTTTTTTCAATGAGAAATGATTTTGGCACTCAATTTTTTGAAAAATGCATTTCAAAATTTATCTTATAATGTCTTACGAAGCACAATAAAAAACAACTTTTGAAGTGCATTTATCAAAAAGTGAAATGCCAAAATCATTTCTATTTTTCAAATTCCCAATATGTTAATCCTCTTTGGTTTCGAGTAGGTCTATCAATGGACCGGACCCGATCCGAAAAATTCCGATTCGAATCCGATAACGTCGATCCGATAATCCGAATCCGGTAATCTAAATACGGATCGGATTCATATTAGATTAAATCCGTTATCAATCTGAATCCGAACTTTATTTTTTAATTTTTTATAAAAAAAGTAAAATTTTTATTTTGAATTTTTTTTGAGAAATAGTATTTTTAATTTTATTTACAAAATATTTTTCTTTGAAAAAAAATTGTATTTTTTTGATAAATAATTTTTTTTTTGCTAAAATTTTTTAAGTACAAAAGTTTTCAGATCGGATTCGGATTTTCAAATCCGGCCCATTAACAGGTCTAGTTTCGGGCAAAAGATGTCAAGAAAAGTTGCCACTCATGACGGACGGTGTATATATATATAAATAAAGATCATCGTATAGATTAATTTGGTTGTTGGACAACTTTCATCACAATGTTGTTTATTCTACTATTGATTTTGTTGTGAACGGTGGGTCTCTTGACAAAGAGTGTAGAACATAGTTTTTATCAATGAGGCCTATAACCATTTAAATTTTCATCAGTATTTGAAGGTGCCGTGCCAACCAACGCAACTTCTTTTGACCCCTTCGCTTAAGAGTTTTTATATTTTGGATTTCAATTATTATCGTATTTTTCTCCGATCATTGTTTTTATTTTTCTCTTTATCTCCATCCAATTATTATCCATATTTTTAATCATTACTCTATTTTTTTCTACGCTTATTATCTACAAATTAAAATTCAAAATCTTAAAACGAACGGAATTGTGTTTTTCAAATAAAAAAAAATACTACTGTATACTCCTCGGGCAAGTGAGATAGATACTCCTACCCACAGGTGCCGTCACTGGCATGACGTGTGATCCCGGGCGAAAGCAACGCGAGGCGAGAGTACATGACTGAACCATCGCCTTCTCTCTCTCTCTCTCTCTCTCTCTCTCCCTTCAAGCAATTTGATTGGAATTGGCTCACAGCTGTATGTACCTGTAATTGGCAATCAGTGCTGTTCTGTCCCTGAAGAAGTACATTAATTTAATTTACACCGCTTGCTACTAGTAGACTGTTGACTTGGAGAATTGTTTTGGTTGCAAATAGGGTACCACGCTGTCCTGCATACGTGGTACCCAGCACCCAGTAGCCAATCAGCTTGTGCCAGCAATATGAAATGGCAGACTGCGTCGGTAACATTGTACACTCAATTCACGTGCTTCGATAAAACACAGGGAGTAACGAGCTCTCTCTCTCTCTCCCTCTCTCCCTCTCTCTTATGCACATTCTTCTCTCTTACCCAACGACCCCAACAGGCAACAACTTTACTAGGTGTTTTCGGTAATGAAAAATTTATAGATTTTTATTTATGATTAAAAAATTGTTAAGTGCTTTTGATAGTAAATAAGTTTTTGAGAAATGTCAAATTATTTCCAATGGTGAATAAGTTGATGATGGATTTATGAGTGGAGTTACTGCATCAAAAAGAGCTTTTGTTGACAACATTTTTGTTAGTGGAAACGTGATGATAAAATCCTGAAACTTTTTTTGTTAATGAAAACATAATGATAAAATACGTTACTTTTTTTAGTGTTTTTTTTGTTAGTGAAAACACCCCTAAGATTGCGTTCCTTTAAACCCATAAGTCTGAAACTTATTTTAACATTTTTTATTTTTCGTAACTTTTCGTTAAGTTTTTTATCGTAATTTTGAAATTAATCGTTTGTCTCGTCAAGATGAATTGAAAAAGTATAAAAATATAGACTAATATTGAAAAGATTCAAATAAGACGATATTTTAGACAAATAAAGTAGTTATTTGATACTTTTTCCGTCTATAATGAACTTTTTTTTGCTTTCGGTATTGATTTTGTATTTTTTTAGACTCCTTTCGTGGAGACAAATGATTAATCCGAAAAATATCACGCGAATCCAATAAAAATTTAGGGCAAAAAACGACCAAAACACGTAAAACAAAGAAAAAAAGTGAAGTTAAAAAGAATGCAGCCTAACTTTGAGATCTCTCTTCTCTTTCGTTTCCCAACCGAAACCACAAATTAAAAAGTTGTAGTCATCCATAATGTTCTTCTATGAATTACGAAAATAAATGTTGAGAAAATATTAATGTTCTTGTATGAAATAATATAAATAGTTACAATTAAAGATAAGAAGAAAATCTGAATGAGTGGTTATAATTGAAGATAAGAAGAAAATCTGAATGAATGGTTATAATTGAAGACAAAAAGAAAATCTGAATGAGTGGTTATAATTGAAGATAAAAATAAAATCTAAATGAGTGGTTATAATTGAAGATAAGAAGATACGAAGAAAATCTGAATGAGTGATTATATAAGAAGAAAATAAATTACATAAAGAATATTAAATAAATAAGATAAACGAATTAAGGAATTAAATAAAAAAGGATTTTAGTTAAATAAATAATATTAATTAAATAAAAGAGAAAAAATATATATAAAATATTAAATAAAGAAAAATAGATAATTAAAAGAGGAAAAAGATATAAAGAAAAAGAGATAAAAAATAATTAAATAAATAAGGTAAAAAAATTAAGAAATTAAATAAAAATGGGATGTAGTTAAAAGGGTGGGAATTGGGGGGAAGGGACAGCAACGTGCTGTCCCGGCCAAGGGGGCCCCGCTTGGCCTCGCTCTGACTATTGGAAACGTTCACTTCGTAGAGCTTGTCAAGTTGAATAAGTATGCAAAAAATCAGTTTGATCGGATATGTTTAAGTGCCTGATCGGAACACATATAACTTGCCAATAATGGGTTCAAGTAGATTTGATTCAGTGTTTCAGACCCATTCTTTTCAAGACAAAAAGGTTTTGATTAGACATTTAATGATATCCGATCGAACTGATCTTTTTTTCCCACATATTTGTTCAACTTGACGAGCTCTACGAAGTGAACGTTTCCGATTGTTGAAGCGAGACCAAAGCGGGGCCCCCTCGGCCGGGACAGCAGCCCCCTCAAGTCCAGAAAGTAACTACTTTTATGCATAAATTTTTAAATTTTTTTGCATCGTATTAAAGATCTCGATTAGTACTTTAATTTGGTGGGAAAAAATTCAAAAAATTATACACAAAAGGAGTTGATTTTTTTTATTTAAAAAATAACACTATTTTTCATGGTAAACTCTCAACGTGGAAACAGAGGAGGGAGTATAAACAATCAATAGTGCGAGTCAGGTTCTTCATGGTTGATTTGGTTATCAACAAAGGTGGAAATTAAATTTGGTGAATCCTCATATTCCCCACTGGAATTTTTGCCAATCTTAATCCGAAATTGAGATTCTCCTCAAAAGAATCAGGAAGTATATTTATTTATTGCTAAAAATTGAAATTATCCAGAAATCACCCAAACCCGCTCTTATTGATGAGCAGCAAATTACCCAGGACTTTAATGAAAGAAAGGAGAAAAATGGAAGCCAAAGGCCAGACCCAAAAAAGTTCTGGACAATAAATACACCAAAAACATTAGTTCCAATTTCCAATGTGCTTCATCAATCTTCACTTAAGCTCCACATCTTCGCAGTATTTTGGGTTTCAATGGGTGATTGTTTTTTTGATGATGAAAGATGAAATTTACAATTCAACAAAAAATGACGATGAGATACTGGGAAGAAAAGAGGAAAATGGGTTTCAGATTTGTGCGATGAGAGAGAAGAGAGGGACAAGGACGGTTTTGAGAGAGAGAGAGGGAGGGAGAGATTAAAGTAGGAGATATCGATAAAATAAATGTACGAACAGATAGTATAAAATATTATAACTGGGATTCGTTTATTATTGGGAAAATAATAATTACTAGGCTGATTTATGGCGTTCGAAAATTGACAATTGAAGCTAGTATTAGATATCCTTTAAACAAATTCGCCTCCCGGTACTCACAGGTCACTTGAACGATAGCATCCCATAATTACCCGAACGTAGGGGTTATGGGAGAGTTAGACCTAGTCTTGTTCGCTTGGGGGACTCAAAACACCCTGAGCACGATCTTTAATAAAATTTTTTTATCTATCTTTTTCTTCCCTCATTACTTTCAAAAATCTCTTTTAAAATCCAAAACTAATAGGGTCAATTTTCCCACATTCTTACAGAATTTCAGTAGTCATTTCTGTTTGGGAAATTTCTAGGCCGGTCCTACGTGGATTGACTTGTTTCCACAAGATTCTTGCACGCACATGCGCACAATTACTTCTCCCAGCCAGTCCTATGCCACGACGCCTAGACTTGTCCCCACAAGATTCTTGCGCGCACATGCGCACAAGCCCTATGCCACGACGCCTGCTTTTTCCCTTTCTCCTGCATGGTTTCTTTCACTTCTCTCTCTCTCTCTTTTCATTTTAAATCTTAAAATAATTATAACTCTTGTGACACATATATATATATATTTTTAAATTTAGATATTTAAAATCTACTCGATGAAATCTATCCAATAAGTTAAATATTGAATATGAAATTATGTGTAAAAATAAAATAATTATTTTTGGTATAGGCTTCTCTTTTTATTTTAAATTCTAATCAACAATTAAAAATTATAATTAACAGTTAAAACTTTGCTAATTAACAGTTAAAATTGAAATTTAGGATTAAAATTTGGGGATTGAAAATAATGCTAATTAAAAATTAATATTTCTACTAATTAACCGTTAAATTTAGGATTTATAGTTTTGGGATTAAAAAATACTATTAATTAACAATTAAAAATTAATATTACTGCTAATTAACAGTTAAAATTGGAATAGGAGTAAATTTCATTCGATAGATCTGTATGAGTAAATTTTGAATATACAAAAAATAATAATGCAGAATAAAAATTATAAAGATTCAAAGATTTATTAAAAATAAAAGAAAGAGAGAGAGGACAGAAGAGAGAGGAGAGAGTGTGTGTAGAGAGAGAAGAGAGAAAGCGAGTGTGTCAGGAGAGAGAGAGCGCGCGCTTTGTGTGTGACTGTGTGTGGCGAGAAATTATTCGGTGCCCCAAAGGCAAGGCCACGTGTTGCCCCCGACCGGTTTTTTTTTTTTTTATCCGCAGGTGCCTCCACTTTAAATATCTACTGACACGCGTTTTCTTTTCCTCTGTTCCACTAGACACAATCTTTTCTCTAAAATTAAGTGTTTCAAATTTCAATACGTTTGAATGGATGAGAAGATTTTATTTTTTTATCATTTAATTCTAAAGGGTCAAAATTAAATTTTGACTATAGGGCTCTCGTTAATTAACCCTAAGAAAGTCTTAGAATCAAATATCTCTTAGGACTAACCAACGAGAGCCCTAGAGTCAAAATTTAATTATGACCCTTTAGAATTAAATGATCAGATAAATAAAATCTTCTCACCCATTCAAACGGATTGAAATTTGGAACACTTAATTTTTCAACATTCAGTTTATATATTAAAAAATATGGTTAAAAAATTAAGTGCTTCAAATTTCAATCCGTTTGAATGGGTGAGAAGATTTTATTTATCTGATCATTTAATTATAAAGGGTCATAGTTAAATTTTGACTCTAGGACTCTCGTTGGTTAGTCCTAAGAGATATTTGATTCTACGACTTTCTTAGGGTTAATCAACGAAAGCCCTGTAGTCAAAATTTAATTATGACCCTTTAGAATTAAATGATCAGATAAATAAAATCTTCTCACCCATTCAAACGGATTGAAATTTGAAGCACTTAATTTTTTAACCATATTTTTTAATATATAAACTGAATGTTGAAAAATTAAGTATTCCAAATTTCAATCCGTTTGAATGGGTGAGAAGATTTTATTTATCTGATCATTTAATTCTAAAGGGTCATAATTAAAATTTGACTCTAGGGCTCTCGTTGGTTAGTCCTAAGAGATATTTGATTCTACGACTTTCTTAGGGTTAATCAACGAGAGTCCTATAGTCAAAATTTAATTATGACCATTTAGAATTAAATGATCAGATAAATAAAATCTTCTCACCCATTCAAACGGATTGAAATTTGAAGCACTTAATTTTTTAACCATATTTTTTAATATATAAACTGAATGTTGAAAAATTAAGTGTTCCAAATTTCAATCCGTTTGAATGGGTGAGAAGATTTTATTTATCTGATCATTTAATTCTAAAGGGTCATAATTAAATTTTGACTCTAGGGTTCTCGTTGGTTAGTCCTAAGAGATATTTGATTCTAAGACTTTCTTAGGGTTAATTAACGAGAGCCCTATAGTAAAAATTTAATTTTGACCCTTTAGAATTAAATGATAAAAAAATAAAATCTTCTCATCCATTCAAACGTATTGAAATTTGAAACACTTAATTTTAGAGAAAAGATTGTGTCTAGTGGAACAGAGGAGAAGAAAACGCGTGTCAGTAGATATTTAAGGTGGAGGCACCTGCGGATAAAAAAAAAACCGGTCGGGGGCAACACGTGGCCTTGCCTTTGGGGCACCGAATAATTTCTCGTGTGTGGCTTATTTTTATGTCTGACCATTTTTTTTTGCAGTGTTGCATGTACGGTGTTCCTCTTCTCCCCATTGACCCGCAAGTCTAGACGCGTGGGGGAGAGAAGAGAGAGAGAACAGAAATGCTACACGCACAGCAAACACACACAGATTTTGTGCACAGATTTTTTTTGGGGCCCACTACGGGTTCTATACAAATAATCCGAGCCGTTCATTAAATGTAAAACATTTTTTCAAGGGCCCCCGCAAAAAATCAGCTCAATCCGATATCTATAAGTGTTTGATTTAATCATTTAACTTTTCATTATCCGGAGATTCGAATGAAAAGTTAAATGATTGAATCAAGCATCTATGAGTATCGGATTGAGCTGATTTTTTGCAGGGGATCTTGAAAAAATGTTTTACATTTAATGAACGGCTCGGATTATTCGTGTGGAACCCGTAGTGGACCCCACAAAAAATCTGTGCACAAAATCTGTGTGTGTTTGCTGTGCATGTAGCATTAACGGTGAACATGGGGAGGCAATGAGACAGGCGCGTGGGACTTTTGAATAAGAGACCTATTGAGCATATGGACTTTTTTTGGAGAAAATAATGGCCCAAGACGTGTTTTGATAATTAATACCTGTCAAGAACAAATTAAGAACATTTGTTAATGCTGAAAATGTCATTGATGGATATTAATTATTAAACACGTCCTTAGCCGTCATTTTCCCCTTTTTTTGAGGAGGATCTTCCCATCCATAAACTAAAAAGTTAGGACGAGTCAGGAATTAGGCCCCGTTCCACAAACACAAGTCCGACACAATAGTAAATAATTGAACTACCAAAAGACGAATTCAACTCAAACGAAGTTCACTAAACTGTATTTACCAAAAACAAGTCTAAGAAACAAAAAAAAGGTGAACAAATTGATTTTGCCTTGGGACTAGAAGACAAAAAATTATTGCAGCCACCGATTAAAAAATCGAGAGAACAAACTAATTAACAAAACCAAAGTTTAACAATTCTAGGTACTGATTACTCGTTGCACGTTCACTTACTGTAATTATCACAAGGCTGCTGATTTTTCCATTCATTTTTTTGTTAATGTCACTCTCTTGCAAGTGTATTTTTGGTATAAAATACACTTACAGGAGAGTGGCGTTAACAAAAAAGGGAGTGACAAAATCATTTCTCTTATCACAGACAGTTGGTGTACAAATTGATTTTTGCCTTTAGACCAAAACCCAGACAAACAATTCAGTAAACCAATGATAAACACCAATTACGAACTAGTAATCTATAAACAGAGATTAGAAAAACCTACTGATGTGGACAAATGGTCGAGGCCGAACCAACACCTCACTTTCATTTTTCAAGGCACGCTCGGCCCGGCCCTGTTCGGCAGCAAACCAAACAATTCCAACTACTTTAAGGGGCCGTTCAGCTAAATAAGCCTAGTGGCTTATTTTTTTGTTCTTATTCAAATTTTTTTCGCATTTATTAGTTTTCGTCAATTTTTTGGGGATTATTGCTTCATCATGAAGAAAGAAATCTAAAAGTAAAAAATTACGATCGAAACCTAATTTTTTTGAATAAAGACAAAAATAAGCCAATAAACTAATTTTTTCATCTTTATTCAAAAAAATTGAATTTCGATCATAATTTTTTGTTTTTAAATTTCTCTTGTCATGAAGAAGCAATAATCTCCAAAAAACTAACAAATGCGGAAAAAAATTGAATAAGGACAAAAAAAAGAAGCCATGTGGCTTATTTAGCCCAACGGCCCCTAAATATATTTATTTATCCAACGTAGGACAAATAAGTTACAACTAATTCTAATGGTCCTTACCCCAAAAAAAAAAAAAATTCAAATGGTTTATTTTGGAGACAATTTCCAATTCACCTTTTTTTTTCCAACATAAAATTAGACTATTCTTGTGATTTAGCAGTCCATTTAATACTATTTGTTCATACATCTACCGATGTTTGATCAAATCGACTTTTTTCCGCCTTTAATTCTCTGCAAGATATACAACATAAACAGTTCAGATGTATCCAATTGCCGAATAGTATCAGAGGATTCACATAAAAAAAAAATCCTCAGACAATAATATCCAATAACACTGTGAGAGGATGGGATAAAAAAATCCCAAGACAAGAATATCTAATTGCACTGGCCGGTCCTTTACTGTCGTTTGGGATTTTGGACTTCAGATTTTATTTTTGCGCATGATTTTTCAATAAATTTTATTTCAATTATTAGTCTAATTTTTTTTTTATCTCTCTTCACTCATTATTCAAAATCCAAAATCCAAATCCTAAAACAAACATGATCGATATCTTATCTTGACTAATAAGTATATGCCCCAAATTGAACGTTTGGAAAGGGTCGTTTTGGGTCTTCCCTTGAAATGCAAAAGGTTGTGCCGTGGTATCTAAGCTGCGGTATTCATTCCCCCTTTCACTTTTCTTTTCGGTGGGCTTCACGAAGGGGCCCCCGTAAAGTTATAGGGACCGATTCAGTCCCCTATCAAAATCGTACTGACGGCCGCGCTGGATCATCTTTGGCCATCTTACGATCGATCCGAGCTGTCAAAAAATTCTATAAAAAAAAACAAGGGGGCTTACACGGAAATCAACGGCATCCGATGTGTGTAAGATGTTTGATCCAAACACCCTATTTTTCGTGTATATATGTATATACGATTTCGGTAGGTGATCGGTCGGTCCCTATGGCAGGACTCCAAAGGGCCTTTTGTCACTTCACACTATCAGACAATGTTGGATGCTATCTTTCAAATTGGAGGGCCAGTCAAGTAGGAGGTTTCAGAGTAAAACACCAAGGATGGGACTGGCTAGAGTGTAAAGTGGGGTGGTCGACACTAGAGGCTGTGCCCATGTAGACCTTGACGCGTAGAAAAAACTTGTAAGAAATTAAATCGATCGGATATCGAAAGAGAAGTGAATGAATCACAATTTTTTGGTACAGTTTATAGGTGTCGGGAAAATTATGAATGGATCACATTTTTGTAGGCACAGCCATTGCCTTAGGCATATCAGGCCCTCCATTCCAGTCGACACCCCTTCAGAAACATAATTCTGTTCACTCTCTAAAATCTCATTTGATAACAGTGATAGATGAACGTGATTTGTAAGCAGATGAGATTTGGATTGGGATTGGGATTGTAATTGGTAATGAGAATGGATTGTTAATGAGAAGAGATTGATAATGAGTATATTTGTTTGGAATGAGATTAGATGATGAGATTGAATTGATAGAAGGAATTGGTAATAAGAAGGGATTAGTAATGAGAAGGGATTGAGATTGGACTATTAATACCATCTCCCCCAGGGTATTAGCAATACACTCAAATTGGGGTCTTAGCAGTCCGACCGGATTGATAGTCCGGATCAATTTTGAAAAAACAAACAAGGTATTGATAATACTCTTACTCTACCAATCCAATTCCAATCCCTTGGAGGGTTATCAAACGGGGCCTAAGGAGTGATTATTCACTACTCCTAAAACACCACGTGTGACCGTGAGATTTTTTCTAGCACGCATGGTTTGGAGGTCAAAAATTCGGTGGTGAGCATGTGGTACTTGTACTGGAAAAGGGTCTTCGAGCATCACGTGGCAGGTGACGGAGCCAGATTTTTAAATCGGAGGTGACACTTGAAATCTTAATATACAAAATACGTACACGTATTCTAAGTGGATTGTCAATAATGCCATAAAAATCTACATTAATCATTCATCAAACAATTTACTATCCCACAAAATACACGTGTTCCATGTTAAAGTACTCATAATAATTCTAAAAAAGATACACATTCTGTCAGATTAGGGCTTAGTTTTTCAAAAGTGTTAAAATGAATCATCAACGTACGGTAAAGCATCTACATAAAAGTTAGTATCAAAAACTATACTTTGCCATGACCTTTCAAAATTTGAAGGATGCGTTGTTGTCGTGTACTCATCCTTCGAAAACTATTGGACCATGAGTGGGAGGTTAATTTTAGAGACCCAAAGTTGACGCCAGACGCACCTCGAAAGGCTGAAATTTTAGAGAATTCAATAGCAATCATGCAATTCTACGATAATTGAAGCAGAAATGCTAACCACACAGAGATTATGTGCACAGATCGTGCACATACGGCTTGGTGGGGCCTACTATGGGATCCCCACAAATGATCCAAGCCGTCCATTATCTTTAAAATAATTTTCTCAGTTATTTCATGAAAAATCAGCTCAATCGAATACCTCTAAATACTTAATCTAATCTTTCAAATTTTTGCTTAGACTTTAGGATTTTGAATTCTGAAGAAACATTTAGGCAATTGGATCAAATACTTGTAGGTATCCGATTGAGTTGATTTTTAGCGTGATGTTTTATAAAATCATTTTAAAGCTAATGGACGGCTTGGATTTTTTGTAGGGACCCTAACATGGACCCCACCGAGCCCACGATCTGTCCACATACAATCTGCGTGGTTAGCCTTTGGACTACTCTGTGCATAAATTCCACAAGTGCACTCTCTCTTTTACAGTGGACTCCATCATCACCCTCTCTCTTTCTCTGCCACTCTACCTCTACCTGGGTTTGGAATCTAGTGCGGAAAAGAGCCATTCTTCGGAGAATACCGTGTTTATGTCAATTGACAACTTCCCAAAAAAACCATTCAGATTATGTTATTGATTATGTCTCGGTGGGAACATAAAGATTATTAAAGATAAAAGGGTTAACGGCGTATGAAATCAACCAAATTCCGGGAAAATTGTGGAATTTTGCCAGTGGTATGGAAAGTCCTTCAAGTAATAAGATAAGAAAAGACTAGTGATCATCAGAGTCTACGTATTATGGCATTGTTAAGAAGCAACTCACTGTGCTTATTTTCAACTCCCTAAGCACTACGTTGCTTACTATGTCCTTTCAGATTTTCTTTTAAATCGCTATACACGCAATTACTGAGAGGTATATAGAGGACAGGAGTAGAAGGTCCTACTGAAAGATTATGTGACTAAGATTATGTTTACGACGTTAGAGTTAGGAAATTTTAAATTTCATGAAACCCATGTTTTCTGAAAAAGAGTTTTATCGTTGATATAATATATAAGAAAACTGATTTTCGCGCTCCACTTGTTATTGATGGCGCTACACTTTTAACGTGAAGTTATTAGTAACTTCATAAATAAAGTGAAGCATTATCAATAGAAAAATGGAGCGCAAAAATTAAAATCGTATATATAAATGTTTGAGTATACTTTCTCCATCTGCCTCACTCTCACAACGGGCCCAAGGATAAGCCCACATGTCCACGCGCTTGGACAACCCCACAGGGGTAACCCAAAAAAGAATTTGTAAACCCAAAAAAAAAGAATTTTATGAATCTCCCCCAACCAAAAAAAAGGTTTTCGGATTAAACGAAGTTTTTTAGAATACAATCAACTGGTGATATTTACGGGGATTAGTTATTCCAATAACTTATAGATATTTGAAAATAATATTACCGACTATCGAGAGTTTTTGACATCCTTGATTTTATAAAGTCTTATTGGGGAGATGGTGGTTTTCAAATGGTACGGATTTGCTTATCAAATCTTGTTAAGTATACCAGTTACAATTGTTTTGACAGAGAGGAGTTTTTCTAAGTTAAAGTTGATAAAAACTTAGTTTCGGACTCCATGCCACACGAGAGATGAAATGGGTTTGATATGATGTCAATTGAAAATTAATACTTAGATAAGTTAATAGTATAACGACTCTTAAATGAATATTTACTTTTAAAATATGCAAGAAGAAGTTGTTTTCATTGAATCAAATCATGTTAATTAATCATAAAACATTGTAATCAGGATCACATTTGGATTTTAATTTTTTGTTGTAGTTCAAGCTAAATGCATAATGAAAAGTAGAAAATTAGTACTTAGATGGAGTTGAATCCATGGAGCCACATGTGACAATGGTACGTTATCCTTGTGTAGCCTTTTCATCAATGTAGCCACAAAAAATGTGTGAAATGGAACTGCTCAACGTGCATTGCCTCCCTCCGCAGAGGATCGGAGGTTCGAGCCCCATGGGAGGTAAATTTGGGATCCAGGACTATGGATCAAAGTTGTCAATTCCATACCGGCCAGCAAATCGTTTTCACTATTGAAATGGTACGTACCGGTACCGGATTGTATCTCGGTACCGTTTCGGATTTACCGCAATTAATATTTTATATATATATTTAATAAATATCTACCAGGTTGCAAAACCATTTCCGTAAAACAACTGATAACAAAAATTATCCAAAAAGACTCAAAACAAAGTTATGAAATAGATCGGGATTCCATATGTGATTTTAATCGAAGAAAATCATATATAAACCTATAAGTTTCTTTTAATTAGTTTAGAACCCGCAACTTATGTCATAAAAAAGTGAGAAGGTAATTTTGTACCGTCCGAAACACCGGAAAATATCCGAAACAGACTGATATCGTCCGGTACATCCGGTATTGGCCGGAACAGGCCGGTATTTCAACCGGAACGGTTCTTGAGTCTTTGTGTTCCGTTTAAGCACCGGTATCGGCTGGTATGGAACGGATTTCACAACTTTGCTATGGACAACATCTAGACCTCTTGTTGACGAACATACTAATACTCTGCCAACTCTTATTGATATATCCTACAATATGGGGGAAAAAAACGTGGCCTCCAAGGATTGGTCGATTCATTAATTGGTCCTGTATTGAGGTGGCTGTAGAGAATAATTATTCCTTGCCCCGGCGGCCGGCGCCTTGTAGGTAAATGCCCAAAACTCTCTAATCGTCCCAAATTTGTGTAGATTGAGTCGAAACAAATGCGTAGTGATGAGAGAATTGAGACACCCACCTACCGTGCATCGGGGGCACCGATTAGTCACTTGACTGCAGAGAAGAAAAGTCTGCAGAGATGAAAACTTTTCTTTCTTTCTTTCTTTCTTTGGTATCAAAGAGCATAGCTATTTGAATCCATTCGTTATCTTCTTGCAATTGTAAAGAAATTACAACCGGAGGAATCCACAGCCGCTTTTGATAGCATATACCCACAACGGTTACAGCTTCCCTGAATCCATGGCTAAGCGACGCCGATCGAGTTGAACCGCTCCAAGAGATACCTGCACCCAGAGATAAGAGTGCGCAGAGGATGTCGATCAGATCGTAAGTTACCGTCAAAGGGTAAGATTTGTAACCATGACTGCATCCGCTTCCACCTCAATGCTAGCAAGATTAAAGTTCTGTCCCTTCTTCTTCTTGTTGACTAATCCGTTCCCTTAGTTGCCCGTAATTCCGCCGCAAGTGGAGACCATGGAAACACAAGACCTAGATCTATGACGGTTCCTTCGATGGGCGATAGCTACCTAACATTAACTTTTTCTCCTCGATTGTGTAATGGGGTACTAAAGATGACGACTTCACATCTCTGGGCACGATAGCAACGTCACCAAGCTCTTTTCCGGTTTACCCGATGTCAAGCTCTTTGGTCTGGGTGCCTCCTCCACAGTCTATTGTTAGACTGCAGAGTGCCGCTCGTGTGAGCGTAATCGACAAAAAGTATTTTTAACAGCTCAGATTTGAAAATCTGAACCGTTGAATAGAAAAATGAATAATTACGATAAAATGACAGAGTCCTAATCCAAGATATGCTCTTTGTAGAGTTCATCGGATTGTATAGACACGCAACAAATTAACCCTATCAAACATCAACTAATATTTGAATATAAGTGACTTGTGCAAGAAAAAATAGATACACAATATATTATTTGGACCAAAGAGGGGCCCAAAATAGTCCACATTAAACCGAACCGAACTGGACAGTGGGTAAACTAGATGGAAGCTTGGTCCGATAGGAGCCGAGCACCCATTCCACGAGTCTGGTTAATTAGAGTTGCACTTCCTTGTTATTCATGCTTGAGTCTATTTTATTACAGTGAGCGTAGGTTCTTTTTACTATTTGCCCTTTAACTTTTGAGGTAATCAAATAGTACGAAAAGTCTTGTGAGCATTAAAAAGTAGCGGTAATTCATCAGTTTACCCAAGGGCCTGTTTGGTAAGGGTATTAAAATGTTGGGCGAGGGGGATGAATATTTTGGGGGACTATTTAATTCGGGTGGAATTACAATTAATCCCTGATTTGGTTGATTTCAGACCCCAGACTTTAGTACCGCTGCAAGGAGACTGGTTAAGAATAGAGTGGAGGGTGTCACTAAATAACAACTTCTCGATTACTCGTTGGATTGGAAGATGCTGTCAGGCCGAACACTTCCGTTTGACGGCATCTCCGAACCGTTTATCATTACCCTCCCCACCCACGGTCAAATGATAATTTCTTATTTTTGGCTTGTGTCGGCATCCATGGTGATATTTTTTTGAGATTTAAAAATGAATGAGTTTTCGTAAGTGACGTTTTTAATATGTAGTCCAAAATTTATATAATGAAAACGCCCCGAGGATCCTCTGTCCGAGTCAAATTCGGACAGGCGCCTGTTCCACTGCTCGGAGCCGTTGATCTTGTAAATCAACGGCTGAGATCTGTCGAGTCAAAACGACGTCGTTTTGGACCAGAAAGTGTTCGGCAGATCTCAGCTGTTGATTTGCGAGATCAACGGCTCCGAGCAGTGAGACAGGCGCCTGTCCGAATTTCACTCGGACAGGGGATCTGGTCTCCCTTAATTGTTCTTGACTTCACGGGTCAACGGCCTCACCGCTATTTATATGCTCACGTTGAGCGTATGCTTCCTCACCTTCCTGGAAATTTCTTGAAGAGGTTTCTATTTATTCCAATTTCCCCCCCTTCTTTCTCTTTTTTCCTTTCCCCCTGTTTTTGGTTCACCGGAATCCATGGATACTAAGGTAATCTCCACTGGAGTCCGTTACACCCGTCTCCCGGATAGCTACGTCCGGCCAGAGTCCGACAGACCAAAACTGTCCGAGGTAAAGGATTGTGACGACGTTCCCATAATTGATCTAGGCTCTGAAGATAGAACCTCAATTGTCCAGCAAATAGGCAACGCTTGTCTACTCTACGGCTTTTTCCAGGTACTTATTCAACACAAGTATTATTTTTCTCTCATTTTTTTTTTATTATCGGCGAAAATCAGTATGGTCAGGATACATATTTTAGTTTATTTATTAATCGACTCTTGACTTTATTGGGTTTTGATCGATGTTCCAATTTGTGAAAACTTGCAGGTGATAAATCACGGGGTGTCGCTGGAAGCGGCGGAGAGAATGCAAGAAGTGGCGCACGAGTTTTTCCTGTTACCGGTGGAGGAGAAAATGAAGCTGTACTCCGACGACCCAGCAAAGACCATGAGGCTGTCAACCAGTTTCAATGTGAAAAAGGAAACGGTACATAATTGGAGGGACTATCTAAGGCTTCACTGCTATCCTCTGGATCAGTATGTGCCCGAGTGGCCTTCCAATCCCTCTTCCTTCAAGTAAGATCTCGCCCCCACCCCCCCCCCGGTCTCTCTCTCTCTCTCTCTCTCTCTCTCTCTCATATTGCCGCCCACTTAGGTTGAAAATTGACACTATAATGCAGTGGTGGTAATCTAGTGAATGAGATTAGGTCAAAGTCTCTCCACCCATTTTATTCCAATCAAGTTACATTTAAAAAAAGGTGGTATGATGTGCGCAATAGTACGTACCTCGTATGACAACTAGGATCAAATTCTTGCATTATCTTTGTCACATCCTCGAGTTTCGTGACGTAATTGGTTATTACACCAGGTGATATTGCATGCCTTTCATACACAATTTGTCAACTTTACATCACTGTCATGCGACTTAAGTTATTTTATTGACACAATCAATAGTTTTCTATTGATTTTTCATTTGGCGCGTGATAAGGAAAAAGAGTTTTTTTTTTTTTTTATCCCTTCTTATAGCTATGTATTTCCCTTAATTGATAGAGTAGAAATGAATAGTATTTACAACTACTCATAAAGTCTCTTCATGTTCCTCATTAAAAGAGATAAAGAATTGTCTAGGACCACAAGAGGAATGACTCATCTTTCCTTTCCAGGGAGGGAGGAGATTAAGGTGCTCTTCCACGTGGTAAACGTAGCTATTATTTGATTCCTAATTATGGGGAAATCGTATACTTTTTCAAGTATAAAGTCGATACTATACAAGGTTTAAAAAACTGATTCTTTAAACGTCGTTAGGGCTGCAAACGAGCCGAGCCGAGTCGAGTTTTAGAGTGTTCGAGCTCGGCTCGCCAAAAATTTAGTTGGCTCAAGCTCGGCTCGAGATGTATTTACAGAGTTCGAGCTCAGCTCGCTCGGCTCGTTTATGAAACATATTTTACTTACAGAGCTCGAGCTCGGCTCGCTCGGCTCGTTTATGAAACACACACACACACACACACATATATATATATAGTTGGGCTCGCGAGCCAATTTGAGCCAAGTTTCGACTAGTTCGAGCTCGGCTCGTTTATGAAATGAGCCGAATATTTTAGCTCGAGCTCGTGCGTTTGTGTCTCGAACAGAGCCGAGTTTCGAGCCCAGCCGCTCGAGCGGCTCGGATCATTTGCAGTCCTAAACGTCGTGCCATAAAAAGCTTAGCGTTTTATATGCTGTGATAACTAGATTTGAAATAGGCGCAAATTATGCTTTGATTCTTTTAAGGCGGTGGCATCTCCACCATAGTTGTCAATCCCGTTCCGTACCGGCCGGTACCGGCCGGTACGTACCGGAATTGAAGAAAACCGGTACCCTAACACCCCAATACCGTTCCGGGCTAAATACCGGTCGGTACCGCTCGGTACCGGCCATTTCGGGAAATACCGGCCGGAAAACGAATACCGGCAATTTCGGCCGGAATGTTGCAGTTTTTATTTTTTTTTTTCTTGTGTCTTCTGGAACGTTGAAAAGGGGAAAAAAATTTTTATTTTTTATTTTTCTGTGTTTTCTGGAACGTTAAAAAGGGGAAAAAAAAATTGGTTTTGTTTTTTTTCTTTCTGGAACGTGAATTAAAAAAAAAAAAAAATTAGAACGTCAATTAAAAAAGAAATTTTAGCAAAACGTGGGCTTATCTATAGTACGTGCGCGAGGCTTAAAATCCCGGATTTGCACCCCCCCTGCGCGCGAATAACCCGTGACGCGCACCCGGTTAATTGGTTTCCGAATCAGTTTTTCCAAATTGCATTCGGCCATGGTCTGTTTTCCCGAGCGCGCGAGACCTCTCCTTGGATTTTCCTTCACAAGCTCACTAGTGTGCAAAGTCTTTTAAGGTGGAAAAGAGTTTTGTAACTAAGCAATGTGGGACAAAAAGGCAAGCACAATGTTTTATGACTTCACACCAAAATCCCAACAACAACAATTTATTTATTATGATCGTGAATCAGTAACAACGTCTTATGACAAATATTATTGTTAATAGAATTTTTCTGCGGGATTTATATACTTGCAATGTTTGATTTTGGACTCCAAATGGTGAATTTTGTTGTCTTAATATAGATATTTTATGATGAATTTCATGGTATGGGGGATTTTTTTGAATTATAATTATATATAATTATTATATATATTATAGTTGCGGTAAATCCGAAACGGTACCCGGTACCTGACCGGTACCGGTACGTACCGTACCAGTAAGAAAACCGGTACCCTGTCCGAAACGGTATTCAGAACTATGATCTCCACCAGCCTTTGTACTCCTCAGTTTCGGAGGTCTTGTCGAGCCGCGGGCTGGAAACGGAACCAACAGCCTTGTCAGAAAACCTCGTCACTCCCTCATGGCTACAGTGACTTGTCACGCCCAACTCGTCAATGTGGCACTCGTTGCCCCCTTCTCTCCCTCCCTCTCTCCCAGCCTTCAAAGCCACCAGATCTGTGCCCGCGAGCTATTGTGTCGTCGTTGTCACTGTCGCCAGTGTTGGCTACGGTAAAGAGTTTGGTGTTCTCTCACACCAAATTCTTAAATTTAGGCTCCGTTCCAAAAATTTTTTTAAAAAATAAACAGTTTATTTTATATTTTTAAACTCAAAAATAATGTAAATGAAAAATAAATATTTAATTTTTTTTTGCATCGTATAAAAAATCTCGATGAAATCTTTCAAACAAGATCCATATTGCATATTTTTAGATTTTAATAAGTTCATAATTTTTTAGCTTGAAATTGTCTTCTTAAAAAATAAGAGTTTTTTTTCATTGCTGAACGGGGCCTTAGAATACAAAGAAGAAGAAAAAAACTCTCCGTTGGTGCTATAGCCAAAATCGTAATTAGATATGCAATTTGTTTCTTACTTCCGCGGGTTTAGGATGGGAATGGTGGCGATGAAAGGGAGTGGCTTTTTGTGAAAGATAACGATCCATGCCAGCTGACTTGCTAACTCTTAACCTAATCACGTTACTCAAAAGATTAACATCAACTTATATAGTAACTGGTCGGAATTAATCACTTATATTTCATATTCATTTTCATTACATAGCTGATATGGAACTCCACAATCTGCCATCTTGGCTGCAACGTCTATGTTGCATTGGCCCAACAACAATCTTTCTCATGGTTGTCATGGTGCAGCATTTAGTTCTGTAGAGCACATAGTGTGCTTGTACCAGATTCTTGAGGTGGCACCCACGATGTAGAACAGGGTTGTGCTTTGATTCAAACTGTAACGACCTGCGTCAGTTGATCTGTTAACTCTTAACCTAATCACGTGGTTCAAAAAACTAACCTCATAGTATTGTATAGTGACTGGTCGGAATCACTTATAGTCCATATTCATTTCCATTACATAGCCGATGTGGGACTTCACGTGAAATTTATTTGAAAGATAAGTTGTAATTCAAATTGTCATTTTTGTTAGGTTGTTGGGGTGTTAGGCCTCATTTTGCTAACATAAATAAGTTCTTTTTTGAATTTAATGTGATGTATTGTGAGAGAATGACTTATTTTATAAATCGGAAAATAAATACTTAAAAATTAAGAATTTTAGCAGAATGAGAACTTAATGTATTTATTGGTATCTAAAATAGAATTTGATGTTTCATGTAGGCAAAATAACTAAAAACTATTCAAGATTCTCCGATAAGAAAAATGCTAATGACAACCCATTGAGTTTTCAATAAGACATAAAGAGGACCCAAAAAAAAAAAGTTTTCTATGTATTAAAAGTGATTTGAAAAGTGTAAATAGCGAATCGATATATATATATATATATATTTATTTATTTATTTTCTTGCTTAACTAACCATCCAATGATGATCGTCAAACTTATGAAATTATCTCACGTACTAAGAAATTGGGTGGGGACAAATTAAAAATTAATTCAAGCCACCAACCAAGTTTCATATTAAGTAATTCAAATCAACAATCAAAGTAAATTGCAATAAAACTAAAGAACAATGACACGAGATATTCGTGGAAACTACTTATGATCAACACACTCTAAGTATAAAATAATGGCATAATCTATTGAATTTGTTATAAATAAAAATGTTTAACAAGAAGACTAAAAGTTAGGAATTGCCAACTTTTACACAAAATCACATCTAACTCCTCTTATTGACTAGTACATTGTGTCCCTTATTGACTTCCTGGACTCATCGAGCAAAATCACTTCGACCTCCGCTCTAGAACGGCTCCGTTATCATCCGGTCATGGAGATTCATAGGCATGAATGGAATGGGAAGATTGGATGTAAAATGGAAAGATTTGATCGAACACCTACACATATCGGATTAAGTTGATTTTTTGCGTCACCCACTTAATTTTTTATTTTAAATTTATTGAACGACTCGAATTTTATGGGGTAAACTATAGTTAACCCCCTCTAACTAAGTCTCGTGTGCACTTTGCCCCCTCTAACTTTTTTTTTTTGGCACTCAATCTCCTCTAACTAACAGAAAGTTATGATCAAAAGAGTAAGGGTTGGTAGACAGAAAGATCGTATTGATCATAACTTTCTGTGTGCTTTGAATCGTGATGTGATTTTGGTGTCATTATAAAGCTGACCTCAAGACCTCAAAATCGATATATAATTTGCATGTTTTCGATTTTGGACAAAAAAGTTATGATCGTTTGAATTTCAGTAAGTTAGAGGAAGTTGAGTGCCAAAAAAAAAGTTAGAGGGAATAAAGTGCATACGAGACTTAGTTAGAGGGGATTAACTATAATTTACCCAATTTTATGTGTCTACCAATTTTCGGCACCTATAACAGTGGTCCTTAAATTAATGCGTCATAAAGTATTGAAAATCCCGGGATTCTCTGTAAGTGCGGATCTCGTGCACAGTGAGACCGGGTACAAAAATCAAGTTGAGAAAACAATTAAAAAATGCATCACATGGCTTGCGTCAACGCGGCATCGTCATCTGGGGGAAGATGTGACCGTTAAAACTTAAAACCGAGTAAAGTGTCGTAAGCGATGACGGTATTGGCAAGTGGCATCCCTGACATCATCAAGATGCAAATGATGTGGTCATAGCGTGGAGTACAACTGGAGTAGTACAAGGGATAACGTCGACTCTTCGTGACGTGGTGTACAACTTGTCCGGTGGATCCTTTACCAAGTAGTGCTACGTGGCCCCCGCACGCCGTGTGGGATATGCTCATAGGCTAAAAGGGAAATTTTTTTTTATTTTTTGAGATATACATCGTTCTTATCGCATGCATCAATTTCAAATTCATTTAGCAAAAATAACTTATAGTCAGATTTTTTAGGAAAATTCCTTCTTAAGTAGGGATGACAATTCACCCCGAGCCAGCCCCGAACGGGGTGGGTTTTCATTAAATTTTCTGGTACTGGGACGGGTTCGGGGGAAAATATTAAAATATCCGATCGGGACGGGGTGGGCTCGAGTTGATGTTATCCCGCCCTGAAATATTTTTTCATACAAAATTATATTTTTAATTTAATTTAATACTTTTATCATTAAACTTCAAAATATATATTTATACCTCACTATTTTTCTCCTTATTCTGAAAAACCTATTTTTTTCGTTATATTTCATCATTATAATAAGATGACACCTTATATATAACAATTTTTTTCTTTTTTGCCTTTTGGTTTTGATTTTTTTTTTTCTTATTTTTCACGGGGTAGGTAAATCCAATCCCCAAATGGGACGGGAATGGGGACACCCACGAATAACCCAAGCGGGATCGGAGTATGCCAAAACTCGTCCCACCCCGTTGCCATTCCTATCCCTATCCCTAAGCCACCTTTGGCAAAATTTTTGGCTGTTTTTCCTTGATTGTTACAATCGGATCCCTGCATGCCTATTGCGGCCCCACAAAATACATAAATTATTTATACCTTTTAAAATAATATTTTTATGAGGTCCTGTAAAAAATTAGTTCTAACAAATATCAGTAGATATGTTTTTTGAATTCGTATGGTTTAAACTACAAAATACGAATTAAAAAAACATACATACCAATATCCGTTGTAACTGATTTTTTACATGGTCCTATAAATATTATTTTAAAATTTATGAATATATTTTGGTATTTTTGTATGGCCCGAAGGCCCTCACTACACGTGCGGTGGTTATAATGCTTATACTTTTTATTTTATTTTATATATTTTAGAATGCATGTGGTACACTTTTTACTTTAGTCAGCCATCATTCGGCCAACGGATTTATAATTCAGTGACACTTATTTATTTTTTTAAATATAAGGTGATGGTTCAATTCTCGTCAGAAGTGCGAGTACTTGGTATGATAATTAATGTCCTTTGGAATTACTCCACCTGCTTGCCTCTTGACGGTGCCCCTTTAGAGGTAGATTTAAACATCTATTGAGTGAGGAAATAAAAAATAAAAGCAAACTTTCGTTGTACAACTTGTACTACATTTTGGGTAGTACACACTTGTTGTCTCTTCATAATTTAATTGAGTGCCGTGCCGACACACTCACACATTTTTTTTTATTGAAAAAAAGTAGTAGTACTCCTTTTCCGCCGCAAAATATTCGCAATTAGACTCACCCGTTGATTAAGGTAGAGCAACACCTTTCCCGCCGCAAAATATTTCTTAAAGCAACTTTCAAGCCAAACACCAAGACAGACAAATTTTGCCGCTAAAAATATAGTAACCACTCCTTTTTGTATCTAGAGACCATGAATCCCACCCACGATCCAATCTATGACGTTGACGTGGCGGGTGGGTCTCATGCTACGTCAGCAACAATTTAAAATTTAAATAAAAAAAATGTTGAAATCTTTTACCTTCAAGTCTGGTTCTTTTACACAGAGAGAGGGGGGAAGGAGGTCGACCAATCCCAACTCCGACCAACCTTTGCCCATCAGGCCATCACCCTTACATCCACAACATCGCCGCCGCCCGTCACCACTATCACATCCACCGTCGGTCCACCCTCCTCCTCGATATCCTTCTACCTCTGTCGCCGCCTCCACCAAAACCCTAATGACCCCCACACAACCCCAGACCTCCTCAATCAAGAAACCCTCCCTCTGCTGCTGTCGTCGGCCTCAACCGCCGCCGTCAACTCTTACCTAACAAGAGAGAGAGAGAGAGAGAGAGAGAGAGAGAGAGAGAGAGAGAGAGAGAGAGAGAGAGAGAGAGAACTTGGCGGTGGATTGTCGTCAGTTGTGGTGTGTCGATTTTGCCAAAGGGTTGGTTGCCGGAGGAGAATCCGGTGGTGGTGTGAGTCGCCGGTGGTGGCGAGTGTAAAAGTTCTCTGGGTAATGAGAACTTCAGCGTTGTTTTTTAGTATTTCTTTCTGTTTTCGGCTGTTGTTGACGAGATATGTGACCTACCTACCACGTTAGCGTCGTGGGTTTGGTTGTGGGTGGGATTCGTGGTCCCTAGATTTATTGCTTTCCGAAATGTTGATTGAGAGAGAGAGAGATAAGTGGGCGGTGCTATGAGTGGAGTGGAGTATTTTATTTTGATTTGGTTTTGAAAGTGTTTGCTTCGCCGGTCTTAAATGTCGGCAGAATAAAGGGACACCGAAGCAAAGGATTAGTGAATCGTGACGTGACGTCTGTGTTCTTTTTTTCGAGAGAAGTCATTCAAATCAAAGATTTTCATTTTCAACATCGATTGGATGATGCTAGTAGCTCACCCTTGGTGGGTGGCGACGTCCGCTTCTTGATTCTTCTAATTTTCGTTGGAAATCTACATGGAAAAAATGTGATAAAAAATTACTCGTATTATTCAACTAATATAACTTGGATATGAATTTGGCTTCCATAAACAATTATGCATTAAAGTCTCATTTCGTTAAGATTCTTATTGATTTTTTGTTTTACGAGATAAAGTCATTTTCTTACAGTATCACCTTTAATTGAATCTACATAGGGTAATTTTTTATTCTAAATGTTGTTTATAGAGAATTCAATTTGAATCTACATGGGGCAATTATCATGCTTCTATTTGTATAAAAAATAAAAATTTGATAGAGACCTGCACTGCTCCGAATAGAACGACAATAAGGAGGGAGAATGATCTATATTGATAACTATATAGCGGAACAGAGCCTTAATATACTAGTAGTATTCAACTTGTGGGGTGGTGGTTTTTTGAAGTAGCTTGATGGATAGATCCAATTGATCGTAATCCTCTCCTAAGTAGACCTACAAAAGGAAAAATCGTTAGATTCAGTTTGAATAACTGTAATCTTTAGTAAAAATAGGAATGTGTTACTAATAATCAAATTTCTAGGAATTGTATTCAGTAGGAATAAGAATATGATTGCTAGGAGGCTTAGTTTTTTTTTTTTTTTTTTCACGGACTAGAAGGCTCTGTTTGGGTGACCAAAATCTTCAATAAGAACCGAAATGTGATTACTAGGAATCAAATTCTTAAAAATTTTATTAAGTGGGAATAGTAATATGATTACTAGAAATGAAATTCCTAGGAATACAATACCTGAAGTAATTTCATTATAGTATTTGGATTAATTCAATAATCTTATGCATGTATAAATTATTTTGGAAATTTATCAAAGTTAATATATATTTTTTAATTGATTGGGCCAAAAATCTAAGATTCGCATGAGATAAAGGAGAGATCAGATTTCTACTCAATCTGATAATGTGAATTCTGGTCGGATGTGTCGTCAAGAATCACAATTCTATTCCCGTCTCTCCCAAACAAGGAAATACTGGGAGTGTAGTATCACATTCCTATTATTGTTCATTCCAAACGTCGAAATCATGAAAGTATGATCTCACATTTCCATTCCTCCTCAAAATTCTTATAATCCCAACTGAGCCTTAGTTCTACACTTCTACTTGGCTGCAGTTAGCCGGACTTACAACTGCTTCGATTCGCGACGATGCTTGGCAGACGCGTGGTCGGACCCCGGTGTTAAGAGCGTGACACCATAACATGCGTACCCTATCTCGGTGCGCATGCATGCACATGCCAATCCGGGTCCGACCCACCACACAACTATTGTTGAAAAACAAAAATAGGAGTACCATTGAGTATTGACTTTATTAACTTCCAACTGGGGACCGGTCTGGTTGGATGTCCCTAGGGAACATCGATTGTATTACTCCCCGTACCAGCTAAGACCGGTCTAGTTGATATCCCTCGGGACCGTCAAATTTTGCTGAACGCATTCTTTTGTTGCAAAGAGTCTCCATCGGTGATGTATTTCTTGTGAATCCTCTGCGGTCCAAATTTTGAATGGGAGCTGATTGTTGTCGAAATTTTGACCGTTTAATGCTGCAATCAATAGTTTGGATCTGTTCAGAAACTCTTCGCACGAAGAATTAGATTCTTCTCGCGAGGAGTTTTGCGAGAAAATCTGAACCATTAATTTTCCCAACGTGCGACCCAGATTTGGACTGTTTCTTTCGGTTCAAATATTAATCAGTTGAGTATGAGAAATGAACTAATGCTAATCCAAACCTCTTTTTTTATTTGTCCGGGAGTGACGTACCTAAGAGGATAATAAATTTTTAGAATCCCAAACCAAGTGTACTACCCACAGCCACTTGGCCACGATAATAACATAATGTTTACTATAAGAATTTTTTTTTGGTACTTCAGAATATTCTTATTTTATTTTAGGAGAAGCAAGAAATACTTCAGAATATTCTGTTTATAAACTACAAACCATGTAATCAACTCAGGATCCAACCCATGACCGCTGACATGGCGGGATGGGTACACATCAACAGCTGAAAAAAAAAAAAAAAAACCAAATGTGGTTCTCTCTCCTCCCTCTTCACCAACTCCCAGGGACGCCCCCCACCTTCCTTCAGACCCCCTCCACTCACCCACCCATAACCCACGAGTCACACTTCCACCCGCTCCCGCCACTGCCGGCGATTCCACCCAAACGATCTCCTGCAAAAGAAAAACAAATTTCATAAAAGTTGCAGAAAATTTGAGTTTGGAACACCCACCAAACAATTTCAGAAATATAAATTAGATGATCTGGGAAAGGGATTGGAATTGGAAGGCCGGAATTTGAGTTTGGGTGGAATCGGCGGCGGCGACGGCTGGTGGAAGTGGAGGCGCGGCGGCAGCAGTAGAGGTAGGAGGAGAGGACGGGGTGGACCGACACAGGTGATAGGCGGAGGCTCGGAGGGTTGGTCGCCGAAGGTGAATCCAGTGGTGGTGGTGGGAGTTGCCTGTGGCGATGGGTGTTGACTTCTCTTCCTCTCTCCCTCCCTCCATGAACCAGAGAGATGGGGGTTGGGAGAAATTGATTTTTTATTTTTTTTTTAATTTTGGGTTTTCAGTGGTAGACGCTGGCAGTAGTGAGAGTCGCCGGTGGTGGTGGCCCTAGTTGGTCGACCTTCTTCTATCTTCGGTGTCAGGGAAGCCTCTCTGCAAAACAAAACCAGATCAGGGGAAGAAAAAAATTTATTTATTTATTTTTTAAAGTTTGGGCTGTTGCTGACGTGACATGAGATTCACCCACCACGCCAACGTCATGGATTGGGTCATGGTTGGGATTCCTGGTCTCTAGACTTTTCGAAATCTATTATCGTAACCCTGTGAAATATATTTAAAAAATTGAGCCGAAAGATCCATTAATTGAGTACAGCCATTGAAATGATATCATGTCGGACCACCCAGCGTAAACGTACACACAAGCGGTTCTTTTAGACCGGTCCCGCATTAGAAGATTTATTTTGTGCCGTATGGGAAATGTTACTCTCCCGTCTCAATTTAATTATTATTTTTGAGAATTTGTCTTACTTTTCAATTGATTGTATCGTGTAACTTATAATATTTTATATGATTTCGAAAATATTGGATTATAAAACTAATCGAGATCTATCAAACAAAATTTATATTTGATATGAAATTCTTTGCGGATTTAAAGATATAACTACTTTTTAAACTAGCTAAAATAAAATGACAAACAATTAAATTGGGACGGAAGAAGTAATTTTTTGGAACCGGCAACTGGTCACTGTCTAGTTTGGATTTTTGTGGGCCAGAGAAACAATGATCAGAACCGTTCATGTTATAGAGCTCATTAAGAACTTTAACCTCATCATAAATCATATTTATCGGATATTGTTTGATACTCGGTCATATTGATCGGATACTGTATGATACCATTTAAGTAATAACTTTACAGGTTGGAATTTCTAATACGAAACTAAATACTCCCTCAGTTCCCATTTTTTGGTCCCTCATTCTATCCGGATAGAAAATTGATTATAATTTTAGATTGGTAATACTGTTTATATGTAATACGGATCTTGTTTGTTTAACATCAGTAATTCAAATTCTTGAAGGCCTCACACTTAGATTTTGTCTTAGAGCATCTCCAATCTAATACTCTATTTGAGAGTATCAAAATACTCTATTTTATTCATAAAGCAATTTTAGAGGAGATCCTCCATATTTTCTCCCATCCTCTAAATATGGAGGATTAAAATCTCATCCTCTCAAATAGAGGAGGCTTGAGAGGATGGATTGGAGGAATTCAATACTCTCAAATGGAGAAATAGAACATGGGTTGGAGGTGCTCTTAGGCCTCAAGGGAGGTTGGGCCGCGCCTGGCAATTGAAAGGGAAAATGGTATCTGTACACCACCTAGCGTACACGTAAAGAGCCTAGGCCCAGTTTTTGGGCTGTCCATGTGGGTTTTTCATAGTACTGTGCAACTAGGCCCAGTTCTTTCTGCCGACCAGCCTGCTCATGACTAATCAAATTGTCTGTAAAACAAACCACAGTTCTAGATCTCCACTTGTGTTTGACTCGCTAGGAACTCTTTTGACACTCACTCGTTAAATGACATCACAACTCGCTCGCCAAAGACTGCATCGAGATCGAGGAATATACAACGGAGCGTTTCCGCTAAGTTAAAAGTTATGAACCTTGTAATACTACTTTGTAGTTAAAATGAGAAGGACGAGATGAAAAAAGTTTGAAGAATGGATGTGGAAATAAGTTTTAGTGCAGGAGAAACAACCTTACTTTTGATAATATATTATGGACGAGAAAGATAGCGGAAATGGGGCTAAGTGATGTAGGAATTGGTTTTGCCGAAATAGCATGATGAAAATAGAATGATTTTGGTACAGTAGCAAGCCTGCCTACAAATGATTTTAGCAAATGATGTTTTGACCTCAACAATTGGAGTTCCTCTATCCCTATTCTAATGCTATTTTCCATCATGATGTTTTAACAGGGACACTGTGAGTGATTATTGCAAGCAAGTTAGGGAACTTGGGTTCAGATTGCAGGAGCTCATAGCAGAGAGCTTAGGCCTGGAGAAAGACCACATCAAAGATGTGTTGGGTGAGCAAGGACAACATATGGCCGTCAACTACTACCCACCGTGCCCACAACCGGAGCTGACCTACGGGCTGCCAGGCCACACCGACCCGAATGCCCTCACCATTCTCCTGCAGGACCTTCAAGTCTCAGGCCTTCAAGTCCTCAAGGATGGGAAGTGGATGGCTGTCAAACCCCACCCGAAAGCGTTTGTCGTTAACATCGGCGATCAATTACAGGTAACCTCTACTTTAAAACCTTCCTGCACATAATACAGTTAAACAATGGAAAAGGAATTTGTAGAGTCCATTCCTGTGTTTTTTGAAAAACAGATTATACTCTTCCTCCTCTCTTTTTTTTTTGGTTTTTTCACCTTCAATAAAGGGTTTATATAGAAGTGAGTGATTGTAGGCTCTGAGTAACGGAAGATACAAAAGTGTGTGGCACAGAGCCATTGTCAACGCCGATAAACCGAGGATGTCCATTGCCTCTTTCCTTTGTCCCTCCAACGAAGCCTTGATAAGCCCTCCGGCGAAGCTCACAGAGGATGGAACTGGAGCTGTTTACAAGAGCTTCACCTATGCGGAGTATTACAAGAAGTTTTGGAGTAGGAATCTGGATCAAGAACATTGTTTGGAACTTTTCAAGAATTAATAAGAGAATAAATTCTTTACACCGCCGTTGTAAATATTTGTTTCCTCCAAATCAATTATATTGCGCCACGTCACCATATGTTATTGATTGGGACGCCACTGTTTTATTGCAAAACAGTGGCGTCCCAATCAACATGACGACGTCGCGCAATATAATTGATTTGGAGGAAACAAATTTTTACAACGGCGGTGTAAAGAATTTATTCTCAATTAATAAAGGTGTTGTAGCTGTCCGATTCATGAAACCGTCCTTATGCTCCCTCCATTCCATATTGTTGGCCTATTGCGAAAAGACATGCAATTTTCGGTTAAAAAAATAAAGAACTTCCATGCATAATTTTAAAATTTTTCGATACCGAATTAAAGAAACTAATTGAGATACTTAATTTGACATCGAGAAATTTATAATATTATGCGCGGAAGTAGTTTGTTTTTTTACCCTTAAATTGGACGTTTTTTTAGTAGTATACCCACAATATGATATGGAGCGTAGAGGTGTCACGGCCCGTTTAACTCCGTGCTAACCGTGCTTTGTGCCGTGCCGTGCTGGCCCGTATACAGTATTTACTCAAATCGTGTCATGCAGTGCCGTGCCGTTTGTCAATCGTGTCGTGTTGTGCCGGCCCGTTCACTTAAATCGTATCGTGTCATGTCATGCCGTGCCATTTGCCAATCGTATCGTGTCGTGCCGTGCCGGCCCGTTTGCCAATCTTGTCGTGACGTGCCGACCCGTTTTCTTAAATTGTGTCGTGCCGTGCCGTTTTCAATCGTGTCAAGCCGTGCCGGCCAGTTTACTCAATTGTGTCGGGTCGGACCGTGCCATTTCAAGTCGTGTCGTGCTTGTGCCGACACATCGCCAAGCAATTTTTATTTTTCATCCAAAATATTATTGCATGGTTTGTATTTGTATTGAAATATTATTTGTAATAAAGTTGTATTTATATAAAGTTGAATTCGAAATGAAAGTTGTAGTAAAATTGTATTTGTTAGTTGTTACTTTGTATAAAAATTGGAGGGAGGAGGGCTGCGGCTCGGGTTAGAGAGAGAGTCAGAGATGAGAGAAATTCAAGAACCCACCTAAATGGGTGAATTTGCTAGTCCCTATTTCCCTCAAACATATAGAGTCAATTTTATGTGAATTGTGAAGTTGATTTGGGCTCTGAACTGAGTTTCCATAGGCAAGTGATACATGTACTTAAGTGTGAAACAAATGAACTTTCTAGGAAGAGTTATGAGGATAACAAGGTTCAATGGCACCGGTACCAACTAAACCGTGAAGGCAATGCCTTCTTCAAAAAAGCACAACTTTCTTAAAAGGCTATCCAAATAACACAGATATTAGCAGTCTCTTGCTGAGAATCGTATATTCTCATTCAATGGTTTGGTTGATCACAATATATTACATCACATCCATTTTCATTTGCCCAGAAAACAGAAACTTATTGGCTTCAATTTCATACATTGACATTAGAAATTGCAAGAATGGTTTTGAATCCACTAAAACTGATTACATACGAGTACTCTATAATGGAGAATGTAAAATAAATTGCGAGTCTACGAGTGAACTGTAACAATACTAATAAAATGAAATTCTTGGTCCTCCATCCTTTGCTGCTTCTTCCCGTGGGTCTCGGTGACAGAGTGGTTGGATCCTTAGATACGTGTCAAGCATTGCAAACACCTGCTGCTGCACACACTCATTTCGCTTGCATGCAGCTGCAGCTACACACACTCACAGCGACAGCAGCAGCAACAGTTTCATACATATATGCCAGTGCACACACTCACACATATAGACATTATTCCCAAACTTTAAATAACATGTGAAAACTGAAAGTAAAACCTGCTACACAACCCTTTCACATACAGCAGCAGCCCCAAATAGTTGAATAGCAAGTTGCACTTACACACCTAACCTAGAGGTTGGACTCAGTTTGGACACCAGAGCAGCAACACCATTCAAAGCAATATATGCCTTTTGGCTCAGGTTTTTAAATATCATAGCCAACAATATATAAAATTCAAATCATAACCAACAGTTGAATGCATTGCAAACACCTGCTGCTACACACACTCACAGCAGTAGCAGCAATAGTTTCACACGGATATGCCGGTGCACACTCACAGCAGCAGCAACTACAATTTCACACATATATGCCAATGCACACACTCACTTATACACACATTATTTCCAAACTCCAAATAACTGGTAAAAATTGGAAGTAAAACATGCTAAACACAGCCCTTTTCACACACAGCAGCAGCCCCAAATAGTTGAATATCAGGTTACACTTACACACCTAACCCAAAGGTTGGACTAAGTTTGGACACTAGAGTAGCAACACCTTCCAAGTTCCAAAGCAATATATGCCTTTTGGCTCAGATTTTTAAACATCATAGCCTATAATATATAAAATTCAAATCATAACCAACAGTTGAATGCAGTTTGAAACACCAACAGTCCATTTTTTTCTGCCAAATGAACACACACACACACTTGCACACTGCTGCTGCTGTACACACTCAGTACTTTAAAACACCAGCAGCAGCAGCACACCTGCACAGATTATCAGAGCCAGACCATATCCACCAATATATGTCAAAGCAACCTATCCTTAGGCTCAAATCAAATATCATTATAGCCAAACCCACAAAATTGCAGAAAAACAGAATGCTAAACCTAACATATATTTTGGGAATTAAGTACTCATGGCTGCATCTAATGATACCCTGCCAAGACGCTAAGGTATTCACCTTAATTATGAAATGAATTAATTCATTATTGCCCATAAATAAGCTCACAGACATGTTAATGCTTTTTCATACCACAAAACACCAAAACCTATGAAACTTGCTGTTTGGCATGTTGTTTTTTGCAGTTTAGGTTCAGATTATATCATCATAGCCACACTAAATATCATCATAGCCACACTAACACCAATTAGGCTCAGATTATATCATTATAGCCGCACTAAACACCAATTAGGCTTAGATTATATTATCATAGTACACACTCAGTTGAATGCTTCATTTAACACCAACAGTCCATTTTTTTCTGCCAAATGAACACACACACACACACACACACACACACACTTGCACACTGCTGCTGCTGCACACATTCAGTACTTTGAAACATCAATAGCAGCAACACACCTGCACAGATTATCAGAGCCAGACCATATCCACCAATATATGTCAAAGCAACCTGTCCTTAGCTTGCACCATAAATATTTTGATAAGTTTTTTTTTTTAATTTTACTTGTTATCTTGTATTGTAATGTTAAATTTGCAAACCAAAGGTCCAAAGCCTATTTAATTTTACTAAAAAAAACAATACAAATATTTTTACCGAATAAAATTTGATAGTTTTTTAAAAGTAAAAAAAATGATTTTTTAAAAACATGATTTTTTAATAAATTTTTTTTTAAAAAAATTGAATATCTTAATTGTTTACCTTTAAAAAAAAAGGTAAACAAATATTTTTTACCGAATAGAAATTGTTTAATTTTTAAAAAAAAAGCCATTTGGCTTATTTAAATTTTTTTTCCCGTGCCTCGTGCCGTGCCCTTTCGTGCCCATGCCCGTGCCTTGCTAGAACTGTGCCGTGCCGTTCCTGTCCACTTTTCGTGCCGGTGCCCGTGTCGTGCCTTGCTCGTGCTGTGCCGCCCACTTCCGTGCTCGTGTCATGCCCCGGGCCCACTACAATCATGTTGTGTCATGCTGTGCCATGCCAATACCGTACCTGTGACGTGCCGTGCCGTGCCCCGTGCCCGTGTCGTGCCTTGCCGGCACGGCCCATTTGACACCTCTAATGGAGCGGGGGGAGTAGTGAACAGGAAGCGTATTCGTCTCATGTTCGGATCTGGGGGTGCTATAGTGCACCCCCTGTGTAGTGCATGTGTAAGGCAGCACACACACCTGTCGATCCCATCAATTAACGATTCAGATCAAAAATCAATTATAACCGGTAAACATGTTATAATTAAAAATCATATCTAAACTATTCCCAATCCCTCATGTTCTTCTTGTCTATGTTTTACATGTGGTCGATTGAAAGTTGATTCAAAATAATGTAATAAATATGATGTAAAGATACTATACATTCCATTGTTGTAATTTATGGCTTGATCATGCATGCATGTAATCATGTATTGGTTGTAATTTATGGCTTGATATGATTAAATTGGTTGATGATTGAAATGACTTTTGCTTTGGTTCATATATATGAACTAAAAACTTTTGGCCAGTCCGTAACTGGACTTTTTCGACAGGAATTTGAAAAGCTGAAGAGGATGATATATTTTCGAAGAGACGGGCTTGGAAGTTGGAAAACCTGGTTCATCGAATTCAGAGAGCACAACTTTCTGGGTTTCTGAGTGCAAATCTAATTGATTTCATAAATCCAATCGACCCTTTTCAGAGAGAGAGAGAGAGAGAGAGAGAGAGAGAGAGCATCGTATGGATAAGGGAGAGAAGGAGGGGAAGATGGCGATCAAATCATCATGGGGTGCGAGAAAAGTACTGCGTGTGAAAGAGGAGGTGGAGGTAAACATGAGAGAGAATGGAGAGAGAGAAGAAGACTGCTACATCCTTGATTCCGACCCAAATGACTCCCTAATAATTGACCTCTCCAAGCTCTCCATATCCAGTGATCTTGATGCCACAGACATCTCTGTCCTCGCTGAAAAAGGCCAGGTAAAATGCATATGAATAATTGAATGGGAGTACCGCATACTCCATATGAAATGTGTACTCATTTATTCTTCAACGGACAGACTTAGGCCCGTCCGCTAAGGTTTTTATTTCCTAAGTACTTACTTTCCGCTTTACGAAACAGATCATTCTCTCACAATATATAAGTACTTATTTTTCTTATCGGAACATGGCCTTAGATGCCCAATTCAATTCAAAGCTCATGGGAATGGATTTCTATTCAAGTACCAATACTACAAATACTACATTAGTACAATTGAGATTACGGTTAGTGATATTGTGCGTTCAACGCTAGCCGTTTCGATTTTGAGACTTTTTTTTTTTTGTCAAAATCATAACAATCTTAGTATTTTTTACTATGAAAAAGTTATATTGAGATTTGATGCCCCATTTGAAAGTTACTAAGATTGTTATGATTTTGGAGTTCAACTAAAAAAACCTCAAGAAACTAAGGCCCCGTTTGATAATCGGCTCCCGCAGTAGGATTGGACTATTAATGGGATTGGATTGCTAATTCTTTGTTTGCTTTCACTCTTAATGGCCAGACTAACTTACCCACGGGACTCTGAGTCATGGGATTAAGGTGGATTACTAATACCTCTTGGGATATGGTATTATCAATCTAGTCCGGAGTCCCTCCAATACAATGACGAAAGTATCCATGACTTTTTTAACTAATTATTCTTTGTTTGGTTCTATGACTATCTTAGGGCTCATGTACGGGGGTTTTAGAGTTAAAAATTAATTATGAGCCTTTTAGAATAAAATAATAAAAAAATAAAATCTTCGCACCGGTTCAAACGGATTGAAAATTGGAGCACTTAATTTTTTTAGACTGTTTATATATTTAAAAAATATTGTTAAAAAATTAAGTGTTCCAATTTTTAATCCGTTTGAACTGGTGCGAAGATTTTATTTATTTTTATCATTTTATCCTAAAGAGTCATAGTTAATTTTTTTAATCATATGTTCTCCTTTAGTTTTGCATGTGGGCAAAAATGGAAATGTTTACTATCAATCCAATCCTATCTCATGTGAAACAAACATAATATTGATTTAATTTCATTCCAAACAAACATATTCATTATCAATCCCTTCTCATTACCAATCAAAATCATAATCCCATCTCCTTACGAATCCCACCCCTCTAATACTTTTAAACGATAATGAATGTATGTGATGATGATGTATAGGTGGCATGTAGAGATTATCCACATTCAAGGCATCTCTGCTTTATTAATCCCTTTGAGAAGACGCCTCATGAAAGCTACTGTGAACTGGTAAAATCTCAAATCAAGCCCATAAATTAGAGGCTTTTTTATCCCTTTTTGACTAGGAGTATTTCTTTTGAAATCTTACGAATTGTTTCAAAAAGTTTGTACGCCAAAGTGTGTTCTTTAACGGTGTAGAATTTGATGAATTGCAGTGCTACTGTTTCGTTTGTGACAGGGTTGCCCCATGCAAAAAATGGTATGGAGTTACAGGGCATTGCCAAGCGATTGACAACTTTTACTGGACCTGTCGGAGGAGACTCAGGAGAGACAAAAGAGAGAAAAAAAAAACTGAACCGACGAACGCCTTAATTAGATTCAACCAATAAGAAGGAGGGTGAATAAAACTCAACTCGTTTTCTGATGGTGTTGGAACTTTTGGTTGTCATCCTTGCAATTTTGTTTTTTGGGTAGTTATTACAGTTGGAGGAATATTCATAAGAAACTTGTAGTAGTTTGAAATCCCCAGGTACTTGGGGTTGCATTACTCTTTTGAAAGTGGCTATGGGCATCTTTAATTTTCTCGTTTACTCTTTTGAAAGTGGTTATGTTCGAATATAGTAATCATATAATATCATAATCATGTGCTAATATGATTAAGATATTATATGATTGTCTTGATTTTATTTTGATTGTAATTGATTACGATTTTATTAGTATAATTTGGATGATTCCCTTCTATAATTAGGCTCCCTCTCTTTGTATAAATAGAGGCCTTATTCTGTAGTTTTATCATCGAATGCAACAAAATATTTCTCTCTCTCCTATTTAACAAGTTATTATACAGCTGTTGGGTTTTCGATTCAACACTTCGGGTGTCTCTTAATTTGCAAGTCTTTTGATATTTTTTGAGCGATAGAAGTACAAGCACATGATGATTGACGCAGACGAGGAGTGAATCTTGAGTCTTGGCTATACATAGATGCTGTTAGAGTAAAATTGTGCTCTTTAAGTTAAACCAGTGTGCAAGCTTCCGTAGTCTACGGGGCACAAGTTTGTGAGATAGTTTATTGTGCCCAGTAGACTACGGAAGCTTCACTTGATTTTGAAGCTTTTAGAGGAAAGCATGTGAGCAAATGATGAAGACACTAGACAATAAGGTTGGTCTACAAACGAGCCGAGCTGAGTCAAGGTTCAACGTGTTTAGGCTCGACTTGCCAAAAATGTTATCGAATCGAGATTCGAGTTGCTCGCGAACGGCTCGGTTCGGTTGTAGCCCTACTATATATTACTAACTTATGCATTGTCAAGTATTTGGCTTCAGTAATGTGCCACAACTTTCCAAAACTGTAAAAGCAGTAGGCCAAGTTCAGGCAACTCAAAACTTTTGAAGTTATGGTAACAAGTTTTTTTTTTGATCGGCAAAGCAAACTTTTATAAAACTCAACCGGGGTACATCGAGGGGAAGGCATGGAGCACAAAAATGCTATATTGCCAAAGAAAGCTACAACAGAAAAACCACCAACCCCGAGAGTTGGAGGACAAACAAAACTCCTAAACAAAGCTCCTCAAAGATACGACTAGATTTTCAACTTTCGAATGCCATCCAAAAATCCCTTAAATTTCTCCACCGTATAGATGTTGATATCGAATTTGGTTTTCATCCACATTGCCACTTTCGTTTTAATAGCATCCCCAACCTCCCTAATCACCGTATAGTTATGGTAACAAGTTCATCGTATTTCATTTTCTCTTTGTGGAGAAAGTGAAGAACAATGTTACATTGAGGAAAAGCTGTTACAAGTTAAAACCTATCATGGGCATACAATTACAACTATGCAAGAGCAAAAATCACAAGCCACCAGGCTCCATACTTTTAGAAATGTATCAGAATCATCATCATGATGTGTCGGGCCGTAGGGGTATCCCATCAAGATTTTGGACCTCGGTTTTCCTTTTTCTCTTCATTAAAGAAGAGGATTTTCCATCCATGGTTTTTACTACGTTAATTTTTGCATCAAACAAGTCAACTAATGGGCCATCATCGAGTAGTTAATCAAGTGGTATTGGAGCACTGCCACAAGGTGTCCAACAGCTTTATCCATTACATATTTTCGTGGAATCAATACTGTGTGGTGGATAAAAGTGTTGGAATGCCAAGACTATCAATGATCTTTCGTCATCATCATTTGATTGAAATGACGTTTCTTCTTATTCAGAACTATCTTGTCCAATGTGAGAATAGTCCTTCTGGGACCAAATGTAATGATCAGATTTGTTCACTTTTCCAAACTCTTTGAAATTATCGATTGCGTTTCAAGATTATATTTATCGAATATCAATTGATATGTTTTATGCCAAATTTATGCTGGTAAAAAAAAAAAAAAAAAAAAGACTGCCGCTTGAGGCTTTTTAACATGAACTCGGTCATATTTTTCAAAAAACGGCTGGCTTGGATGTTTTGCTCTGGCACCACGTCACCGGGCACCCAAAATTTCTCCCAATTACTAGAACTCGTATAAAGCACAATTTTTTTCATGGGTTGAGTCTGGACTTTTGACCGTGTTCGCTCCACTTCCACGTACAATTGTCAATTGGAAACTCTGGCGCTTCTTTCTCTAGGTTCCGAAAATCGAATCGATTTCCTCTATTTACACTTTACAGAGAGAGAGAGAGAGAGAGAGAGAGCATGATATGGGAATGGGGAAGAATGAGGGGAAAGGGGAGATACTGATCGAGGTACCGGGGTCGTCGGATAACCAGGGGTCCCCAGTGAGAGCCGTACTGTGTCTGAAAGATAAGGTAAACATGAGAGAGATTGAAGAGAGAGAAGACTGCTTCCTTCTTGATTTCGACCCCGACGACTCCGCTGTTGACCTCTCCAAGCTTTACCACCCGTCTGATAAATCTGATGCCCATGCCGTCTCTGTCGTCGCTGTAGTCGGCCAGGTATATCTTATCCCCCATTCTCCCGCATTAACTTGTTCGGTTACTAGGTAGTTGGCTTGTCGATAACCTAATTGAAGCGTGCAGTTTTTCCATTTGCGTGGCGCTCACGCTGGGTCTGGAGAATTCAGTTCCAAATGATTCGTAATGGGTCAACATTAGTGACGATGATCTTCGTCACTGAGTTATTAGTTTAAGCAAATCCAGACACCAAGAGTCATTGAAATTTGTGCCTAATAGGGAGTATAATAATAATACACGCATAAAATGCAGAATTTAGTTCGAAAAGATTCGTAATGGGTCGACATTAGTGACGATTATCTTTGTCCCAAATTTCTGCTATATTACTACGACTTTGTGCTTCACCGCTTCAATGCCTTCGCACAACAGGAAGTACACTCAAAATGGCACATGCTTGTCAACAGGTACGACAAGCCACACTACATAAGCTCGAAAAAGGAAAATAGGCATGTCGCGACTTGTGCTAAAGCCAAGACCCAACATGGAAAAACATAGCTTTTCGACGGGTAGCATGGCAAAGCCATGGCTATGTACACCTGGCTAGGCAAGCCAAGGCACAACATGTGCTCATCACCGGGCTAGGCCATGACACAAGGAACATACTAAGGCAACTTGGGCATGCCAAGACTGGCTAGGCAAGGCACGGCAAGACGTGTGCTTGTCACCGGGCAAAGCAAGGCATGGCACGGCACGACTCTATCGAGCAAAAACTAGATTTCCTCGGCCGTTTGCTTTCAATTGTTCGTGCTTTCATGTCTGTGGGTAATGCTCGAAAAAAAGACCTAAAATGGCATGGCAAGGGGATTGCTCGTCACTGGGCTAGGCAAAGCATGGCACAACTCTATTGAGCAAAAGCTAGATTTCCTCGGCTGTTTGCCTTCAATTGCTCTTACTTTCACGTCCAATGCTTGAAAAAAAGACCGAAAACGGCATGCTATGTTAACCGGTATTCCCTTGGCTTGCTTTGAATCTTGGTTCACCGCCTTGTACCTTCTCTAAATGGACGCTTCTTACTGGCACAAGCACTCATCTAAGGCAATATTTGTAATTCTTAATATTTTTGGGTTTTGTGTAACTAAATGGATGTACATGGCTTTGATGGTATAGGTGGCATGCGGAGATTATCCACATTCAAGACATCTCTGCTTGAAGTACCCCTTTGGGAAGACGCCTCACGAAACCCACTGTGAACTGGTAATTTTAGTACAGAAGATTTCTGTCTCAATAGCAACACTACCAAGCCTTTCAAAACTAGTGCAATAATCTTTCCAAAGTGAAGCTTGCTCTTTTTACTCGCTTCTGTTTGCTCTGTACAGGGAACTCAATTTTTTTAAGACGACAAGCAATTAATGTATACCTGCGAAAAAATTTGACTAGATTTGCAACATCATCCCTCTTTCTCTACTTTTAAAACTGTTTTTGGTTATTTATGAGTGTTAGTTTATGAAAATCTGCATGTTTTTTCTTAGAATTTTCTAAAAAAGCAAACATTTTGATTTTGTGGGTGTAAATTGCAGTGCTACTGCTTTGTTTGTGATACTGCTGCGCCTTGCGATCAATGGTCAACAGGAGTTCATAATGGGCATTGCCATGCCATTGACGATAGGGACTGGAAGTATATGAGGCGGCTGATGAGAAACAAAAATGCTACTTACACCTCCTCTTCTTCTTCAGAATAAATTACGGCATGGCAATGTGGCTTGACCCCTTTGAAAAATGGAGCCTATACTACTACGTTGAGAATGAGAGGCCTCGCCTGACGCATGAAAAGAAAAACCGAAATGCCAAGGTAACTAACAGAAGAACACTTAAATCTACCATTAAACACCTGGTAATGCCGAGCCTCACTTCACAAAACGTGTGCCAACGAAACTCACAAATCCTCTCCACCATGGCTTAAATTGATGAAGGCCTGACTGACATCAGGGCTGGTTACTGCCTTTAACCTAAATTCAATGGGGATATTCAAATTTGGGCACTGGTTTACCAACGAAAACAATCGGTTTGTATGTAAATGGAATCCTGTCTTCTACGTAAGTATCTCCTTTGCTCTTCGGGATTCTATTGGGAGAGTATACTCATTTCCCTTCATTCTTCACTTTTTATTTTCCTGCCTCACGTGTGGCCTCTCATTATCAAGTGGTGGGCTCAATTTTTCAATGGTGTCATGCCGCATAGGCTATTGGTAATTTATGTGGTAAGAAAAGAGGGGTCAGCATTGACTATTTGATGTACAACTCGGGTCTCATTTCAATGCTGTCATACTGGTGGTATTACTACATTTTGTCTTGCCGGGTTTAGTAGTACAGCTTGTGAGCTTTCCCATTGGACGACACTTAAATTTCGGTTTTACTACATTTTGAAGTTTTAGAAAGATAGCATAAGATCAAATAATGAAACGTGTGAAACTGTTTCTTATCTCTTGGATAGCTTGTCATTAATTGGAAGATTTACTTATGTATTGTAATGTGTATTTGGCTTCTCTAATATGGCTTAGACACAGAACTTTCAAAAGTATAAAAACATGTAGGCTAAGTTTAGGCAACTGCCGCAACACAAAACTTGTTTTGTTTTCCTTCCCTTATTTTCGGTGTGTTCATTAAGTGAAGAAAAAATGTTACCCTAATAGAAACATAGCATCACAACCATGACGCGAACACTTTGGTCTTGACGGGGAAAAGTTAAAACCACTGCTTATGGTTTTTTGTTTGTTTGTTGTTGTGTGTCGAACCAGCTCCTCTCTGGTCCCAAAAGGGGATTAGACCACACTGTCACAGTCTTTTATGATTTCTTTTTAGGCTCACTCTGATGATCCGAATCATTCATAGTTAGAACTCATCGAAAACAAAAAAAATCCAAGTAGCAAACCTAATGACAATATATTGATAATTACATGATAATGTATTCATATTGAAAAAACAAGTTTCGATCCAGTGTGCGCATTTATTTATTTCAAGATAAATAATTTTCAAAATTACATCCACGATATTCCATCAATGTATCTTTGGGTTACCAATATTCTAGACGAACTCTAAAGAGAAAAGGGAAAATGACAACCCAGTACGTATTTTGATAATTAATACCCGTCGTCCCAAGTGACCACAAGAAAGGCCACAATTGTAGGATTATGGAGACTGGAGAGGATCCAGAGGAGCCCAAAAACGAACGGGGGCCGGGCCGCACAAAGTGAAGTTTAATTCGGCCCATGATAACTGAAACCCTAGCCCTACCACAAAAAACCCTCTCTGTGCAACGCAATCCTTCCGCTAAGAACTTTATCCACTGCGCACCGCATCACTCAACACAAACGTAGTAACAGAGACAAGGACCTTCTCTCTCTCTCTCTCTCTCTCTCTCTCTCTCTCTCTCTCTGTGGATCTTTAGATATCTTCTATCAGCGATGCCAGGAGCCGTCATCGAAGAAATTGAAGCCCAGAAGAAGCTTCAGGTATCGCTCTTTCTATCGCTAGCGCGTAGTCTGTTCAGTATGTATGTATTTATTACCCGTATGTGAATAATACTTTTCAATTCACAGGAGGATGAGCCGGTGATCGAGGACGTGAAAGAAGAAGACGACCACGACGATGACGCTGACGACTCCGACGACGACGACGATGACAAGGAAGACGGCGGTCAAGGTTTGGATATAGTCTCCCCTTTTTCTTTCCCTTTCTCAACTGTTTAGTCATCGACCTGTATGTGGATTTGCATTTGTTCATGTACTGTTGCTCCAAACTGTTTAAGAACTGGTCTATCTAGCCAGACTTTTTGTCACTTGGAAAGTCAAAGATTGATTTTTTTTTTTTGTTCGTGGAAATCGGGGTTTGGAGGTGAATGAACGATTGAATATCGTAGTAGAAAGGGTGGGACATGGACTTTATGAACCCCAGCTTTTTGTCACTGTGAAAGTTAAAGATTGCTTTTTTGGTTGGAAATCTGGTTTTGGAGGCAAATAAACGAATGAATATCATAGTAGAAGGGTAAGACATGGGACTTTATGAAAATTCCAATGAACCTTATTGGAACAATTGGAGGAGGGTTAATGCCCTTTGGATAACAAATTGATAGGGAATGGGACGAGTTTCTTGTATTTGATACAGGAGGATATGTTATTGTTGTAACATGTGTCTGTTATAACTTATAGGGTTTATCTTTAGGACATATTATTAGGTTAGCTTTATCTTTGTCCTGCATCACAGAGACACAAACTCTACAAAGCTTGGTGTACACCATGCGTTAGGTGGATATTGGAGCAGTTATCCTATCTAATTAGCAGTTATAACATGTGTCTGTTATAAATTATAGGGTTTATCTTTTAGGACATATTATTAGGTTAGCTTTATCTTTGTCCTGCTTCACGAAGACACAAACTCTACAAAGCTCAGTGTATACCATGCGTTGGTGGATATTGGAGCAGTTATCCTATCTAATTAGTAGCTCAACCAATCAAACATGTCCATGTGCTAAATTAATTTCACTGACAAACACTAGGTGGGAGGGAGAAAGAGTCCACTTGACATGATTCACTTAAATGCTGGTTTGAGGCTGTTGTTCTAGTCTAGTGAATCTAGTGTTATTTGATTTTGAGATAGGTAAGTGTACTTGGGATTACGGAACACTTCATCGTTCAAACATTTTCAAGCATGGATTCTTTATACGACTCACTTGATGCAAATTTTTTTTCCTTTTCTGATTGCCCTATTTTTCTTATTTCTGAATGAAGACTGATGTGCTGCTATGCTTTTTGCATAGTGTATATACCATTGCAAGTGAATTTTCATCTTAGGGATTTGCATGATCGAGTGACTTGTGTTTTCTAAAAATAACTCGCATTGATGTTGTCCAAAGCTAACTGCTGATTAGGTGTTATAGAAGCTGCCAATTACAGTGTCAAATGCCATATAAATTTCCTAGTATGCACCATACTGTCCAAAATCTTGTTTTCCTCATCAATGTGTGTGCATTTAGAGTGTCATGGATAATATGTCAAGGTTTTGCCTTCTTTGTTATTTATGTCAACTCTGGAGATGATTGCAGCTGTTTTTAATATTATAGATTTCGAGTTGATCTTGTTATGTTCGGCCATTCTGTCTTGGATCTAGAACTGCTTTCAACATCTACATTATATGGAGTTTGTCAATATGTTCTTTTGGCTATGATGCCTATTCATTTGCTGTCTATAGTAATATATTGATTGAAATGAGGTGCAGGTACAAATGAGAGTTCAAAGCAGAGTAGAAGTGAAAAGAAGAGCCGCAAGGCAATGCTGAAGCTAGGCATGAAACCTGTTACTGGTGTTAGCAGGGTTACCATTAAGAGAACCAAAAATGTAAGTCACTGCCTTCATATGAAGAGGTTGATTCGTGTTAATGATGGATGACGTTTGACCACTAACCAATTACTCTGTGTTTCAGGTATTATTTTTCATCTCGAAACCTGATGTCTTCAAAAGCCCGAATTCTGAGACCTATGTCATATTTGGAGAAGCGAAGATTGAGGACTTGAGCTCTCAGCTGCAGACACAGGCTGCCCAGCAGTTCAGGATGCCAGACATGTCTGCGATGGCGAAGTCTGATATTTCTGCTGTTGCTGGTGGAGCACCTGCAGATGAAGAAGAGGAAGAGGTTGATGAAACTGGGGTGGAGCCTCGGGACATTGATTTGGTGATGACTCAAGCTGGCGTGTCCAAGAGCAAAGCTGTCAAGGCTTTGAAGACTCACAACGGAGACATTGTCAGCGCTATCATGGAGCTCACTACTTAGGTCGGCAGGCAATATGGTTGGTGCTCTATGAAGATGGTTTCCTGAATTGGTGATGACTGTTGAGTGGAAATGTTTTTAGGAAAATTTGATGGTGTCATTTTCGTAGAATTTTATATTGTTGCACCGGCTACTAGCAAGGTACATTTTTCTTTTTTACTTTGTTGGGCTTTGAACCGTGGTGGCAAAGAATGCGTTATTTTAAGATGTCATACCAAATAGTTGTTGCTTGTTTGAACTCCTTTGTGGGAATTGCCATGCTTTATCATTCAATTTTCTCCATTTGTGTTAGTTGTATGTATGAAGGAGTTTCTTGCTCTTAGGATTTGGGTTTGGTCCTCCCTTGCAAAAAATGTATCATGAATATGGTGAAGGCTATAGGGTTGGCCAGACTATTTCAGCTTTCAATCCCGATGATTATAAGAATTCCACTCAATTGACAGTTATAATGTGATGCCACGTGTCGTAAGCCTTATTACTTATGTGTCGTAAGCCTTATTACTTATGTGTTGGTTGCTGTTGGAAACAAACTTCCATCAAAGATAGGCGTGATTCCGGCCAAACAGTCTGTAGTGTTTCAAATATAAGCTGCCTGTCTAGGTTTGTAATTCGATGGAGATTGATGTCTATTTTGTGCCTCTCTTTCTAGTTTCTACTCTTCGGGGGTGTTGAGATAATGAGGCAGTTGGGTAGCCGGCAGTCATGCCATTTTCGGGCTTGTGCTGGGTTCATTTTGATGATCTAAACCGATCACTTTGTAGAGCTCATTGCTAACTTCAATCTTGTTCATTGGATATTAATTGATACCTTTTCGGAACACATTTTCCTTTAGAAAAATGGACTTGGACACTAGATCAAATGTTTTCCGTAATTTTATTGATCAATATCAGATGAATGAAAATTTTGTCATGATTTGAAGTCTACAATGAGCTGTGCAAAGTGATCGGTTTAGATTATTAAAACAGACCTGGCACAAGTCCGAAAACGGGGCAACTTACAAGCCTCCTCATTGAGATAGTGTTATGGCGGTGGGAAAATATTCCTTCCTAATTTGGGTGTTTCTTCGATTGTAATTGAATCAATCTTTTGTAGGGTCTGGTGTCGGCAAGACAATATCCCGATAATACAGCTGATTATGCGGCCGTCGTTTTCCTTAATTACGTAATTTATTGTTGTATAGGTAACTGATCTGATTTTATAATCCGAGATGATAATGATTGAAACGCTCTTACTTGTTCCATTGACATTGTGGAGGGAGTCCAGCTCCCAATCCTGTAAATGGATTGGAGAGTACAATTTCATGCCGGAAAAAGTTTTTTTCTTAGCCAACTTCAATAATCAATGAGCGGGGTCGTTTTATTTTTCTGAACTCATCGGGAGCATCTACTATGCCAAAAATGAAGTTGATCGCCTATCGTTTTAATATGACGTCGGAACATAACTGTATTGCTAAAAATGGTTGAAATGGATTTTTATATTTTTCGTGGGTAAAGAAATTGGTTCTCTGATATCTCCAGGTAAGAAGTGTTGCAATCTTTCTTTTTTTTTTTTGCAAAAGTTCCAAAATCATACCAAATGATCCGATGGAGGCATCTAATTTGTTGTTGTGTCCATATTATATGGTAATAATTTCATACCGAATGACAAAAAAAAACAGGTGCTAAACATAGCCAGGATTAACACACGATGGATGAACATTTTAGACTTTGATAAACCTTCCTCCGTCTCTTTAGTTGATCTTCCTGCAATCCGTTCGGATCTCTCCATCATCACCTGTTAAAACGTCGGTGTTACCCATCTTCACCATTGCATCCGCGAATTTGCTTTGCCAGAGGAATGTATTCATGGCGTATTGACTAACTTGGTTCACGGTTGCTGCATCTGTCAGGAGGGCCTGGTCCGAAGTGAACAAGCCTTGGTTAGCCTGAACGTCCATGTAGTAGCTGGTGTCCATGAGGGTTGGGCTGGAAGGGTCCATCGGAACCACCAAGTTAGGGTTGGTGTTGCCCTGAGGGCACTGCTGCCTCAGCTGGGCTGCATAAGAAGCATCCAGAGTTGGATCCTGTTCCATTGTTGTGTTGAAACCAAATAGTCTGGCGCTGAAGGAAGTGCAGTGAGACCGGCCGATGGTGTGCGCTCCTGTCAATGGAAGATAACCAGTTTAGAAAGGCGCTCCTTGCTCATAAGAATGTGGGATCGTCTCCTCCCAATCCTTTATTCTAAGACAAGACGATATCGTTTAGTATCTACGGTTGAATTTCTTTAAATGAGGAGCGAAATCCAACTATACATACAAAATAACATCGTTTGTAGATCTTACTCCGATTTCAAGTTTCTTACCAGAGAGTGTAACCATTTCCTCTTGTGTAAGTCCCTTGCCTGCAAATGATTGGGTGAGTTGGTTTAGGTTAAACGAAGGAGCAGCAAGATTGGCCGACGCCTCAGAAGCAAGCGAAACTCTGCCGTCTCTTCTTCCGGCAGGGACATCCCAACCTAGTCCTCTTGTCTGCAAAGCAAATAGCCAGTGCTATATATCAAAGGAAAATTTTCCTGGACAGGTGCAAGAGGATAATGAAAATATGTATACTTTTTTTTTTTACCATCACAGTACTGTCCCTTGCTGCAAAAGCTATGATATCTGCACAAGAGACTATTCCTTGGCAGACAGATTCCAGTCTAGCCTTTGCGTTATCGATGATTTCAAATCCTCGGAGGCTAGGGTTGTTGGGAGGAGCATCTTTCTCTGCCGTGTTTGAAGGTGTTGAGTCGATGAGAACGGATCCATCACAACCCTACAATCACCCAAATCGACACAGTTAATACTTCCACTTAAATGACAAAATACTCATTTTCAAATCAAAGCTCGATACAGTCTAGAAATTATTGTTTCCGAAGGCCAGAGATCCTCTATCAAAGAAAGAACTTTCCCGTCTTCCACTGTACTCCGAACAAGCCAATTGTCCCGTCGGGAGTACATTACCACACGAGGAGAAGAGAATCCCGTTTCATTCGAAAGCTGAAACTTAATCAATGGACAAAGTAGGAGTACTCATTTTGATCTAAAACGGCCAAGAAAAAGCTAGCTTTTCTAGCCAACCCAAACACAGCCTTACTTACCCTAACAAAACAGTCATGAAAGTGCATTCTAACGAGGCCAGCAGCTAATCCACTATCCCTCATGAACCCTTTTCTAACCTCATCCCTTACAATTGTCTCAGCCATGCTACATGAATTGGAATAATAACCAACTTCGAGCTGAGCTTCTAACTGAGTAAATTGACATGACACCAAAAAGAAAGCTAAACAGACACAAGTAAGCTTCTTTGGGCTCATTGCTCTTTCCTACAAGTTTTCTTATGACTTGAAGGTTTATCACACATTACTATATAGCTATATATATAGGCATTATTTCGCTTGTTTAACGGATCAATCATCCCGCCCTATTCGAGTATTATAATCGTCGGGTGCCATGTGGGAAGGCAACAAGCTGGAATATTGTCGTTTTTTACATATTCTCATTGAGAAAGAAAGATCACAGAGTACTTTCCTGTGTAAAAGCAGAAGAAAGGGCAATTGGGTTGGACATATTTGACTACGTTTACGTGCATATAGTTATTGTATTATCGGATATGCGTAAAACAGAGGATTTTTAACTAGGAATTGGTAATAGAAAGTTGGGTTCAGAATCGAATTGTGTTGACTTGTGTGCATGAGAATACAAGGGTAGTGGTTAGAGATGGATAGACGATGTATTGTAATGCATATATTTGCTTTTTTGGCATGATGAGCAGTGTGTGTGATTAAGTCTGAATTTGTGTTTTTTGCTCTGCTTTCAGGGTCTCTGTTTAAGATGAGTATCTTTGACTATCAGAGGGAACACTGCTACAAATGAAATATTTAATTAAACCACTCACGGCGGCGCAGTGACAATTAGCTGACAATCAATAGTCTTGAAAAGCATTTGGTCTGAGATTCGACTCTCACCCTCGTGCTAGTTTGCTACTAATTCCTATATTGGATAAGTTCATGGGCTCCTTTACTAGTATTTGAGGGGTTCAAGCCGAATACGTAACCAAAGGTCGGCTACCGGGGCCACGGCCACCCCCAATTTAACAAAACCTATAAGTAAGTAAGATTTTTTGACATACAAGCCTTGACATATTGGCTCATAATATGTCATATATACAAAAGAATTTCGATAGGAGTTACAAATTTGAACCACTTTTTCACACGTTTTTCTCTCCTTTGGGGTAACAGGCCAACCACTCATCTCTCTTAGGAACACGAAAAGAAAAACTCACCAATAACCTCAATTTTTCTCTTTAAGGGGTATTAATTTAACACTAAACTTTTTTTTTTTATACTCCTTAACCTTAAAATTTTTAGATTTTTGTTATCACATTTTAGCCCTTGCGTATATGAAATCTTAGTTCCGTCTCTAGTTCAAGCAAACCCTAAGGGTTAAAAAATGCACTAAAATTTTGAAAATTTTCCAATATAATTTGATTTTTGTTTGTTAATTTTTGCACTAGTTCATTCGTGCATAGTCAATGTAAGTAAAAATCTACTTTAATATGTAAGTAAATAGATAGTATATGACAACAAAAATAAATAAATCAGGCTCAATAAATTTTTGACCAAATAAAAAACATTATTTAAGATAGAATTTTGCATTGCAAAGAATTTTTGTACGATTTTGTCACCACTAAACCAAAATTCTGGAGCTATTCTTGGATCAGTTTATACGTCACTTTGTCTCGGCATCCACAGAGCCATTTGTTTTAAGATGGGTATCTTTTGACCATTAGAGCGAATGCTGGTGCTTATCTAACAATCAGTGGTATCAAAAAGTCTTTGGTTTGAGATTCAACTTCCTCCCACATGCTATTAGCGTTGGAAACCACACACTTCCAACACTAAAAAATAAAAAATAGAGTGTGGATATCAATTCTCATATTTTAGATTCTCGTTTTGCTGACCAGACCGAATAAGCATTTTGAGACGGATGTGGTAGATTTTTGGTAGTGCTTGGAGGTTGATCAATCCAATTGCATGCCATTTATATATGCAGATGGGGCATATTATACTGATATAATAAGATAACCAACTTGATTAAAAAAACTTATCAAACCCTAATCTTTAACAACTCGATCCTAATTTTATTAATGTTTTTTTTTTTGTTTTGGCAAATGTGAGAAGTTGTATTTAACTGTGACGCGAAAGCCTACACATTAGAGAGGAATCCCATGGGGGCAAATGGGCGTCTACAAATCGGACAAACCATTAGAGAGGGCAATCAAAGCACAGTATATACAACCCTATTTCAAACTCACCTAGCGAGATCAGGTTCACAGAAAATAAAACTAATACCAAGCACATGACCAACAAACCACCGGACTAAATCCGGACATAAACTTGACTAAAATTTGGACAGAAACCGGATTAAATCCGGACAAAAAACAAAATAAAGCAAAAAAAAATACTCTCTTCCGTCATTGAGCAGCCCTTCTCTTGCCTAGCCCCCTACCGATCAAGCTTCTAAGTCGGCGACCCATGAAGTCATCGGCGACCACGCAACTACAAACTCAGAAGCAGAGCAGCGGCGAACGACAAGCGGTTTTGGTGGAGAAGGGAAACCAGATCTGAAGACATGGATTGATCCCTTCCCTCCCACCGCCCATATTTGGGTATAAACCCAAGGGGGAAGGAGGGGAAGGAGAAGAGGAAGCGTGACGACTGTTTTAGTGTTAGAGAGAGGTGCTCCTGTTTTTTAGAGAGAGAATTGTTATGTGTATGTATGTTTTTTTTTTATTAATGTTGAAACTTCAAAATGTCAACAAAGTTGAATGTAATTTTTTAATTGATAGTTAACTTTAAAAAGATACCACCTTTCAGAAAGATCAAGACCAATGTTTGAATAATTTTCTGGAGTAACAAATTAAGTAGGATTATTTGGACGGAAACGGTTTTCCATTCCGTAAAAGTGGCAATCGTTTTCTGAACAAAATGAGGAATACGCGTCTTACCGGTGCTGCTTTGCTTATCACCGATTACTAGATATAGAGTAGTGTAAGTTCTTCCGATATTTGAAAAAAAAAGAAACGAAAGAAAAACGACAACATCGCACTACCCCCACCTCCGCCGCAGTGCCTCCCCTCTGCCGCCACCACTAGGTCCACTACGAACCACTCCACTTCTGTGGCATCGGCCATTCACAGGATTGCATCCCAAACACGAGTAAATAGTTTTTCTCTGGGGCCAATTTATATGGACCGGCTCTGACTTTAGATGAGGTGCCTGTTAGGAATTGAACTCCTCGTTCAACATAACGTCCTATGGATCTTGGACACTAGGTCGCAGGAATCGCAAGCAAACAAAAATAGTGCGTAACAAACAAAAAAAGAACGAACACAAGATATACATGGAAAATCTCAACGCGAGGAAAAACCATGGGAGCCAATGAAATCGAATCAAGAGAACAAGTCTTCTCGCAATCCCTCTGAAGCCTGCGTTTTCTCTCGCCTCTCTCTGTTTTTACATACAAACTGTAGTGTAAAATAGGTCGGGTCCTATGTGGAAATTACATCCCAAGTCCTTAAAATATCGTTTTCGCAGAAGTTCGGAATGCAACACCCCCAGGTTAAACCACTGCTGAAGGTTGTCTGCACCCCTAATAGCGCCGTAAGCTGAACCAGACATTCGAGTTATATAAAAAATAGTAAAGAATTCTCCAGGGAAGAGGTAGTAATAACTTTTTTTTGCAAGAAAGTATCTTCTGCTAGAACAAATGAAGCCCTCAAAAGCCTGGCAGTAGCCAAAACTGTAAGCAGTAAAATTTATTGAGTTTATATAATTTTCTTAAATTTTTTTTTTTGGTATTTGCTAGGTTTCAAGCAAAAACTTATTATGAGTAGCACATGAAAGTAACAACATCTAGGCCTCACGGGTTGATTCTCTTACAGTTGGATCGGATCTCGCCTGCAGTCCCTATGAGCACCTGAATCTCACTCATCTTGATTATAGCCGGTACAAAAATTACGAAATACACCAAAATATTATGAAGTGACACAATATGAACTATACAATAGATGCATATGGTACACACTTTTAAATGGCGTGTATTGTAGACTTTTCCTTCAATATTCGGTATGATTATGATTGAAACTCTCTTGCTTGTTCCAATGATAACATCATGGTGGGAGCCCAGCTCGTCTCTAATTCTTCAGTTGGATTGGAGATTACAATTTCATCCCCAAAAAGGTTTTTTCCTGGCCCTCTTCAATGATCAGGTATCGTTCATTTTTCATCGAGAGCCTCAAGCATGTCAAAAATCAAGTTGATTGCATATCGTTTGATATGATTTCAGACCATATTTATATTGCTAAAAATGGTTGAAATGTGGTTTAATCTTGTGTTGCAATCTTATTTATTTGCAAGATAAATATGGTCCAAAATCATATCAAGTGATAGCCAATGAACCTGATTTTTGGTATGCTTGATGTTTCAACAAGCTAAACAAAAGAACAGTCTCAATCATTGAGTTGAGCCCGGAAAAACTCATTTTTTTGGGGCTAAAATTGTACTCTCCAATCCATTTGAAGGATTGGAAAAGAGATGGATTTGTGGAGGCAACTAATTTGTTGTGTCCATATTATTTGGTAATAATTCAATACCGAATTACAAATAACGGAAGCTACACTTTTACACTTGGTAGCACAATACAACAACAACAACAACAAATTTAAAAGCAAACATAGCCAGGATTAACACAAGATGGATGAACAGTTAAGACTTTGATAATCCTTCATCTGTCTCTTTAGTTGATCTTCCTGCAATTCCTTCGGATCTCTCCAGCACTGCCTGTTAAAACACCGGTTTTACCCATCTTCACCATTGCATTCGCAAATTTGCTTTGCCAGAGGTATACATTCATGGCGTTTTGATTAACTAGGTTCGCGGTTGCTGCATTTGTCAGGAGGGTCTGGTCCGAAGTGAATAAACCTCGGTTGGCCCGAACATCCCTGTAGTAGCCGGTGTCCATGAGGGTTGGGCTGGAAGGGTCCATTGGAACCACCAAGTTGGGGTTTGTGTTGCCCTGAGGGCACTGCTGCCTCAGCTGGGCTGCATAAGAAGCATCCAGAGTTGGATCCTGTCCCAGTGTTGTGTTGAAACCAAATAGTCTGGAGCTGAAGGAAGTGCAGTGAGACCGGCCGATGGTGTGCGCTCCTGTCAATGGAAGATAACCAGTTTATAAGGGTGCCCCTTGCTTATAAGTTGGTCCTCCAGCTTCTCTCATTTAGATGATTTGAATTGACCATTTTTAGTAGTTACTTTATGAAAATTTTGAATTATGTTGATCAAAACAATGTCGTTTAGTAACTACTGTTAAATAAATAGCGAAATCCACCTATACGTATGAAATAACGCCATCTAGAGTGGGAGGAAATTTGGAGGAGAGGACCTAACTCCGATTTCAAGGTTCTTACCAGAGAGTATGACCATTTCTTCTTGTGTAAGTCCCTTTCTTGCAAAGGATTGTGTGAGTTGGTTTAGGTTAAACGTAGGAGTGGGGAGATTAGCCGGAATGTCAGAAGCAAGCGAAACTCTGCCATCTTTTCTTCCAGCAGGGACATCCCAGCCAAGTCCTCTTGTCTACAAAGAAAATAGCCAGTTCTATGTATCAAGGCTATTTTGCCCGGACAAAGTGCAAGTGTTCAAAGAAGAAAATGTATTTTTTGTTTTTACCATCTCAGTACTATCCCTTGCTGCAAAAGCTATGATATCTGCACAAGAGACTATTCCTGAGCAGACAGATTCCAGTCTGGCCTTTGCATTATCGATGATTTCAAACCCTCGGAGGCTAGGGTTGTTGGCTGCAGCATCTTTCTCTGCCTTGTTTGAAGGTGTTGAGTCGATGAGAACCGATCCATCGCAACCCTGCAATCATCAAAATCGACGCAGTTAATACTTCCTCCTAAATGACTAAAAATACTCATTTCCAAATCAGAGCTCGATAGCTAGAGTCCAGAAAATAGTGTTTGGGACAGAGAATTCTGCATCATTCGAAAGCTTTTTAAAGTCAATCAATGAACAAAGCACACATTGGTTTGTTGTTCAAGACCAAGAGAAAAAAATATGAAGTGATATTATGGTACTAAAACAGCCAAGAAAAAGCTAGCTTTTCCAGCCAACCCAAACAAAGCCTTACTTACCCTAACAAAGCAATCATGAAAGTGCATTCTAACAAGGCCAGCAGCCAATCCACTATCCCTCATGAACCCTTTTCTAACCTCATCCTTCACAATACTCTCAGCCATGCTACATGAAGTGTCATAATAACCCACTTGAAGCTGAGCTTCTAACTGAATAAATTGACATGACACCAAAAAGAAAGCTAAACAGACACAAGAAGTAAGCTTCTTTGAACTCATTGCTCTTTCTCACAAGTTTCCTTATGACTTGAAGGTTTATCGCATTACTATACGGCTATATATAGCGTTTTTTCGCTCGATGAACGGATCAACCGTCCTGCCCTGTTCGGGTATTATAATCGTCGAGTGCCACGTGGGAAGGCAATAAGCTGGACCATTGTCGGTTTTTAGATAGTCATTAAAGAAAGATAACAGTGAAAAGGATAATTGGGCTGGACGTGTCTGACTAATTACATGCATATGGTTATTGTATTATCCGGTAGGCGAATAAGGGAGGATTTAATTAGCAATTTTGTATTGGAAAGTTGGAATTCAGAATCGAATCGTGTTGACTTGAGTGCATGAGAATACAAGGGTAGTGGTTAGAGATGATATATATTATTGTAAAGCATAGATATATGTGTTTGCTTTTTTGGCATGATGAGTGTGTGATTGTTCTGAATGTTGGAGTAGGTTTGTCTATCTGCCTTTTGCTTTTAGGGTCTTAATCATCCCAGTGCCCCGTTTAAGATGAGATCAATCTTTTACCATTAGAGGGAATGATGCTGCAGTGGTTTTAAATCGTGGTGTCGGTCCGTGTCGACCGATGCGCAAGTAAATGACAGTATTGGAAGACCAAAATCCCACGACGTAACGATTGATACGATTTGTAACGGCTTTTATTTATAGTCATGACTGCTGCTAAACAAATATTTAAGTAAACCACACCCACGGCACCGTAGTGGTTATCTGACAGATCAGTGGTATCAAGAAGCCTCTGGTCTGAGATTCAACTCTCCCCCGCATGTTATCAATTCCTACATGTGTTGGATGAGTTTACAAGGGAATCTTTCTCGGCTTCCATTAAGCCCTCCTCTAGAAATGATGAAATTGATCCTTCGAAGGGTGTTCATGCTAATGAATAACTTATGCACAATAATTTTTTACTATTTTGTTCTTATTTAATTTTTTTTGCATTTGATTGTTTGACGCCAAACTTGTATGTGATTTTGATTCGTTTCGACGAGAGAAATCAAAAAAAGTTAAAAATTATGACAATTACACAAGTATTTTGGAAAATAACCAAGAAAAAGTTCAAAAACTGACTTTTTGAGCTTTTCTTTAAATATTTTCTAAAATACTTGTGTAAAAGTCATAATTTTTTGCTTTTCCGGTTTTTCTTGTCGAGACAAACTAATATCATATAAAAGTTTGGCACAAAACTAAAAAAAGCGAAAAAATTTGAATAAAAACAAAATCAAAAAATTATGCTGCATAAATTATTCATTAGCGTGAACAACCTCGTTTATACATTGGACCTAGCTAGTGTAGATAAGAATCGTTGGATTATTTAACTTGCTAGTTTGAATAATCTAGTTCGCATAGCTTTAAAGATGCCAGAGGGAATCAATGGATCCAGTTTCTGAGAAATTTCAGCAAGTTGCTTTTCCCTCAAGCAAAATATGCATAAATAATAGTGCGCGCTCGGTTGGAAAAAGGTTAGGTTTGCTCGAATATTTTGGTGAGTCTAAATATGAACAAAATTCATTTAAAGAATTGTCTCATTATGGGAATTGAAAAAGCCAAGAGACGAGCGCATCGTCACCGAATACCTAAATTAGACCGGGGATCAGAAATCAAGATTCATGGACTCGCGACATGTGATTCGAGGTCTGTGGTTTAGTCTATGTTGGTTTGGGATTGATTGTGCTTTATTGGATCTGAACCATTCATGTTTGGATGGTCCAGTTATCGGCTGATTAATGCTGGGTTGAATATCCAGAATAAAACCCCAATTTAATTATTGAATCAATTGCTGAATTAATAGTTGTAGCAGATTTTTTCCAAAAATTGAATTCCTCGTATTCAATACCCCTTGATTTGGCCCCTATTGATCGTATAGGCTCCCCCTATTGAATTCCGTAATGAATTCAAAAGCTCCTCATTCACCTGTATAAAGGGAGCCTCTACCTGGTGTTTTGACACATCGAAAATCAGAGCTTCTTCTTCTACCATACTTCTTCCTTTCCAGAGAGAGTGAGACTGAGTCAACCCTGGGAGATGAACACCGACATAACCTCCAACACCAATGAGGTGGTGAATTCGTTTTAAGGGCACCGTGTAAAACACGGGTCTCGATTTGCTTCTATGTTCTTCTATAGTTTATGTTTTTTAGTTCATATTGTTTAATTTCTGTTATGGTTGTAAATTCCAGATACTAGTGAATATTTTTTTCCCCCCACTGTTTATGCAAAGTATCTCTGGTCAACTTACACACACCTCAAATAAATTCTTACAGCCTTTCCCACAGTCCTTTTTACGCTTACACGTGAAGCGAGGCGACCCCAATAGTTGCTAGCGAGAAAAATCGAACCTGAGACCTCCATATCATGTACATTGCGTGTGATGGTATTTGGCACAACGGAAAAAATTACCAATGGAAATATGATAGTAGTAGATTCTTGGTAGTGCTTGGAGGTTGATCAACCGGCCAATTGCATGCCATTTATGCATAGATATATGGGGAATATTACAGATAAAGCAAGATAACCAACTTGATTAAATTTAAAGACATTTTGACTTGTCAAATTAATCCTAATCTTAACGACTCCTAAATTTATTTATTGTCGAATCTTCAAGAATTTCAACAGAGTTGCATGTGATTTTTTCGTTGACTAGTTAGAAAAAGACACTCCATATATATATCACCTTGCAGAAAGATGAAGACCGATGTCGATTGAATAATTTTCTAAACAAGTAGGATTATTTGGATGGAATTACCGTTAAATTAAATGATGCAAAAACAACTACTGCCGCCACGGGAACATCCCCCACCTCCGCCACGGCGCCACCCCTCCTCCACCGCCGCCAGGTCCACTACCACGAACCGCTACCACTTCTGGCATCGGTCATTTTCAGGATATTGCAGCCCAAACAGAGCAAAGAATTTTTCTTTGGGGAGTTTTGCTCCGGTTTTAATTGGGCTCCCCACAAGTGGACGGCAGAATTGGACCCTAGGATTAGTCGAGGTGCGCGTAAGTTGACCGAAAACCTGAGATTTTAAAAAAACATAGTAAAGAATTTTCTATGAAAAAAAGACAAAAAAATTCCGCAAGAAAAGCACGTTCTGCTAGAACAAATGAAGCCTCAAAACGAGGAGAAAGGTTGCTAATCCGCAACCATTTGAACCAACTACTAACATACTCCCTCCGTTCCGATTTGTTTGTCCCATTTTTGACTTTTTGAAAGCGTTTGACCTCTCAAAGAATTATCTATATTTTTTAATTCGTAATGTTTTTAATATGCAATATGGATCTTGTTTGATAGATCTCAATTAGTTTTATTATACAAAATCTTTAAAATCATAAAAAATATTATAAAATGTAAGACATACGTATATTTTTAAAAGACACGAATTTCGACAATTGGACAAACAAATTGGGACGGAGGGAGTAACATCTATCTATATTCTATATTATAAAACAAAGTGGTTTCTGTTAAAAATGTCTAGGCATGTAAACGAGAGCAACTTCTACAACCGTTAGATCACTTCCTATTAACTTTGTAGACATCGGATCATTCTTTTTTTAAAAGATACTCCCTCCGTCCCTTTTTAAGTGTCCTGCTTCGTAATTCCAACTTATTAAAAAGACATCATCATTATACCTTTCACATCAACTTTTTCCTCCATTTTTCCTACTTACCCATCATCATTACACTTTTACTCACTTAGTTTTTAAAATGAAATCTACTTTTAGGGACAAAGTAAACAATTCACCAACTTTTTACCTACTAACTTTATAAAATGGACACTTATTAAAGAACAGTCCAAAATAGAATACCGGACTATAAATAAGGGATGGAGGGAGTACTTTTACCCTCACTTTTTGGACAATGTATCTCTATGTAAATATTGTCTTTTATGATCAAATAGAGAAACATATATATTAAAATGGTAACTGATAATCTCTTTCCAAGGCTATCTCCTTGGTTTCGGACTTGGTCCCTTTATAAAATCGCATTTTTTTCCACAAAAAAAGAGAAGGTAACTGATACTTTGTGGTGATTAGAACTATTGTGCACGTACAGTAATTGGGTAGAACGAACAATTTATTTAAGATGAGACTATGTTACATTCCAACATGCCTTTAGACACAGACATCTACTAGTTCAACATAATTTCCCTCATGGACCATCTTATTGTAATACATAAACTGACTAAAATACAACAATTGAAACCCTCAAAAGCCTGGCAGTAGCCATGATTTTCTTATTTTGTTTTGGTCTTTGCTAAGCTTCAAGCAAAACCTTATTATGAGTAGCACATGAAAGTAACGACATCTAGGCCTCACGGGTTGATCCTCCTACAGTTGGACCGGATCTCGCCCGCAGTCCCCGTGAGCACCTGAATCTCACTCATCTTGATCATAGCCGACACAAAGTCTTGCTGCCAAATCAGCCCATTTCCGGCATACAACGTTGCCTGGTTCGTGGTTTGTTGGCTGGTAGTGAGAGTCTGGTCTGAGGTGAACAGGCCGCGTTGGTGCAAGACATCTGCGAAATAGCTCGGGTCCATTAAAGCCGGGCTGAAGTTCATCTCAACCACGAGATTTGAATCCACATTTCCCCCCTGGCCTCGGGGACATTCCTGCTTTAGTTGGGCGGCGTAGAAGGGGTCTAAGGTTGGATCCCGGCTATTTGTTGCGCTGAAGTTGTATAACCTGTTGCTGAATGAAAAGCAATGGGAGCGCCCGATTGTATGTGCTCCTGCATCATAACATACGGCCTCGTTTGATTCGGGAATTAAAACAGATGGGACTAAGAGTCCTGGGATTAGTAATCCTGGACTATTAGCAGGCAAAATAGAAGTGACAATGGTTATCACATTGAGAAACAAAAACTGAAAACAAAAATGTTTACCAACAAGTGCAACCATTTCACGTTGAGTAAGCCCTTTCTTAAGAAAGGCGCGAGTGATTAGATCTAGGTCTCCGAAGGGAGGAGGTATGTCAACGGTCTCTGAAGCCCGCGAAATCCTTCCATCCCTCCTTCCCGCCGGAACATCCCAGTATAAACCTCCTGTCTGCACATATATAAAGCAACAAACAAATACGATCACCACAACACTACTCTGAAGTTAATAAACATATCCTCGGTGCAAAAACGAATTTACGAATATGGGCTTTCATTACAATGTGGACAGCATCTCTGGCTGCAAAAGCGAGTATATCAGCACAAGAGACCACCCCTTTGCACTCGGCCTCGAGCCTGGCCTTGGCATCATCTATGACTTCAAACCCTCGGAGAGTAATGCCGTTTGGGGGGCCATCCTTTTCTGCTAGATTGCCCGGGGTCGAGTCGATGCAAATAGATGCATCGCACCCCTGAAATTTAATCAAATGGTACAACCCATGTGACTTGATTAATTATAACAATTGGATTTTGCTGAATTAATTAGCTCAGCAACAAATTAATTAAGAAGAAATTAAGCAACAAAAGAGAGAGGAGGAAGTTGTGGGTTGGTGCAACAATGTACCCTGACAAAACTGTCATGAAAATGCATTCTAATAAGACCAGGAGCAATTCCGTAATCTTTGTCAAAGGCCTTTTCCACTTCTTCTTTCACAATTAATTCAGCATCTTCACATTTGTCCTTATAGAAGCCCACTTTCAGGTTTTGTGCTCCTAGTAATTGGAAGCCCAGGTTAAGTACCAGGAATAGCACTATGTGCAGCACCATTCTCTCTCTCTCTCTCTCTCTCTCTCTCTCTCTCTCTCTGTGTGTGTGTGATTGTGCTTTGAGGATTAAATGTGGCATAAAATTTATAAGAGAAGATGAACGACTATGAAATCATGCCCATCCCCCTGATGAAAGCAGGATTTCAGATGCTGGAGATTCTTAGTTCCATCACAGAGATTTTTCAACTAAATTATAATAATTGACACTACCGGAAAATCTGCCTCTATTTTACAATTTATAAATCCAGTCACCTCAACGGCCAAACCAAAAAAGGAATAAGGACAATTGACGTAGAGAAAATTGGGACAAGTTTAGAATTGAGTAATGTCCAGTTGGGCGGTGTATTGAAGTTGGTTCCAGCAAATCAGAGCAAATTCTTCATAGAATAAGTAACCCATAATTGGAAAGCCAGAAAATACTTGTCCTTAATATTATCTCAATGTACATTTCTTTATCCATGCAGTTGTTGACTACTACTACTATCTTTTACAAGAATTTACATGACATCCACTTCAACGATGAAAATATTTTGTCGTGTAATTTACTGTCAGAAACACTTTTAGGATTTATAACCCTCATGATACATCGATGCACAACCATGGATCTCATAACGCCTTTGATACGGGATTTGACATGAGTGCTATCAACTTCTGTGTTGGGTGAGTCCATGTAGAACATTGTTTGGACTTCAATGGTGGAGTTGGTCTCCCAGATTAGTCGGTCTAGGGAATCAACTACCGACAAAGACAGGAAAATGAATAAAAAAGATGTGTGCGTAATCTATTTAAGAGTGAAGACTTCATGCAACAGATAACAAAGGTTTTTTCGGTGCAAATTAAGCCAAAAAGCTATATACAAGTCAGGATAAATATTGGTTCACACCACAAATATACACTAGTCACCATATTGGTTCACACCACAAATATACACTAGTCTCCGGAAAGTATAATGCAAGCCAAAAAGTTATACTTTTCCGGTGTCGAATCAGAACCCAAGTTGAGGTCAATCAGTTCTGAGATGCAAATCCATCCTTTCGAACATCTTCCCAATCCGATGAAGAGCCATCACACCAACCTGACGGAAGCCAACCCCCGAACCTGTTGTTCCCACAAGATTGCATCCCCTGATCATCTGCAGCACATACATCCAACTCCTTCATAGTTTCATAATCAAACCGACCTATATATGAGCCAAATTCATTCCTTTTATTATTGATGACACTGGAGTATTGCGAATAAGGTTCCACAGTGACGTCCAAACTACCACCCAAGGTTGGGTATCCTAATAACGGCCAATCGTATCTCCCTTTTGCGGTTATAGAGTTTGAGTTCTCAGCCCTGCATTTTAGGATTTGGAATCTGGCCAATGCAGAAGCCTCAACATCATCAACCACCTTGGTTGTACTAGAAATAGAGGAATCATTGATGTTATCTGACAATGGGCTATCCTCAGACTGCGGTATCACTTTCTGGGTTGCATTTGGATTGGGAGAAACCTTGGAGTTCAATAACTTTTCAACAGCCATAGAACATCCGGCCACATCTGAAGCAGAAGAAATTGAGTTACTTCTCGGATATTTTACCTTTCGGAATCCCAAGGCAAAGAAAATTAATACTTCCCCCATCCCAAATTGCTCACCCTTCTTGGAACCCATGCTTTTTGCACTCAAAAATTAATGTATTAACATGATTTGTTTTTTGGAAAAAATTTACACCGTTTTACAGATCTCATTGAGAAGGAAAATTTGGTGTAATATTTTTTCCAAAAAAAATCTCATAAGTACATTATTTTTTGCGTGCAAAACACACAGGTTCCAAGAAGGGCGAGCAATTTGGGACGGAGTAGAGGTGACAGAAGCAGGTTTGGAGGCAGCATTTTAACCTTTTGCCTTGTATGACTTGCATTTCTCCATCTCAATCTTCATACGATTGAAGCGAGTTCTATAACTCATGGAACATAACGCAGCTTCAGCTTCGAGCCATAGATTCTTATACAAGACCGTTTCTGGTTGCGTTTCTTCCTCACAAGGAAAATCCTTCTCCAGGACCCCCTTTATAGCCTGCAGGCCATATCCATGACAAAAACTACGATTTTCTTGTTTGATATAACTGCAAGTAGAAGAAAGAAAGAACGAAATAAAGCAAAGAAGAATATGAAATAACAGATCATAAACATACCTGGACCATGTTATCATCTTTCACATTATCTGCATTGCCCCTTAAAGAAAAGGAATCTGAAAATTTCTCAACCACCTTACCAGAAATATCCCTGTTCCTCTTCACCTCATGTGCGCTGTCATGATCAAACGGACCCAGAGAACTAGCAACTTCTTCCTTTGTCACTGGAGGCCTACCTGCAATGACACCCTGAAGAAGACATTGTTCAGCTCTATAATAAAGCCACAAAATACATCCCGCAAATTCAAGATCTCAAATGCAAAGGAATTTCGTTTTGTGCTTCCACATCCTTGTGGACAATGAAATCTTAAATTAAAAAAGACCAAAGAAACAAGTCATAGGACCAAATAAATGGCAACCTAGGAGTTTGGCAGAGCTAGGACAATTTCCATCATACATTGATAAAATCTCGATTTAATATCAAATATGAAAAGCGCCAGGTCTCAACAAACCATCCCACAACTGTGTGGTCTTAAAAGAAGCCATGACGTGCTTTTTAATTATCTTCTTGATGGTAAAAAAGCATACCTTATCAGAATCTGGCAGGTTTCCACATTGATGGGAAGAAGTGCATTGTTGGGTGAACACTGACTTTAGTGTTGGGGTCATGTCCACAATCCTTTTCGAAACACATGTATCAAGATTGTTGATTACATGCTTAAGAACCTCATGATTTTCTTCTGATACTGCAGAGGAGTCATTAGAACACTGAAATAGAAGCAACTCCGAAAGGTTACGTATTGTATCGACCAGAATTTTGACATCCATTTTTGGCCTTGATTCTGTGGCGTGCATTTTGACCAGCTTATCAATATTTTCTCCAGAGCACGGGGAAAACGAAGTACTTTCCATTCCAAGAAATGACACAGTACCATCTTTGGAGGCATCTTTAGTTTTCAATCCAGAGTGCGCAACCCCAACTTGCATCTTGGACTCTCTTTCAGGAATAAAGTCACCCCTGCCGAGATCCGGTTGTTTGGCATGAGAGAGTTTCACAAGAAGATCACTTTTTGGGCCATTGGGCAAATTGTTGTTGATGTCATTAGAAAATTGTACATCATTGCTGCTGCTTGATCCTGGGTAAATCAATCCTGCTTTCACAACATCAAATGAAGTTTGTTCCCCGGTTGGGCAAATAGCATTTGAAAGCTCCTCCTTGTACTCACCGTTTCCACATATATATGGACAAGAAACCTTCACACTATCATCAGCACAGGGAGGGCAAATATGAGTTTCTGGAGTTATGGCTTCAGAAGCTTCAGATGGATAAAAACAAGAAGCTGTAGCTCCTTTCCAGCAGGGTGAATCCACAGCAAGATTATAATTATCCAAACCCGCACAAGAATATTCCGCTGAACAAAGGCCTTCAGAATTGTCAAGCTCCAGACTCAAGCCATATGGGACATTAATATCAGGGAGTTTAAATTCCTTTCCAGTTTTGGTAGTGTATGAGAGCTCTTCTTTCCCAGGAGAGGGCGATGCATTGAAGATGTGGTTACTTCTTTCCATATGTAAGATGGGTCCACTAGAATCCAAGCAACCCGATTTGCCATCACTCGAAGACAAAAGAGGCTCCTTTTGATTAGATGGAATATGGTGACCAAAATTCTTCTTGTTAATTGCTAGACCTTCGGATGTAGCAGCATTTGTCATTTTAGAACTAGTGCTACTGGAGGGTGGTCTGATGACTAGAGCAGGGGAATTTTTTTTCACTGGTACAAAGTCTTTCATGCAAGAATCTAGCGAGGGGAAGCATTTATCATATGATCCAAAATATGGGTTTTGATGAAAACAGAAATCCGTGGCTAACTGTAGAGATGGCCCTTGTACATGAGAATCCTGAAGTGTTGAGCTCGTTCCTGAGAATGATGTTCTTTCGGATACGGTGGGAATGAACATGGGATCTTGCAGTGAAGAGGATTCATTCAACTTTACTGAACTAGGAGTTACAATTTGGCTTCTTCTTCCCCACACATTAACATCGCTTTCGCGTGAAATGGCAGAAACTTTGTTGCATTTGCTTGGGCCATGAGTTGTAGAAGGCCCTACACAAGAAGCATAAATATCAAAGATTATGGGGATCACTGACTTGTTTAAAATAGATCCTACCCAACTATTCTAATCAGGTACATTCTTTTTGTTTACTTGCCCCTTCAAAACAAAAGGATCTAGATTCTTCTAGAAAATGTGGCTGTAATAAAAAGGGAAATAGTAAACTTTCCATTTCATTTTTCAATAGAATTACCAGTACAAAGTTAAAAGGGAAAAATGCTGCTCTAGTCCCAATAATTTTATCATAACTGCCCATAGTAAAAAAACAATAGCATAAGGAAGTAGGAAGAAATGATGAATTAAGGTTGTGAATCAAATAGAGGATTCAAAGTTTCAAACATACCTCAGATAGAGTGCCTTTTAGGTTATTAAGCCGTAGATTTGACGAACTGACCCGGACACTACTAGATGCAGACAAAGAGACTGGAGTATGGGACGTGTTAGTCTCCAAGAAAAGGGATATTACTAACTTGCATTGCGGTAGCATAATAATGAAAGAATAATAAAAGAGGAAAAGTATTCACAAAGCTAACTCAAAAAGGGCAAATGACTTGGGCACACAGGAATCGAAAGCACACACATTTTTTAACAAGTAGGCTTTACCAAGGACCGCAGGAAATGTACTCCCTTTGCTCACAAAATTGGCTTCTTAGGGTTACATCTTTCTTCTTTTACTGACAAAAAGTAAAGAAACAAAAATCCCAAACAAACCAATTCCACATTAACAGTGACGTCAATTTCTCCCTACATATTTCACTAAGTATGTTATATGACTCTTCACATGCGTATGAATGAACAAGATAAGAGGAAGTTGGATCAGGCTTTTCTTCTGTGTATACTACAGAGTATCGAGTGAAAAGTAATGTGCTTGCATTCTCAAAACAACTAAATCCCGAAAGTAATCAGGCTGATCACCACAGAACTACTACCAGGCTTTTCGGCAAGGATGTAAAAATTGCTATCAAAATAGAACCACAAGCGTCAATTAAAAAAATGATGTATATTCTTAACTATTGAAAATCGAAAGGCATGACATACAAGTGAGGCCTGAATAATTATAAAGACTCTATATTCCAAACATAACGATGATACCTTGTGTGATATACTCCTTGGAAACATATGAACCAGGACCATTGGTCTCCTCGTCAGCCAATCTGTTGTTCCAACCGCAACCCCACGAAGGCATGTACTCCAGGCCCGACAAGCTTCGAGTGTAATCAACTTGCGAATTTCCACCTAAAGCGGCACCACAGGAAGTTGGCAACACATCATAGCTAGGTTCATTAAGGGCCACCAAAGGGATAGCATTGTCGCCCGCAGGTGACACCAATGGAGTATAATTTGGTTCGGCAAGAACACAATTTTTGGGGTTTTCACTTGAATACTGATGAAAAGAAAATGCATCGGTTGCGGTCGTGACACCGGGGTTTAAGGGAGGCATATGGGCATTGGTTGAACTAACAGATTGTGAACCCAAGTATCCATAATCATTATATGAAGAGTCTGGATATTGCCAATTATGGTAAGAAGACTGGAAGGGCAGAGCAGCATAAGATGGTTCAGTGAAAGGCACAAGTGGGTTTGAATTGGGTTTGGGATTAGACCGGTCCACGGTAAAAGGAGGAGCTAAAGGCGATAAATTTGAAGACGATGATGAAGAACCTGAGTTACCCATAAACCCTAAAGCCATCATATTGGTTTGTGCAAAACGATCGAGTCAACTGGTGCAAAACCCACAAAAAAGTGAGAGTCAACAACGCGATTGTAAAGAACAATCAAAAATCAAGCAGACTAAGGGGTAAAAAAGATCAACAGTAAACAACGAGATACGATATGAAAAGGTATGGAATTGAAACATAGAACTAAAGATTATCCAGAATGTAAAAAGGAATTAAGAATGTTTATGTGGGAGAAACATACGGATGGGAGAAAGCGAGAGAGCCGAAGAGGAAGCAGAGTCCCCTCTCACCCTCTCTCTCTCTTGGCTCTTCTTCCTTCTATGCGAAGTTTTGGCGACTTCGAGGTGTCATTCCTTTTGTCATCGGCAGGAGCAGGGGACTTTTTGGCTAAATAATTGGCTTATTTTTTCTGCCAAAAAATCAGCTCCATCCGAGATAAAAACGTTTACCAAGCATCCAAAATTGCTTAAGAGAATTTTTAAAGTGATTTTTGACGCTCCGTAAATGCCTTATCGATGTCGGATGGAATTGATTTTTTATGGAAACCTTAAGCAAAATATATTGAACAAAATAAGCGGCTCCGATTATTTTTGTTAGACTCGAAACGGTCCCAAATCCGCTCTGTACGAGCTATTTGTGTCACTTCTGCTATACCAGCCACATTTCTTATTTTCTTTTGTTAATTACTGTATTAGTTTGACTTGATGAAAGAAATCAGAAAAAAAAAAATTATGATCCTAACCTAAGTTTTTTGAATAAAGACAAAAAAAATTTGATTTATTGTCTTATTTTTTTCTTTATTCAAAAAATATTGGGTTTCGATCGTAATTTTTCATATTTTATATTCCTCTTATTATGACGACACAATAATTCACGAAAAAATTGACAAAAAACTAAAAAATACAAAAAAAATTAAAATAAAGGGAAAAAAAGGCCAATTGGCTAGCTAAAAAGTCCCTAAGATTTTGGTTTGGTAAAACTACAAATGCACCCCCATAATTAGAAGAAATTATTCAATACCCCGAGAAAAAGTTGAACAATAATTTGGACCACACATTGACGTGTGGTCTACACACTGTCTACTATTCGTGTTTAATGTGGAAATATCCATTTAATGTTAACGCAACACACATGTGTCTTATTTGAGTTTAATGTCTAATTTGGACCATGCATTCGCCTGGGTACGAGTTGTACGGTAAGTGAGCTAAAAGTGTTAAATTTTGGATATTAGAAAAAAGATAAAAAATTATAATTTTTTACTTTTTCGATTCGTCTTGTCGAGAGACGATTAAATAATCTACAAAAACTTGACTCAAAACTCTCAAATGAGATTTTTTTTTTAATAAAGTCAAAAAAAAAAAAAAAAAACATGCTCTGTTGATGGGCCAGAACAACATGCTCTGTTTGTTTCAAAAAAAACACAACATGCTCTGTTGCTGATAAACATGAATAAGACACGGGATTGTTCATCGGGTCGAAACACAGGATTTGGCCGAGGTTCAAGTTTTCATTGCCTTTTATTGGGGCTATACATATTCCTAACCAGGGTAGCTGTAGCAGCGAACCCCTCGGTTCAAAAAATACACTACAATTTTGCATATATTTTGATTGTTTTTCCTTTGATATTGTTTGCACCGAGGCAATCACACAAAGCCCGTTCGAATGAATATTTATTTAAATTTGTGAGTAAACATATCATATAGCTCAACAAAACAAAATAAATTAGGCCCGATAAGTTTTCTATCATAATAAATATCTTCGTAACATATAGTCTTTTGTATAAAAAAAATTTTTTTATACATTTTTGTCATCGCTGAACTAAATCCATGTAGCCGTCTCTACTCTTAACACCACACTTATATGTGGTGGGATCTTAGTTTAGACCTAGACATAGGTGCTATAGAGTCTTTTTACAGATAGTAGTATGGTGGGACGAATCAATAATCTCTGATTGATGTGAGAGAGTACCATATCTACATATCCATTTTGTTCAAGCAGGGGGAGTGGGGGGAAAAGACTTGAGAAAATCCAAAAACGGAATAACTCTCCTATCATCAGCTCAACAGATAATCAGATATTCAAATTTAATGCACAATCAAGGCACTTGGAATTGTTTGGCTAATTGGTAGGTAGGACGTTGGATACATCTGAATGTGCTTTGTTGCTTAGCGGACTTGGGATGGAGAGAACGCAACACACATAATGCTGGTCATCACTTGTCACTCACCTAACAAAAGTATGTTATTATGTCTTTCCCGCTAAATATGTCGCCGCATAATTTGTTGGAAGCATCACCCGAATAATGGCATGTGATACTTTGAGAATATCGTGTTGTTTTAAGGGCATAATGTCCCCGTCGGGCGTCGGGTCTCACATACGTAATTAGTTGCACAAATTTTGATTTCCAGTTAATTGAACTTTGATTACAGTCACCAAGCAAAGAATTACTCAAAAGTCAAATACATTAATTACCAAACACTTAATTCTCTTACATTAATTAGAAATTCTCTTCAGCATAGAAAAGCTTCTCACAACAGAGCGACGACGAATAAACAGTTCATGAAATAAGCCAAAAAAATCTTATTGCTTCTCCGTTACAAAAGTTACATAAGTAACTCTTTTTTTTCCGTTGAAGCGTACAAGAAAGAGAAAACAAGGTAAAAGCTAGTATTATCCTACAATCGGCTAACTCAGTGCTAGTAGAAGCACCAAAGGCTTAAATCAAATGATCGGCAGGAAGCCATGCATCCACGAGCCAAACGAATTGTATAAGCTCCTTTCAGAAGTAAATAAGAAAAGAAGAAGTGCCTTGAGCAGTGACTGGTGAAGCGGAAGCGAAACGGAGACTGCTCCTCAAAAATTGAACTCCCATTCGCATTCGCCCTGGTACCAAAAGTTGCTCCCTCCATCTTGCCATCAGTGCCACCCCGCAGTCCTCCAGTAACTCCACCATCATTCCCACCTGTATCATTCTCTGATCTCTCTCTCTCTCTCTCTCTCTCTCTCTCTCTCTCTAAAACTCTACTTCAAGTCTATCCATCTATTTTTGTTGTAATCCCTGAACATGAATGTGTATCTATGAATATATAGTATAGTACTGTTGTGAGTAAGAATGGTAGTTTGGCAAATGAGTTTGGTGAGGAGTTGAACTGTGTTCGCGCGGCCAAACTTCTAGTGCTATGCAACGTTTATAATAGTATTTCAACAACCATTAAATAATGTGTATTGACCATTTGAGCAGCCCTTTTTTTTTTTTCCTGTTTCTAAATCTTGAGAAGTAACGTGAGTCGTGACAATAAGAATGGCTGAAGGGAGCTAGCTGCCGACAGCTTCCGAATTCTTCAAGTTTGTGTGGACCCTCGGCACTACTAACTACCATTTTGAGACACAAGACTTTCCTTGTCTCTGCTTTCTTTCACCCCACATCCCTCTTGTCTGCAGGTTTGAATTGGTATATTGATGATTTTAATTTAATAAGTAGTATAATTAAGTTAACAATCTGGTTTGACATTTTGGGGCCGCCCTGATGTAGTTTATAAACATGGATAAAATAGATCAGAGTCCCAGAGTACCACGTACTCCCCAAACCATTTATGTTACAACACATTTTACGGTAGAGACATTATCATTCACTTTTGTTGGGTGGTTGAGAGACAAGGAATGACCCACAATGTGTAGTGACGATCTTTTATTTGTTGGGAGTACCACGTGGTACTCCAGGAGTATTGTGTAATCAGCTGATAATAGTTCATTTGGAGTTTTTTTTTGTGAATCTATAGGAGCGATCATTTACATCATATATGAAGTACAAACCCGAGAGACTATAACAATTGTGAGAATACAAGAAATAACCAAGTTTAACAACTCAACCAATTAATAAAAGAAATAAGCACATCATAGGAAATAAATAATGAAAATGCTCCTTTAATGAGAGAACACCCATACGCAGGTGGAATGATTTGAATTCTTGACCTTCTAATGAAATGCAAGATTCCTCGTCTAACTCATGAATTAACCCCAAGTTGGTTGTTCATTTGGAGTTTGCATAATGAAGGATAATCTTTTGTACTGTATTTATATTCAAAAGATAGGAAAAGCCTAAATAGTAAATTAAATTGATTATGCAGAACATACCACATAAATTAAGAAATACACGAAATTTCCCTAGTCTTCAAAATTTTCAACGCTTTGCTTTAGTACGTAAATTTGCTCGTAAAGAAGAACCCATTTTCACATACCAAGTTGGAACCAAGAAATAACCCCCCCATTAATTTGACAATGTGAAATCGGTAGGAACTAGCTACTTCCTACACTTCTGAATTCGGAAAAGTCTAGGCACACAGACATTTGTGCATGGATCTTGTCACTGATATTTTCAAAACAATTCGAAGCACGTGGTTTTACGAAACAATGAATTAAAGGATTTGTTAAGGAAATATAGTCCCACATTGTTTGAAGGTGGAATGTGTGATCACTTAATATAACGTATAACAACATCTCCACTTAGCGCTAAGTAGTTATGAGTCGGATATAAAAGTTAAATCACGGCATGGACTTCACGCGCATCAGACTTGTAGCAAGTATTGTATCAGACTGGTACATGAAGAGTGATCATTTGTTTTTGCACACTTATCTTGACAATGCTTCGAATTACCCAAATTGAGAAGTACTCAAGGACTGGGGTTAAGGAAACCCAATCGCTTTAACCACCAGCTTATTTTTACGTATACATACGATAGCACAATTCCTACATAGTGCCCAAAATAACATCGTTTCTCTCTTTGGATAGAGATTAATTATCAGAAGGAATCGGATCTCATGAAGACTTTCCTCAATGTCAATTTCCAGCTGAGAGCCCGAGCCTTAGACAGGGTAAACGATATCGAGCGTTTAGGAGGGAGAGGCCGGGACGGCGACCGTGGTTTTGTTTGTGCATGTTGTTCCATTATTCTTCCTTCGGTACTGTCTTCTGGATTCCAGAAACAAGCTTCTTTCCTCTTATTCCGTATGGTTGCCAGAACGTCGTATTTGTTGCAGATTCCCCACACTGTCACCTTCTGTTGATTGAAATCTACGTTCACTGAGTATATTCCTGCACAATATTATGGCTAACGTTTCATTCTACGTAAATAATGAATTCAATCATCAATCAAAAAATATATGTCACTAAATGGAGAAACTTCGCGAAAGAACAATGCATGAATTCAGGGTCCGGCCAGCAGACATGATCTACTAAGCAGCCGACACAGGCTGCGCGCGCCACATTCCTAAGAGAGTGATTTTTGACTACCCTAACGAAATTTTCTGGAGCCACCACTGTTGGCCGAGTTTATAGATCTTATTCGGACTGGTTCGACCTGGCATAAGCATTGATGTCAAGTACTGGAACTAAAAGCACTATGGGATTGATTATTACCTCTGAAATGTGATAAAGCCTTCTTAACTTTCTTCTCGCACCCATAAGAATACAAAGGCACCCTCAATTCCACATACTGGGCCTCTACGTTCTTGCATGCCGGCACAATTTGCAGGTTCTCCATCCGAACCCCAAAAATATGATCACCGGCCAGTTAAGTATTCGATCTGTTCTTGTTTGATGGTTTATATGGTTACTGCCGCCGTCCAAACCTTAAGATTTGTAAATGCCCTCCATGTGTTTGTTTATACGTAGGATTCTGGAAAGCAGCGATGACACGTAAATTTGGAGAATCCATGTGGATGAAAAGCAGAAGACGCAAACCCTAGCTAGCTAGATTCCCTATAAAAGAATTGGAAAGACTACAATGCACATTCCTTATTTGGGTGTGTATCATATGCACCCCCAAAATATTATGAATTATAGAAAAAATGTTACGAATCGTATTGCTAAAAAGTTATAAATCGTACAAAGGCTACGAGATACATCAAAATGTTATGAATCATAATGAAAATATTATGAATCCTACTGCTGAAAGGTTGTGAATTCTAGAACAAAAGTTATGAAACACACTAAAATGTTATGAATGAACTATAAAATAGGTATAGACTTTCTCTAAAAGAATTAGTGTTGGGTTAATTTATGTAGCTTAATTCAGCCTAGTTTGCGTTTCTCTAACTGTTAGGGCTCGTTTGGATGCGGGACAAGGATTGAGAGTATTATTTATAATGAGGGATAAAGTAGTAGGGGTATTGGTTAATAAGAGATGACCCACATTGATGTGATGTTTATGGAAGATTATTAAATAGTAATTGATTTGGATGAGATATTAAAAATGGGGGGGATAAAATATTATTTGGTTTAGATGACAGATAAAATAGGGAGATAAAATTATTTTGTAGTTGAAATAGAGGAGGAGGGGGTATTATTTTGGCCTTATCCGGGGGTATTAACTAATAACGTACACCCCGAAACCCACCCATAAATAATCTGCCCGTACGGGGGTATTAGCCGGCCGGTGCAAGTGAAGAGGGGGGAAACCTAATACCCTTGCGTTTTTTGGTTGCCAAACCAGGTGATAAACTTGGGCCCACAGTCTTAAGAGGGGAGAAAACTAATACCCCTTCTCAATACCCCATCCAAACGAGCCCTTAGGGTATTAGATAATTAGTGATGTACATCCTGGGTTATAAATACTGTATTCTTCTTTCAATGCTTATGCAAAAATGGAGTGAATTGCGGATGTACTTAGCTACACAATTGGAGAACTACGTAAACATCTCTGTGTTCTTTTTATTGTACGCTTCACTTAATTATTCTTCACATGTTGTGTATGTTGTGATTGGCCGATTTCTCACCATGAACCAAGGATTTTAAAAATAGGTTGTTACGTTACGTAACGGGTTTTTCAGCCTTCCGAAATCATTACACCCAGATAAACCAGTGAAAGAAAAAATCGCATGCGTCCATATCAACCAACTCCCGTTATGTATAGATCTGTTACCGATTCATGGCCGTTATAGGTGATTATGGCAAAAAAAATTCTCGGAAATGATCTATGAATGACCACTTGCGTATCATTCGATACTCCTGATTCCATTACCCTCGACTATTACTTGTCTCGATACTGTTATTCATAACTATGCCGGGGACATGGCTGATGGCTCTTTCAGCTTCTTCTTTTTCCTCTTATTATAGGAGTACGTAGTTGTTTATCCTTAACTGTTGGTAGTGGGCTAGCTTATTTAAGTTAGTTCTAGAGATTTCTGTTGTGGATATATATGCTTAATTCCTGTTTGAACAAGGATATGGATCATGACTCGGACTAGTGTAAGGATGCGTCATTCAATCATCTCTGTGGGTCAATACAAAAGGAGAATTCCAACCCCTTTTCACAGGATTTGGACAGTCTACGAGTTTTTTTGGGGTCAATCCATGTGGGTTAATAAGTTGCTTAGCAAAGAAGTAGTAGTTGTTGATTTGGAAGGCCTAAAGAGTAATACAAAAGTACACAAGGCATTTTATGCACTCTGAATTTGGCGATTGATTCTCATTGCATGTGCTTTTTTGTTTTCTTGGTTTTGCTATATGAGATCTAAGTGTCCCTCGTTAAGTTATCTTAGATATTCAATTACCCATAATCATGTCATTTCATTAAATTTATAGGTTGAGCTAAAACCGAATAAACGACTTTTTTGAACCACATGGGTTGGCCTGGTAGCCAAGCTTGACAATTTAATATATGTATACATATTGCATGCATGCTTGGGTCGGGTTCATAAAGTGTGACTACAATTAAATAGAAGGAAGAAAGGCAAAACATCAACAAAAGAAGAGACAAAGGAGAAAAGAAGTAACATGCATGCACAAAGATAACCATTGAAGTAGTCGTGATCGATTTTGCTCTCACTTTTTAGCCTAAAGCAACAAATGCCGATTCAGCCATAGCCCATGTAGATGGTTTACCTCTGACATATGCTAAGACAGTTGATCTCAAAGAAGCCCTTTCTCAACCCTATCTCAAAAACCCTATATCAAAAGTCAATACAAACACACACAAAAAGAGGAGAACAAAATATGGACATGGAAGGACCTTATGTCAACTTCTATCGTCTCTAAACACATTGATCCAGTCCGTAGAACTTCGAGATTAGATCAGATTGATGTGCATCCCTTAAGAGTTAGTCCTATAAATACAAATATTTCATCAGGCATCCAGACACAAATAAGTCTGCAATATAGATTCCACACTTTTGGACGACAAAGTCAGGATCCATATTGGGCCACATGTGATCAAAATATTTTCCATACTTTCTTTTTAAGAGTAAACAGATTATTTTTGCCTCTACTCTCTCCTCCTGGCTTATTAAAAAAAAAAAACACCAAACAGAACTTAAGGGTGTGATTGTGGTTGGTGAGTATACGACAAAAATAACTGACTGGGACTGATATATAAGCTGACTCACCCACCGCCACGTTAGGAGGCTCAAATGGGTCCGGCAGTGAGTACTTCGTCCATCGTGCCGTTGCTTTACATACTCAGAGGATGACTCAGATTTTCCTATTAGGGAGACCAATTGTAGGACCTACCATGTGAAACCCACGCCCCTGATTTTCTCATCATCAAGGGAATCTCCTTTTCCGTAACTGGAAATCCGGATCGACTTGTCTGCAACTGGACTAGTTTCGAGATTCTGAAGTTGATGACCGGACAAATCCTCCAACAGCCTTGATGTTTGGAATGTTCAGCCTTGCGTAAGGATTTAAACAAGTGCTTATTAGCTTTCTCGTACCCACTTAGTCAGACTCTTCGGGTTATCATAAAGGAATCTCTCCTACGTCACTGGATTATCAATATCAATCCATGATCAGTATTTGCAGTTCATGTGCATTCCACCAAACCTAACCAGAAAAAACTGACCAAAACAGAAAAAACTAGATCGAACCTAATAACATAAGGAGTGATAGACGACTTCCAAGAAGAATTAAGTCAATGAAAGCAGTGTAATGCGAAGAGAATTCTTATGACCTGCATTAATCTTCTCAACGATCTAGTATTGAATAATGTACACTCCGATATCATCGAGATGAATCCGTAAAAAGGCCCCCCAACACACACAACACCCCCCGCCTCTTTGTCTCTCTCCTCATCTCAGATTCAACTAAACGGGATTTTTAGTCTTTAAATTCCCAGATAGAGAACCTTGTCCGCCTCCAAATCAACTGCCCCGATCAGCCATGGCCATAGTTTCTAAATGATCCTACTGTCGCATCAGTATATATGTACGAATTTTATGGGTAAATTTCATAATTCGTATATCGATTTTTCTGGCTAAACTTTTTTATAATATGGCAAGGTCGTTTGTTTATTCTCAAGCCTGCCTTAATTATTTCATACACTACTCAAAGCTTGTCTTTGTTATTCCAAAATGCTGGTCCTTGTGATGGTTGGTGCGTCCCATGTTACCTGTTAAGTTCGAATCCCTGAAACTGTGCTCTTGTTGTATATATGGATGTGTTTTTAATAAAGTTCGAATCCCTGAAACTGTGCTCTTGTTGTATATATGGATGTGTTTTTAATACTAATTTTCTACTAGTAAAATTCCTCCCTTTATGTCTTCTGATGAAACAGTGGAGATTCCAAGAAATCAGTATTCAATTCCATGTTAGTACTACTTTATCTCGTGATATTACAATTTACGATATCAATCTGTAAATCTTGTTCAGGGGTCCTCAATTTGTGTGAGTGGTTTCTACAGCAAGGTTATATATGTATCCGTATAGGTCCAGCTACAAGGTTGTATTTTTTCTGATAACTAGACGTTCGAGCCAACTGCAGGGTATTTGTGATGAAAGGTTTAGTTAAATTATCCACCAAACTTTTTCCACTGCCAACAATAGAACATATTCTGAGCCATTTCTCTAATATGAACAGGAAAACTGTATAGTACATAAATGTCATATATGTGTGTGGTGAGTTACGCTATTGTCTAAACGATATTTTTGATATTTTAGTTCAAAAATTTCAATGTAGAACTTTGTAGCAATAAGGAGTGTTCATTATAAACATAATTGTTTCAGCATCTGCAGTTTCCGCAGTCACTTGAACTTAAAAGGATGCCCGTGGCAGTTTTTCCCACATCGCTTCGGATAAAAAAACTAGGGAATGGTGCACTGAAAATTAAATCAAACCACATCGAATTCACATTTATTTGAACTAGCTGTGGAGTTTTGCCTTGAATTTGTTGCGAGAGCGATAGTTACAACAGAAACCAAAATCGGTAGCAACAGAGTCACGGTGGTCCGGACCAGCGGGACAGTTTTGCACGCAGGACATTTTGGATTTTTGGTCCGGAACAGAGTCAATGCGGTCCGGACCAGTGGGACAGATTTTGTGCGTTTTGTTATTTTGGTCCGGGTTTTTTGTGCCCTATCATAAATAGAGGTCTTGGGGGCTGCTAGGGTTATGATTCTTTTATTCAAGGGCTTAGATATTAGGGTTTTATTTATCTCTTAGGATTCCACCAAAGATTTGTGTCTTTCTTTTGGGTTCCACCAGAGATTTTGTCCCTAGATATCTGTTTGGTACTTCATTGAGAGTTACGGGTATAACTGGCTCTTTATTTCTCTCCCCGTTTATAGTAAATCCTTGCTCTTTTCCCCGTGAAGTACGTTCTTGCTTTGTGCTTGAGCGAAACCACATATATCTTTTATGTTCTTATTTATCACTTGTTAATTTGTTATATTCTCAATTTCGTTTTCGGCACAACACTAGCTCCAAAGAAAGCTGTCCCCGTATCCATCTTGCGTATAATCGCCATAATTACAGGATTATATATACGTACACATAATTAAAGACAGGACAATTATTTTTCTTATTACTATAGCCTATTTATCATGCATGGAACCATGATCAAAGTTGTACATATTTCAAATTCACGTAATGCAACAGGCATTCGGGTTTTCGTCCGAAAACAGCTGGGGTGGTGGGATTCTCTCCATAACGTAAAGGGGCTGGTAATAGTACATCATTCTTTGCATGGCTTGTTCATCACCAGGAACAACATTCATGATGTTCTGCTCGTCCCCACCTGCTTTGTTCTCGTTTTCGCCTCCGCCGCCTTCTTTCTTCTCTTCGTCTGCTGGCTTCTCGCCGCCTTCTTTCTTCTCGGCGCCCTCTCCTTCCTCCTTCTTCTCTTCTGGTTTGGGTTCTTCGGCCGGCTTCTCGGCTTCCTTCTTCTCTTCGGGCTTTGGTTCGGGCTCGGGCTGTGGGACGATTATGGCTTGCTTTTTGGTGCGCCTGTAAACGTATTCCACCAGCTTATCTGCGTCCATTGTGCCGGTCACGGTCACTTTCATTGAGCTCAACTCTGTTGTTGCACTTGTTACCCCTGCAATCCAACCCAAACAAGCTTAATTTACTCATCCAATTCAGTTCAAATATTCTCCAGCTTATATTATAGGAAAATTATTCGGTTCTCTCCCACCCTACAGTAGTGTGGTCCCTATTACAGAATATATGAATTCCAAAAATAAAAATGGTGTGCCTTGTCATTTTTGCCTTTTGGATGGGATTTTTGTTTATGAAAATCTTTCCTAAAGCAACAGGAAAAACTTGAAGTGGCCAAGTACCAACCAGTCATGACTTTTTTGGACGTGGATTAGTTAAGGTGCGTGCAAACTGGTCCGAACTTTCGGTTATTAAAAAAAAATACACTAACGTGTACCTCTATTACTATAACCATATAAAAAGCACCGGACCAAATACACGAACAGTCATCACCATTGAAAAGAAAAGAAAAGAAATTCAGTTGAACCAGATAATCTTGAAAATAAACAAAAGCTATTACCTCCCATCTTGAGTATCTTTCTCTTAAGTTGCTCAGCACAAGCCTCACAGTGCATGTTGACATTAAGTTCAACGGTGGTCAATCCACTAACCTGAACCAACAAAGGTACTTGAGATCATCAATCAAGAAGTTGAGAGCAATTCAGAAATTGAATAACAATGGCGTGTTTCGTTTTCATTAGAAATCGGTTGGTAAGTTATAGCTAGTTGAGGTGCCCGTAGGTTGGTACCTGTGAATTAACGACTTCGGGAAGAGGTTCACCCTCAGACGCAGGCAATGGGGACAGTACTCTTGCTCTTCTCTTTGTTTTCTTCATTATCTTTGCGCATACGGCTTGTGGCTCAACCACCCCTTTGATTGTCACTTGGTTTTGTGACATATCAATCTCCACCCCCTCAACTCCTGTAAATTACCCACAACCCTGTTTCAGTCCCCTGTTCCCACACATACAAAGATATGTACACAGAGAGAGAGAGAGAGAGAGAGAGAGAGGGAGAGAGTAGTACCTTTTATGTTCAAGATGGACCTCTCAATCTTCTTGGCACAACCCAGGCAATGCAAGTCTACAAACAACACAAAAGGCGACGGCGGCTTTGGCTCTTCTTTCTTCTCCTCTGTTTTCTCTGTTTTCTTTTCCTCTGGCTTGGTTTCTGCCTTAGCTTGTTCCTGTGCATCCAGTACCATACATAATCTTAATCAAATAAACCAAACAAGATGTCGAGAGTGTCACAACACCATTCCCCTCCTGCAGCCAAAGTGATAGCGGCTGTAGCATCCACTGGTAATGTGTGTGAAAAGGGTAAGCTTTCTATGTGGATAGGACGTATCAACACCTTTTGCATATTTGAAATGAAAAGACAAAAGATAAGAATAATATTGTGTTGGGCCCTGAGGACCAGGATGGCCGAAGATCAAAACCTAAATGTGCTAGGGGTTCATCATCAAAGCCAGGGCAATAACGATGAAGGAATTTTAGCGCTGATGTAGCTAACAGCCACCTTCATAGTCGATTCATTAGGGGCGTCACCTTCTACCCAACTAGTGGAAGTATCCACCATTTTATTTTTTTGTTAAGCCTCACTGCTAACCATGAAATTTCACATAACGCGACATAAAAACATCTTAATCATACCATTGAAGAAACATAAAAATGCTGAATTTTGGGAATTACCTGTTTAGCTTCCGCACCCATATTGGCTCCGGTAGTTACAAAATACTACAAAGCAAAGTGACAAGTTTTGAAAAATGGAAGCAAATAAGAGGTAGAGGAAGGAGAGGAGGAGGCTTGATAAAAGGCAGTGATTGATTTATAAAGGGGAGCACGATTGTATGGGGTGATAATTATGCTATAAAGTGAACTCTGTTATTGAACAGAGCACATGCAGGGCAACTAACCATACTTAAATTCTTCTTTTTTTGAGATGTTTGAGAGATAAGAGAGAGAAAGAGGAGGAGGGGGAAAAACTAAGGAGACGATGTGCAGATTTATAGTGGGAACACTGGGAAAAGGTGAGTGTTGATGACGTCGAGAGAGAATCAAATTTGGTACTACCACAATTTTTTTTTATTTGGAGTTGGATCCTCTCGAGTCTTGACTGTTTAGCATGAAATCTAGGTCGTCCATCCAGACAGGCAATCAATGATTTAGATTTGTTGATAGTGTTTTACCGAAAAGGTTAGTAAGATAAGATACCATCGGTAAGCTTAGCCATTGCATATCGAGGTGGGTGGTCAAGATTTAAACTAGGTCCACACTACATAAATTTTTTAGAATTGGGGCCTCCTGAAAATTGATACTATTGTAGAACCGTTTTTTGCATACGGATGAGCTAATCAACTAGGGCTATCTCAGTTGGGTAGGACTCTTGCATCTCACAAGGAGGGCAGGAGTTCGAATCTCTCCATCACGTATGGGTGTTATTCGGTGTTATTCTCTTAGAGAAGACTTTTAGTAATTACGGAAACAACAATGCTACGTACACTCCTACCGACCACTCCCCGATCACTCGTCTCTCACATATGTGTCGGAGAGTCGGTAGGAGTGTACGTAGCATTGTTGATGAACAATATTGTCGTCGTCATCATTTTCTAAAGTAGTACCTTTTGACAAATTCATCAACTTTCTGTGCAGATCAGTCGGCAACAAAAGCAGCATTTATCTCTACTTTTCATTCCCTTTTTCTGTTTTTCTTCATTCTCCCGAACCTGAGATCAGGTATGGAGAATAAATCAACGAAGCTTTGGAATAGGGACGCGAAACGAGCGAGTTTTTGGGTGTAAAGAAGCAGCCGGGTACCAGAAAAGTTGGTGTCAACGTCCGTTGCTGCATCCCTTTCATGTACTACCGAAGTTCTTTCATCCTCATTTTCTTTCACGCCAATTTTCCCTCTGGACACTCTTCTCTGAATTACATCGATGTTCATCGTTAGAGATCGGATCGTGTTATTGTCAATTTAGTCCTTGTCCCTTCAACATGTTTGTGGATGTGGAGAGTGTTGCAAGTGGGTGTGTTTGGAATGTAAAAAGGAAAGCTGAGCCGCACCACCGCCTCCTTTTGTAGACTCTGCTAACCAACATCCGCCGGGAGTGGAATTTGGCAAGGCGATGTGCATGTGAATGTGGCATGTGTAAATGAGGACGAGGGTCTCTAATTTGTTAGGCAATTATATGATTGGTCATGAATGGTACAAGATTACCAATTAAAACTTGGTCACACACAGAGCAAGTACACCATTTTTAGTTTTTATTTTTTGTATTATTTGCTGAAAATAAGATGGCCATTGTCTCTTTTAAGTAACACAAATTGAGAATATGAAGGTCAAGCATGTTGCAACCCAAAAAGACAAGGATGTCATGGTCACAAGCATGAAATTAAAAGGACCACTAATATAGTTTGCCCAATTTCACTTCCTTGTAAACTCTCTCTCTCTCTCTCTCTCTCTCTCTCTTTCTCTCTCTCTCATATGGAGTCCAAACTGGTACAACATAGTTTTCCCTACTTCTGATATATGTAAACACCAAACCTCACCCAAACTGTGCAATAACTACATGGCTTTATATTGAAGTGTTTCACATCCAAACCAAACAAACCCTTGGAATAGAAAATCCGAATCTCATTCTTCCTAGCTAGATTTGTTATTACTCTATGATAAAATAAAAAATAAAAAATAAAAAATCATTGAATGAAAAAGGTTAGTATTTTGTGACCACACAAAAAGACTAAGCCTACCTTCCCCTAGGTAGTTTTTATGGGTGGATGTGACTCAGCATGGGATACCAGTACACCACCACAACTCCAAAGGTTTGGCTCTGAGATGTCAAGTTTAGGGGAATGCCAAACATGACTCTATCCACCCAAAAAAGAGAGCATCCCCAAGTAGATTTCACGTTAGGTTCGACCTCTTTTAGAAAGTAAATATACGGAGTACGTAACTTTAAAACACAATTGTGTCCAGAGCTGTTGGATGCACATGAATCCACATACATCCAACGACTTTGGACACAGTTGCGTTAGGATTTATGTTTCTCAAATTTTTTGTTTAATTATATTCACCGTTTCGGAAACTGTCTTTCCTAAGGCTGAGGTTGATTAAGCAATTTTCAATTAGGTGGTGGTCAGCAGCACCTGGACAGTTGCTTTGTCTATTTTTTTTTTTTTTTGTCAAAGGAATCCAATCTTCGATAAAAAAAGCAAAACCATATATCCTCATCACAACCACCCGGTTGATAAAAAAAAAAAAATTTAACAACCACCCATTATTAATGATAGCTAATTCATAATTAAATAAAACTCAAACTTTTTCTTCAACTAACTCAACTTGCATGATTTCACTAGTAATGATTGCTAATTAAAGTCCTTACCTAATTACTAACCAGTTTGGAATGAGGAGAAGATTACGGTGGCATTGTAGCCAGAAGCTCATTTAAAAACAAAACTGTTCACAACAGCCAATCAAGAAGGACCACGTTAGTCCCTAAGAGCTTATGATTTCGTTTTGTCAAAATGACTTTGCCAAAGCTATTTTTTATGATGTGTTACAGCATCAAGGAAGTATAAGTATATTGCACATGCACAATTTTGGTGATATTATGGCCCACTCTCATATCAAGACGATTGAACTAAACCCATCTTATTTTTCGATGCAAATCTATTCGGCCCGAATGATGTGACAAATTTGACAAAATCAAAGTTGCTACCAAATTTGACATAAAAAATGACACGAACATTCTTGGCTTGTTACTTTGGAATACGGGCGGAAGCTGGAGCTACACTTTGTTTTTGTCAACTTTTAACTTTGATAGTCTAAATGACTCATGGGTAAACTTGCTCTCGGTAGACTCTAGCTAATTTTTCTGCCCCAACACAAAACCTTACCTAATGCGATCACCTCTTCTCCATTCTCTCTCTGATTCCCCCGTGACTTCGACGAGAGAGAAAGACCATTCTCTCTCTTCTAATTCCGCCATGACTTCGGGATGAGAGAGAAAGAGAGGAGGAGGCACCGGCGGAGGCATTTTTCAAACATGGAGGTACTACACTATTCATCATGGAATTCGACTCCGACATGCATATAGGAAGGAATGGGGCAGGTGTTTGGACTACAAACATTAGCTTTCAAGCTTTTGCTGCTAATGCAATGCATGGTATGGAGTGGGCATGGCAAAACTGGGACCCCATATATTTTCTTGTCCCTAACAAGTGATATTTCAACACCATGGAATGAAATGGTCTGCTAATGTTTGTACTGAAATCAGCAATGGTGATGCCAAAAGATACTAGTTGTCCCACAAAAAAGGGTAGCCCTTGAGTTTTCTTTTAGGCAGCTCAAAGAAAAAGGGCCCACAAATGAGATTAGAGAAACTCAAGAATATATGAATCATTTTCACACACAACAGAAGACCCAAACATTAGCATGACCCATATTCCTGCCAATAATCCAGCTAAACTAATATTCCTGAATTTCCGCTATCGTAAGGCGGGACTCGCGAGGAGTCCCGACAAAACCACATCTAGGCAATTGCTAATACCCAAAAATTACAGATTCAAGAATGATCTCGATTTCGCATTACCAAAGGTCCATAACACAGTACAGAGCTATGAGAACTGATAGTCTTAGTTCTTACAATTCAGACAGATGAAGAGAGAAGGTCCTTGAATATATTGCTTAACAATGCGACGGTACATTGTGAAACCATTAAGCCTGCACTAACTTCGCGTACATCACAACAAAAGAAATTGAAACCACAATTTTACAAATATGCAGAACATATTTCTTTTCATTTTATACACGTACTGAAGTTCAAGTCATGGTAGTATGATATCTTAAGTAATTGCCCGTGTGGACCTTCGATCCATTAAATCATTACAGCAATATAGATTCTTGGTGGTCATTTATGTATGTCTCAGCAAGAGCAGCGTGTAATGCCGCCCCAATCGGAAGGACATCCTCATCGAGAAAAAAGTGAGGAGAGTGCGGGGAGTGAACGGAACCCACCTTCTCGTTCCTTATTCCGATACTAAACATGACTCCAGGAATCAATTCTTGGTAGAAGGCGAAGTCCTCACCTGCCATCACCTTGTCGCACACCTTGACATTCTCAGGACCCAAGACGAGTCCGCCAGTCCTCTTCACATGCTGATGCAAGCCCTCATCATTCACACAAGCCGGATATGGCGGATGGTCTTCTTTGTCCATCTCGATATGCGCAATGCATCTGTGTACAGCTGCTTGTTCTTCGATAACCTGCAAGCCCAGAGGTGGGAGTGATTTTAGAATGAATCAGCTCTAATCTATTTTCTTTTCCTTCTGTAAAAGATACAGTTATAACCCTTGGTGATTTATATCCAGAGGGCCATTCACACAATTGTTAGATGTGTAAACACGGCCTCGTTTGGTTGTGGACTTCAGAATCAATTTGATGAACACTTGTAAGAAAACTATTTTGAGAACACACGCTCATCATTTCCAAATCTTATCCATGTTTGAGCGTAAATATTACTGTTAGAGAATATGAAAACTTCTTCTTCTTCTTAAAAAAAAGGGTTCTTTTCCTTTAAAATTTACCCCCAAAAAAGAGTCAAAAGCCATCAACGCTGAAATTACTAGAGAGCAAAAGAAGGTTGATAGAACCCCAAAAGATCTATCAACTCAATCAAGATACCTTAACAAGGTTTACTGTTTCAGACAAGTATGCAAGGTTTCCCATACAAAATTCATATTATTGGTGGTTACTTCACTAATCAATTAGCCAAACTAATCCGAGCGGGCAAGCCTTGAATCCCAATCATGTGAGAGCACTAAAGGAGGTCAACGATTCAAAAGCAACAGATATTCACTTAGCCGTTCAATCGAACACCTTGCCTACCAACTGATGCTTTTCAAGTACAAAAGCAAGCCAGGTGTTCAATTGACCATTCAAGAAAACACCTTACCTACCACCAGATGGTATGAACTATGAGCAACAAAGTAATGCAATTGGGAGACAATTGCAGTAGAGGAAGGGGAAGAAATTTGGTTACATTTAATGAAACACCTTCCCCAGCACCTGGATTCTTCCGAAGGAATCCAGACGTTTCGTGTTTGTTTATGCTGGCTTACCAAAAAAAAAAGTATGCAAGGTTATTCGCTTCCACTACATGTAGGAAACAAACATAGAATAAAACTTAAGGCATCCAAAACATTCCAAAAATCAAGTTTACAGGCTAGGGAATACCTCTTTCACTCTATGTCGCAGTTGGTGCAAGCCTTCCGTTGTAAGACTCCTTAAAGTGCCCCCTAGCTCAACATATGGGGGAATTACATTCAATGCCGTCCCACCTCTGACATAAGTAACAGATAGCACCTTCAGCAAAAACCCTAGTATCAGCTCTGTATAGCAGTATTGGAAATCCTAAATTTAAATCAACCAACTGCATCTCCATTTCTCAAAAACCTGAAAAATACCCAGACGGAGGTAGAGAAACTTCTTTTGAAAGTTGTAGGGTCCTACAAAAATATAGTTTGCAACAACTTTTTACAGATAATCAATGTCCACGATGCGAAGTTGTTGAGTATTTTCCGGGAAAGTTGTAGGTCAGGAGCTGGAGACAATTGAATATGATAAAGCAAGACTCAAACCACAACATTACATGGAAAAGAAAGATAGGTTAGAGGGACACACTTGACTTTCGAGGGGATCTACTTCTCTTGAGATGAGCTGTTGCAATGCCAAAATTGCAAAAGATGTGGCGAGTATTGGGTCCACACTAGTGTGAGGTGCTGCAGCATGCCCACCTTTTCCTTCTATTCTTGCTTCAAAGACTGATGCAGCAGCCAGTACAGGCCCAGAAACAGTGGCTATGATTCCTGTGGGTGTTGTAGCGTCAATGTGCATCCCAAATATCGCTTCAGCATCGCCAAGAGCACCTTCCTTTATCATGTGAGATGCACCGGCACCTCCCTCCTCAGCAGGTTGGAAAAGAAGTCTGACAGTTCCCTTTTTGGAGTCAACAAATTACATGACGTAAAAATTGAGATGTAGAGGTAGATATTCTTTGGACAATGGAGTAATGAGTCAATTGCAGAATTGATCTAGTCAAGCCAAAGATACCCATTCATTAGGAGCAGTTCAAAAAAAAAGTGTGACATGAACAGCGTTCAAAACATGATCGAATCCAAAACTGATCAAGTGTTAATGAAAATCCACCAGAATAAGAAAGAAAAGGAATTAATGCAATCGCAAACAAAGACAAGTTATGGAAATAGTATGACTGCCCAAGTACTGCAAGCTGACACTAGTTCAAACCATGGAAATCCACCAAGGGTTACAGTTCTACATTAAACTACCAAGACAGACTACTTGGCAGGGATGCAGCCACGTAATCACATGACAAATCAAAAACTCAGTCATGCAAACTAGCTAAATGAAATTGTTCTATACAATTTACACATATCTCAGGTAGAAGTAGAACTTACCATTCCAACTATTAGATGTACTGAGATGGCATGCCACCGTTCTTGCAGCAGTTAACTCACATCATATGCAAATATGCATTCAGATCTTAATGCAAAAGGGGAGGAAAATATGTGCATTCCTGCAATTGAAACCTACCATGCATCATCAGCATCCAAATGAGTGCCCTATGAAAATTATTAATTGCTTGATCTGACAAGCCTAGACTATAAAACTAGCTGTAGGGAGAACGCCATAAACTTTACTGCAGTTTTCCAAAAGCCAACCTGAGTTACTTCAAAAAATTATCTTCCATAAAGAGCCACAAACTGAGAGCTATTACATTCTGATTTGGAGGCCCAACTACTTATTCTGATCTGTGCATGCTCTAGCCTAAAATCTTTCTTTGGCGTTAACTTAAGGGAATTCGGTGAATGCACATAGCGACATTACCGGTGACCACATGGCGTGAGCAGCGGGAGTGATAAAACTATCAGTTCTTTAATTTCATAAGATCACCTAAAATGGTGATTGAAGGAAGCTATTATAGTTCGAAGCAATTTGTGTGAGAGGGTGAATTCAAGTCGATTCAGAGTTCATTATGGCAGCTAGAATTCAAACCAATCAACACTTCATCAACTTCTAGAGTCTTTCACTCCGAGGGAGATGAATTCCAATCCTCCTAGATGATTTATTGATGCATATATTTCTACTGTGAGGGACAGATCCCTTCAGACCCTTAAGTACAATGATAATAATAACAGTAATAATACAACAAGAACAACAACAGCAACAGAACCCATCTAGGCCCCAATCTTTGGGGGTATGGGCGGAGGAGGATTGGAGACAAACCTAACATTTGGCAATATATATGCACAAGGTGGCTACTCTCAAAAATACCATTGAAACAGTGGCCCCCCTATACCTCTGAGGACTGAGGAGCTAAAAAGACATTTTGCTGTAAAACCATGCCCCTAAATTAAAGCCGAAAGGCATCGGAGAGGGCAGGCCTGGGGACCCAAATCAATTTCTATGCAACTTAGGAGAAATTGATAATAATAATAATAATAATAACAACAAGAAGTTCAGCTTGTTAGTACAAATCAGGGAAATAAGAGTGTAGTTTACCAGTATATATAACTACCAAAGTGCATTGGTTTCTGAGGCATCAAGATGTTAATTACTCAACAAGATGGACTTAATTCGAGGATCACAAACATCATACTGTATTTTTTGTAATAACTTCAAACTTACCTTAAGACTATCTTTCCTTTCATTGAGCAACTTAGCAGCACCAAGCAACATAGTTGTGTGAGCATCGTGTCCGCACCCATGCATTTTCCCATCTATTTTGCTCCTATGCTCCCAGTCAACTAGCTCCTAAAAACACTCAAAACCACAATCAGAAGAAACCATTCAAACACATATAAGAGTAAAGAGAAAGTCCATTCGTTGGTGTCAAAATAAACATTAAGCAATGTTCTAAAAGTCGTTTAAGTGCTAGTCAGATGGTCGGCCACCTTCGAGCGATTAATCGGTGCATATTAATTAGTAATCGGCGATTAATTGTTAGTCAGACCTAATTGGATAGGCCCCACCAGTAATTAATTCCTTGTTTTAGAACACTGACATTAAGCAAAGCCATTTTTTAGCTGGCTAGAGTGTCATTTTACCCACGGAAAAAAAAAATGATAGGTTTTGCTCCACCAATGCTACCATTTTGGCATAACCACATTTGTTTTTCCTTTGCAAGGTGACGTGTGGCAAGTTTGGCAATTGTCGAATTCGGCAACAGGAATAGTATTGTAAAAATTTGGCACACAGGTGGGAGAGATTTTTGTCATTCTTGATGCCAAATTTCGACTTTTGGCGTGGCATTTGCACGGAGGTGGACTTTCCCTAGCAGGAATTCCAGGTCCTTTGCGGCCATTCCATAATTGGGACCGCACAAGTGACGGTGGGATAGGTCCCCGGTTGGTCAATGTGCGCGAAAGCTGGCCCGAACACATGAATTCATAAAATAAAATAAAACGGAATTGCGGGTGAATCAAATTACCTGCAAAGGAAGGGCTGGTTGGTCAATATGCGCAAAAGCTGCTCCGGACACATGAGTTCATAAAATAAAATAAAAAAACGGAATTGCGGGTGAATCAAATTACCTGCAAAGGAAGGGCGTCCATGTCGGCACGAAGAGCAACAACAGGGCGAGACCCGGAGCCAATTTGGGCCACCAAACCGGTTCTGGCAAGTGGGTAAGTGTAAGAGATGCCGAGCCTATCGAGTTCTTGACGAACGAGGGCACTGGTGTTGTGTTCCTCGAACCGGAGTTCTGGGTTCTCGTGGATTTCCCTTCTTGTTGAGACTAGCCAATCTTTATCCCTTTTGGCCGAGCTGAGAATCGATTTGAAGTAGCTCTCGTCGTAGCTGTCCTGAATTGCCCGAAGGGCAGTAACCCAAAGCAGCAAAATTGTCAACACATAGACCACCAAAGAAACACCCATGGCCATATCTTTCCTTTGACAAAACCCAGAGTGAAAAACCGAGGGGGGTTTGATGAAATCAAGTGGAAAGTAGCTCAGGGAATGGTACGAACAAAAACAATCACAGTACCGTAAGGAGTTCACCAACCATGATTGTAGTGGGCCGAACCGGAGTTCTCCTATTTGGGCCTAGCATAAGAGCAGCCCAAAGCGTTGGGCGTTGGGCGTGTGGCCTATCACGTATAAACTCGAGTCCGTGGAATTGCGGACGGGGGTCGGGTCGGGTGATGTCTGGCCCGAGCATAGAGGGAGGAGGGTCCGCGTGACTGCTGGAGGGTTAGTTCGGTCACATACCATATCGCGTGCGCGGTCGGTGCGTCATGCATGACGTCATTCCAAGAAACAGTTAGGGCATGTGTCTAGCATAGACTTACTTGGATCTTAATAAGTCAAGTCATTCTACGTAAAGTACAATTACAAAATCCAAGAGAGGTATGCCGTTACTATTCAAACACAAGAGTGAGAGGTATGCCGTTCTATTCAAACACAAGAATTTTTATGCGATTTAAGTATCGGAAGGCACTCCAGCTAACTATGGCCGTGGTATTCTGTCTTGCAAACCAAGGTTAGGAAAGACTGAACTCAATCCAGATGCGAAGGAGAACCAGATAAACGCAACAAAAACGTATGACGAATACATACGATACATGTGCTTATAGTTTATTCTACCAATTTGTTATCTCGAGCACCACACTATCATTTTAAAAGATTCCATTGCATTTATGTTAGGGTCAAAGCGAGGGCCTCTCCACATGTTACGGAGACAAAAAAAACAAAAAACACATTTGTTTAGTTTCACTAAACGTCTATTAAGACTTGAACAGTTGAACCCAAGTGAATTTGCGGTGCTGATAGTATTTTATTTTGACTCCCCCAAAGCTGCACTAATGCGATTTATCAGGCTCAAAAATCGTTTCCACATGTTTATCCCAGATATTGCTTTATTTTTTAGAAATGATTTTATTTCGCACTCCCATTTTGGCCCTCTCTTACTTGTATTTTTATTCGTGTGAAATTACTAAACTATCATTACCTCTTGAGTCACTTTTTCAATATGAAAGGGCAAGCCGAGTCACTTTTTTAAAATAAAGATTTCTAAAAATCTTATAGTAGATTAATATTGCAAAAGATTACGTACACATATACACCGAAGTACCCCGAAAATAAAAAAATTATTTGAAAGGCATATACCTATAATCTACTAAACATAATAGAAGCACGAACGGGTCCAACATATAACTAACCAGGTGGAGAGAGATCCGTCTCCTGATTATCCAACTTGACTTGTTCCAATGGAATGGCCCACTTGTGGAAAAATACGAAAAATTCAAAATTGACATTCATCAGTCACAGATGAGTCTCTTTGATTTTGAAGAAACTTCACTGTCATGTCTGCTTCTATAACAGACGGTGCTACACGGAGTTAATACAAGGGACGAAACTTCACCCTTAAGATATCTCGCACGTTAACATCGACATCAACAGACAAGATACTGGAGTAATTCAAATGAAGCCTTCCCCAGTTTCTACTACTTCACCGATTCCTATTCTCTCATTTCCTTGCTTCTCCGTCCAAAGGCTCCAACCAACCCATTAGGCCGCCATCGCCCACCGCCACCCACCTCTTTTACCGACGCCTAATCTCTCTCCCATTCATCCGTCCTCTCCTCCACCCCTTTGCCACCTACAACCACCAATCACCACCCTTCAACGCTGCAAGACCCGAGCAGCTTTAAACTTACATAACTTAATTACGCTCTCAAACCGCTAAGTCATTAACTTCAAAGTTATAAGCAACTCAAACATTACGTAGACACAGAACAAACTAATCAGCTACACGTACAAGAACGATCACGTTCCAAAAGATGGATAGATATCCGAGTGTTCGTAAGAGACTGTTATCTGCATATAAATCTCTATTGTACAAAGGGAGAAGATTTACATAAACATACCATAGTTAAAAAGATCAATATTAACATAATGTGAATAAACGTCTCAATCCATCTTTATCCTAATCACCGGCTAAACATTAACTAGACTCAATCACACACTGAAAAAGGGCCTCCTCTCTAATCAACTTCAACCTTAAGGTACTTCCGCAGGCTCAAAACGACAATGGACAACCCCACAACCACGAGCAGCATGAACATAGATGAGGAAATCCAGGACAATGCACCACGTGATGGGACATGAGTTTCTGATTTCATCTTCAACTGTGATAGGGAAGCATCCTGTTCAATCTCTGCTTCAGCCTGCAAATGCCATTGAAGGGTTCACAAAATGACTAGGGGCATTAATATTATTGAATACTTAGTAGATAGGCTTCACAGACAAACTTCTTCTCACCTTAGCTACAATTGGAGTTTTTGCTTCAGAGTTCTCTTCTTTGTAGCTCAAATCTCCAAAATCGCCACAGGAAACTGGCCCAACCTGGAGTTTCTTCTGCAATCTGATCCTTCTTGGTGCAGTTCCCTGCCACCCCGAATTTGCATTACTAGGTTGATTTTGATGTTCCCGAGCCCTGATCCTGATTCCGGTTCCAAAGATATCATCAGTGCCAGCAGCAATGGTATTAATGCTCGGTTCTTCAGGACTGTCGGGAAAATAGCATTGGCCAACCATCTCATTTTGCAGCATAACAGAACCTTCGGAGCCAATTCCGGAAGTTCTATAAGCTCTTACAGACACAGCCTGCACAACCTGCACAGAATTCCAAATCAAAATAAAACTGGGGGTGAAAGAGGGCAACTTACAGAATAAAGGTAACAAAAAAATTGAAATAATAAATTGCATAGAAATAGGAAATAGAAAATTGATTAAATATGCAAGCACCCACAAATTGAAGTCATATCACGTGAATAGCAGACCAAAACTTCCAAACAACAGACTTGCAAAAATCATAATGCATAAATTGCATAATATGGTTATACCTGTGACTGGGGCTGGGCCACTTCTGCATCCGACCCACTGCAAGATCCAGTGTCGTTAGCCATCACGTAATTATAATGAGGTTGCCCGCTTCCTAAAGCAATACTGCTTGCGGAAGGAATATTCTTGTAACTCCCAGGATCTTCATAGGAATTATCACCCAGGGCTGAATCCAAGAAATCTACAACATTATCATGTTCATTTGTACCATATTGAAACTGCACCCCATTGTGGTTATTCCCCATGTCACTACCGATGGTCCAATGCATGTTATATGAAGATCCAAGTTCCATGTTATGCATGTGCACCGGCGAGAAGATTTTGCCATTGGCATCCTGTGCTTCTGGATTAGGGTCACAAAAGTGACTCAACATTTGTTCTAGCTCGAAATCCGGCTGAAGACCACCATTGGGCCATTCATGAGTCAAAGAAGCATCAAGAGATGTTCTGTCAGAATTATCAGCAAGGCAACTCTCACTGCTAGGAGAAAGCTTTTCAGCTAGGGCGCTCGTACTGGGAGTTACTGGTTCTGATTGCATATCATCAGCAGTTGATTTAATAGTGACAGGAGAAGAAAAATCTTCTCCAACATCATCATCCTGATTACCCTCCAGCTTCTCATCGTGCTTCTTGATTAGCTTGCAAAGGACAAAGGATCCCTGAAGAGTGGGGAAAAAGAGTCTTATTGGGGATGTTTATGAATTCCAAATTTAGAACATATGAAGCAAAAACACATCGGATCTCCAAAACTACAAGGAAAGCACTCATCTGACAAAAATAACAAGTTGAACCAAACCACAGGGTTGAAACAAAGGAGGAAGCTGACATATTATGTTTGACCATGGCAAATATTGTTCCTATAGACCATGGCAAATATGGATAACAATTTCTCGTCATCATATACATGGTATGCAGTCCAAGGAAAACCTTCCCAAGTCATAATCCATGGAAACAATAAATCAAACCTGAGAAGGCTCAGACATGTTTTGCTGGAAACCAAAATTATAGCACAAAAGCAGCACCCGTCTACCTAATTCTGGAAAAATACAAGAAACTCCTAACATAGATGACAGAGTTCAGATAACTGGTCCATGCTGTACCTTGTTCAGAGCTCACAGTGAAATTGGCATTCTACTGTGTCCTAAGCAGCCTGAGGAACAGACTCATTTTATCTTATTTAAATAAAGAAATACAGTTTAATTGCTCTAATTTCTCTGAGATAGCTTGATAAAAGACGTTTAGGAGATCTAAAAAATACTACCTCAATTCAAACTAAATCTGGTCAACATAGAAAACTCCTCATGCTAAAACTACAGAGTTCAGAAGCCGCAAGAAGCACATTGTACTTACCCATTTACACAAACATGTCCAAACACACAACACCAATCAATTACTGCAACAAATCCACACACAAACTCCATATCTCAAACATGACCAGAAGTCATAAATGTCAATTACACACTAGCCAAGACAATGCACAGCTACCAATCAACCCCACTTGGTAAACCAAACATGAGGAAATTCCCATAAATCAGATCAACAAACAAAGCTCACTTACAATTGGGTAGAAAAATAAAGACAGAAAAGCAGATAAAAAACTGAACCTGTTGGCGTCAAGCTACAAGCTTAAGTTCAGAAGCCACAGGAAACACACTACCTACCCATTTCTATCAACACGTACAAACACACCCCACCAATCCTATTACTGGAACCAATCCCCATTTGAACACACAATTTTAGAACACAGCAAGAAGTCACAACTACAAATTTACCCCAATTGGCAAAACAAACATGACACATGAGGAAATTTCGACAAATCAAATCAACAAACAAAGCTCACTTACAAACTGGGTCCAAATTAAACACAGAAAAGCAGCTCAAAAACCGAACCTGTCCAGGTTGAGTGCCGTCAAGGTCCTTACTAGTCGCACGGTACTCATGTATAACCCAATTAGTCCTCTGCCCTTTAGGAGCACGCCCACTGTAGAACACCAAAGTCTTCTTCATCCCAATAGTATTTGCTTTCCTTCCAGACCTGATCGTCCTATCCTTGCCAGTTGCTTTCCAGTAACCGTTCTTCGTCGCCCTGTTCAATCGCTGCCCGTTCTGATACTTCCGATCTTTCGGACAGAAGAAGAACCACTCATCATCATTCGTCTCTACCAGAGACATATCTACAATCAGACGTCAAAAGCGGTTAACTGATTAGTACTAATTTCTGGCTCCAAAAACGATCCAGTACCGAAAAGATTCGACCTTTACCTCCAATACACATATGTAACGCAACAAAATTTGAGATACACACGTGTAATACAACATTATGACTGTCTAATAGAAAACCCACAAATTCACGAAAAAGAAACGGGAAAAGGAATTGCGAGTTTTGTTGATATTGCAACAAAATTAGCGATATACACGAGTATTAACAATATCACGACTGTGTAATAGGAAACCCACATAAAATAAATGGAAGATGAAATATGGGTTTTTGATGAGTACCTGGCAAATCTACAATCAGACGTAAAAAATAAAAATAAAATAAAAAGTGAACTAATTAGTACTGATTTCAAGTTCCAACAACGATCCAGTACCGAAAAAGATTCGATCTTTATCTCCAATATACATACATATCGCAACAAAAGTTGAGATACACAAATCTAGTACTATATTATGAATGTGTAATAGAAACCCACAAATTCAAGAAGAATAAAAGATTAAAAGGGAAAAGGAAATATGGGTTTTTGTTGATATCTCAAATACACGAGTAGTATACAATATCAAACCCACAGAATGAAAATGGGTTTTTGATGATTACCTGGCAGATCGTTCGGCTCGTATTTACAGACGTCGACCTCACGGATGACACTGACGGCCTCCTCAATGCCGTTGATCTTGGATCGTAGGTAGTGATGTATGAGCTCTTCGTCGGTCGGTCGGAATCGGTACCCTACCGGAAGAGATCTCAGGGGCATGAGTTCTCTGAAGGGCATAACTTCCATTTTTAGAGAGAGAGAGAGAGGCAAAAAGAGAGATTATAAAAAGATGAGAGGGAGAAAAGAGAGGGTAGTAGGATCTTTTTTAATTTATGTTTTTGATTGGGAGAATTCAAAACCCTAAGGAGGAAGGAAAGGGAATAAGAGAGAGAAGATTCAGAGATAATTCAGTGGGGTTTGGGCAGAAGCATCAGCGAAAGTGAGGAGCGAGAGCTGAGAGAGAGAGAGAGAGAGAGAGAGAGAGGCAGGAGGAAAGTGGTGTATGCTGATTTGGAGCGAAGAAACCTTAACCCGCGTTTTAACGCTGTGTATAGACCGCGTAGAGAGAGGAGAGAAGCGCACGAGTTGGTTTGCTTTGGAATCTCGAAACTGCCATTGACATGCCGAAGCCCTGAGTCACAATAATGGAAATCATTTCAGTGTCAGGCGGGTACCACGTGATGTTTGCTCACGAATTTGAACCGTTTATTTTGTTTTTGAATGGCTCAAATTTGAAGAGAGAAAGTGTTGCGGTGAGAAAAGAGATAAGATTTCAATCCGAACCATCCAAAAGTATATCGGACAGTTCGAATGCGCCGAGCAGGTACCACATGGGATATACCCACTTGGCACTGAAAAATCCCTCCACAATAATATTCTCTCGTGCTGCCGCTCTCGCAAATTTTCCTAGGTTATTTTTCCCTTTCAAAAAACACTTTCGGCTCGGGCTTCCGTTCATGCACGCAATCCTATGGGTGTTGGCTTCATCGAGCTGTTCATACTCGGCAATAGACCGCTCAATTTTCATCTTGACCGAACAGATTTCAAACCGTCTAGACGAGGTGAAATATGATACATCCATTGTCAAATATAAACAGCTCGGATGTGACCAACATCCATGCTATCCCGACACCAAGTTCCCTCGTTTTCCAAATGATGTAACTTAGCGTAAGTCCAAGTATGCCTATAGTAACTCTTACATTAGATGTACGTAGTATCTCTTAGCTCATCTAGTACTCAGTGGCCATTGATTTCCTAGGAAAGGTTAGGGGTTTCATGTCTCCGTCTACGTAAAAACGTTGAACCCCCTTGTTATTCGTCGACTAATTTTCCCATTGACATCCCAATGTGTATGATGTTGGAAAAAAAAACTAGTGAGTGTTTTGTTAAAATTTATTTTGACAATTTTTAGATTTTAGCTTCTAAAAAGAAGTTTAGAATGTTTGTCAAAAATTATACACAACTAATTTTTATCTAACCTAATTTTTAGAATTTGCAGATTCTGAGAACTTGAAAAATGAAAGAAATTTTCAAAATTCCAAAGCTAAATTTGGGTAGCTTTTGGGATGCAGAATCCAAAATTTAAAATAAAAAATATGTATCCACAGTTGTCGCAAACGCGTCCTAAGTCTATTTTTGCGGAAGATTAAACAATGGAAAAAGCTCTAGTAAGTCAAAATTTCTAAAATTAAATAAGGTGGTGATTGTTAATAATTTTATGCAGCAGTATCTGCTTTTGTCATCTTCATCTTTCATAAAAGGAGTCTACAATCTTATCCTTTCATGATTAAATTCTTCATACATGAAACAACAAAATAAGATAGTATTAAGTCCACAAGCAAAAAGGAACAAAAAGTATTGTTAAAAAAAAGTGTGTGAGAAGTAATTACTAATCAATTAAGAATATGCTACTAGTATTTTAGCAGTAAATCAATCTTGTTGGTGCACTTTTAAATGAATCTGATCTATGTATTTTGAGATTTAAGTCATTAATTATAAGTGTGAAATAGCTTGTGGTATACATAAGAAATCAAGTACTAAATAATTTTTTGCTTCCTTTAAATATATATATATATATATAGAACAAATCTATCTCCTCAGTATCACCTCCCATTTCGAATACAACCGGAAGTTTAAATAATTGGGTTGTTCCTCGTTTACCAAAAAAAAAAAAAAAGTTTAATAATTGGATGAAACTTGATAAGTAAGATACAGGGATAGTCTAGCGTTCTGTTTGACGCGTCTTTCTGTTTAATGTGCTATTGTGCTATGCGGGTGCAAATTAATTGGGTACAGTACATGCGGTATCCGACCGCTCATCTTTCTGGGTGCAAATTGGGTATCGTACACGTGGTATCCGAGCGGCATCCAAGCCGTCCAAACGTATTTTGAACTGCCAGAATTTTAGAGAAAGAAGGAGGAGAGAGTGATTAGATCTGGACCGTTCAAAACATATTTGGACGGCTCAGACGCGTGTTGAATACTGCCACGAGGTACCCAATATACACCCAAAAACTTCTCGCACAGGCCTTTTGCACAAAAGGGTGAGAAAGAGGCTCGAAATGGGCAAAACCAATGTGATATTGACATGTAAGCAAAGTGCCATCACTTTGTCCCTTTGGAAACAGAGCTGTGTAGCACTGGATTGCAATTCCAATCTGATTGAAAGTTGAAACTGAAAGTGAGAACATAAAAAAGTAGAGGAACGAGACCAGAACTTACCAACTCAATTTCCCGTTAAAATAAAAAATAAAAATCTTTGTTTTTTGGGAAAAGATTGACACACCCTCTTTTTAGAGAATTATTTCAGTGCCCGTGCGCTCATCTCGGTCGTCTAAACGTGTTTTGGACGATCCATATTTGTTTGGATTTGAGGGGATGTTTTGATAATTTTACACTAAAAAACTATCCAAAGAAATTTAGGCCGTCCAAAACACATTAGGAAGGCCGAAATGCACGTACGAGCATCACGTGGCCGTGCCCACCCGGGCCCTGAAAATTTTCTCCTCTTTTTACATGTCCAAAAACTCCATCGGTATGTTACTTACGTGAATTTATTCTTATTAAGATCAAAACATGTCATATCAAATTTTGATTATCCATTTAGAAGTTGATAAAGTTAACAATATCAAATCTCACATTTGTTATTTTTTGCCCATAATCAAAACCAATAGACCCTCCAAACTTTTTTCCTTCATTTCATGCATATTTTTTTAAAAAGCGGTTTTTGAAGGAAAAAAATAGTTTATATTAGAAACAGTTCAAAAGAAATAGTTTTTCGAAACAAATAATAATTTTTCAAAAAACACACACTTTGTTCACTTAAAAATTATAGATACAATTTTGAGAAATTTTGAAAGAATTGTATTTACACAAATAATTTTGAAATTTTAAAAACTATAAATACAGTTTTTAAAAAATAGATTTTGTGTAAAAAACAGTTTTCTATATAAGAGTTTTGAAATTTCAAAAATATTTTTTGAAAAACACACTTTATTTACTTATAGTTTTTAAAATTTTTGAAAAAATTGTTTTTTGTAAAAAAAAAAGTTACTATAAAAAACAAAAAAAAAATCTGAATGTTACAGTTTTTTAAAATTATTTTTTGAAAACATTGTTGAGAGAGAGAGAGAGAGAGAGAGAGAGAGAGAATGTTTTTGTATAATGTTCGTGTACTTGATTAAGAGATAAAATTTGGTTATTAACAAAATATAGCTAGTTTTGATTATTGAAGAGCCAAAATTTGATGAGTTGTTAAGAGGTTGCTAGGTTTGGTTATTCTAATGTAAGCACTTTTTTTTATCTAACATTGCTAACTTTAACAATTTTTTGTTTTGCTTATTTCACTGTGGATGCTCTTTAACATCCTTTTGTTTGTGATAAGATGAATTAACGGAACGTCAAATTTATATCGAATACTCACTTCTTACTCATCTGAATTTGCTGTGAAAATCCTATAACTTCGTGTAATAAGATTTAAAAAAAAACAAAAAACATACAGTATTTGAACAGGAAGAGCGAATACAAAAACGTTCTATCACTATTATGGTTGTGTTTTTGTGTCTAATGAGAAGTCTAATAAATTGGTAGGTTAAGGGGCTGTTTAATAAAACTGAAAGTTTAAAAATTAAGTACTGAAAACTAAATGCTAAAAATTTTAAGCTGAAAGGCTGTTTGATAAAATATATTAAGTACTGAATTTAAAAAAATGAAGAATTTATTTTGTTCCAATTCTCTCTTAATTTACTAACAGTCACAATATACTTCTAGTAATGGTAGATGAGTGGTGGAGGTGGTGGTGGGAGTGGTGAAGTAATGGTGGAGGTGGTGGAGTGGTTGAGGTGGTAGGAGTGGTGGTGTAGTGCTGGTAATAGTGGTGGTGGAGGAGTGGTGTGGTGTGGTGGTGGTGGTGTAGCGATGGTAGTGGTGGTGAGTAGTGGTGGTGGAGTGGCGGTGGTGGTGATGGTTGTGATGATGGCGGTGGAGGTGGTGTAGTGATGGTAATGGTGGAATGGTGGTGGTGGAGGTGGTGGTGGTGGTGGTGCAAGAGTGGTAGAGGTGGTGGAGTGGTGGTAAGAGCGGCGGTGGTGGTGGTGGTGGTGGTGGTGGTGGTAGTTATGGTGGAATGGTGGTGGTGGTGGTGGTGGTAGAGTGGTGGTGGAGTGGTGATGTGGTGGTGGTGGTAGTGGAGGAAGCGGTGGTGGTGGAGTGGTGGTGGAGGTGGTGGTGGTGGTGGAGTGGTGGAGGTGGTGGTAGTGGTGGTGGTGGAGTGGTAGAGGTGTTGGTGGGAGTGATTGTGGTGGTGGTGTGAAGGTTGAATGTAAATACATAAAAATTTAATCAGAATTAAATAGCTCAAAGCTATTTAATTTTTTTCAATTTTTTGGCCTATATTTTAAGTGGTACTTAATTTGTTAAGTAATATAAAATGTGGTTATCAAACCTACTAAATCACTTATTACTTAATTGATTCAGTTTTAAGTGCTGAATTTAAGTTATCAAACAAGCTCCAAGTTTTTAGCAAAACCAATGAACTAAAGAAGACACCTCAAATATAACTCAAAATTACATTTAGCGGAAAATTATTGTTAGTCAAAACAGATTTTTTTCATTTTTCTATCTCTCTCGACCGAAAGATCTAAAACTGGACTATCTTGGGAAGTCAATAAAACACAACTAAGTTGCCAATTCTAGCCATTATTTTTGTTTCAATTTGACTATTTCCGAATAATATTTTTGATTCTGAGGATACAGTTTAGGCTCGATTTCTAATTCCAACGCACCCTGATTTGGACCATATTACCCCTAGCAAGTAGTACAACATGTGGTTTTTTGTCAAGGGAAATTACTCCTAGTTATAGACTATAGTAGCATTTCTTGCTAACGTTTCCCGTTCTGCTAAGTTTCTTGGAGTATTTTGTAAATACTTATTTTCTGCTTTATAAAATATGTCATTCTTTATTAATACATCACATTTTATTTAAAATATAAGTATTTACTTAAGTTAGCAAAACGAAAAAAGACCCTTTGAGTTAGCAAAGCTACAAAGTAGTCTGTCCTCCACCCAGTGTGAAAAGTGAATACCAAGGTAGAAAGGTGGAAAAGAATAAAATATTGGGTGCTCTTGTAAGTTGGAACCCTCTTTACACAATTACTCCTACTTTTTATTGTCGTCTTCTTTAATTAATTTATTTTGTTGTGAACGCGTGACTGAAGTACGAATTTCACATGAATGTGTGGTGTGGCAAGTAGATGTGCCTACTATTTGGTATTTGCACGTTGTTTTGAGCCCGAAAACGCTATTTGAACCGTTTATTTTGTAGAACTCGACATGTTGAACACTTCCAATAAATATCAACTCAATCAAACATATATATATATTTTTTTTTTGTCAATATTGCATACATCAGCGGGGGTCAGTGGGTGGTAGTAGATTAGTCTATAGGGGGTTTCAAAGGCTATCCATAGCCCTGAACCCCAAATGCCAAAGACGGGTGTAACAATCCGCCCCAACTGACCTGCTAACCATTCGCCTAACCGCGTGGTTCAAAAGATTAACTTCAAATTATACAGTAGCTGGTGCGATTTTCATATATGTTGGTACCTTTTCTTCTTCCAAAGTCCCGATGTGGGACTCTTGGAATCTAGGGCTTCACAACAGGGCTCGTGTGTGTTTGTGTGTGTTTAAATGGTTTACTCTACTTTTCCCTAATCAGCAATTGCCTAGGTGAAATTACCTTCTTGCCGTTCCTCAAAAAAAATAAAAAAATAATAGGACTCGAATCCTGGTCTCCTACTTGAGGAGGATAGAAATTACCAACTGAGACAAGAGCCCATTGATTGATCGAACATTGGTAACTTATCGAACAGATCATTTATTGGGCTTGATTTTCCAAACACAGAAATGATTCTCACACAAAGAATTTTACACATATCTTGCACATACATTTTTGTGGGGCCCATATCGGGGTCCCACAAAATGATTCGAACCTCTCATCTTTTTTAAAATATTTTTAGGAGGATTCCTGTAAAAAATCAACTTCATCGGATATCGGTAAGAACTTTCTAAAAAATCGTAGGGCGAATCATTCTGTTTTTCCCTAAGAATTTTGAGGAAGCCCTTACTGATATCTGTTGGAGCTGATTTTTTACAAAAATCCTCCAAAAAATATTTTAAAAAAGATGAGCGGTACGAATCATTTTGTGAAACCCTGATATGGACCTCACAAAAATGTATGTTCAAGATATGTTCAAAATTATCTGTGCAAGTAGCACAGTTGTTCCAAACATTATAACAACGTGGTTAAAAATGTGAATTTTTCTCCGCGAGTTACCGATAACAGATGAACTTGATTTTCCCAAGATTGTTTAACGCGTCGAGCTTCAAAAAGTGAACTGTTGGAATCATATTTTTGGATTGGAGACCATACACACATTTAGTCAACACAACACCCGATTCTAGTTGCAGAGAGGATTGAGGTGGAATTTCGAAATCCTACAATGCGAGGATATAGGGTGGCTTATCCGGTCGTTCATTTTGATGTTAACGACTCTGATTTAATTCAAACTTTTATTGATTCGAGCCGTTCATTGCTGAAATGAACGGTCGGATCGGCCACCCTATAGAATCCCCGGTTCAAGTGGGATTTGGAGCTGTGACGGTACTCTAAAACACTAGAACACTGAATAATAACTCATGCAAGTAAAAGTAGATTCGAATATTGTCCTTTCCAAAGAATGTTGTACGGAACATGGCCGCCCTAGGTCCAGGACAATAGTTTACCAGAAGGATGGGCCCCTTCTGTCTAAATTTCATTTATTCCACAGAAAGTCTGAGCTTCCCGACCAAAAATCTCAATCGGAATTCCGACGCCCCATCGGGAACATTCCGGTCACCGGAAGACCGATCCGATCCGTCCAAAAATTCTAACAAAAAAAAATAGAGTGCGCGAGAATAAATAGCATCAAACATGTTTGATGGTTGATCCAAACAATCCATTTTTGTGTTTGGATCGGCCAAAAATGGAATGCTTGGATCGGCCATCTACACATGTCGGATGCCGTTTATTCTCGCGCCAACCCACTCAGTTTTTTTTTATAGAATTTTTGGACGGCTCGGATCGGTTGTCCGATGGCCGGAGTGTGCCCAGCAGGATGTTGAGATTCCGATCGGGATTTCATCGATCGGGAACTGTAGCACCTATTGGCCTTGTTGTTTTGCACTTAAACTTTAACTTAAATTAAATTTTTTACCCTTTTCAAATGTAAATGCAAATAAGTTAAAGTTTTGTGAGTTCTTCTAACTTAAACTTAATTCCCAAATTCACACAAAATGAGAATATTGCCCTTTAAGGGGATAAATGAGGCGTGTGGGGTTTTTTTTTACCCAGAGGGGTATTTTGGACATTTTGGGTTGGGTTGAGGTTGTTTGGGAAGACAACAATTTAAGTTTAAGTTAAAAGGAATGACCTCAACTTAAGCGAACAATTTAAAATAAGTTTAAGTGCAAAAGTACACAGCTGGAGTATTTTCTTACGTATATTTCCTCTGTTCATTTTCCAACACATCAAGGATGTGAATCCTTCTTGGATGCTACTATTTGAGCAGATAATCGTCTAAGTTTGGAGTAATCAGAATCAAAGATGCCTAGAGTATTTTTGTTCACTAATGGATGTGTATGCTCAACTTTAACATAAAAAATATATATATATACTCGTAACCAGAGATGGATGTAGCAATGGTCATATGGGGGCCACGGCCCCCGCGTTGTTTCGGGTGTATTTTTTTAAAAAAATAAAATAAAATTTAATATTAGTTATTTTTTATTTGTTAAGAACACCTAGATAATGTATTTTGTATGGAGTGTTTAGACATTTAAATAATTTAAGAATGTGTTCGTTTTGGATCCCAAAACTCAATTTCGCTTTGTGCATACGGTCTCTCATAAGCTTTTCTTCAATTATTAATCTCATTTTTCTTTCTCTTCATCTCCACTCATTACCCAAAAAACCTTCCTCCAAACTTAAACCAAACAAACTATTCAAATTCTGAAACTTGAAATTTTAAAATCTTGTTGCTCATAGTTCGGCCCCCGCGTTTATGACATCCTAGTTCCGTCCCTGCTCGTAACATTTTTTTCCTGTGTCAAATGGAGTAGATTTTCTAAGGGAAACTTTTCGAGGACCAAAGACTTATGAAAACCATCTTATATAAACAAATAAATAAATAGCTTTCCGAGGATTAAGGAAACACTTATGAACCTTTTTCACAAACTTTTGCTCTTCTTTTATTGGTGGGTGGAGTCATATTTTGACTGTTCTTCATCAAGGACTCACAGAAAAATGGGGTTTCCAACCCGAATTTATTGCAGACCAGTCTTACAAACTTCAAAGCATAAAATTAAACTAACCCAAGGATGGCTCAAGTGGCAGCATGGGTGGGTTGTAACCCCAGACGTTTTGAGTTCAAAATTTAGTGACGTCATGGGAACAGGTCGTAAGAGAGAAATCTCTTGTGAATTTCTTAGTTCCGGTTTGGATGGCTTACATTTTGCCTGATCGGGGAGGAAAACAATTGAGGTATGCGTAAACTGGTCTTGACATCCCGGACCGTTGAAAAAAGAGACCATTAATAAAATTAAACTGCAACAAATATGAGTCTATCCCCTTGACCTGATTATGAAAGTGGAGCTTCAAGGTTAATTAGGTTACAAGGAGAATTTGTCATCACTTCATTAGCTTTTTAACTTCTAACATAGTTAGCCTTTTAAATTCGGACACCTTAATTAAAAATCGTACAAATGTAGTATTATTGATAAGTTATGCTTGTGTTGTTGGATGAAATATTAATAGCTTTAATTTAAAACAGCTTAAATATTGATTAATTCCGATGGAGTATCAATTTTAACACTTTTTGGGTTCTAATTTTCTGGATTAACTTTAGTTAAAATCTTTAACAAGTGACCGACGCCCATAAAGTTCAACTAGGAATTCCCGTTTGACCCAAAAAAAAAAAAAAATTAAAATTCCACTGGGGCTAGTAATACTCCCTCCGTTCCAAAATGAGTGATCTTTTTGAAAAAACGTGTCATTTTCAATTACTTATATTTTTCAATATGAATGTCAAAAAATATGCAATATGGATCTTGTTTGATAAACTATAATTAGTTCTATTAAACAAAGTTTTCAAAATCACATAAAATTTCTTGAATCAAAAGATATAAACATTTGAAAATGACACGGAATTTCAAAAAAAGTCACTCATATTGGAACGGAGGGATGCCTAGTATGACACGCCACAATCTAGACATGCTTAGAATGACACGAGAGCACAAAATCTTTGGATCTGGATCCTCTATGAGGATTTATCTGTGAGGATCATGTGAGACTTTTAAGTTAAGGCTTTAGCTAAATGAAGTGGACTATTGTCTTCACATATACACATATATAACATATATACACGAAAAAAATGGTGTTTGGATCAAACACCTTACACACATTAGATGTCATTAATTCTCACGAAGACCCCCTCATTTTCTTTTATAAAATTTTTGAACGACTCGGATCAGCCGTTCGGTGGCCGGAGACGGTCCGATACAGCCGTCGGTACGATTTCCGTAGAGGACCGATCCATCCCTATAGCAGGACTCAATACAAAATACTTTAATGTTCGCTCCTAGCGTTTCCAGAACCATCCACTCTCTCTTCGCACAATTTTCAAAGCTCAGCTGTTCTCAGTTCAGTTGGAGTTTCCAGAACCATCCGCGCTCTCTCTCTCTCTCTCTCAGTCTCGCAAGAAAATCAATTATAGTAGTAGTAATGAATTGTGGAAAGTTTAAGTTACGGCATGATACCTTGTTGGACATTTACATGCCAGCTGGAGAGCACACAGACCATTTGTTTTGATTCCTACGACTCCAGCTAAGCAAAGTACTTGGTTAATTTATCGTGAACGTTTTAAATGGATCGGGGCATGCTGCGCACTTAGTGCACAGTACCGTGATGTGCGATCTCAATTGTTCAAAAGTGTTATAGATGAGTCTTATCATAAAAAACTTTTTCGGAGAGGAAAAGTTTCATTTTAATCCGTTACATTGATTACCGAGACGGATGATCCAAATAGTGCACAACAGATATACTGCTCATAGTCCCCGCTTCCGTTTTAAACATACTTATTTGGAGAGAGAGATTAGTACTCCTATTTTAACGAGGAATTGATATCTTAGCTTCGTGGGTAACACATGAAAGTATATTCCCATTGAGTATATCTAGCAGCACCTGACCTGACCGACCTACCATATCATTAGATATTTCTTTCTTACATGAACACCTACATAATTCGTGAATCAGACGAGTAATGAGTCCATGGATAAAAAAAAAGTAATGGGTCCAAGCTCCTCTCGGCCTGCTCGGTTCGCTGCGGGAAAGAGACTCTAGCATCAACATCTTTCGGATAGAGTTAGTGTTGATTTACCTTTTTCCTATGTAGCTTTATATTGGTTATGTTATCTTATTTCCTGCAAACTATTCTTAATTCTTAATTGTCTATTGAAGTTCTTGCTCATTATCAAAACAAGAAAAAGAAGTAATGAGTTGATACGTGCTCAAAGATGAAATCGTTGATTTAGACGGTAGGTTGGTTATATTTATGTTGCAGTTTTTTGAGTAAAGGTTTGCGAAATTCAAATGATCAATGGTTGAGAAAGGTGTTCACGATGTACTCAAATTATAGTTTGATATTAGTAACTCTTAATTATATACACTTCCAATGTGCATCAAATTCCATTTATCAATAAATGATATACCTTTATTTTGTTTGCTTTGACAAGTATTTTTGGGCCCTTTTCACCATCAAAGCACACCCATTCAACTTTACAGGCAGCTAGTAAATAACTCCAACAAAACTATGTAAACCAGAAGGCCTCAAGGATTTGCAGATATGAACACTCACTGCAGAGTGATTTTCACAAGGATCACATATTACTGCAATAATCCTGCTAAACTTACAGAGCAAAATCAGGAACTCAAACAGAATGCGTGCTTTTCCTGGATTTCTCCTCTAAGCAGTCGAAATACAAGAGCCTAGAACAGTATGATCACCTTCCTCACAAGTCACAAGGATGATATCTACCGACCTATATTTACATTTCCACAATGTGAAAATTTACTTTTATTTTCTTCTCTTCTGGAGAGCTTCATAGCAAAACCAGCTAAGTAGGATGCCACTCGGCCAAGTGAGATGGTAGTTCTCTCTTCTGTTATCTATTGCTTCTACTCTCTGTCCTTCGCAAAGGAGAAGGCTCAAACAAGATGGTCAAACAGGATAGCCGTCCCATGTCACTCCCACGAGCAAGTAAATCTGGATAAGATATCACGCCGCAAAAGAGAGAGCATGAGATGTGGCATTTCCAAGAGGTCTCCACCACGGCACAATAGTCATTAATCATGGCTTTTTAGCATCAAGCCTCCAATCTTCTGTGAGAAATACCAGTGGTCATTTGAGCACCCGAAGCTGTCCGCAAGCCTTCAACCCTTCTTATTTGTCGTTCCATTCTATTCTTGAAATGTCAGTGGCACCCAAGATTGATCAAGTTACCAGAGAAGGACATGGCATCCCTACTGGTGAGAACACCACAGTGAGTCGGGCGTGATCTGAAAGAGAATAGTCTTCAGGCCACAATCCTTTCTCCACTTCAGTAGGGAAGAGAACCGCATTCTTCACACTGAAACCAATAGTTTGCTCCATACCATCTACGTGTTCCCAGACCTCATTGCATATTTCATTTCTTTGATCCAACCAAGTAGGATTCCAAATTCGCTGCTGTAATGCCATTACTTAATAACATAAGCACTGGTGTACAACATAAAAACTATGGGAAACAGATAAATCTAATAATCTACATCTGGTATTCCTTTGTTCAATTCCTCACATTTTTTTACAGTTGTTAATGTGGTTACACTTGCTACACCAGAAAATAGCATACAGTATAATAAAATGATCATCCACAAAATTGAGACGTCTGATACTCTCTTTTTAAGGTCAAGAAATCCAATCAATATTGCGGTTAAGGGGAATTCAATGACACGAAAGTTCTCAGTGGCCTGGTCGCTGCATTTTAAATATAAGTCTGAGCTTCCATTCACTTCTTCAGTGTGCCACAACATAGTCATTGGTGCAGGGAATCCATTTTCTGTTAAACTAAAAGTACTTTTGAGGAATAAAGGTCACCTGAAATTCTTTATAGTCAAGAACACCATTTCCATCAATGTCTGCTTGCACCCACAAGTCCTTTGTCTCTTCAATACTTAGTCCGTGGCAATGGCCAAGTAAACTAAGCTGCATGATAACAGGACATTAGCAAGTTTACATTAGCACAAGAAGATACGGCTTAAGTTTAACCGTATCAAGCCATGAAAATAGAACGAAAAGAAAGGTTAACTTTTGAGAACGACCATACCTGTCGTAAAGCTTCACAGAAACCAGAGTAAGTAATGTAATCACCCTGGCTATCTGCCTTCAGAAAGGCAAATGCATCATGCTCTGTCAGGGAGGCTCGCCGTAATAGAGACTGAAATCAAGAAAATTCTACTTTAGAGGTAGCAAGCTCAGATGTTACTTTAATATTTCCCACCGATGAAAATTTGCAAGGTTCAAGCATCAACTGATAACTGGAAAATCTCTCCCTTTAAAAACTAAACAAGAACATACAGTCATACCCAAAAAGAGGAAAAGAGAAAAGAGAAGACACGGATGTATCCATAATGTACACACTCTGAGACTCCTAACTTGACTTGGTGATGCCATTGATCAATTATAAGAAGGTAAGCAAGGTCACTCTTTGAGCAAAGACTTCAATTTTATGGGTGAAGAAATTTTGCCATGTCACCCTATACAACAAGAATTAGACGATAGTTTATACAGGCTAATCTCGTACTCAGATAAAACTCTTTCTTGCAAGGAAAATATAAAAGAGGAAGTTATTTTAACTTGCAAATTATGCTAGTTCCCTGCCCTCCCAGAACAATGTGGCCAACTGAGGTATATATATGAGAGACAATTCCTGCATCAATCCCTAACTGACTCTATGAAACCCAATTACTGTGCCTATTCCAACAGACAATGACCTAAGATTATGGCGATGGGCGAACAAAAAGAAACCTAAAAGGCTAAAAACCAATGATAAAGGGCTGACAAATTGATGGGATGAATGAGAGCATTGTAAGACGTCAAGGTGGGAATAAATCTGACCACCTGGGTATTGAGTGCAGAAATGCCCCAAAGTACAGAGAGGACAAACAAGTTACAACCCATTGGCCAAATTACTCTATCTTCCATTCATTGCCAACTTCGGGAGATTTTTCTAACAGGGTTAATGACTAATAGGACATGCAACCAGCCTCACAGCCATCTCTGATATTGCGCACCAGCATTAAAATATATTCATTTGATGAACGCTTATATTTTCTACCTCTATCACGAGCATATGCAGAGAATTGGACCAGGAGACCACATCTCAAAGAACTGGCACCTTTCCTGCAGTATCAATCAATGAGATATGTTTGATGACTAACTAGCAAATGATTTTTAAGCCGTAACATTCATTAACTTTCAGTATTTTATTCAAGTTTACGCCTCTTAAACACAACTATTTTTATTGAAAATCGCACATAGAAATATAATTAAAAGAACTACATACCAGCTTAAGAGAAAATAAATTGCTCACCTTGAACATGCCAAATACTGCTTCGGTCCAACTTGTTTTAAGTAATTTACGGTAACTATTCGGATTAAGAAGCCATATAAAATCAACACCACAGATATTCCCCCGATGATTTCGGTGGCTCACCCACTGCATGAAATTATTAGAGGTAAGAAATAAGTTTGAATTGTCATAATCTAATGGCAAAAAGTGCTGGAGATTATCAATACAGGTGTAGGAAATAACCTTCTGTGCATCTCCATCAGTGTACTGATGAGCAGTATCATATGATGAAACAAACCCTTGAGATCTAAGGAACTTGTAAACATGCCCTCGCTTGCTTCCATTCCAGTCACTAAGCAGGTAAAAAGAATCCATCATAAGTACAATTAGCATACTTTATGGAATAGGCACAGACTTAAAGTTAAGAGGTAAGCAGTTATAATTTACCCGCAGAGAATGATGGGCAACGGATTAAGATTGTTTTCTTTCTGATAAGATTCCACGTGCTGCAAGATTTTGTAGACCTGTAGGAAGACATGAATACAAATAACTCGTGTTACCAAAAAAAGAAGAAAAGGAAATACAAATAACTTGATTAGAAAAAAAAAAAAACACCACCGCCACCACTGCCTACTACAAATATACAGCAAGAGTTCCACGAAAAATGTAAACTACCTGATTCAATCGTACCAAACACAAACTGGAATCGTGAGGAAATAAGAGGTGAGTGTTCACAATAAGCATTTCTTGTCGAACATTGTTGCTTCGACATTGTGAAACAGGTGAAAGCAATTCAACATGTAATAACTGAGCAACACGGTCTCCAATATCGTTGAACAGCAACTCTCGATGGTCTAAAACCCTAAAGTAGTCTTTATGCACGGCTGTCAGCAGACCTGTCAAATGTCAAGGGGAACAACTTAGGTTGGGACACAGAATTTGACTCCTAGACAATTAAAAATGGTAAAATTCTATGATCACAGAGAAGAAGATCATCCTGGAGACAGACCCAGTTAATTGATGAATGAAAACCCGCATAGATATTGCAATAGGAAAACAGATTTCATGATACTTGAATTTGATAAATATCTAATAAGCCTGGATGAGTAAGATTTTCTTTACACATTAAAACACATAAAAACCCATGATGCCCTTCTCTACCCTCATAATACTCGACAAAGAACAAAAACTAGGTGAAGCCTCTGAACTAAGAAAACTGAATTTAATATGCAATAACAAGATGATTTCGATGCATCCAAGCAATAAAAAAGAATGCACAATCATACAACAAGAAAACACAATATATACATGGCTCGGCAGTGTGCCGACGTCCACGCCAGAGGAAGAACAATCCACCACAAGCTATAAGGATTGCAACAGTCGAGCCTTCTTCTATCGGCCTGTGACCTCTGCCTCCGTAAAAGCCTATGAGTAACTCTATGCGAAAACAATACAACGGCACCACACAACAGTGTTTACCACAAAAGACAGGAGAGCGTACCATCACCCCGGTTGTTGGTGCGGGCGAGCTTGAAAGTGATATAGCCAGCATCACCAAGTCTCCTTTCGTACATGTTGACAAGTTCTTCATTTCCAACCCAAAACTCCTGCCACAATCCGCATCAACAATATCCCCTATTAGTAAGCCATCAATTACATGTATGGCAACATCCTAATAATGCCACTTTTCCCGAATTTGATAAAAATCAACCATACCCAAATAAAGAAAAGAATGAAATGGGAAAAAAACCTGAAGGCAAATAATGGAAGATTTCTCACAGAGCAACCAATCCAATATCCTGTGGTTCCTGCTCAGCCAATACGACCGGAAATCGCTTTCGCGGCAACTCTGATCCTGCTCCCTCCACAACAGTATGCCCATATCAACATCTCAATAAACCAAACAAATGTATATATGGTCTTGCCAAACAAATCATCATTCCAATAAACATCTCACCGGATATTAATACACTTTCACAGATATCAAAAAATATATATTCTCGATACATTTTTTACTCATCATCCACCGCCCAAGGGCCGTGCTTAACATTTTCCATTGATGTGTGTGTGAAATGACGGAATATACCTCTTGATTGAGTCTCTTGTAAATCGGGGCGAGAATGTTGAAGGTGGTACAGGAAATTGAAGTTGGGTCGGCAATTGACGAAGCAATCGCGTAGTTTCCAATTCTAGACACCCTCCCCTTCGTCATACCTCTATTCTTCCTCCCCATTCCTATATACGCGAGAGAGAATTAGGGAGAGACGATTCGTAGGCGCACAGAGAATTTATGTAACTGGTAGAAATTGATGAACACGATGAGAAAACAATGTCTGGTGTTCTGTTTATAACGAGAATTGAAACGAATCAGATGCTCTGAGAGAGAGAGAGAGAGAGAGAGACAATTGAGAGGACGAAGGGAGGGAGAGAGAATATCTCATGTGAGCAGAAATGTCACAGGCTATTTTTATACAATGTTAGCAGTAACATTTAAGTAGAGGTCTCGAACCGGTGGGCTGGAACATACACGATTTCAGACTGGCCCAGCCACGAACCCGATATGACATGATACAACATGGTTTTGGACAGACACGAAAGGATATGGGCACACCAAATACTAAGTTGGTAGTTGTTACGCATAATTTTTTAGAGAAATGACGACAATGACGTGTTTTGATAATTAATATCTGTCAAGGATATTTTCAGTATTAACAAATATTTTTAGTATATCCTTAGCCGGTATTAATTATCAAAATACGTCATGGGCCGTCATTTTCCCAAATTTGTTCTCCAATGAAACTCGGTTGCATATGGGCCGACGCGGGCCATGAAACTAAATAGGCTGTTCTGGCATAGCATGACCCGTTTGACATCTCTATATTTGTGCCTTATTTGGATAGTGAAAAAAATTTCTAACTCAAAAAATACTCATTACTCCTACTTTTAATCATTACTCATATCAATCTCCAATCATTATTCACATTTCTCTCTAATCATTACCTTTACTTCCAATCATTACTCTCTATTTCCAATCATTACTCTCATTTCTCTCTCCATTCATAGCCCTACAAAAAAATTCAAAAATTTCTCAAAAACTCATCCAAACATAGCATTTTAATTATAGGGAATTGATTTTCGCACTCTTCTATTTAATAGTTTTGCCATTAATACTCCTCTTTTTGTTTTTATTTATGTAAATTTACTACATGATCCCTTGATATGTGAAAACTAAACTAATGGAATGATAAAATGATGAATTCACATTAATAAGAACTAAAAAATATGAGCGAATTGTAAAAATTAGGAGTGCAAAAGTCACTATGCTAAGCAAGTAGAATGATAGTTCGGTGATAGACATCATGTATTTTCATATATTTAATAATTACAACTAGTATGGCTGACGAATGAGATCTATATTATATAATTTTTAATTTCAATAAACATATTATTTTTAAGTTTGAATATTATAAGCTGTTGCTATTATATGCTGCAGAATACATATACGTATTAAATACAGAGAGATATTATGCGATTCACGAGCAAGTGTATGATTGTGCCGGCAAAAGCCATTCTCTCCCTCCACTTTTTTCTGCTTCTCTCTCTCCTCTGTCTCTTTTTGGGCTCACGAACGGTCCTGCTTGTCTCTTCCTGTAGCTTTCTTTATACTATAAAATAATAAAATTCTGGTTAGTAATATTTATAAATTCAGATACTCATAAAATGATAAAATAAATAAAATGCTTTTATACCTCCACCACCGCGGCCAACAAACACCGTCCACATATTTTATTCTGCATGACCACTTTATTTGGTTCTCTTTTCACAAATAATCTTTCTAAAATTTTTGACTGTTTTGTCATTCGTATTTTTTCGTTTTTAGTATTTTTTTAAATTTTTCACTTTTTGGATGTGCATAACGTACCTCTGTTCAAAAAATAAATTTTTTTGTCAAAATGTTAAAAATTTACTAAAAATGAAAACAAAAGCAAATCTATAAAACTTTTTTATCTCAAAATTGCAAACCAAATACAGTGATTGAATAATATTACTCCACTAGTATAGAGCGAGCTCAAATTTATTCCAAATGTATGGTATTGACCAAGCTCGAAATTTTCTTATTCATTATTATTATTATCAGTATCAGAATGACATTGCGTTGCCATCACATGAGAATTTTGATTCGTATTTTATGATTTTCGTGCTTTTGCAATACTAAAAATTTGATAAGAAAATTGCGTACAGATCAAGCTTTGAAGGGTGTTGAAAAGGACTTTAAAATGGAATGTACGTGCATTCTTTCTAATGGCTGCAGCCACATTAGCGTGTTCAAGTCGTAGTGCACTATGGGTCAAAATGACAGCGTTTTGGACTGACAAACATGCATGCCAACCCTGCCTCCCAGCAGGGTCCCCGAATCCCTGAATGGCGATGCATTGCTAGTCATTCACTCATATTTTAGAATTCTTTTCACATTTTAAGATTCCCGTATATTTGAAGGGTGTTGAAAAGGATTCTATAGACTACAACAATAAAAGTTGAAAGGAATATATACTCACATTCTTTCTAATGGTAGCCACACTTGTCCATTCAAGTTGGAGAGTGAGGACAATATACTGAGCAGGGACAAGGGGTTGCCGTAGTGCGCTAATGCACTACGGGATGTGGTGTGTCGCAGTATGCTCTGTGGAGATTTTATCATCGTAATATGAACAGTCAAATAGTCAAAGTCAAAGCTAATTGAGTAGATTTTTCAAGATTTTTTTAAAATTTATCGGCAATGAATAGTCCTTTTGTCAGACTATATATGTCGTAAAACATGGATGGCTAGTATAATTTCACATGATTCTATATAACAAGCCTATTGTGATCATGTTGACATCATTGTCCGATTACCTTGTTTTTTTTTCCCAACAATTAATTTAGTTTCAACAAACTCTACAATCTGAAAAAATTCAGATCATAGTGATGAGATTTTGGTTTAACCCACTGAAAGGTAGTACCACCTCATACAGTAATGCATTGGCGCACTGCAAGTGCCGTTGGTTCATACTCAAGTGGGTAACGGAATGTGATCATGGAGATGAAGATAATGACCACAGCGGATGAGTTCACTGTCGCCATCAAACTAAAACCGCCCATGGAACCGTGTTTAATCAGTGGTCCATAGTACTGACGAATTTTGGTTGATTTTATGCAAATATTGGTCGGTTTGGAAGCTTCACTTTTGTTTGGTCAAAAAGCACCGCACATGTTTTTTTATATACATCAAAGGTTAGCGGGGTGATAATAAGGTTAGTCCATATGAAATTACAAAAGCTATCTATAGTCCCGAATCCAAAATGTTCACGACGGGTTCAAACCCTGACATCCTTTATAGAAAGGACCAAAAGATTCTAACTGGGCTAAAGCCCATTGACAGGACCCCACACGTTGGCCGAGGATCAATTGATGATTAGTAGACCGTAGTTGTAACTCTCCTATGATAAGTCATATGCGACTTTAATTAGCACCAAACCTTTCGCTTTCTTGGGCTTATTAGACGCTCAGTAGACAATGACATATCATGTGCAGAAAACTTATATCTCTCTCAAAACCAACCCCTCACGTGCAACCGTTTTTTGAGATCTATCACGTATGGTTACTTTTTTGGGTTCTATTATTGTATAACCTTTTCGTTGGTCTGTCATCGCGGAGTGTGGATTGTGAATTTTATAAAATATAGGATGTAACAAGTCTCGCACTGATATCATGTAAAAAACTTTATATCTATTTCAACACCAATTGATAATAAGGGAGACCCAGATGCAGGGCCGGCCCAAGGGTGAGCCCAGCAAGCCTCTAGGCTTGGACAACCACACAAAAAAAAAAAAAAAAAGTACTGTAGTAAAAAAGTTTCCCTTAACTGGCAACAACTGTTTTCTTGGTGTTGTGGCTACACCTTGTTCCAAGGCTCTGGATAGGCCACGTTCAATTTCCAGCGCCTCACAACCACTCCTCCACCCCCCAGCGTCCTCACAACCACTCCTCCACACCCACCCCCCCTCTCCCCATTTTTGCCTACCTCTTTCTATTTTTTTTTTGCCCTTTTATTTTGTTCTACCTCTTTTTGTTTTTTTCTTTATTTCTTCATTTTTGTTCTACGTCTTCTTGTCTTCCTCTCAATTCACAATATTAAAAAAAAAAAATTATTTTGTTGAAAATTTTCGATTTAACGAACATATATATATATATATATATATATATATATATATATATATCGGGGCGGTTCCGGGGACACCTAAAAAAACACCTAAAAAAACACCCCATAGCTCCCGATCAAATTTTGATGATCCGAGCCGCTCAATGTGATCAGAACGTGATTTTAAGGGTACCCGCAAGAAATCAGCAAAAAAATGACCGGGAAGGGCTTGATCTGAACAGTTTCGAACGGTTTTTTATTGAACGGTTCAAATAAAAGCTGCTTAAATCAAACCTGTCCCGGTCATTTTTTTTGCTAATTTCTCGCAGGCACCCTTAAAATCACATTCTGCACACATTGAACGGTTCGGATCATAAAAATTTGATCGGGAACTATGAGAATGAGATTATGGGTGTTTTTTTAGGTGTTTTTTTAGGGTGTCCATTGAACCGTTCCGTATATATATATATATAATAAAGTACGATAACTGGAATTACATTTTCTTGGATAAGTAAAGTACAATGACTCAATTGACAAATTTGCTTAAAAAAATACAAGGAGAAGTTATTTTCTTTGCTAATCATAAAACACTATAACTGGGATTACATTTTGATGTTATTCAAGCTAAAGGTACAATATAACTTTGATTTTTTTTTTTGAACTTGTATTTTATTTTTTGTAGACTTAATAGTAAGTCGGCAACAAAACACGAGGTTGAGCTTGGACAACCCAAATGTCGGAGCCGACACTGCCCAGATGTTATTAAGCGATCACTCATTCCACTTCTAAATAATATGAGATTCATTTTCTTAACACGTAGGTTTCAAAGAAATTGTTAGTGACAACTTATGCCGACAAAATTATTACTACTGCTAGATGCTAATGGGAGTGCTAGCTGCCACAACCGATGCGGATAAACCCCGAGCCCGAGCCTGAGCCTGTTCGTCGTCTCCGGTTTCGGGGAAATCGCTCTGTCGTCGTCGTCGGAATCGAAGAGGGAGAAGAAATCCTATGGGGAGATGTTTGCCTCACTTGGCTCGTATGTGTACGTACTCCGTGTCCCAATTCGTAAACCAAAACTAGTAAGTGGAAAGAAAGTCTAGGTCTTTTAATTCCAGTCCATATTGAATTAATTTTCAACTTATGTAAATATGGGTTTAACCTATGTTAAACCATTAATATATATTTTCGATCTTTTTTTTTGCTGATTTCTCGTGGGCATTCTTAAATTACGTTCTGATTATATTGAACGACCTGAATCATCAAAATTCGATCGAAAACTTAGGAGGATTTTTTTAAGTATCACCGTAACCGCCCCGTATGTGTATATATATATATATATATATATGCGGATTGAATTGGGTTGTAAGCGGGGGATATGTACGGATTCATAGGTTGATCGGGTTGCAAATTGTCACCTCTACAACCGAGTAAAGAATCCGATTACTTGAAATAGCATTCCATACTGAAAAATTAAATTCGTATAAACATATTTAATTAATCTACAACACGGATCCCATTGATTTTGAGCAAATTCAAGTTAAACATGAGTGATTATAACGAAGATGAGTGAGACCAAATCTATCTTTTTCACTTACGTAATGGAAGGGTTTAATTGGTTTCTCTAACATATTTTTTTTTTTTGACAAGGTTTTCCTAACACGTCACATGTTAGAGAATTCATTGAACGTGCCACTGTATTAACACGTTTTCAGTTTCAGCTTTCGCCCTACCCCATGACGTGATCGTTTTCTCATCTTGTTGGCGGCACGCAAGTTTTAAAAAACTAGTGGCGAAAGGGTTTTGGGAGTACTGAGACCAGGGTCTAATAATTACTCCAGGTGCTCTGTTCTCCGGATCCTCGAAGGGGTCGTTTGGATGCCAGCTTACCAAGGAGTGTTAACAATACTCCCGTTTTAAGCCTGGTCCCACAGCCGAAGTCTTGATTTGGGAAGCAATTTGATGTCTGGGATTATCTTATCTCGTTCTTCGCTAACACCGGAGAAGGGTAGGGTTTGAGGTGTTCATATCTTATACTCCCTAATCTCCCTAAAAAAAATTATGAGAACACACCTCCTTATCACCCTTCTCCCAACCAGCCCCAGCTTGCCATTTCTATTACAGTTGTTCTGCTTCTGTTCAAAGAAACGAGAGGGAAAATAAAAAAAATTAAGTGTTCCAACTTTCAATTCGTTTGAACTGATAGAAAGATTTTAGTTTTCTGATTATTTTATCCTAAATAGTCATAATTAAATTTTGACTCTAAGACTTTCGTTAATTAGTCCTAAGAAAGTCATACAACCAAATATTTCTTAGGGCTAACCAACGAGAGCCCTAAAGTCAAAAATTAATTATAATATTTTAGGATAAAATGATCAGAGAAATAGTATTAATTATCTTTGCATTGATTCAAACCGATTGAAAATTGAAACAATAAATTTTCAACCTACAGTTTATATAGTATTAAAAAATATGGTTAAAAAATTAAGTGCTCCAATTTTTAATTCGTCTGAACCGGTATGAAAATCTTATTTCTCTGATTATTTTATCTTAAAATGTCATAATTAATTTTTGGCTCTGGGGCTCTCGTTAGTTAGCCCTAAAAGATATTTGGTTCTATGATTTTCTGAGAACTAATCAACGAGAGCTCTATAGTCAAATTTAATTATGACCCTTTAAAATTAAATGATCAGCAAAATCAAATCTTCCCACCGATTCAAACGGATTAAAATTTGGAACACTTAATTTTTTTTGCTCAACACGTATTTGTTCTAATTATAATGAAACTAACAAATTTTGTCATAAAACATTGTATAAGGGCAAAAGAGTCATATAACATCTTTTTTACATCAATCCCCCTCCTTATACCCTCAATTAATCCTCCATCTAAATCAAGTACTATTTTATCTCTCATTTTTAATACTTCATCCAAATAAAATACTATTTAATATCTCCTCCATAAATGTGGGTCATTCTTTATTAACCAATACCCTTACTATCCAATCCCTCATCCCGCATCCAAACGAGCCCTAATAATATTGAACATTCTTGTAGGGTCCACAACTAAGTGTGTGAATCTCGCATAGATGTAAGGTGTTAAAATGATCCGAAGCACCACGTGACTGTGCTTCGAAACTATTGAAGGATTACCCGAGACGACATCTATTTATATAGCGTTTTCGATGTCTTGATTCCATGAGGTTTAACAGCTTGATTAGTGACGTATATCCAGAATGGAAGCGATTGAGTGATTGTGATTCCCATGTCCCTCTGAAACTTAATTTGACTCCGTGCATGGTACAAGTTTGATGTTACTCTCTCCGTTCCTATTTAATTTGATTTGACTCAGTGCATAGTACAAGTTTGATGTTACTCTCTTCGTTCCTATTTAATTGTCTGTTACGATTTTACATGTATTTTTAACGATTTATATCTCTCGATATGTATTGCTAAAAATACGCAATATGGATTTTATTTGACAGATCTCAATTTTTTCTATAAGTCAATGATTTCAAATATATAAAACATAATATACGTTGAGAAATATACGCCGTTGAAAATGCACGTAAAATTATAGTGGACAATTAAATAGAGACGAAAGGAGTATAAACTTAAAAAAAAATGTGAGGTGAAGTGTATTGATAGATGAGATACTACCGTATGTGCATAATGCTTTCTAGTGTATCACTACAAGATTTTTATTTTGTATCGTTTTTATTAATGATAGAGAACTTTTTTTCGCTGATAAAAAAAAAATAAGGAGGCCGCAAGAGCGATTTGAGAAGTGGTTGGTGTAACTGGTTGGTTAAATAATGGGTGCGGGCAAGGTCAACAAAATGGAGCACGCGTGCTGTATTGTCTTTCCTATTTCCTGTACATGGTAGTTGAGCACGTATTGCGTAATGTAAGATACGTTAACAAAAAGTAAACACATGTTAAAATAATACTACTCCATTGCACACGGTTAAAATAAAAAAATTGATGATGCAAAATTTTATATCTCGAATTATGTTGTACAGGTTCTAATAGTAAAAGGTATCGCGTATCACATTAAGGGTTGCATGGATATCGCATCAATATTTTACTTGAAAGTGTAAGATACGTTAAGTGACACGTAATAATTTTGCCTCTAAACACATCACAACATAAGATACGTAAATATCGAATCATATATATAAATATGATCTCTCTCTCTCTCTTAAAAGGTTCATAGATATATACAATTCAAAACCCGACCGTGGACAGTCCTACTCGCAGATATCCTTTTCTTGGTTTATTACAGAGGAACGAGATTGGGATTTTTCCACAATTAACTCCATTGAACGAAGTACAGAGGCCCAACCCAACAGCCAATAGGGTCCATAACCTAGAATTAAAGAAGAGACGAGAACTCCATTTATGTAGCAACTATTAACAGCACACCAGGGGATAAGATATTTTTGGAGAGAATAAGGTCTGTGAATAGTAATTCCGAGGTTAAGAGAATATTTTTTCCTCTTTGATCTTTTGAGCACTTTAGTGATGTAAGAGTTTCTCCATTTGATCTTTCTACTGATCAAGTCAGATAAAAAGAAAAAATTTCTTTTCTATTTGAGCACTTTAGTGACATCTTCATACTCTCTCTCTCTCTCTTTTTTTTTTGTTGTTGAAGTTTTTAACTAACATTATAAAATCTCCTAAAAGAGTCAAATGCATTATTATTTTTTTATTCTCTACCTAAAAAACTTTGAACACATATCTGGACCTCACTTTTAACACTTTTTTAATCGTATAAAACACCGTTAACAATTTTTAAAAAAAAAGTCAAATGGAGATGCTATAGGACATTGTGGTCAAAGGTTTGAGATTTAGGAGTTTGCTCTCTCGTAAGATCTCAAATTCAAAACCACTTAGATGCTATCAACTCTTTTTGGGTCAATTCATGCAGAGTTGCCTATAACTGAACGGTCTTGCTATTGTCAGCCGACTGGACTGACGATAAGTATACTAAAAGACAAAGAAAACACATATTTTTGTATACTTTTTAGATCATTTAATACACATCCACACACTTATTATTGTCAATCCAATTAGAATTTTCCGTAACCCAAACTCCCACAAGTGGACGGTGGGATTGGTCGCCCAAAATTTCCTTTATTGTCAAATTAGTTATAGTAAATCACACTAACCTAGCGGGGCCGGGGTGATAATAAAAAGAAAAACGCCCTTTTCGTACAAAATCAAAGCAAAGATTCTTTCAACTTGCACTATACCCTAAAATATCGCATTCCCCGGTTAAACGTGCTCCTCTGGTTCTCTTATGAGTTTATCCTAATCTCCCGCTTCTATAAGTTTTATCTACACTACGGATTTACGTTATCTACTATGGCCTTGTTTCTCTGAAGTTTCCTGGTGTTTTTTATTTTATTTTATTTTAGTTTTTTTTCTCATTTATTAGATTTGTGTTAAAGTTTTGTGATCATTGATTCGTTTCAACGAGAGGAATCAGAAGAGTAATTTTTTTTTATTTTTACCCAATTATTTTTGAAAATATCTAAGATAAAACCTAAAAATCCCAAAAAGCTGGCTTTTGGGGTTTTATCTTGAATTTTCCAAAAAATATTTGGGTAAATCAATAATTCACAAAACTTTGGCGCAAAACAAACAAACTCGAAAAAATTCGAGTAAGGACAAACAAAAAAAATCCAAAAAACTTGGGAGATCAAGGCCTACTAATGGAATTTTGTATCATCAGCGCCTCCCAAACAAGGCCCAACCTCAACTTATAAGTACGTAATTTTTAGTATGTATGTGCACATATTTTGGGCTTTGCTTTTGGGTCTCTCCAATTAGTTGGGCCCTTTTTTTTTTTTTGAATTCGCAAGACAATCATTGAGAAATCAAATACCTGCGTCCGTACCATGACTCCCCTTTGGAAATGCACGGTGTCCCGGAAGAACCGGACACCTAGGACTAATGCCTACAACTCCTTCCATAGTCGTTTTATATGTTCATGCATAGGGTAAGGTAGTCCCAAGAATTTCTGTTGGAAATCCGGTATTTAATATGATGAAAGTAATGGCATCGTCTCTTCAAACTTGGAACGGTAAAAACATTCAAGTCATATTAGGAGAACACTTTCCTAAAGACAGTATTCGTCCCCACCAAAAAGTGTGCACCGGGTTACAGTAAATCTGCCTTCAAGATAAATCGAATTCGAACTCTAAGTTCTTTCTGTCTGCGTTTACACAAACGAAGACAGACAGAATATCTGCTAAGCGAATGTAAAAGAACCAAGAACTAAGACTTTACTTTGAGAAATAACAGAATATCAGTTTACCATTTCTCAAAGAGTGTGTAAAGAGAAAGAGAGCAACTTAGTATAGAATTTTCCAGTCCATTGAATGACTTTGCAAATGGCCTATTTATAGACTTATAAGCACCGTTGTATGAAAGATTGTGTTTCTAGTAAACAACCATAAGGAATAGTTATGTCTTTTGAAGACACCAGTTAGGAAGGATCATGTCTTAAAAATAATTAATGGAAAGGAACATGCCTGTTAGTAAGCATCCTTTAAACAATTAATTAGGAGGGGTCATGCCTCTTGGAGGCATCCCATGATTCACATCTCTTCCTAACAATCACATCTTTCAAAACGAGTACACCCCAATTTAATGGGTGTTACAACCATTTACATAAAGTCACAACTCATGCGAAAAAGTGTAGCAACTTTTTACAAAATTCTCACTTAGTACCTTTCAGAAAATTCCAAACTAAAATCCAATTTTATTTTGAAAAACTCCAACAATTTTTAATAAGAAAAATTGAATATGAGACATGGGGAGAGAGCCACCCGAAAGCTTTCACAAGAATGTGGACAATTCATTTAACGGCGTATGATTAATTTTATTGGCTCCCACCATGCCCTTCCTGCCGTTCCCATCTGCCAGCCGTGGCTCCAACGTAATGGTCCACACAACATCCCACGTCCCTCTCTTCACACTCTTATCCCTAGTGTTTTCGCCAAACTCCGTACAAAATACTTTAAAACCCACGGTTTTTTTCGCAGCCGAGTACCCCACAGAAATACCTCTGCAGAGGGCAGAACACCTGTTGCAATCAACGTTCAGTGATTTTAGCGGTTTCTCGTTGAAGCTATGGGGAATCATGCTGAGAAACAGAGTCAAAACCAGAGGAGGAGGAGGAGGAAGAACATGGAGAAGTGGAGTACTAGGATTAGCTTTTCGGCTAGCCTGCCTGAAGATGTCACTGGGGATTTTGCTGATAATACTATTTGTGCGGTGAAGTACTCTGACGACCCATTTTGGGATATACGAGAGTCGATTTTGGAGATGATTCAGAGCGCGGGCGTTCGAGATTGGAAAGAGATGGAGGAGTTGGTTTACTGTTACATTGCTCTCAACTCACCTGAGGTTCATCAGTTTATTGAAGATGCTTTTCTGAGTTTGTGTTCATCAGTTGAACAGATCGAATAACTAGTCGATGTCAGCTTCTTTATTGTATTGTGACTTCTTTAAGCTTATATGCTCATTTTTATTCTTGACCTATCTATATCATTTAGTTTGAAGCTATGAGTATCAAATCTCTGCTAAAAATGCACTACTTCTAAATATCTCTCTTCGAACATAGATCCGAGGTGTTCACGACCTGAAGTGATGACAAGAATCGCACGCCCTTTGTGATAATGTCACACGAGTTTTAAATCACTTGAATCGTTCTCTTAACAAAAGCAGGAGATGTGAAACAGTACTTGTCTCCGTGCTTATTAGTCTCTTCTTCAGATAAACAAGAGCCTTGTGCACTGAATAACGAACATGAGTCTTATCTAAATAACGAAACCGCAATTCATTAGACACGTACAATCATAGAAATATACTACGTAACAAGCTAGTATAGAAAGACGACATTTATCTTTATATTGCGACTTCTTTACTTCCGGAACTACCCTTATCGCAAGAACTTAACTAATGCACGTACGCAGATCCTCTAGCAAAAGCAAAACTAGAGGTCTGAACAATTATGAACCTGATCGATCAGCCATGAGATTCTAAAAGAACGTCTCATTCTCGTTAGGTTTTGGGTTGCCAAACACCGCGACAGTTGTGGTACTGGGAGAAGCAGTTGGCATGACTACGGCTGACGTTTGCAATGCTGTAGATTTATCAGGAACCATCACGGAAGCTTCAATCATTGCCAATTTTGGCCGTGTCGTATTTTTTGACTCCTTGCTCTTTCCCCACAAGAAAGAATACAAGCCCGCGATGATCAACGACATTCCAATCAAGCTGCAATTACGTTGGAATTGTCGTGCAAATCGCACGATTAGTTCGTACATTTTGTCACCATATTAATCGTTGAGTATGAATGGAGTAGGACTTGATTATATAATGGAAACGGAGATCGATTCCCCGTGACGTGATACTAACCTTCCCACAGTAATCGGTTCTCCAAGAAACAGAGCTTCAGTTATGGTCACAAAAATGAGTGCCAATGGGTTGAACATGGAAGGATAGGTTGGTCCTCGGTTCGCAACTGCCCAGGAAATTAAGCAAAATGTCGCAGCTGTAGCTAACATTCCCTGCAACTCCAAAATTCCGATGTTAGAAAATACTAATCACCGCCATGTATAATTTAACCTCATTCGTTCAGGGCTCGTTTGATTACTCATCTTATTCGCTTTTTTGCTAGCGAATAAACTAGTGATAATCATCGAAACAATCAAATAATATTTCGCATTTTGCTTATTTCACTGTTTGACGTTATCAAATAAGTTTTAAGTTACCAGAGGAGTCCTCAATGAAATTCGAGTTTCCAAAAGAAAATCTTGTTCTTACCGAGTAAATTATTGTGACCAGTTGCAGATTCCATCCTAAAGCCCATGAACCCTTGTTTGTATCAATGCATAGGCCTACCACCGCTCCTTGGACTGATGCTATTATGCATGTCAACATTGTGGCCCAATACTTATAGGGAAATAATTTAAACAGCTTAACCTGCGTTATCATCATTTACCAAAGGAATGAGTGAAACCATTTATTTTTTGGACATAAAAGATAACTTCATTTATATAAAGTACAAGGAAAAGGGAAACAATAAATATTAAGACAATTTTATCACAAATATGAAAGGAAAAAACAAACGCAGCAATAAACCTCCATAGCCAAAGCTATCATTAGACTCCAGTAAGCAAGTAACCATTCAACGATTAATCTAACCATCCTTCAGTAAGCAAGTAATCATTCAACGAGTGAAACCATTTCTTGAAAAGTACTTATTTTGTTAGGAATAGTACGAGTGAGTAAAACCATTACTTGTAATATGATCATGTTATTCGCGGACTGGGATTCGGAAGAGTTTATTTCATATCTAGACCGTTGAAAACACGTTTGGATAACTGTGATGTGTCCTGTAGAATCCCCAGATCTTTTATTCACTAGGGTTTACCTACTACTATGTTTTTCAGGTTCCAAATGGAAGTGCAAGTATTTACCCTGTTATTACTGCGAGAGAGCATTATCTAATTACAATCATGTGTGGATGAAGTTAGGAATATGTTAACTCCAATAAGAAGATACGAGGACTCGAACTTCGTATTGTCCAATCAAGTCCATTTTTCCACCACTATATTTCCAATTCCTAATATCCAATTATTGAACCACATAGATGAAGCATTACCATTGAAGCCTAATATTTCCATCCCCCAATTTTCCAAGGTGATTCGTTAGCCGTCGGATTGAGTGCATACCTGGACCATAAACCACGTGGCATATGAGAGGACACTAAGAACCAGAAATACAGTGCCACGTGTCCAGTTGTGCTGAACGTGATGGCGGATCTCTTTATGGTGAGTACTATGATGTCCGATGTAGAACGATTTACCCTTGTACAGGCTAATAGTCAGTGCTCCCGCGGCGCACAGGATTGCCCCCATAGTCTTCACCTTCCCTGCCCTCGTACCCAGTCTCAGCTTCTCCATTCTACAACCGGTCCAACAAAAGTTTTAAATCAGATCAACGGTCCAGATGCATCCGATGAGAAATCAGTAGATGTCATCAAAAAGTCTACGAACACAACTTTAAAATGCAAAGTCGGATTGCATCAAACTGCTCCAAACAGAATTGTATTCAGAGAGTTGTGTTTTAATTGTACCCGACAATAATTGAGAAGACAAAAGTGACGATTGGAATGAGGTTGAGGAAGTTTGTAGCGTAGCTAGCTGTGGTGTCTCGCAACCCATAATAGAATAATCCCATAGCCATTGAAATCCTGCATCATTCAAGGATTGATGAAGGAATAAAAGAAGACCCCATTTAGTAATGCTTCCCAATAATAGATATATTTGTAGTTTTTGAAACAAAGAGATATAAGGTATAGCTTGAAATTAATTACATAAGGAGACAGCTTTTCGACAGTTTGCCGGAAAACCGCACTTTTCCGGCCCCTTGCCGGAGTTGATTCACCGATTCCTTTGTTCATATTGTGACCCTCGTCAAAACGACAGAATCCTTTTCTAAGTATGCATGTGGCTAAACAATATTAATATGGACTTTCTAAACTGTTTGGTCAAAAATGACTAATTAACAGCACATAGATATCAAAACAATTAATATGGACTGTCTAAACTGTTTGGTCTAAATTAAATTAGTATCACATGCCTATCAAAACAGATTTGCTTTTCGTTTATCCGATCAAAAAAGGGAGGAAAAAATTGCTTTTCTTTTTTCCCGGTAATTTAGATAGCTTCATAATATTTACTATACTTACTTTTAGATTGTAGAGTGGGGTAAAAATTACATTTAAAATTTTCACCCTTAGAAAGGTACCCAGGTTTCACTTTAGCCCTAGGCTTTAATTTTTACACATTTTGGTGTCGAACGGTATAGTGTTTTGTGTTTAGCAATTGTCACCAAGGGCCTCGTTGGCCTAACCTTTTAGGAAATTTTTTTTTTTTGGAACTTTTTTTTAGGAGATTCGGGAAAAAATAATAACGTAGACAAAAAAGTTATTTAAAAAAATCCATATAAGTAACGAAAAAACTTTTTGGGAATGGGGAGGGTTTTACTAAGACTCTTCCAAGGGTCTTAGCTTATCCGACGGATAAGTTGTCTAGGTGCATACGGGAGACCCGAATATCGGTTAGAGTGGGCCTGAATTAGCTTACTCCCCAAAGCCTTCATCCCCCCTCTTCTTCACCGGTCATACAAGCCGCTAGGATTTTCAAACCAAAAGGCATGAGTAATAACATGGAACCCAAACCGAGGAAAATAGTCTCTTCCTTGTGGAGCGGTGCTCCAGGAGCACTAAATAATCACTCCCAAACTAGATAGTATTTTGGTAACAGAAACAAACATTATCTTACCCGGTTAATGCGTTCATAAAGAGCCAGAACCCAATAGACCAGCTCAACTCTTTTCCTTTTCCTCTGCAATTCCAAAACCCAATTCAGCAAAATTCTCATCAACGTCCATTAAACCACAAACCCGGCAAAAAAATTATAACAGAAAGAATCAAACAACATTAATGCATAATAATCGCATTTAGGAATTAATCAAAGAAATTTAATTACCTTTCGAGGAAGAAAGCGAAGGGGGCAACACACAAGGCACCCACCACGTGACGGTATGCCATGAGGGCGAATATGAATTGCCCATGTCCCAATATAACCTTAGACAGCAGCTGGAGCCCTGTTCCGATCACTTGCACCATTAGCATTAGCACTACTCCCTGTGACCTCTCTCCCCATTCCTTCACCCCCATCTCTCTCTCTCTCTCTCTCTCTCTCAATATGTGTTATGCATGTAATGTGTGTGTGTTGTGTGAATGCAGGTGGGTATAATGGGAAATGATCACGAGGGACAGAGATTTGGCTACACCTAAAACTAGACGTAATAGCTGCAGGAGAAGTACATTAGGAAACCCTCCACGTCGGGAGGGGAATTGGCTTTGTTTGTGAAAATTGAAGACATATCAAGTGTCTTTATATATGGTACATTGTTGATTTAGAAAAGACCCGGAATTTTGTCGGTGGCCGAATGTGACTCTATCTACTCGAACCTGAGACTTCTCACGTGAACACTCGGTCTCCTCTCTATGCCGTTTGGCCCAAGTTTTTTTGTTGTTGTTGACGGTAGAATTAGCATCGAATATGTTTGGTTCGGTTTTTTGACTAATTTTACAACCAAAACTGGTTCATTCTATTTGGGGATTTTAAAACCCGAATCTTAACCAAATAAGTTCTGCAGTGGTCTGGTTTGGTTTATTCGATTTGGTCTAAATTTACTTGGTTTATTCAGTTTTAGGCCAATAATTAAGTTCTGTGAGTCAGATTGATAACCATTACAGTATTTTTTAGGCGATTGATTGTAAGTTTGATATATGTCGTTATATCTATATGTGTGTATCTATATTTATGAATAGAAGTATGAGGTGCTTCTAAATCCACAAGATTAGATTGTGAAAATCTTGATGTACTATCATTGATTTTTTGGGTATGCAGTACTCACTAATGTACATCTATGAGAAGTCATTCTCAGGTTTCTTTTTCTTTGCAAATAATTCGTGGGGTCACCTCGTAAGATGCGTAAGTGTGTGATAGAATTGAAGGAATGCGCGTAAATTGGCCCGGGACACCCTGCATTACAAAAAAAAAAAACTCCCTTGATATTATCTTCTCAATTAGTGCTAGATTTCTCGCTTTTTCGTGAATCGTGATATCGCAGTAATAAGATTTTTTGCCTTTTATATAAACACCACCATAACCACAGTTCACACACTCAACCATCCAAGAAAGCATTAGTAACCCATGGATTATTATGGATAATATGAGCATTAACTGACTAGATAGGCCACAATAATGGAGAGCTTGACTCCTGGGAATGCCTAATGGGCATCGCAAGTCATTTTCCTAGGAAGACTAGTTTTGGATGCAAATTATACCATAAATCCAGCATGCACAATGCTTTTGGCATGAGGGTTTCTGTTTTTTTCCATTTTGTATTTCGTTTCTTCTCTTAGTTTCCTTTCTGGGTGAAATGCAGTGAGCTCATCCAGTGATTCTGGTTACAAGTTCTCTTCGCTAAAAAAGACCGTATCGCCCTCCCGATAAGATAATTATGGACCATGGTAGTTGTCTATTGAAGAGCAAAGTTGTAATTTTGTGTTTGTGCTATTTGATCACCCATGAAAAATGCATGTCTTTTACAGGAACAAGGAAAGTTCGTTGCCGGTTGGCAATGTTTGTGAAAAAGCTCATGGGTTTGTATTCATACAAGCGTTCCATTTTCTATTTTTATTTATGAAAATTCGCGTTCTTGGGAGTCCCCGATAATCAAGTAAATCAAGATTTTACCATGATTGCAATATTGGAGAGACGCGAAAGCAAAAGCCTATGGGATTGCTTCTGTAACCGAATAACCAGCGCTAAAAATCGTCTTTACATTGGATAGTTTGGTGTATTAACTGCAACTTCATTGATGCTCCTCCAATCGATATTGATGGTGTTCATGCACCTGTCTCTAGATCTCTACTTAATGGAAATCTTGCATATACGCAAAATTAATACTCTTTTTTTCAACTAGAAATCTAAACTCTGCTCCATTTCTTGTCTTGAAAGAAAACAAAAAAAACCTAATCTAAAACTGGTTTGAATAATTGAATTAACTGCAAAGAAAAAACATATGGGAAAGGTTATGGTCGATAAAATGTTGAGTCCTATTTTTTCCTTATTTGAAATCAAGTGGGGCTAAAGAAATCTTAATCGTTTGGGCTAAAAGTCATGGTTTCTTATATGAGTATCTCATCCCATTTAGAGAAGAAGAAGAAAAAAGCCACCTAAGAAGACAGCCCAAAACACAACCTTATTCTCAACAAAAACGGTGCACTCGTTCGATGAAATCGATGCACGTGAATGTTCATATTATTAAACTTTAACGGTAGTCAAAAATATGAGTTTCATCTGACCACTTAAATCTAATTTTTAATGAATCTATCAACTACCCGTACAATAGAGGTGCAATCGAAATCGCAACTTCAATGACTTCTTCTCCAAATTAGAAAAATAAAATAAAAAATCTCAAACTCTAGTCTCGTATGTTTTACTTCCTTTATCTAATTTATTTTCCCTCTTAAATTAAATAATTTGAAACTTGTAATCAAAAAGGTTAATTACTTTAGGGAGACTTAAGGGTGAGGAAGGTAATTCACACACTAAGAGGATGAAAACATAAGCATGAAAAAAGGGCGGGATGAATTCTTACATGACATGGATAAAGAGGATGAATATTTAAATATTCCATATAAAAGTAATTAGTCATATTAAAATTACCAAAAAATCTTGAATTATGATTGTTTTAATGCGATTCAATTTGAAATATAAAAGTAATAGGATAAAAAATAAAAGTAATTAATCATATTTAAATTTACCAAATCCCACTGAATTAAGAAAACAATCCAATCCAATCCCACTAAATTGGGAAAACAATCTAATCCAATCCCACTAAATTAAGAAAGCAATATAACATAATATATGTATATCATAGTAAAAATGGTAAGAAAGGTAATTTACACATTAAGAGATGAAAATATAAACATGAAAAATGGCAGGATGAATTCTTTTCATGACATGGATATTTAAATATTCCATTACTTTACTTGCCTGGGACCTGGGTTAAGTGGTTAACCCATTACTCTTATGGGCTAGAAGCCCATAAGTACCACTCATATTTCACTTTGCAGCCCAGCCCAAGAATGCAACTGCAGCCCTTAACAGGCTTCTGTGGGCCCATAGAGACATCCGAGGGCTTTAGGTTACAACACCAGCACTATAAATACCCTTCATTTCGCTAGGGTTTTTCGGTTGCCTCCGCGTCTCCAGAAACAGACTAGAGAGTGAGAGGAGAGAGAAGCAGAGATGAAGACGATCCTCTCGTCAGAAACCATGGACATCCCCGACGGGGTGAAGATCACTGTCAAGGCGAAGATGATCGAGGTGGAGGGCCCGCGGGGGACCCTCACGCGCAACTTCAAGCACCTGAACCTGGACTTCCAGCTCATCAAGGACGCGGAGACGGGCCAGAAGAAGCTCAAGATCGAGTCGTGGTTCGGGTCGAGGAAGTCCACCGCCGCCATCCGTACCGCGCTCAGCCACGTCGACAACCTCATCAAGGGGGTCACCAAGGGGTACCGGTACAAGATGCGTTTCGTGTATGCTCATTTTCCTATTAACGCTAGCATCACCAACGGGAACAAGGCCATCGAGATCCGTAACTTTCTCGGTGAAAAGAAGGTCCGTGTTTTTCATTTCCTTTCGTCTTATTATTGCGCTGGTTTTTCAATTCGTTGTTTCATTTGAACGTTATGTGTTAGTTTTTATAGGTTTAGCACGATAGTTGAAAGAATGTTTGTAATTATGTGTTGAAAGATGAGAAATGCTGGACTAGAATACCTGCTGACTTTTGCCATTTGCGGCTTGGTATGGTGCTGTTATGCCTCGTGCGTGATTTGGATAGGATAATCGATAATGCATAGTGTAGTTAAATCGAAGGCCAGACCATTTTGCTTGTGTCGTTCTGTCGTCCCCAGGGAGCTCTTGGCAAGGGGAGACCTTAGGATAAGTTGCTAAAACAGACGGGAGGGGCACTTAGCGTCTAGGCGCTAACCAGTCGGCTGCCTAGCACCTAAGCGGGTACTAGGCGATGACTAATCAGCTGCCTCATCTACGCGTTGGACCACCGCCAAGCGCTCTTGACAGGGACTAGTTTTCCTAGGAGGCTGACTTTTAGAACAATGTCGACTATCCAACTAGTAGTTTGGAATTGGATATGGTGAACTCGAAGGCAGAACAAACTTTTGAACTGGCAGATCCTTGGGATGTTGTGTTAGTTGGAGTGTAGCCTATATTGGGTATCATGTCCTGCAGTTTGGGGTTTCTTTGGTTTAATATGCAGTGTAGCGGAAATCATTTAAGCATGGAAATGTGATGTGGGATAACCATTTAAGCATGGAAATGTGTTGTGGGATAACATGAGTCATATTTTTCTTCAAGTTTGGGTCTACTTGTTAGTATTGTAGTATAGACAGTGTTTAGTCATGTTAGTCACGTTTTGCGGATCATTTGAGATGCTAGTAGAGCAATAAGTATAAGGATGACTTGTGTTGTAGACTATGTCACATGGATCCCCAATATTGGGGGAAGTACCCGTGTCGTATTGACATGGGTATGGTGTGGGACATGAACCGGATTCGCGCAAATAGATCTGGAGTCCTGGACACAAGATGCGTTTTTCGCATCTTATTTGGTTGTCTGGCATCATTTCATTTCATCCCATTGATGGACTGGTTTTGAATTTGTGGTTATATAAGGTTGATCCAAGATGACTGTTTAAACACACACGCTTGAATGTTTGATGTTGTATAATGGTTTGATTGATCCTGAAGATTGTAGATGCTTTTTTTGGTGGCGCTATTATATGTAATTTTTTCAGGTTTAGCACAGTAGCAGGAAGTCTGTAGGTAGTTGTGCTTAGAAAGATCAGAAATGATGAATTTCAATCCCTGTTGACGTTTTAGACACAGTGTGATTTCAAAACTTTAACATTGGCTGTCTTTGCCGTGAGATAGCATAGCTATGCACCACCCCTCTTTTGCTGTCTGTTTCACTTGCTACTGTGAAGTTCGAACATGAACAGTTAGTTGGTGAGCATTTGGTACTGTGAGCCCAGACCGCCCTTGCAAGTAGACAGCTAAACAAAGAGTTGGGGGGCCATTTGCATGACTCTGGGAACTCTGTAGGCATGCTGCTTCGGGAAATTGATGGCAGGATAATTTAGCTCTTGGCGTCAGTTTTTTAATGCAATTTACAACTGGTAATTGACCATCTAAATATGGAATTGGAGATGGTGCACACTCTATACACATCAAATCTGAAATCGGAATTGCCAGATTCTGGGGGGTTAGTTATAATCTGATGACGTGCGGGTTAACAATGTCATGCAAATTGGGCTTTCGTTTTTTTTTTTTTTTTTGGTCGTGCAGCGTAGCTGAAATGGATAAAACAGAGAAATGTGGTGTGGTATGAATTGAGTTATCTTGTTTGCCCATTAGGGTCTTCTTTGTGTTTAGCCAGTGTCTTCTCTTTTTAGGGCTTGAACAAGTAAGGTATAATATTTTTTTTTTGGACTTCACAGTTTTACAGTTCAGTCTCGTTTTGCATATCTGCTTAGTGAATCTATGTTGAATATCTCTCTCGCTCTTCAACTGGTTAGGTGAATATTGATATGTCCTTGGCTCCTTGTTGGTTTACAAGTTAATGCGATAGTCAGCGTGCTCTTTGTGGTTTCATCACACCATTACTAGTCTGCGACAAATGTTTCTTTCTGCTATTGTCCACTGTTGTCCTGTTCTTTGGGGGAAGATGATCTTACTGGGATGAAATTTGGATAGGCTTCTCAAGCAATATTGATACTTGCATTCTAGATAGCTACGAATGAATACATTGAAGTTTCTTGTCTGATGTCTTAGAAAGCAGGTTCATGGACTTTTGTACTAGTTGATTCTGTGACAATTCCCCCTACAAAGATTTACATTATTTTTATTGTTGGCCATTCCACCTTCATTTTGTGGTCTTGATTGGTTTGATTATTTTACTCAACCTATATGTTCATTGGTTGCTTGCATCAGGTGAGGAAAGTTGAGATGCTTGAAGGAGTTTCGATTCTCCGGTCTGAGAAAGTTAAGGATGAACTCGTTTTGGATGGAAATGATATTGAACTTGTTTCTCGGTCTGCTGCCCTGATTAACCAAGTACTTAACCCTCTCTTCTCTCTTACAAGCTTTTGTTTGCATTTTGCACAATCCCATCTCTGCTCTTATAATTGCATGTTCATGATTCACCATGCATTACTTGCGCTCCTGACATTGTTGTGTGTTTATCTTTCAGAAATGTCATGTTAAGAACAAAGATATCCGGAAGTTCCTTGATGGTATTTACGTAAGTGAGAAGGGAGCAATAGTTGAGGAAGAATGATTAGTTTGTTAGAAGTAATAGCCTGTGGTTTCCATTCTGGTGCTGCTGTTGGCTAGATGCTATCTTTATATGCTCAAGTTTTTGGACACCGTATTTGTTTGAAGTTGAATTTACAATTTTGCTTTTTTCAGAGTTCGTTGTGTTATGATCATCTGGTTGGATTTGCTAGCATTTATAATCTTCCCAATGTGTTCCTCTGGATGGGTTGTCTCTTGCTTGGTATTTGAAGTATGCTGATTGCATGGAACTTGGTTATTTGTTGGTTGTGTATGTCGAGTATTTTGGGCCTTTATGTGAATGGTGTCAATGGACATTACTTTCAACATGTGAAGATTGCATGTCTAAAGCTGACCCTATAGGGCTATAGAACCTATGCCACTAGCGAATTAGATAACTAGGGTGGAAAAGAATGGGGCATTACAACATAATCTGCACATACGCGTGGGAGGTTATCCATGCAGTTCTCTTCCCTGCCCTTTGCAAGTAATTCTCGTTCTCCAATATAATTGTTTTTCTGGCATTGTACGTATTGTTAACTGGACATGGGTGGTGGATCTTGATTCACAGCTTGGGGGTAACTGTTGTAACTTCTGGGAGCCGGATTCGCCAAATGCCCTGGGTTTGTGCATTTTATTTGGGTAGTTGACAGCACCAGAAGCGGGAACAGAGAAGGTTTCTTTCGGTGGGTGGTTGTGTGTGTTCATGGTGGTGGTGGTGGTGGAAGGGTTTGCTTTAGGTTGTGGTGGTGGCTAATTGGCTTACCTACCCCACTAAGAAACTTGTAAAGAGTGACAAAACTCTGCTTCCAACCTAGCCTAAATGACTGGGCTCCACTTCTTTCTTGGCATCCTAAGGTTGATTGATTGAGACACGATGGCCACTCGGCAGTTGACGGTCGTAAATTGTTACCAGTATTTTATGCATACCTAAAATTCTGCCTCTGTACGAAAATGACGTTTTCGTATTCTCCTCGTAATGGTAATGGAAGAGCTTGAGGGAATCAAAGACCTCGTCAATCATCGGTGATGAGATAGATAGGTATTGAGAAGAAAGAAATGGTAGGTTTCGGGGCTAATCGAGGGTCCCAAGAGGGTGACTCCTCAACTATTGTGAGCCTCTCCGTCAGCAAATACAACTAGGACACTCAGGCGATTACTCAAGTTGTCAAGGAAAGCTTGATGATAGATTTAATATTCGTGTCTTGAATCATATAAGGTTCACGTTCCATGCTGTACAATTATATATTCTGGATTCTAGTCTGAGGATCCAAAAGCACGACACGGGCACGCCGACATGGTGCTTTCGATCACTGCATCACGTAAGAGAAGATGATTATGCTGATCTTGTCTCCGACCTATCAAAAAGTACTCGGTCTCAAAATCGCTGTTTTTTTTCATAGATAAGATCATTCTTCACATGATAGTATATTATAGCCTCTCAATCTGATATAGCCAACCCACCACTGATTCCAGAAACGAACCAAAATTCCCATCTACCTTTCTTCTCTTCTCTGCATAAACCTCCTCAAATGGGTCGTTGCTACGCTTTCTCCATCAATTCTTTCAGCTCATTCACGTCCATCATGTTCATAATCCTAGTGATCATCAACCCAATACCGATCGAATCGGGTAAGAGCAAGAAGAAAATGATACCCAATGGACCCGTAATCAACGTGACCAAGTACCTGTCCTACGCTGATTTCAACCCAAACGAAAACCCAAGAATCCACCAGGACATCAACCTCCTGGGCAGCGCCATTTTCTCTACTCAAAAGGGTTGCATCCAAATCCCTCCCGACACCCCGGGCACCACCGACCTCCGCCACCTCGCCGGCCGCGCCATTCACTCCTCCCCTATCCGCCTCTTCGACCCCCTCACCTCCATCCCAGCCTCTTTTTCCACCACCTTTTCATTCCAATTCAACACCACCAATTCGACAGTCGTTGACGGCGGCAGCGGGCTCACCTTCATCATAGTCCCTGACGAGTTCACCGTGGGCCGACCCGGCCCATGGTTAGGCATGCTCAACGACGTCTGCGACGAAGAGTACAAAGCCATCGGGATCGAGTTCGATACCCGTAAGAACCTCGAATTCGGAGACCCCAATGATAACCACGTGGGCATCAACTTGGCCAGCGTTGTTTCTTCCACGACAATCGACGCCTCCGAATTCGGCATTTTCTTAAGAGACGGGTCCGTGCACCGCGCCTGGGTTAACTACGACGGCCCCAACCGGCGCATGGACGTCCGGTTGGGCCCCGACACCGAAACTTATCCCCAGAAACCGGTTTTTTCCGGTCGTGTCGACCTCTCCCCCTTTTTGAAAGAGTACATGTTTGTTGGGTTCTCTGCTTCAACTGGAAACTTCACCCAAATCCACAACATATTATCTTGGAATTTCACTTCAACAAGTCAGGCTTTTCTTCGTATCCCTTCGGTCGAGACATGTGAGACTAAAATCATTCTAGAACAGAAGATTGCTCACAGGAAAACCCCAACCAGCTTCTTAATTTTCTTGGCCGTGGTTGTGCTCGTTCTCGTGATTCTCCTGAATCTCTATCTCACCAGCAAGCGTAAGCGGGGGAACACGAATGGCAGCGGCGTTGTGATACCCGAGAAAAAGGAGAGACCGGGGCCGCCGAACAAGCCTCGGCGATTCACAATCGCCGAGCTTCGGTCGGCGACCCGGTCTTTTAACGAGTCGCAAGAACTTGGTAGCGACTCCAGAGGCACTACGTACAAAGGGGTAATTTCGAACGGGTGTCAAGTTGCCATGAAGCGATTCTCGACTCAGTTTCTTGACTCACCCGGGCTCGACAAACGGCGACTCGGCAAGGAAATAAGCGGAGTAAGCAAAATTCGCCACCCGAATTTGGTTCCCGTCAGAGGGTGGTGTCTCGACGGCCGTGAGGTCATAGTGGTGTATGATTACGTACAGAATGGGAGTATAGACAGGTGGTTGTTTGGGGTGGGGGTTTTGCCGTGGACTCGGCGGTTCAAGGTGGTAAAGGACGTGGCTGACTCACTGAGTTATCTCCACTCGAAGCAACTCGCTCACAAGAACGTGAAGACTAGCAGCGTTTTCCTCGACGTCAGCTTCAGAGCCGTGTTGGGTGACTACGGGTTCGTCCTCGACTCGGCGGAGTCGAGGCGGTTCGAGTCGGCTGTGAGTCAGACCGCGGATGTCTTCGATTTCGGGATATTCGTGCTGGAGGTGGTGGCGGGTCGGAGGAGGAGCGGGTCCGGCCCGGGCGAGACGGACCTGTTGGATTTGGCGTGGGGGATGCACGAGAGCGACGAGAAGGACAAGTTGCTAGACCGGAGGATGGGTTCGGTCCTGAACGTGGAGCAAGCGGTTCGGGTCTTGGAAATCGGGTTGTTGTGCACTTTGAATGAGAACAAGGGGCGGCCCACGGCGGAGGAGGTGGTGGAGTTTCTGGGTTGGGAAAGACCGGTTCCCGAGTTGCCTCCGAATCGACCCGTTTCTTTGTTCCCTTACGGTAGCACAACGGGTCTGTGCACTGGGTATTCTTGTGGGTCCTTCAAGTGAAGCCATGTGTTACTTTTTTCTAGTCTAATTTAATTTTTCATTTTTATTCTAGATATGGTTGAGAGCTTGATCCTGTGTTTTGAATGGAAATTAAGTAAAACAGGAATGTCTAGTTGATTAAAAACAATAATATATCAAGTGAAAAAAATTAGCCTCTTTTTGTGTTTTTAACTTTTTATTAATAAGAAAATTTGACTTTCGGTGTCTGAGCTATTTGAGTTAAGTTATTCGCATTTTAGCTTGCTGAAGAAGAAATTTGACCAAATATTTGATATGCGAAGTTGTTCAAACTTTGAACTATGTTAGGAGTAATTAACTTCTTTACTAAGTAATATAAGGATTAAAGAAGAGAGAGACAGATAGACAGACGGATGTGCAATCCTCTCTCCCACAGATACAAGATAGGTTTGAAGACACTTAATTGGTATACACTGTAACAGAAAGATATAAAAACATCGAGTTTTACTGCATTTAGACGAATGTCATGGGACGTAAATATATTTTCAGAAGATTGAAGAATAAATTCAAAAACTACTACTAGTTTGATGTTTAAATGCAGCATTGCATACCTCAAAATCAAATAGAAGAAAAAAATAAAACATTATTTGGTGCCAATCTTTTTCTGCTCGAGCTACCCCTCTTGCGCCGATGGATATTCTCCACTCCTGCAGTAACATTGTACTGCTAAAATGAATTCTCAATCGCCCCAATCCAATTTTACCATCTTTTAATTCCTAGCAAGTGTGTAGCCGAACAAGGTAATAGCAATCACTACTTTTAAAAGCTTATCCAAAATTACAATCTTCCACAAATTTGTGACCTCAAACGAGGTCACCGAGGCAGAGGCGGCTCCACATGTAGAAGTGGATGGTCACATGAACACCTATAAAAAATACATTTAGGAATTTTAGGTCAGCCTTTCTTTTGAACACCCAAACCAAAAATATTGAAACATCCAGCCCAAAAAATCAACCTACAAAAATCAATCCAATTTAAATTACCAAATTATGTTACTCCGTATTCTTTATTTGAAAACTCAACTCAATATACTATGAACATCCATCGATCTAGATAGTAGTTCATAGTTGAGCACCTAATTTATTACTCATTGAAAGAAATTTAAAAAGACTAAGAAGGAAACAAAAGATTTGTTGTTATAGGTATTGTGTCATGCCTGCCTTCCTTCTACATGATGACCTTACGAAATTCAACTGTGTTACAAAACCCTACCCACTTGAACAATCTTGAGTACGATAGAAAACTAATGGTACGAACTAAATAGGAAGAGCACATTCTTAGGTCCACCCTAACCTCTTCGCCACAATTTCTCTAAAAAAAATTGTTGCAGAATAATGCACCGATTTAACATTAGCTCAAAATATGACAATTTAGACAAATTGTAAAATTTTACTCCTCTTCCACTCCAAAAGAAATTATTCACCACTTGAAACGAAAACTTTAAAATTTATTTTTTTGTCGTAAACTAAAAAAACTAATTGTTGTCTACTTACTTTCCATTTGCCAAGAAAGGTTTTTTTTTAACACTCTGTAGTTTTCATTTTGTTCCAACTTAGTCTAATTACTAACTGCCGTTAGCCTTCGTTAACCCCAGACACAAACAGACCCATTTTCTGGTGAATTACCGAACCATTTCTTCTCTAACCTTGCAGACCTAAAGCTTTTTCCTCAAAAACAAAACGGAGTCACTCTTTTCTAAAAAGCGGGTTCTCGGACCCGTGTTTTTTTTTCTAAAATACTTGAACTATTCTTCCGATATTCAAAAGATGACTAAACACATCTAAACTCTATGTCCAGCGGAAACTCTATGTTATTTTTTCAATACGGCTGGCCTAATGACCAAAAAGCTCTTGAGGGCCCCCTGTGCCATCCTCCTCCCTCTCGCCAAAGGAACAGAAGCAAGCAGAGAATGACGACGACAATAATCGAGAAGTAGAGAACGACGACCATCTCAGGCGTGCACAAATCGTTGAGACTGAGGAAAAAAAAAAAAAAGTTCACTAATTTTACCAACTAGAATAATTTATCAACCGGAACATTTCACAAATCGTGCTCTACCAATTTGCCAACTGGAATATTTTTCCAGTTTTGATGAAAAATTACGGAGTACAAACAGATTGTTTCGAACCCTAAACAAACAAAGTACTCCGTAGTAGGGAAGGGGAGGGCTCACGGGAAAGATGAGAGCGAAGAAGAGGACGGAGAGAACGGGGAGTAGAGAATCGCATCTGAGAGTAGAGAATCACGACAGCCATAGCCGTACATGTCGCCACCACGGCACCACCTCTTATTTTCGATATGCCGCCGTCTTGTTCCATCACAATGATCACGCCTTATCGATTTGAATGAGTTGATTTTTTATGGAAACTCTTAAAAACATGTCTTAATCAAATTGAACGGCTCCAATTATTACACAAAGTAGTTTACATTTTGTGTCAAAAGTTGCATACCCTTGTGATTTTGACCATAAGAAAATGAGTCAAAACACTTCATCAAATGTTGCAGTGTGAATTTTAGTAGAGCGACATATCACGTTATTTTATCATCTATTAATATTTAAAAATAATGTGTATAAGAAGTCATACTTTTGTGACTGCCATAGTCATTCAATTTTGTGTTTTCTCCTGAGTAAATTCGAATTTCGTGACTATGCAGTTTTGTTTTTTGTTTTAAACTTCGTGACTATGTAAAAATGAAATGGCGAATATATCATTTTATAACATTTTTAATGCAAGTATCTTAAAGTGTACATACTAATTCTAAAAAAATCCTTGAGAAACTAAATATTTACATAATTTCTTCAAATTTTTTGTTTATGTCTGAATGGGTGAAAGAGTTAGATTTTTGGATCTCATATTATGTCGGTTCCATTTCAACTTCTTCAAAAGCATTTTTTGGTGGAAAAGTAAGAAATTCTTTGATAATGATACGAATAAAAAAAGACCCTCTAAGCAGGGGCGGAGCCAGGATGTTCGACAAATGAGGTCGAAATTTTGAACTATAGATGATTCATTTTTTCTAGTTACTATTTGAAAGGAACAATCAAATTAACAAGTTAATCAAAAAGTAGATATATATTAATAACAAGAACAATGAAACGCTATTCACGTTTTGGAGATTTTTATGGGTGAAAATTCCATTTTGACTTCTCTTTTTCCTAAGTACAAAACCCTTATATATGGGATGAGGCAAAAATGAATTTTAAAAGGGGGTTAAATGAGTAAAAATTGAATGAAAATTATACCAATCTCTAAAAAAATTTGGGAGACAACGGGGTCAGCTGCCCCCCTTAACTCTTAATCCCTCCGCCCCAGCCTCTAAGAATAAGGTCAAATAAAAAAAAAAAAAAAACAAACAACAAAAAAGAGAATGCGTACTTTCGAAATGGAAACAAAAGCAACTAAAACTCATTAACAAATGAAGTCCCTTTAGCACCTGCAAAAATCACATTATAGAATGACGAGCAGAAAAATGATACTCCTACTAGGGACAGGAAACTTTCTGCTGTGTTGATATTGTTTATTTGTTTTTTGTTTTTTTACAAGTGTTGAATCGATTTGGTAAACCGTTTGCTTGGGCGATGGGTTTTGGACTACTGCTGCTACTACTACTAGGGTTTTTGCAAAGATAAATCCCAATCTCCTCTCACTCTTTCTTCTTCTCCACTCCACAATCCAGAGTCCGGAGTCCTGATCAGATTCAAAGCACCGATCAACCGCAGAAGAACGCGAAAGACAATGGCGAAATCGAGCTCCATCAACGCACTCAGGCTCCTCCACCAGTCCGCTGCTTCTTTCACCAGAGAGATTTCCACATCGTCGTCCCCTTCCGGGTCCATTCTCAAGCAGTCTTCGCTTCTCTCCAATCGCCTCTTGCCGCGTCATCCGACCCCCCTCTCCTCCGTCCGCCACTTCCGCGGCTCCCGCGATCCCAGCACAAGGTAACCGACCATCAAATCCGTGCAAATTCACGCGCATTGATGTGTTTATGTGTGCGCGCAGGTGTGTGTACAGTGTACATGTATATCTTTGTTGATACGGTTGAAACAAGAGCTGAACGGTTTGATTTGAAAACTTAATGATGTGTGTGTGTGTGTGTACATGTATATGTGTAGATAGGGTTGATAAACAGACTCAACAAGGCACAAGCTGAACAGTTTGATTGTTCTAGTTTGATTTGAAAAACGGACTCAACAAGGCACCATCTGAACGGTTTGATTGTTCTAGTTTGAATTGAAAACTTAACGAGCGTTAAAAATATGTTAGAGTTTGGCTTGTTTACGAGATGAATTGATCTCAAACGAGCTTTAATTTAGATGGTTAGGAACTGAGTAGCTTGAATTTTTAATGAGTCGAATGACCTGAGAAGTAGTTTGTTCCAGCTAGGTTCAAAAGCTCTTAACAAGCTTCAGAAAGCTGTTCAAGTTTGGGTTATTTATGTTGCCAAACCAATATCAAACAAATTTTTAACAAGCGAACACAAGCAATTTGGTTCATTGAATATATGTATTTATTTGGTGATACCTAATTGGTACTTTTATGCGTTTATGATAATAGGTATGAAATTCCTCCTCCGGTTAATTGGGGAATTCGGATAGTCCCTGAGAAGAAAGCTTTCGTGGTGGAACGGTTCGGGAAGTATGTGAAGACGCTCACCCCTGGAATTCACGTGCTCGTTCCGTTTGTCGATCGAATTGCTTACGTTCATTCTCTGAAGGAAGAGGCGATTCCAATTCCCGACCAATCTGCTATCACCAAGGACAATGTTAGCATCATGATTGATGGAGTTCTGTATGTTAAGGTACTAGCAATCTTTAGTTGAACCAGTGGATTTAGTGGTTATTACTTATTAGCTTGTTGAAGGGATAATTAACGGCGTTCTGTTGTGAATGCAGATTGTGGACCCTCGTCTGGCATCGTACGGTGTTGAGAATCCATTGTATGCGGTTATTCAACTAGCACAGACCACAATGCGTAGCGAGCTGGGGAAAATCACCCTAGACAAGACATTTGAGGAAAGAGACACCTTAAATGAAAAGATAGTGGTGAGCATCATTGGACTTGGTTAAGTTCTACCTATTTATTATTTGATGTTTTGGGACTGTGAATCATTGCGTGAATTGATTGACCATTTCTACTTAGGCCCAACCAGAAATATAATCCAGAGGGCAATTATGAATCATAATTCCACAACAATAAGATTGTAAATTTTTTTTGAGCTAGACTAGTAAAAGTTTGTATGCATGTTTTTATGATTTCAGCTTACAGTTTTCTGCTTTTCTTATGCAGTAACGATATGTGCAGTTGATGGACCTCGATCCAAATTGACGAACAACCTCCTACTTAGCCTCTTAATCCTATTTAAGTGCCAATCCCATACAACTAAGTGAACATAATTAAGGAAATCTCAACAACTTCCCATACATATATGACATATATAGATATAGATATTTAATTATTTATATATACATACAGGTAAAAACTGCAAGCAAGTGAAGAAAAACATGTGGTACTTGTATGAAAAGAAATGAAAACCATCCAAGGTGACCCAATTGGCCAGGACTTTTGCTCTTCCTTAGGAGGTCAAGTGCTTGACAGTTGCCACGAACAAGATCACCCTCGCCAAGCTACCCGGCCTGTCGATGTACCAAAACAGTGGAGTATGATATCTTCATTCGACACTGGAGACAGTGAGTGGGGAGTTACACCATGACTCCATAACACTGTAAAAAACTACCTGGGTTTGTGTGGGGTGGATTCTGGATTAGTAGATTTATACTAATCATGTCTGTCGTAATTGGAAGGTCATATTTGAAGTCATAGAGTCATTGCATTTCCGTGTTGCTCATTCTTCTTCCTCGATTAGCCATCCGACTCCCCACCATCTTTTCTTTCTCTTCTGTCTCCTGCTCCGCCCTTGCTTTCTTTCTTGGTTCCCTTGAGCCTGGTTTCCGGTTGTTCTTAAATGGGAGTCTTGCTCTATCCTCGGGTTCAGAATAAGAAGAAGTCTCATCTAGTGTACATATAGGATTCCAAAGTAGCGGAAGTGTGTTTGCACTTACAATAAACGTACATTGATGATTTCCTTTACAGGTTGGTTTTCGATGAAGCCAGCTGAAAGTATGTTGCAAGTGTTACCATATTCTTTAATGATGCTGGTGATATAATTTATGACATTTGGTTTAAACCTGAAAATTGGATGACACGACACACAGTTTATTTTTTCCCACGATGGATATTTCCATCACGGTTTGTTGTATAAGCATCTAGTGTACTGGAACACTGTTTTTTTGCACCTTATTTTGGTAGGCTATAGAACATGATCCAAGGATCAAGCATGTTGTGGTTGAGGTTTGCAATGGGTACATTAATTCCTTATGTCGTAAACGGGGTTGATCTAACAGCACCTTTTTGTCCCAGATGGCCATCAATGAGGCTGCACAAGATTGGGGCCTGAAGTGTCTTCGTTATGAAATAAGTAAGTATTTATGTGCACTGGGCATTTAATACGATTGTTCTTTGTTGAATTCCCTTCTCTAGTTTGCTTGCTACTTAACATATTTAAGCATTATCTTTTCTTCTCCAGGGGATATATCTCCTCCTCGTGGAGTGAGGGCAGCTATGGAGATGCAGGCTGAAGCCGAACGCAAAAAGAGAGCTCAAGTTCTTGAGTCGGAAGGTAATATCTTATCTTCTCCCCTTGGCTCAGTTGAACTGCAGACCTTTATCTTCGGGAGAAATGATGTGCTAAATCTAGGATTTAGGGGTTATGCAAACCTATATTGGACATTATTAATGGGAATATACTTAAAAGCCAATAATTGACATATTGGACGTGAAAAAAAAAATCATTTTCTTTAAAATGCAGATCAACGACCCACTAGGTGAGTTTTTAAATCTAGACAGAAGTAGGGAAAATATAAAAATTTCATTAATCAACCAAACATATTGCTTTTCCAACACGTGGCATGTTTATATGCTCTCTAAAACCTACAAAAAAATAAACTTCATAAAAATCAGCTTTTCCAATATTGTTGTTTACTAGCTTATTAAGAAAGGACTGCTACTTCCTAAACAGTTCCTCCTACATCTATGCATCAACACTACCTTTCTAAGGATACAAACGTAAAGCATATTGAATCGTTGATTAATCGCTACAGATGGCGTAGAACCACTAGTTCATCATGTCGCGGATCTTTCCATTCAGGAGTGTAATTATATATCTCTTTGTGGAAAGAAAATCTTGCCAAATACTACCTCATATAGGATAATTTACTGTTAGGATTGCTTTAAAACGGTAAATTAACTATCTGCCCGAGTGTGTTCCATCCATGTCTTGGAACGTCCGCTCCAGAATGTAAATCGGCAGGGTATTAATTCCTGGTAATGTAGATTCCAAGACCATAGAATCTAACAAGACAAGGAAAGAAAAAGAAGGGAGAAAAGAAAGATACTCATTGATATCTAGTACATCATAGCTGTTATTAGCCTATTCATCTTCGGATCTTCCTGCGTCAGTACTTTGGTTGAATGGGAGATATTCCATGTGTGATTTTCATGCCTGATTAAAGCCCATTAACGCTAGGCATAATGAGATACTACTGAAAATTGAAAAGAATAAGGGGGGAGAACCCATCCTTTTTTTGGGTAAATGGAGAACCCATCCTTCTGGATGTCTGTTTTGGGAAAGAGTTGACTTGACTTGATGCACTGAATGTCCAGAGTACATGAAGGCTCTTTTGTACTTCTTGCATACCATATGACAGGTCTTGCCAACACTGGCGAGGACGGTATTATTATTAAGCTCCACCGCAAAAAGAGGTGGGATCTAGGAACCACTATGGCATTAGGCATTGGGAAATGGATTGCCACTTTGTCAAAAAGAATTCAGCCTTTGCGAATGAAGTGATCTGGAATGAGTATCCATTGCTGCTGTTCAGGGAAAGAAGGGTGCCTAAAAGGGCACGGCTGACCTTCCAATTTTCACTTGGGAATGTCCTGAACTTTCACCAGCCTCAACATTTTCTCATTAAAGCTAGGTACATCTCAGTAAGTGGGAGAAATTAAAATCTCTCTAGCATTCTGAACAGGGATAGGTTAATTCACTGATTTCTTAGTACACATGCAGAACCTGTTAAGAACTCATTCACGCTTGTCCACAGTGATCGGATGTGTAAGTCTCCATTTTTGCTGTCTGGGAAAAGAAAGCTACCTCTAAAGGGATTCAACTAACCTCATAATTCCCTTTGGGGAATTCTGAACAGCCAACGTCATCATCATTTAACAATGATTTCATTTGGAAGAAGCCGCTTTCCTTAAACAAAGTAACTTCTCATGTTCCTCACTGCTTTAATCGTGTAGCGCCTATCCTGAAAAGCCTGTTCTCTGACAAATGAATGTTGTGACATGTCTCTTCCCCTCACTTATGTACCTTGTAATTGATGTGCTTTCATATTTAACAGGAGAAAGACAGGCACACATTAATATTGCTGACGGAAAGAAGAGTTCAGTGATACTTGCATCAGAAGCTGCAAAGATGGATCAGGTTAATAGAGCACTAGGTTGGTAATCAAAGTCTGGTCAATGTATTTTGCTCTCTTTAGTCTTGTCCATTTTTCCCATTGAACAGCAGTTTCTGGCCTTCACTCATTGAATGGAATCTATCGTTGATGAGCTGTTAAACATAAGGTATAGTTGTGGTTGACTTTTTGCTCCTTTATTATATCTTTTCCTCTGAGAGAGCAATTTTGTTCACCCTCACCCGTTCACCCTCGCATTAGGTGAGGGTTGTTCACCCTTGCATTGGGTGAGGGTAACTACCCACATTTCGTAAGGTATGTTGCTTATGTTGTATGAATTGATTTGGTAGGATTTAGGAGACATAAATGTGTGTGTTTGTGTGTGTGTGTGTGTGTGTGTGAGGGAGGGAGGATTTTTGTAAAGGATTTCAAAAGTAGCATCATGGGACTTTCGTGAAGGATTTTGAAATTGGCTGGATTGAAGTCTACTGAATTTGGTTTTCCCATCGTTTAGGGGACTTGTTCTTTTGCACTGTCTGTGAATTTCAGTGAAGTTTGATCTATCGTTTTCTTGGCCCAAAACTGTGACTATTTAGCAAGCATATCCGCTTACCTCGTTGACATCTTTGCTCTCTTAACTTGAAATTATCTTGCATTTTTTCTGTTCAATCAGGAGAAGCAGAAGCAATTCTTGCTAAAGCGCAAGCAACAGCCAAAGGAATTGCCATGGTTTCACAGACTCTTAAAGAACACGGGGGTGTGGAGGTGAGGTCCTTCATGCCCATACAATACTATCTTTCAAAAAAAAAATGTCAATTCACTACTTTGGACTGTAAATCTGTTTGTATGGTGGTGTGCTGATGTCTTAGACATCAGGTGTTCCACTCTCTTGTATATAGATTCATGAGTAGCCACTAGCCAATAAGAATATTTTCTTTCTTAATGGACATATGTTATCCTTTGGGCCTCAAAATTGTAATGGGATTTGCAGGCTGCAAGTTTAAGAATTGCAGAGCAATATATCCAAGCTTTCAGCAAGATTGCCAAAGAGGTAAAAGCTACTAAATTTCGTATTGCAGTGTTTTGTTTTACTGTTCAATTGATTTTGATATGTTGTTCCCTGCTGTTTTCTTTATCCTCTTAGGGCACTACATTGCTTCTTCCGGCAACGGCTTCCAATCCTGCCAGCATGATGGCTCAAGCTCTGAACATATACAAAAGTTTGATTGGCAATGAGTCTAGTGGTGTTCAAGATACCTCTCACGCCGAAGTCACTGGAAATGTTGAAGGTGAGCCTCCCGAGAAAACCAGCATTTATAGCTCCAAGCATCCTAAGTCAACAGATGGAGATAACCAAGGCAGGCCAGTATTCTCTCTCCAGAGTCCAAAAAATGAGCATTGACACCAGCCACCATACTCACCCTGTTAGGCAAAGTTCTATTGTGCCACAAAGTTTTGTGGATTCATTTTCACTTTTAGTCGCTTTCAACTTACCTTAGGACAGCAAAAGGCAATGATTTCTGTAGAATATCAATATTGGCAAGATGAGTTCTTTTGGTTCTGCTGATTGTTTTCATGTTTTAGTGGCTGTCCACTTACCTTAGGAAAGGAAAAAAGCAAAGAATTATGTAGACTGTCAAGATTGGTGAGAGGGGTGGTTATTCTTTTGCGAATAGTCACCATATATAGCTCGTGTTTTGATCCAACCTATCTCAGTGAGAGAATGAGTATAGATTGACTTGTATGGTTTAACGGTACATTTGTCTTGAAGTATTGTCGACGTCAACTGTTTGCATTCCGAATTTCATCCCAATGAAATGATTTACAGCTACCCCACAGGAACTGTCTACTTGAGACTTGTCCCCACCATAATGCCCAAGTAAATCTGTTGCAAATCTCACAATGATCTGAATTTAAGCTGCTTTAGTAGGTGACCAACCAAACCCTTGGTATATAATCATAATGGGACAGTTTGGAAGCATCGATAGAATAAAAGGATTGAAGCAAAAAAAAACCCATAATAAGTTTGGCTGTTTGCAATTGGTTCATAGTAATTTCATGGTTCGCGAGGTAACATTTTATTACATGACCTCTTCCTGTAGCATTTGATTTTGGCGTTTCTTCTATCTCCGCAATGTAGGAACTGGTAGAAGCAAATCAAATGCCAGTTAGAAAAGTTAGCAAAACATGAGCGTGGTACTTTCCCAGGTGCAGCTGATATCGCGAGTTGGTAGGCATGGAAATGCGTCACCCCATTGATGTTTGCAGGGAGTAAAAACCACTGCCTAAAGTCGTGAAAACAACTATGGGAGACGCCAAGTGGAAAACGATCATCATCAAAAAGGCGATGCAAGCAAGTCCCAGTGTTGAGGAAATATTTTGCAACACTCACAGCGTATAAGCAGTTTTGCCTTGTCAAGGCACCATTAGCAACCTGGATTCTCAGTAGCCATAGTCAGGTTGTTCCAATTCAATTTCAGGTGATCTATGAGCAAGTAACCAACTGTATAAAATCCGATGACAGTACAAGGAAATCGCGTGCAACCATTAGCTCACTCGTTGGTAACCCTAAAGCTTCACGTCCTGAGTCACAATTCGCGTGCACTCTGAAAAACATGTTAAAACTCCTAAAAAATATGGAAAATGCTAGGTACAAAAAAAATTTATCCCGAAAATAGCAATCAATGGTTGAGAATCACTTTGATAATTGTGTCACACACATCAAAGTGAATCTCAACCGCTAGTTGATCTTTTCAGAATAGTTTAGGGGTAATTTTTCTTTGTCCCTAGGATTTATGAAAAAATATTCGAAAGTGAGGATTGAGAGCGATTTCTCAAGGATTATGTGACTAAGTTCGCGCCCAATATTTTTAGGTCGTTCCAATTCAATGCACATCTGCATCTTGGAAGAAAATTCGGCAGCTCATTTACAAAGAAAACCCTCAAGCAGTTTTTTTTTTATTTGAACTGTGAAAACCCCCAACCAGTTGATTCGATGATTCATACAAGCAATCTCAAAAGGTGGAATAACAAAATGAAATCACAATCACAAAACAAAACAAAAGAAACTCTTTTTCATTAAATTCTAGTATATAACAGTAAAGAATGTGATGAAACAATGGCCGTCGTTTCTCCCTCTTAAACGCCATAACCAAAACACACCCGAATCACCAACATCACGACAAGCCAAAAAAAGAAAAATCCGGTGAAGGACCAAATTGAATCAGATCTAACCTAACCTCGTGTGGAATTGAAATCAAATCGAATCGAATGGTGGAATGAAATCAGAGAAATCCGAACAAGACAGAGAACCCAAGCAGAATCAGCCACACGATGTGAATCAAAAGGAACGCCTGACCGGACAACGAGCCGCTCCCCCCGTTCCCAACCTCGCAGAACCCTAGCTTGGCGACACGCGTCCCGGCGCAGCGGGCGTCGGCGCAGCCGCACCAGTACGTCACGCCGTCGGCGCCGCACACGGGGTCGGTCCTGAAGCAGTTGACGGGGCACGAGGCCGGGGTCTCGTTCCCGCCGCAGAGATCTCCGCCACCGGATGTTTCATCGCCGCCGGGCAATCGGATGACGGAGGAATCGTCGGGGTGCGATCGGACGCACAGGACGAAGACGAGGAGGAGAGAGACCAGAAACCAAGCATTCTTCAACGGGGACATTGTTTTCGCGAGCTTTCTTTCGAGAAAGGAAAGAAAGAAAGCTCGCCCTTTTCTGGTCGTTTTGATTTCTGTTTCTGTGTTGGGAATTACGGATAAGCGGAAACCCTATACCTAGCCCTAATTTTTGGGGGATGTTCGCTAGATGGAGAATTAGGATGGAGGTAATTTGGGCGATGAGAGAGAGAGAGAGAGCGGATTTCTTCGTTAGTTGTTGAACGGGTCGATGGTTTTTGACGAATGTTCTCGAAGAACCTTTCCTCGGGGACGTCACAAGCAAGGTATATTTTGTTGTTGTTTTAGGTTATCGGTCTATTTGTCCTAACTCTATCTTAATGCTTTGTTTGCAGAAAAAACGGAGGAGGAGTATTAGGAACAAAGAAAATACTTTTAAAGTGTACATGAGCGGTTCAGATTTATTGTGTCTGAGCCGTTCATGTATACTTTAAGAATACTTTCTTTGTCCATTTTCTTTGCATCTAGCATTTCTCAGAAAAGAAATGACCGTCCAAAATACGTTTAGACGATTTGAATGCGCGCTCGAATATCACGTGGACTATATCCTATTTGCACTCAAAAGTTTCTCAGGAAATGAAAACGGATGCTTTTTGTTCGGAACCTGTGGGGGAAAAATAAAGAAAGGAAAAAGTAAATACTGAAATTCCCGCTAATTGTTTGGTTTGGAGAGAAAGATGAAAGAAAATAGAAGAAATTAGAATTATGCACCAATTTTCCTCTCAATTTCCTATCTCCATTTTTCCTACTTTCCTTAAGTTCTAAGCATCTCCAGCTCTTACCCTTTTCCTTCTTTAAATTTGGGTCAAATTTTGAACAAATACTCATTTTGGGTCGGAGCATCACCAAGGGCAAAACCTAATTTTGACCCAAATTTATTATTTTTAAACACATCCAATGGCATAAAGGTAAATAAGAGAGGAGACTATAAGCCTAGCGAATTCTAGCGAACTTCAGCAGTTTTGGTTTACTCCGACGGTGGTTCGAAAAGGTTTGGTTTGCTCCGACGAAGCTCCGGTGACAGATTCACTGGGTTTGGTTGCTCCGGCGACATATCTAAAAGGTTTTCATTGCTTTGATGAAGCTCCGGCGAGTATCCAACAACAGATCTAGAGGTTGGGTTGCTCCGGCAAAGGTCTCTTCCTTTCATTACCAAAGGAAGAGCCACTGCTCCAGCAGAGAAAAGAGCCGTTAAAAATAGATCAAGGCTTACGTTGTCTCATATTTGGGCAAAGAAATGGATAAAATCCAAAATATAAAAGGGTTTGGATCAATGATTGGAGAGAAATTTTGATAGTTTTTGCCAGATTTTAAATTTGAATATTAAAATGGATCAAGATTGAAAATGCTCTAAACACAGCAAAAAGGAAAACAACAAAGAGAGTAACCATATGGGAAATACTAGTCATTTTCTTTTGTTTGATTTGCAAGAGAAAAAAGAAAAGGAAAATCTGAAGGGAAAAAGGTTTTTACTTTTTTTGATATGGAAAGAAAAGGGTAATTTCTTTTTTTGAGAGGGAAATAGAAGGAAAATAACATTTGCATTTGCTATTTTGGAGTAACAAAAAGGGAGAGAAGAATTTTATCTTTTCCTAGATTTCTTTGCCTTATGGAAAAATGATTACTTATTTTAGTCCTTTTTTATTTTCTTTCTCAAATTCTAAACAAGTTATTTTGGCTAAATAAGCTAAGGTGGCTTATTTTTTTGTCATTATTCAATTTTTTTAGGATTTGTTAGTTTTTCGTCGATTTTTTTAAGAATTATTGCTTTATCATGATGAGAAGAATCTAAAAAGTAAAAAATTTTGATTTTGATAAAGACGAAAATAAGCCAATAAGCCATTTTTTTAGTTTTTATTCAAAAAAAAATTGAATTTCGATTGTAAATTTTTACTTTTTAGATTTTTTGTCATGACAAAGCAATAATCCTTAAAAAAATCGATGAAAAATTAACAAATACGAAAAAAAATTGAATAAAGACAAAAAATAAGCCACCTTATCTTATTTAGCGGAAATAAGCATTACTCCGTATCTTTTTTGTTTTGGTTTTCTTTCCACGTTTGGGAGATAAACAGAGGGTTCCAGCCTGGATTACCAACTAATGATTGAGGGGTAAATTGCAGTTTGAGCCCTTTAAATATCTCCAGTTCCCACTAATGATCTTAAAGATTCTTTGTAATTAAGACCTTATTTAGTTAAAAATTTTGAATTTTGGATTCTAATCATTATATTATGAAAATTGATATTCACGCTCCACTTTTTACTGATGGCGCTCCACTTTGTTCATAAAGTTACTAGTAATTTTATGTTAAAATTGGAGCGCCATCAATAAAAAGTGGAGTGCGAAAATCAGTTTCCTATATTATTTCTTTTCAATTATTATTCTCATTTTTCTCTTTATCTCTCTCTAATCATTACCCCTATTTTTTTCATTACTTTTTTTCTCTCTAAACTCATTACGTATAAATTCAAATCCAAAATTCCAAAACAAACGAGGTCTAAGGTTTTGGTTTTCTTCCCTCTTTCGTTTTTGTTGGGCCTTAATTGGGTTTGCGTTAGTGCAGCTTGGCAACACTAAAGTACGTGTTAAGGCCCATCCCATCCTCGGAATGCCCAGTAAATATGAGTGCATTTTTGTTCACCCTCATTTAAAAAGGTTGAACATTACCCTCTCTCTTATTGGTTGAAATGGTGTGAACCCCATCATAAAGTGATGTTATGTTTACCATGCAATACACTTTTTGATAAGCATGACATCACTGTGTGGTGGGATCTACATCATTTTAACCAATAAAAATGAGGGTAATGTTCACTCTCTTAAGTGAAGGGTGAACAAAACTCAACTCAGTAGATGTAGAATTTTGTGTATGCATACATGTTCATCGTTTAATTCTGGTAAAAAAAAAAACATGGAAAATTGCTAAGCTTTATTTCTCATGGTGTCCGGTCAATTTATGTGCATCTCGCCTAATTTTCAAGGACTAATTTTGCTGGTTACGGGACCAATTGAAACTGAGACAATGATCCTTATGGACTAGCTCCACGAAAGTTGATAGGCCGAGTCAAAAAAATTTTGGCACAATAAGAACATCACATATATATATATATATATATGTGTGTGTGTGTGTGTGTGTGTGTGTGTGTGTCCACTTCTCCTAAGGACTACCTTAACTTAATAAAATAAAAACCTTCCTTTCCCGATAGAATTTCGATGATCCAAGCCGCTCAATGTGTTCAGAACGTGATTTTAAGAATATGCACGATAAATCAGAAAAAAAAAATGACCGGAAAGGCTTCATCCGTGCAGTTTTTGTTTGTTTTTTATCGAACGGTTCAAATAAAAACTGCTAGGATGAAACCCTTCCCAGTCATTTTTTTTGCTGATTCCTCGTGGGTACTCTTAAAATCACGTTCTAAACACATTGAGAGACTCGGATCATTGAAATTCGAATGGGAAATGGGAAGAATAGAGAGGTCCTTATTTTCTTATTTGAAAATGATTGTATATGCATATATAGAAACAAAATGAAATACATGAGTATCATTTTCCTCTATAACATGAAAAGTTTGTTTGCTAGGTTATCCCCTTGTGAACAATGCGGAGCCAGAATTTGAACTTAAAAGTGACACCCAAAAAAATTAATACTACTATAATCTTCTGCCTCACAGATCCTTTAACCAAGGACCATAAAAGAATGATTTTTATTATCTAAACAAATTAAAAAATTGAAAGACTCGTTGGTTTGAAATTTTTATCCAAAACACATTTTTTAAGTTGCCGTTTTGCGGACCGAACAACTTTTTATTGACAAAATGGAGTATTTAATACTCAAAAAGTACACATGTTCTAACATTAATCATACGCCGTACCAAATTACATGTTTTCTTACGCTAATCATCTACTATCAACAATACTCCAACAACAGCCTCTTAATAGAGGTTGTGAAGCAAATTAGTGGTTTTTAGGCATGCAGTAACTCAATACAAAAAAAAAAAAAAAAATTCAAACAGAGAGGCCTACCTGTACCACCTCAGCTCACTTAATAGAGGAGAAACCAAAAACCAAACATTCTTCAACGGTCATAACTCCCTCCAAATTTGGGGTATACCCCAAACAGAACCAATCCTCCTTAAAACTCTCCAACGAAAACAAATGCTGACCATATGAAAAAGTCCCCAAATTGTTCATCGTCCACAAACACTTCTTTGAGGTTCAAATCTACCGATTCCCACAAATTTCTCTCCTCCAAACACTTGAAAACTTAGGGGCACCTCCACCCCCTATATAAACTCCTCCTCCCCATCCATCTTCTCTCAGCCTCAAAGAATAAACTTACTTGCACATACAAACAAATAAAAAAAAAAACTCTCTCCTTTCGACACCCTCCCCCCGTCTCGCTCACTCGTCCCCATAACTCTTCAAGCATCATGGGAGGCTGTGCGAGCAGACCCAAGGATTTGGATACCAAGCAGGAACCCCTCATCCAGGAGGATTCCACCACCCCTAAGAAGGCCGAGGGCGAGACTGTTCCACAAGTAACTACTACTACTATCCCTATATCTTGATCATCATCATCATACAAGTCCATTCCGTTTTCTTCATTTTCCTTTCCGCTTTTTGCTTTGGCTATCTATGTTTTTCCATCTTTTTGTTGTTTCCTGGAAAGTGAGTTGTTTTCAGAAAAAAATTACCAATACCGGGTTTTGGAACAGTGTACAAAGCAGGTGGTGTTGGTGTTTTCGCCAAAATGAGCAACAATAAAAGATATACATGATGATAACTTTTTATTACTCCTATCTGATGGGGAATATATATATATATATGCAGGAGAACAATGGAGGTGAGACAAAGGAGAAAGAGCCATTGGTAGATCTTACCGAAAAGGCTCCAGAGGCCACCAAGAGCGAGGAGCCAGCCGCTGAATCAAAGCTAGAGGCTGTTCCAGAGGATGAAGCCAAGGAGGAGAAGAAAGAAGTTAAGGCTCCGGCAGCTGCCCCAGCCTCAGAGGATAAAAGTGATGCTCCTCTTGTTACCCTCTGAACATGATCCTCTCTACTTTTGAATCCATTTTGTGCATCTGAAAAAGCCGAAAATTTCTTGTACTCAATAGTTGGAAATTTGATTTTGATTGTTTTTGCTTCTTGGTTTCTTGGGGCTCATGTAGGACCTGCAATAAATAAGTGAAAAAAAAAAAACTAGTTTATTTATAAAATACTACAGATTATGTATGTCTGATTGTCTATTCATGTTACATTCCGCTGATATACTTACCTGATCAACCAACTGCCCCGTGCGTGAATATGGGCAAAAACAAAAAAGAGAGGCAAAACCTTGTTATGGATATGCTTCGGAAAGTTCATTCATCAAGCCAAAAGGCACTTACAATGCGATTTCGTGGCACATAATACATTGGCAATTACAAACTTTTAGCTTTTCCTCCACATTATGCTATTGTTGCGCTTGAATAGCATTCTTAATTTCTCATCTTGAGACGTAAAGCCACTGATCGAATCAAAGTTCCCTGTTTGGCTTCAAAATAAACCTGCTGTAAAGAATGACAAACACCGGTAATAAGTAGTATCTTTCAAGCAATGCACGCATACAAATCCATAAGAAGGATCATTATAATCTCAGTCCTCTATTATGCTTCGGTTCTTTGGTTACTGGTAGAGTCCAATGCTGCATTCAACGTCTATAACTGCGACGAACTATTGAACATCAATGTCAGTCTATAAGGAAGACATTGTGACAAAATATATACCAGCAAAAGTTAAATTTCAACGGGGAAATCACTGAAATGCACCAAAACTGGACACCGTTTAAGATATCAGCAGCATATCGGAATTGCACCAAACTGTCAGTCAGTCAAAGTAACCAGGAGCACAAAGCCGCAATGCCAGATTGCAGCGTCCGATTAAAGCACCAGATTGATCACTTTTAAGTACTGAAAGCCAATTATGTGTTGAAGCCCCTTCATCAACAAATGCCAGCAGCTTGCAACAGCTCACCGAGTTTAGAAGAGACAAACGGCACATTAGTTAACAGCTCAAGGTCATCATCAGATGACAACTAGAATTATATCATAGTCAGGTCAGGTGAAAAGAACAACTAAAAACAGAAGCAGAACAATCCATCAAAACTGCCACAACAGTCTTTTCCCCTTGGAAGCTTAGTGAATAACAATGTGACATAGCTCTACCCGGACAAATTTAGAAGGAAAAAAAACTCAAGTTTAGTAAGAAAATGCAATATTATGTATTGGTACTGTACAATCAATCAGCTGCCTTGTGCATGCAAAATGGTTTCCCCCCGACTCACCTTTAAAAGTTAAGAGCAATGGCATGCCCGACTCTAGCTCTCTGTCCATCTTATCACTTGTTTCCCCAAACTCACTTTTTGGCAGATCAAGTTTTCATGAAGCACCAGTTTCATTGTTAATTTTATTACTACATAAAAAAAGATAGAGAGGTTATTACAGCATCTACAGAGGGAATAACATACAAAGCATGAAAGCATTAACCAACAATCTCAACCCAAACATCAACAGGGAAATCCTCTGAAATACTAGACCACTTGAACTGGACATATGAAACATGAGCACCAAAGCTACAGATTTCGACATGGCAACAGCAATATCAAAAGATTCAGAACTGCAATGGTAATCACCGTTGGCAATACATATTTACTTTTGAAGTATTAAGCCAAATATATCTTCAATTTCTTTCTCCACAAATGCCAACAGACTGCAATAGTTCATACTTCACCATAAATGGTTGAAGTTTGAAAGAGGTAAAAGCCACAATCGTTATCAGATAGTTGCCATCTTTGGATACAACGTGAACTATATCCTAATCGGGTGAAAAGAACAACTATAGTATAGAAAACAAATGAAATAATGTCACCATTGATACTGGCGCAAGATTCTTGTCCCCTTGAAGCTTAGCAAAGAGCGATGATGGAATTTTTTTTTCTGGAAAGCTAGTCTGCAATTGCAATACACAATCCTACAACTCATCACATGAATGTATTGGAAGTGTCTAAGCAACATTTACTGGGCCTTTAGATTTTTTTACACATTGGTTAGAGCAGCTTGGCTTTGGCCTCCTACTGATCCATTAAATCTCCTTAAAGCTTGAATGGCTAATGCATATGCTACTCTGCAGTACTAATTAGCTTGCTTCTACAATTTAGGACAACAAAATCAAGTGGTAGAGGAACTCTACAGTACCATGACATAATCACAGTCATCGATTACAATAAGCCAGGTATAAGGGTGTCAGAACCCGCAAAGCATACATAACAGGTGATATTTTTGCGCCTCTTCACTTAGATTAAGGAATAATGGCTCTCCGAAAAAGCACACAAGTATGCCACGAATAGAATACATTTATCAAGAAAAAAAAACTTAGAAACACATAACTAGAACTTATTAATTGGAGACTTGCTAGAAAGAATTGAGAATAACGAGCATGTATTTCCAATGAATCCAGCAAACTGCCAAACTTTGATACACTGTGATTTACAACGCACTACATTTACAGTTCATATAAATAATTCAACTACGGGCAAATACGGAAGAAGAAAGGACAGGTGTTTTAAATGCACTTCCTACGCCCACCATCAGTTTCATCTTTGAAAGCAGGAATGGCTGGTGAAAAATCCGCCCCTTTGGAATTCCCTTCTCCCTCAACCTTATGGTAATCTTTAACCGCCAATAGGACGAGAACCACCAACAATGGATAGCTCACTGTAGTCATCACCCAATTTGCAATCAGCTGGTTCAAAAATGGCACCTTGTGCACATCAACTTGCCAAGCAACTGCTCCCCCCGCACTTTGCACTCCCTTATAAAATCCGGTATACCTACACCATATAACCAAACATTAAGAGTTAAATAAGTACAAGCAAATACAATATGACTAACCCTGAATTAGTACTTTGATTAAAAAAATTACGATCACCATCAAGAGTTAATAAACCATGAGCAAACGACTATATGATAAACCCTTCATGAGTTTGTGCAGTAATGGTGGAAAATGGTGATCAAAGAACCTGCTAAGGGTCTCAGAATCGTCGGCTAATGCTCCAATGACCCAGTAAATCATGCTCTGGAACATGGCATCCAGTAACCCAAAAGAGAAATACAAGATGAACGGCCCCGCAAAAGCAGACCCAGATTCCTTGAAATCAAGCCTCGTTGGCATCTGATTGCGAGAGTACCCGAGTTGATTAACAAGTCCACCAGCCCAAATCCCAGTCCCAAGCAAAGCAACAACCCCAATCCCCACAAGTCCCCTCATCCTTTTGCTCTTAAAACTGAAGTCCATTAGATACCCAATCATCACAGACCCAAACATTTGGGCACCCCAATAGAACACATTGTTTAACCCTCTAGTCCTCAAATTGAACAAAACCCCATTCACATTATTAAACTGGTAGGTGTAGAAGAAGTTACTAGCCCATGCAGCGGGAACCATCAATAGCATCTTCCAATTCAAAAACAACTTTAGAATCTGAACAATTTCGATAGATACACTGGAGTACTTGATGTTAGTGCAACTAGACCCATCATCTCGAACCACTTTACTCGGGTGGAGAATGGCCAGCGTAAGAACAGTACCTATCGACATGAAAACCATGAACAGTACCTATGTTAGTTCTTTTTCTATAACGCCCCCAACTTACTGATGGGTTGTTGAGCGCATTCTACGAGTGTCTCCAGTGAGAGTTGCGAATTAATTTAGATAATACATGTCATTTTAATACTCCAATGGGCTCCATAAATAGTCTCCTTCTTAACAAAACTTTGTAAAGAGTCTGGTCATAAATCTAGCAACCCACATAGGAGCCAAGAGTGAGATCGAACAAGAGAGTGGATGAACACTTTATTTTCTTATAAATAGATATCTATACATTATTAACACAATAGTTTGGCTATTGTATTGAAGCACATCATTCACTCCTAAACGAACAATTCTTTAATTAGCGAATCTTATAACACAAATTGGTCACTCTCATGTCCTCCTTAGAATTTATTTTAGGAGCCATTTATGAGGAGTGCACTAAAAATGCTACCGATGCAATGGTGAAACATAACCTTATCACCAAAATGAAGTTCCAAATATGAAAAACATAGCATTGCTTAATTTTGCTTCACCCATAATGTGGTTGCCAAATACTATTGAAAACATATAGCCTTGCTTCACCAAAATTGAGTCGCCAAATATGACCAACATAGCATTGCTCTTTTCTTCTAACGAATTAACTCACCACAAAGAGGAAAAAAGAACACTACCTATGGACATGAAAGCCATGAACCCCAAATAAGTCCCGTCGCTGACAGAGGCCGCGGCCTCACCACGGTTGTAATTCAGAATAAATGGGATTAAACCACCAATAACACCACCCATATTGAAAATGCTCCAGAACAGAGATATATACGTCCCCTTTCGATCGGGCGGAGGGTACGACGTCAACATGGCGCCCTGGCCTGCCCAGAGTAGCCCGGCGCCGGCTCCGAGCAGCGCGCCGGCGACTATGACAAAGAACTGGTTCTGATAGCTGTTGTAGTAGAGAAAAGATCCAGCGTAAAGGACGTAGGAGGAGCAGCCGGCGAAGAGGGTGGCGCGTGGGCCGAGGACGTTGTATATCCCGCCGCCGAGCGCGCCGAAGACGGCGAGCGTGGTGTAGAGGGCGGTGTTGGCTTTGTTGGCGGCCGTGGGGTCCACTTGGCCTCCGCCACCCATTCCGGAGAGGGCATTGAACATGCCGGGGCCGCAGAAACAGACTAGTCCGATGAGGAGTACTTGGGCCAGTGGGGAGTTGTACCTGAGTAAGGAAGAAGAAGAAGATGGTTTCGGCATCATTGGTTGCTCTTCCCCCGTCAGTTCATCCATTTCTGCATCCATTATGTGATGCGAGAGAAGGTGAGGAGAGAGAGAGAGATGGGCTTGGTGGTGGGATGAACAGGGTGGACTTTTTGGGAGGAGAGAAGTCGTCGTAGAGCAATGTATTCCCGCCTCCCATGTTCCAGTCTTCCGATCCGAAAAGGAAATGGGGCGGGCTTTATTTGATTTCTGTCAACCGATTCGATCCCGATTAGTACATTTTGCACCTCTAGCCTTTACACTAGTGTTACTTTTGCCTCTTATATTCTGGATTTCACTTGTCAAGCTATCACCCTTTCGGTCAAGTGCCAATGTCCCAATTGCCATTAAATTTTTTTAGTTTTCATTAAAAAAAAAAAAACACCAAATCAGTGGTATTAGATTCAAATGATTTCGCAATCATGAAAACTTGGAAATCGATACCACATTTGCTGGATCTTGTTGGATTTGGAAAGAAAATAAAAGTATTTTTCTCTCCACAAGTTTAGAAATATAATTCTCGAGTGACCATGTACATTCTTTCTTTTTTGTGAACCCAAAAAAAATGTCCGTATTCTTTTTGCGGCGTAAGTTTTGTTACATTCCCCCCTGTATATACATTTACGGCCCGTTTGGATACGGGTAAAGAATTTGGGGTATTAGTTAATAAGGGGGGATAAGATAGTAGGGGGTATTAGTTAATAAGGGAGGGCCCACATCGATGTGATGTTTATGGAGGGGGGATTAAATAGTATGTTGTTTGGATGAGGTATTAGAGAAGGAGGATTAAATAGTATTTCGTTTGGATGAAGGATTAATAGGGGGTATAAGGAAGGGTAGATGATGTAAAAACTGTCAAATGACCATTTTGCCCTTGTGCAGTCCCTAAAGTCATTATGTATTACGTTTTATTTATAATTGCAAATTTAATTATTCTTTCTCAATTTTTGCCGTAATATTTATTTGTACTAACAAATTAATGAATTCAGTATTATTATTATTAAATATATTTATATATATAAAATTAGGTTTTTTTAAAAAAAATTCTGCTAATTTTAAAAAAACACATAGTTTGGTAGTTGGGAATGTGTCAATCAAACTAGTTAGGTCAATTCTCATGTGCACAATAATATTATTTGGTGAAAACATGTTTAACTAATTAGTTTGGTCAACTTTTTTCTTATAAATTGTGGAAGTTATTCTTCCTCTCATATCACATTTCATCTTCATTCAAAGAATTAGTTTTTAATTTTGTTTGTCAATCTCTTTGATGGCACGCCGAGTTTGGACCGAGGTCGAAGAACAAATGTTATTAACAAATGTTATGAACCTTGTAGATGAAGGGATTTGGCAACCTGAGGGCGGTGGATGGCATCCCGGCTACTTGGCAGTTCTTGAAAATCAAATGCAAACTTTATTGCCCCAAGCCGGTATCGATCAACATCATATCGCTACCAAGATGAAAGCATGGAAGAGGAATTATTGTTATCTTGCATCCATGCTTTACCATCCTGGATTTGGGTGGAATGCAAATGAAAACAAGTTAGTGGTAGAAGATGAAGTTTGGAATGACTTCGTCCGAGTAAGTTAAAATTTTATAAAGTCTTGTTTAGTAAATACAATTTTGTCTTATTTCGTAAATAATCTAAATGATTTTTTCAACTTTATGTAGGATCAGTCACAGGTGACACGTTATCGAGACATGCAATTTCCCTATTTCATCCAATGGGGCCATATTTTTGGTTGTCATGAAAACTAGAAGTTGAAGGGAGATATTCGAAGAAATATTTAATTGTGACGATAAATGGATTTGCCATTTGATGGCTTCCCTTTTTCTTTTCTTTTTTCCTGATGTGTTATAATAAATTTGTAAGTGTGATTTGCCTTTTATGTTTGAACCCATTATCGGCCTTTGTTGTAGCATGTTTTGAATTGAATTTAAGAACCCAATCTTCTTCTTGCTTCTTTAAATTACACACATTCTATGATATTTCAATGATTTCATACTCCTAACAAAGCTAGCTATTAAGATAACAGAAAAGTAAAGAGTGGAAAATACTTAGTCATACAAAATAAATAATTAACTATAGAATTCGTAACAGAGAGAGGAATGGGGACCAATTAAGCTCCCATCCCATGGTGTTATCGTTCATTCAAAGTCTTGAAATTACAAATTTTAACAAGTTTATTCCAAATCGAATACATGTGCCAATAAAATACAACATATGAATCCTAAGAAAAATATACCAATAAAGTATGGTATTAGACTTCTTCGATGTTCATCTTCCAAGGCAATTGCGGATGTGGAAGCACTGTCACTTGATCGATGTTTGGTTGGGGCCAACTGCATCTCTTGATTCAGCCGGTATCTTTCCTCATGAAATTGTAACAATGCTCCTTCTGCTTCGTCGAACGTGTTGTACCGTTTCTTCAAGTTTCCCGGGTATCCATTAACTTGCAATTCCGCGGCCTCCCAACTTGTATATATCTCCGGCTTACGGCCAACGAATACCACCCAATAGTTTTCTTTATCTTCACTCCCCATCGGAAAATCTATTAGAATACAACAATATCGATTTTTCAATGTGAAACAATACTAATAGTATGCTTAGAAATTTTATTCGGCTCAGATATATTTGACCGGCGCATAGTGCACTACTTGGCTACAAATTATGTTGCCGAACGGTGATTGAACCATTAGCCCTCATAACTTGTCCCGCCAAGATAAGTTACTCGCCTCAAAATGTCTTGTTTCATATCATCATAGCCTATAATAGGACCATAGATAAGCCAATAACAAAACAGCCCACAAAACTGCTGAAAAGTGCATGACAAACCACCACCAGCACACATAGAGGACATCGAACAACATGGCACTGCGCTGCACTGCACATTTGCACAACATTACACCTGCAATTTGTGGGCTATTTTTCTACAATTCATGGGCTGTTTTTCTGCATAAAGTGGGCTGTTGTTTTTATAGTTTTAGGACACAGCTTAGATTCAGTGAAAAACCAGCCACCTAAATCCAGAATACAACATGCTGTAACCCATAAAACTGCAAAAAAACAGCCACCTAATCTGCAGAAAATAGCAACTCAGATAACTGCAGAAAACAGCTACCAAAACTGCAGAAAATTGCAACCTAGAAAACAGCCCCAAAAACTGCAGAAAACAACCACCAAAATAACCCAAAAAACTGCAAAAAAAACAACTATTGAAACAGTCCAAAAACTACAGAAAACAGCCACCAAAATAGTCCAAAAACTGTAGAAAACAGCTAGTGCAGAAACAGCCCAAAAAACTGCAGAAAACAGCCCAAAAATTATAGAAAATAGCCCAAAAACTGCCCAAAAAACTGCAGAAAATAACCACCAAAACAGTCCAAAAACTGCATAAAACAGCCAGTGCAGAAACAGACCAAAAACAGCCCAAAAACTGCAAAAAACAGCACCAAAACAGCCCAAAAAACTACAGAAAACAGCCACCAAAATAGTCCAAAAACTGCAGAAAACAGCTAGTGCAGAAACAGCCCAAAAACAGCCCAAAAAATTACAGAAAACAGCCCAAAAAACTGCAGAAAACAGTCACCAAAATAGCCTAAAAAATTACAGAAAATAACCACAAAAACAGTCCAAAAACTGCAGAAACAGCCCAAAAAACTGCAGAAAATAGCCACCAAAACAGCAAAAAAACAGCCCATAATACTACACAAAACAACCAGCTAAACAACCACCCAAACTTCCAAGCACTTCCACACAACAATATTATGTCATTTGGCTCAAACAAATGTCATCATAGCCCACAAATACACAAGTATACTTTCAAACATGTTTGGCTCTGATATAGTTAACCGGCACATAGTACACTTATTGGCTACAAGTTATGTTGCCAAACGGTGATTGAACCGTTGACCCTCATAAGTTGTCTCGCCAAGATAAGTGACTCGCCTAGAAAATGTCTCGTTTGATATCATCATAGCCTATATAAGCTGACAACAAAACAGCCCAGAAAATTGCTCAAAACATCACTCTAAACCCACATATTTTCACAAAAACCACTTATGCCATTTGGGTTCAGAAAACTATCATCGTAGCCCTTACAAAACCAGCCCCATCAACTGCAATAAAACAGGCAACAGATTGAATTGCACACCTGAGGGGGACCTGCTCCACATATTAACATAACCACAAACACATAGTGGATAGGTAAGTGCAGAAACAGCAGCTGCACAACCCAGAAACAATAAGCAAAAATAGCAAGGTAAGTGCAGAAAACTACCAGCTGCACACACAAACATCGACTGTCCAATGGCCACACACACACACACACACACCTGCATTACACCTGCACATCCCTCCCACACCTACATAACCCAGAAACAGCAAGCAGAAACCCATATCTGAACCAACAGGCATACATCATTGGCCACTCATTGGCTGTCCAAAGTTGAAACACAGCCACACACACACACACACATACATGGTACTCATGGATTAAACTTGCAGGAACTTATGCCATTTGGGCTTAGACATTGGAAGTTAATCATAAGGGCACTCATTAGCTGCAACTAATGTTACCCCGTCAAGGTACCTACCTCAATTAACAAATGAATTCACTCATCATCGCCCATTGTTAGTCACATTACTTGTCAAAACTTGTCATGCAAAGATTTATAACATTACATCTCCATAATTACCAAAAAAGTGCATCAAATGTACGAATACAATACATACAAAGGCTACACTTATGATCATTCACCATTCTTCATAGTTTACCTCCTACAAGTTTAGCATGACTTCAAATTTCATTACATATTAAACGAATGGCCTATACTATACGACGAGTTTGTCAGCCACTTCAAAAAAGTGGGTTAAGTACCAATCCTGCTTATAATGGTACTTAAACCACTTCAAAAAGGCACACGTGCACACTACGAAATAGGACCATAAACGATGCCACTAAGGATGGCCTCCACATATGCTTGTCTCTCCTCGGGCTTGATGCTGTAGAAGTTATCTACCCTTTGCTCCTCTTGGCAAATCACCGCATTTAACTTGAACTTCTCCATCAAGGTAATATCGAGCTTTGACAGCTCGTCTGGCACTTGAGTGCGTCGTGCGGATAGCTCTTTGTCAGAGCCGAAGGAATTGACCATCTTCTCCATATGGCCCTTGCTCAAGGTCATCCAATTCTGCATGCTTGCAAGCATTGACAACTCCTCATCGCCCATTCTTGTCCTCTTCCTCTTTGTTCCTCCGGCATTGGGCTGCGGCATTGCGGTTTGAGAAGTGGACGTGGGGAGTGAGCTATGAGGTGTGAATGCTGGAGGTATGGGAGTGGTGGGAGTTGTGGGAGTTGCCGGAGTTGCGGGAGACAATGGCGTATCATTTTGGAATAAACCATACTCTTCACTAAATTGAGGAATATAACAATCATTGGAAGTTGGGAGAGTTTGGTTCACATTATTTGCGCGCCCCATTGTAGCCGGAGTCTCCGCTCCCACCCCCGTAGCTCTATCCTTTCCAAATATGAATTGTCAATCATCAAAGTACGGAAAGGTCTTCCCATAGACGTTCTTTGCCTTTTGAGGATAGGCCTACATATAAGTTGGATGTTAGTACAAATTTCCATGCTTTAATATTGACTTAAAGCATTGAAAGTACAAATTGAAATTTTAGAAGTTACCTTTTCATAGTTGTCCCATATGTCTTTCTCAACTACGATGCGTTTGTTCACATCATCCCACCTGAAGCCGCTAAGGCTAATAACATCAACAATTTTTGCCCACGTTACTTTCCAATACTTCACCTTCGAGTCAATGTGGGGGTTAGCCTTAAGATCGGTCCCCGGTAGGAACTTCTCCAACTCTTTCTCCACGTGGTTGAAAAAACCACATTTGAAGCCATTTTCGGCTCTCCACTTGTCCCCCAGCAACTCATTCACAATGCACTTGATTAGTGCATTTTCCTCCTTATTCCTCCAATTCCTACGTTTTCCCTTTATAGGTGCTTTCACTTCTTCGACTTCATTGTCCATTGCTACAAATACATTGTTTAAGTTGAATATACGAATGTAAAAGTACGACCTCACACATTAAGAATTACATTGGGAAATAGATTGGTACGTTAAACGTTTTTCAATGTCAAATGATACAAAGGAAATGCTACGTCCCAAGTTATTCAAACACAAATTACAAAGGAAATGCTACGTTACAAGTTATTCAAACACAAACATTACAAACATGTTCCAAACATTAGAATTACAATGTCATCAGAAATTTGACAGACTAATGGTTATACAACATATTTGAGTCTTGTCCCCCACCATTGGCTAACCAATGGTTATACATGGCCGCAGCTAGCGCATCCCTCCCCGCAGTCCACTCATTCGAAGAATCTACATTACCAATGTGATCATCATCATCAGGGACATCGTTGACAGGATCTCGTTCCCATGCGGAGTATTCTTGTTCAATGGGATCGTTGGGTATCTCTCTCTTAATTAGGTTATGGAGAAGACAACATGCTGTCACAATACGAGTTTGAGTCCTTATGGGGTAATAGGAGGCTGATCTCAAAATTGCAAACCGCATCTTAAGAACCCCAAAGCTCCTCTCAATTACATTCCTAGCAGCAGAGTGCTTCATGTTGAAGTACTCTTCTTTGCTCATTGGCATATGACCTTGCCTCCAGATGTTAATGTGATACCATTGGCCACAGTATGGTGCTAGAAAACCATTCCCATTTGTGTAACCAGCATCGACAAGATAATAATGTCCTGTTTGCAATGAGAGATAAGAGAATAACTTAGGAAATGGATAGCTAATGGTAATGGAGCGAAGGGAAACATTAACTTAGGATATGGAACATACCATGGGGGACTATGAGACCCTCGGGTCTTTCAATGGCGTTCTGAAGGATTCTAGAGTCAGTGACCGACCTTTCCCAACCAGACAAGATATAGACAAATTTAAGGTCTCTTGTACAAACACCTAAAACATTTGTAGCAATCTCACCCTTCCTTGACCTATATCGTGCCCTATCAACAGCTGGGGGATTAACTGGCACGTAGGTTCCATCCAATGCCCCAAGACAATTCTAACAAATGTTGGGAAGAGTATTAAAAAATAAAATATGGCCAAATAGAGGGAATATTTAAATAGGAAGAAGTCAAAGAATGTAAAAGCACGAGTGTACCTGAAACCAACTCCATCTACTATCTTCGTAGTTAGGAGGTACAGGCTCAGGCGTTACCAAGAGCATGTTGTAAATGCGCAAGACAGCTAGGAGTACATCATTGAAATGCCTACTTACTGTCTCGATAGATCTCCAAAAGTCATATTTCGTACGCCTTTGCTTTGTATGGTGACCAAGGACCCACAAGAAAATTGCTACCCTCTCTTCCAGACATACGTTGCGTGAGTCCCCTAACCCAACACCTTGGACTAAACAGCACAATCTTAAAAAAGTATGCATATTCACCCTCAATTGGTCGTGGCAGTCAACTTCATTACCCCTTACAAGTCTGTTGATATTATTTACGTGTGTCTGGTAAAAGTTTGGATTCGGAGACAACTCGTGACGAGGAGGTTGTTGGCGCGACGTGGACATGATGAAGAGGTAGAAGCGAAACATAGCTATTGCATTAGTAATAAAGACATGTAATGCCATGACTGCCTCTTGCTCTTCTCTTCTCCTCATTTGTTTTCTATTTAATCTTGGCATCCTAAAAAATGCTAACAAGGGTTTCATCAATTAAACGCTAACATATAAGACCAAAGCCAAGCCAACTGGCTTCTCTCTGGTAATTACTATGTATTTGCATGTATGAAGGAGACTGAATGAGGCATGGATTTTTTCTTTTTACTCAACCACCAAAAAAGGACAACATGCATGTTTTCTGGTAAGGAAAAAAAATAAGACAACAGTCTCTTCAAATATTGAGCATTACAGCATCCTAATTGGTATAATTTCATCATAGACCAGTCTCTTATATACTGAAATAGGTGCCAGAAGAAAACTAATTAGCAGAAGCAATCTAGTTAAACTTAAATTTCAGATCCTTTAATGTTTAATTACAATGCCCAAAGCATTAATTTTATTAGTAGAAGTTAAAAAGGTAGACAACAGATGGGAAAATCTCAAAAATCTCATACGAAAACTTGTTTAGCTGTACCCAGTTCAATATGTAAGTTTGGATGCACAAAAAAAATAAAATCAAACATGTTAGATGAAATTGTCATATGTATGTCTTAACACATTACACGTTATGTTTCGAAAACCCATGTGAGGAAGCAGCACACATTACATTTTTTTTTGGGAATATTGACTTTTATTAAGAAACCAAACAAAATAGATCAAGGAGATAACCTTGAAATTACAAATAAGAAACCCAAGATAGACAAAACAAAACAAAAACCAGAGACCCTAAACAAGGGATACACCATATCCTCTAGAAGCCAAAGCCTTAACACCAAAGCCTAAAACTGGAGCACATACAGAGGAATACCCCAATCCCCACAAAGATGCACATTTTCAGCAGAAAGCATGCCAAGAAAGCATGCATTACGTATCCATATTGACGCCTGTTCTTAAGTACTTGTTGTCATGAGCATCATGGGTCTATCTTTATGGGTTTAGAAAAGGTTTGATGCTGTCATAAGATACACGAAAGATGAAAATAAAACGGCCTTCTTCAAAAACAAAGAAATAATAGGACTTGCGGCACGTTAAGTGTATTTTACAGGTGGTATTAACTTCTAAATGCTACTTTCTAACTTCTAAGATTCCAATTACATTTATTTTCAGAACACTAAAATGCTTCTGTACACAGCAGCTATAACATCAACAAATATATCCTATCAATCCACATCCTCGATCTTGTGTGGCTGGGAGTGGGACTAGCCATGTGAGAGAAGGACCGTTGCTTCCTCAACCAACAAGAGCCAATTGAAAAAAATATACCATATTGAACATAGCATGACATGCAAAATCATGCACTAGCAAAAGTATTTGAGTGTACTTAACACAAACTGATACCCACTAGGTGGGTACTGGCGTCTATATAGTAGCACATATGGATTGGGCAAAGAGTCAGAAAACACAAATTGGACAAAAAATATTTTTCATTTTCCCTAATAAAGCACATTATTATTTACATATGAAAAAGAAGTGACTACAACTAACCTATTAACTGATCAATGGTACAAGCTTGAAGTGGTTCTATTGCCTATTGGGTTTACCTTCATGTCACTGTCACTGTTTCAACATCAACTCTTGGTTTTCCATTCTTTTGTGGTCTAGAATATTTTCCCCTTATAAAAGGGGATAATCGTATGACAGGAACCCTTACTAAAATGTTCATAGAAACCCAGAACGACGATTTGGAAAAGCAACAAAGAGGCTGTGCCATTTATTTAACCATTTATTTAACCATTTATTCATCAAAACCTTAACTTCACACATATGCACTGTAACTTGTGGTGAACACGGTGGACGGGTTCAATCGGAAGAATGGGGCGAGAGAGAGACAAGGGGGTTTAACACACAAATCGTACGTACACAAATCGCAAGTACAGTACACAAATCCATGGAGTAAACACACAAATCTCTGGTACAGTCAAAACTCACACATCAATATACTCGAAAATCAGCAAAAAAATAATCACATACACATTAATCGGTTAATCGAACCTTTTACCTGAGTTAATCGAAGCTCAAATCGGTTGCACTCACCAAATCGCCACCAAATCGTCTCTGCTCGTCGAACGAAACAAAAAATGGAGGGCGGCAAAAATGGGAAGCTGGGGATGAGAGAAGGGGGATAAGGAGGGGTTGAATCGTCAAGTTTCAAGGGGTATTAGGGGGGATAAATTATGGGGACCTCAAACCCTATCCATAGATAATACCGGCAATTCCCCCCTTCTCCGGTCTTAGCGAAGAAGAGGCGTTAACGAAGACCGCCCCCCCCCCCTCCTCTCGGCTTCCCAAACAAGGGTAACGAGAGGGGCCCAGGGTGTTAGAAGGGGTGAAACTTAATCCCCCTGGCTAATAACGCATCCAAACGGGGCCTTAATGTCATAATACTATTAGGTCTATATGCTCATTAATAAAATACCTACTGGACACACTTTTTTTACCTTCTAATTACGGAGTTACAATTCTTTGTTGGACCTAGGCATTCCAATTCCACCATAAAAGTATGAAGGAAAGAAGTCGCATACATTTAACAAGCAAAAGGCTTAGAAACAGAAGTACAGAACTTCTAAATTGAAGATGTGTTAGAAAGATTTCAAGAGTAACGAGCATGTATTTTCCCATCACTTTGATACACTGCGAGCTTTCTTACGCGCTACATTTACAGTTTATATGAAAATCCAACTTTCAACGACAATACAGGCAAATGGGAGAACTCAAAGATTTGAAGAAAGAAGAGGTTTCTTTAAGTGGACTTTGCTAAGCCCACCATCATTTCTCATCTAAGGAAGCAGGAATGGCGGGTGAAAAATCTGCCCCTTTGGAATTCGCTTCTCCCTCAACCTTATGGTCATCTTTAACCGCCAACAGGACGAGAGCCGCCAACAATGGATAGCTCACTGTAATCATTACCCAATTCGCAATCAGCTGGTTCAAATATGGCACCTTGTGTGAATCAACTTGCCAAGAAACTGCAGCCCCCCCACTCTGCACTCCCTTATAGAATCCGGTATACCTACGCCATGTAACCAAACATCAAGAGTTAAACAGGAAAAATCACATAGTACTACATGACTACCCCGTTAAACTAGTATTTTGGTAGAAAAAAAAAACTACGATCAAAATCTATAGGACTAACTGCAATGAAAAAAAAGCACCCACCATCAAGAGTTTCATACGCCATGAGCAAACGACTATATGATAAAATCTTTATCACAACAACAATTGTTACCTGCTGAGGGTCTCAGAATCGTCGGCTAATGCTCCAATGACCCAGTAAATCATGCTCTGGAACATGGCATCCAGTAACCCATATGAGAAATACAAGACGAATGGCCCCGCAAAAGCAGACCCAGAGTCCTTGAAATCAAGCCGCATCGGCTTATCATTGCGAGAGTACCTGAGCTGATTTGCAAGTCCACCACCCCAAACCCCAGTCCCAAGCAAGGCAACAACTCCAATCCCCACAAGTCCCCTCATCTTTCTGCTCTTAAAACTAAAATCCATTAGGTACCCTATCATCACAGAGCCAATCATCTGGGCACCCCAGTAGAACACATTGTTTAACCCTCTAGTTCTTAAATCGAACAAAGCACCATTCACGTTATTAAACTGGTAGCTGTAGAAGAAGTTACCAGCCCAGGCCGCGGGGACCATCAAAAGCATCTTCCAATTGAGAAACAATTTCAAGATTTCAACAGCTTCGACTGATACGCTGGAGTACTTGATGTTAGTGCAACTGGACCCATCGTCTCGGACGACCTTCCTCGGGTGGAGTATGGCTAGTGTAAGAACAGTACCTATCGACATGAAAACAATGAACAGTACCTATGTTAACTTTCTTTTTTTTGTTTAACGATCATAATTTGGTAACTATATTTTAGGCACAATGCGATGAATTACCAATATATTGGTATAATGTGCTCTGTTTGTCATGTACTTAGCACATTCTACAAATGCAATAATGACACAGCATGGTCACCAAAATCTGAGCAATTTTGTTCACTAACTTGGGGTATTTTTTTTTAATCATCAGAAAATGCCAAAAGGGCTAAGGTGGAATATGTTGCGCGTTCTAAATCGTTAATCAAAACAACTTATTATCCATAAACTAATTTGTTAAGGAACTACACAAAATTTAACTCAATCGAGTATCGGTAAATACTTGATTGAAAGAGCGTATATTGGGTTTATTTATAAACGGTTCGATTCCCCAATTAGAACCTGCAACATATCTTACTGAATGCGGTTAATTAGAACCTGCAACATATCTTACTGAATGCAGTTACTGTAGGGGTGCAAATGAGCCGAGTCAAGTTTTGTTGTGTTCGAGCTCGGCGTGTCTATTAAATGAGCCTAAAAATCGAGCTCGAGCTTGGCTCGGTCATAAACGAGCCGAGCCAAGCTTTTGAGTGTTGAGCTCGGCTTGTTTTCTGAACGAGCTTAAAACTCAAGCTGCTCGATCTGCAGCCCTAACTGGTCAGTTACGAGCGGGAGGCGAGGGGCAGCGTGCTGCTGTCCCGGGTATCCGGACCCACTCCGGTCTCGCTCTGATGATCAAAAATGTTCATTTTGTAGAGCTCGTCGAGTAGAATAACTATTCAAAAAATCAGCTTAATTGGATATTATTAAGTACCTGATCGGAACCTTTTTATCTTAAAAAGAATGGATCCGAAACACTGGATCAAATCCACTGTAACCCATGGACCGAGAGTTATATAGTCTCCGATCAGGTACTTAATGATATCCAATTAAACTGATTTTTTGCATAGTATTCTAGTTGACAAGCTCTACAAAGTAAACGTTTTCGATCATCGAAGTAAGACCGGAGTGGGCCCGAAAATCCGAAACAGCAGCAGGCCCCCGCCTCCGTTACGAGCCCTCAACAAACTTGCTCCCCAAAACGTACACGTAGTTACAATTAGCATAGCATTACTCTTTTTCAATGAATTAATAACAAAAAAAAGTACCTATGGACATGAAAACCATGAACCCGATATAAGTGCCGTCGTTGACGGAGGCGGCCTTGTCGCCTCTGCTGTAATTCAGAATGAGAGGGATTAATCCACCGATAACACCACCCAAATTGAAAATGCTCCAGAACAGAGAGATATAAATGCCCTTTCGATCGGGCGGCGGGTAGGACGTCATTATCGCGCCTTGGCCGGCCCAGAGGAGTCCGGCGCCGACGCCGAGGATCGTGCCGGCGACGATGGCGAAGGACTGGTGCTGGTAGTGATTATAGTACAGTAACGAGCCGGCATAGGGGACGTAGGTGGAGCAGCCGGCGAAGAGGGTGGCCCGCGGGCCGAGGATGTTATAGATCCCGCCGCCGAGCACGCCGAAGACGGCGAAGGTGGTGTAGAGGGCGGTGTTGGCGTTGTTGGCCGCCGTGGGGTCTACCTGCCCCCCGCCGCCCATTCCGGATAGGGCGCCGTACATGCCCGGGCAACAGAAACAGACTAGCCCGATGAGGATGACTTGAACCAGAGGCGAGTTGTATCGGAATAAGGAAGGAGACGGTTTCGCCATGATTGGTTTTCCCCCCGTTTCTTCATCCATTATTGATGAAGAGAGAGAGAAAGAGAGAGAGAGAGAGACTAGTATAGGTTGATGGGGGCAGAATTTTGGGAGGAGTGAAGTGAAGAATTTAAGGAGGTGAACGTTGACAGACTAGGGCCAGAAAGAATTGAGAATAACGAGCATGTATTTCCAATGAATCCAGCAAACTGCCAAACTTTGATACACTGTGATTTACAACGCACTACATTTGCAGTTCATATAAATAATTCAACTACGGGCAAATACGGAAGAAGAAAGGACAGGTGTTTTAAATGCACTTCCGACGCCCACCATCAGTTTCATCTTTGAAAGCAGGAAGGAATGGCTGGTGAAAAATTCGCCCCTTTGGAATTCCCTTCTCCCTCAACCTTATCGTAATCTTTAACCGCCAATAGGACGAGAACCACCAACAATGGATAGCTCACTGTAGTCATCACCCAATTCGCAATCAGCTGGTTCAAAAATGGCACCTTGTGCACATCAACTTGCCAAGCAACGGCTCCCCCCGCACTTTGCACTCCCTTATAGAATCCGGTATACCTACACCATATAACCAAACATCAAGAGTTAAATAAGTACAAGCAAATACAATATGACTAACCCTTAATTAGTACTTTGATTAAAAAAAATTACGATCACCATCAAGAGTTAATAAACCACGAGCAAACGACTATATGATAAACCCTTCATGAGTTTGTGCAGTAATGGTGGAAAATGGTGATCAAAGAACCTGCTAAGGGTCTCAGAATCGTCGGCTAATGCTCCAATGACTCAGTAAATCATGCTCTGGAACACGGCATCCAGTAACCCAAAAGAGAAATACAAGAAGAACGGCCCCGCAAAAGCAGACCCAGATTCCTTGAAATCAAGCCTCGTCGGCATCTGATTGCGAGAGTACCCGAGTTGATTAACAAGTCCACCAGCCCAAATCCCAGTCCCAAGCAAAGCAACAACCCCAATCCCCACAAGTCCCCTCATCCTTCTGCTCTTAAAACTGAAGTCCATTAGATACCCAATCATCACAGACCCAAACATTTGGGCACCCCAATAGAACACATTGTTTAACCCTCTAGTCCTCAAATTGAACAAAACCCCATTCACATTATTAAACTGGTAGGTGTAGAAGAAGTTACTAGCCCATGCCGCGGGAACCATCAATAGCATCTTCCAATTCAAAAACAACTTTAGAATCTGAACAATTTCGATAGATACACTGGAGTACTTGATGTTAGTGCAACTAGACCCATCATCTCGAACCACTTTACTCGGGTGGAGAATGGCTAGCGTAAGAACAGTACCTATCGACATGAAAACCATGAACAGTACCTATGTTAGTTCTTTTTCTATAACGCCCCCAACATACTGATGGGTTGTTGAGCGCATTCTATGAGTGTCTCCAGTGAGAGTTGCGAATTAATTTAGATAATACATGTCATTTTAATACTCCAATGGGCTCTATAAATAGTCTCCTTCTTATCAAAACTTTGTAAAGAGTCTGGTCATAAATCTAGCAACCCACATAGGAGCCAAGAGTGAGATCGAACAAGAGAGTGGATGAACACTTTATTTTCTTATAAATAGATATCTATACATTATAAACACAATAGTTTGGCTATTGTATTGAAGCACATCATTCACTCCTAAACGAACAATTCTTTAATTAGCGATTCTTATAACACAAATTGGTCACTCTCATGTCCTCCTTAGAATTTATTTTAGGAGCCATTTATGACGAGTGCACTAAAAATGCTACCGATGCAATGGTGAAACATAACCTTATCACCAAAATGAAGTTCCAAATATGAAAAACATAGCATTGCTTAATTTTGTTTCACCCATAATGTGGTTGCCAAATACTATTGAAAACATATAGCATTGCTTCACCAAAATCGAGTCACCAAATATGACCAACATAGCATTGCTCTTTTCATCTAACGAATTAACTCACCACAAAGAGGAAAAAAGAACACTACCTATAGACATGAAAACCATGAACCCCAAATAAGTCCCGTTGCTGACGGAGGCCGCGGCCTCACCACGGTTGTAATTCAGAATAAATGGGATTAAACCACCAATAACACCACCCATATTGAAAATGCTCCAGAACAGGGATATATACGTCCCCTTTCGATCGGGCGGAGGGTACGACGTCAACATGGCGCCCTGGCCTGCCCAGAGTAGCCCGGCGCCGGCTCCGAGCAGCGCGCCGGCGACTATGACAAAGAACTGGTTCTGATAGCTGTTGTAGTAGAGAAAAGATCCAGCGTAAAGGACGTAGGAGGAGCAGCCGGCGAAGAGGGTGGCGCGTGGGCCGAGGACGTTGTAGATCCCGCCGCCGAGCACGCCGAAGATGGCGAGCGTGGTGTAGAGGGCGGTGTTGGCTTTGTTGGCGGCCGTGGGGTCCACTTGGCCTCCGCCACCCATTCCGGAGAGGGCATTGAACATGCCGGGGCCGCAGAAACAGACTAGTCCGATGAGGAGTACTTGGGCCAGGGGGGAATTGTACCTGAGTAAGGAAGAAGAAGAAGATGGTTTCGGCATCATTGGTTGCTCTTCCCCTGTCAGTTCATCCATTTCTGCATCCATTATGTGATGCGAGAGAGAGAGAGAGAGAGAGAGAGAGAGAGAGATCGGCTGGTGGGATGAAGAGGGTGGACTTTTTGGGAGGAGCGAAGTCGTCGTAGGGCAAGTATTCCCGCCTCCCAGGTTCCAGTCTTCCGATCCGAAAAGGAAATGGGGCGGGCTGTATTTGATTTCTGTCAACTGATCCGATCCCGATTAGTACATTTTGCACCTCTAGCCTTTACACTAGTGTTACTTTTGCCTCTTACATTCTGGATTTCACTTGTCAAGCTCTCACACTTTCGGTTAAGTGCCAATATCCCAATTGCCAATAAATTTTGTTAGTTTTCGTTAAAAAAAAAAAAACACCAAATCAGTGGTATTAGATTCAAATGATTTCACAATCATGAAAACTTGGAAATTGATACCACATTTGCTGGATCTTGGATTTGGAAAGAAAAAAAAGGTATATTTCTCTCCACAAGTTTAGAAATATAATTCTCGGGTGGCCATGTACAGTCTTTCTTTTTTGTGAACCAAAAAAAAAATATCCGTATTTTTTTGTACGTTTTGTTACATTCCCCCCTGAATATACATTTAATGTCATATACTATTAGGTCTATATGCTCATTAATAAAATACCAACTGGACACACTTTTTACCTTCTAATTACGGAGTTTCAATTCTTTGTTGGCACTAGGTATTCCAATTCCACAATAAAAGTATGAAGGAAAGAAGTCGCATACATTTAACAAGCAAAAGGCTTAGAAACAGAAGTACAGAACTTATAAATTGAAGATTTGTTAGAAAGATTTCAAGAGTAACGAGCATGTATTTTCCAATCACTTTGATACACTGCGATCTTTCTTACGCGCTACATTTACAGTTTATATGAAAATCTAACTTTCAACGACAATACAGGCAAATGGGAGAACTCAAAGACGAGAAGAAAGAATAGGTTTCTTTAAGTGGACTTGCTAAGCCCACCATCATTTCTCATCTACGGAAGCAGGAATGGCGGGTGAAAAATCTGCCCCTTTGGAATTCGCTTCTCCCTCAACCTTATGGTCATCTTTAACCGCCAACAGGACGAGAGCCGCCAACAATGGATAGCTAACTGTAGTCATTACCCAATTCGCAATCAGCTGGTTCAAATATGGCACCTTGTGTGAATCAACTTGCCAAGCAACTGCTCCCCCCGCACTCTGCACTCCCTTATAGAATCCGGTATACCTACGCCATGTAACCAAACATCAAGAGTTAAACAGGTACAATCAAATAGTACTATATGACTACCCCGTTAAACTAGTATTTTGGTAGAAAAAAAAACTACGATCAAAATCTATAGGACTAACTGCAATGAAAAAAAGCACCCACCATCGAGAGTTTCATACACCATGAGCAAACGACTATATGATAAAATCTTTATCACAACAACAATTGTTACCTGCTGAGGGTCTCAGAATCGTCGGCTAATGCTCCAATGACCCAGTAAATCATGCTCTGGAACATGGCATCCAGTAACCCATATGAGAAATACAAGACGAATGGCCCCGCAAAAGCAGACCCAGAGTCCTTGAAATCAAGCAGCGTCGGCTTATCACTGCGAGAGTACCTGAGCTGATTTGCAAGTCCACCACCCCAGATCCCAGTCCCAAGCAAGGCAACAACTCCAATCCCCACAAGTCCCCTCATCCTTCTGCTCTTGAAACTGAAGTCCATTAGGTACCCTATCATCACAGACCCAATCATCTGGGCACCCCAGTAGAACACATTGTTTAACCCTCTAGTTCTTAAATCGAACAAAGCACCATTCACGTTATTAAACTGGTAGCTGTAGAAGAAGTTACTAGCCCAAGCCGCGGGGACCATCAAAAGCATCTTCCAATTGAGAAACAGTTTCAAGATTTCAACAGCTTCGACTGATACGCTGGAGTATTTGATGTTAGTGCAACTGGACCCATCGTCTCGAACGACCTTCCTCGGGTGGAGTATGGCTAGTGTAAGAATAGTACCTATTGACATGAAAACAATGAACAGTACCTATGTTAACTTTCTTTTTTTGGTTTAATGATCATAATTGGTAACTATATTTTAGGCACAATGCGATGAATTACCAATATATTGGTATAATGTGCTATGTTTGTCATGTACTTGGCACATTGTACAAATGCAATAATGACACAGCATGGTCACCAAAATCTGAGCAATTTTGTACTAACTCGGGGTATTTTTTTTAATCGTCTGAAAATGCCCAAAGGGCTAAGGTGGAATATGTTGCGCGTTCTAAATCGTTAATCAAGGCAACTTATTATCCATAAACTAATTTGCTAAGGCACTACACAAAATTTAACTCAATCGAGTATCGGTAAATACTTGATTGAAAGAGTGTAATTATTGGGTTTATTTATAAACGGTTCGATTCCCCAATTAGAACCTGCAACATATCTTACTGAATGCGGTTACTGTAGGGATGCAAATGAGCCGAGTCAAGCTTTGTTGTGTTCGAGCTCGGCGTATTTATTAAATGAGCCCAAAACTCGAGTTCGATCTTGGCTCGGTCATAAACGAGCTGAGCCAAGCTTTTGAATGTTGAGCTCGGCTCGTTTTCTGAACGAGCTTAAAACTCAAGCTGCTCGATTTGCAGCCCTAACTGGTCAGTTACAAGCCCTCAACAAACTTGCTTCCCAAAACGTATACGAAGTTACAATTAGCATAGCATTACTCTTTTTCAATGAATTAATAACAAACAAAAAAAAGTACCTATGGACATGAAAACCATGAACCCGATATAAGTGCCGTCGTTGACGGAGGCGGCGTTTTCACCTCTGTTGTAATTTAGAATGAAAGGGATTAATCCACCGATAACACCACCCAAATTGAAAATGCTCCAGAACAGAGAGATATAAATGCCCTTTCGATCTGGCGGCGGGTAGGACGTCATCATCGCGCCTTGGCCGGCCCAGAGGAGTCCGGCGCCGACGCCGAGGATCGCGCCGGCGACGATGGCGAAGGACTGGTGCTGGTAGTGATTATAGTACAGGAACGAGCCGGCGTAGAGGACGTAGGTGGAGCAGCCGGCGAAGAGGGTGGCCCGCGGGCCGAGGATGTTGTAGATCCCGCCGCCGAGCACGCCGAAGACGGCGAAGGTGGTGTAGAGGGCGGTGTTGGCGTTGTTGGCCGCCGTGGGATCCACCTGCCCCCCGCCACCCATTCCGGATAGGGCGTTGAACATGCCCGGGCAACAGAAACAGACTAGCCCGATGAGGATGACTTGAACCAGAGGCGAGTTGTATCGGAATAAGGAAGGAGACGGTTTCGCCATGATTGGTTTTCCCCCCGTTTCTTCATCCATTATTGATGAAGAGAGAGAGAGAGAGAGAGAGAGAAACTAGTATAGATTGATAGGGGTGGAATTTTGAGTGAAGTGAAGAATTTTAAGGAGGGGAACGTTGACAGACTAGGGGCCTTTTTGCCTTTTTGGCTAAATACTAAATTAAAAGAACATGTAATGTCACTTTTTAAATTTATAATGTTACCGCTAAAAAAATTGCGGTTATCGTGATATTATCAATTTTTTTATGGAATTGATTTTATAATTCTCTTGGAAAATGTTATTATAAATTTGGAAAGTAACATTATCAATGACCTAAATTAACTGTTTATTATTTTTGCTCGTGCTAAAAAAATGCATTTGTCAGTTTTTCGTCAATTTTTTTTAGATTATTGCTTCGTTATGGCGTGAGGAATCTAAAAATATAAAATTACTATCGGAATTCAATTTTTTGAATAAAGACAAAAATAAGTTAATTTTTGTCTTCATTCAAAAAAATTAAATTTAAACCATAATTTTTTACTTTCTCGATTCTTCTAGTTGAGTTAAACCAATAATTCACAAAAACTTAACATAAAACTAATAAATGCAAAAAAAAATCACTTATTTAGTCAAAAAGACCCTAGTATAGGTCCTTATCCTATAGGACCATAGGCGTATGCGTTCGGCTCGCAATTGGGTGAAAAGTAAGTAATTTGTTAGGTATTGTTTTGCTTAATCAAATGTCTAAGACTGCAGTGATATGGTATTAAATAATACTGGTCGTTATGTAATCAAGAAGATCAAAAAGAGAATCTAATAAAAAATAATAATAATAAAAGGAACGAACATCTCTACCAATATGTTTGTGGACCAGAAAAAGGCTCAGAAATCGCCAAAATTGAACCAATCCGGGGGGGCGTGAACACTGGACGGGATCTCAGTCCCACGCGGACAGACTTGTATATATCCAACAGAAATGATATTCACACAATTGTTGTGTATGTGATGTAACAAATTCTAACCATTCAGATATATTTGGACGTTTTAAATTTTACAAAAATTCTTTCAATGAAAAGTTTAGCTCTTCCAAGAAAAAGTTTGAACGAATATTGACCATTTATTACAACAATTGACGGATGGAGATTGGTTGTGTTTGATGTTTTGCATAACCGTTGTGCATGTAGCATCTTATTATATGTCCAATTCAAATTGGATCCGCGTAGTGACTGTTTTTTTACAACAATGCTACTTACACAACGATCTAAACACAACAATTTACACAACCTCTCACATACATGTGGGGCTCACACATAGTAGTGTGTGTGGAGTTCACATATATGTGTGATGTTGTGTTTGGTATTGTATTTGAATTGTTGTGTGAGTATTATTTTTGATTTTTTTACTCATCCCTGCTCGAAGTAGTACCTAAGCCAAGGTTCGAAAAAAAGTGGTGCTACAATCACAAACAAATACACACACAAAATTCTCTCACATTAAAATGTAGTATTGTCGAAAAAATGTCCAACGTGCGAAAGCCATACAAATCTCTAGTGTCAAGCGTGGCCGCCAAAGCACACGTAAGTGAGAAATTTTTCAGTGCTGGGTGGATACCACATGGTGCATGCTCGGCACATTCAGACCGTCTATTTCGGTTTTGAACTCTTGGATTTGGAGAGAGAAAGTGGTGAAATGAGAGGAGATTGAGTATTTCAATTTAGATCGTCCAATAAATTTTTAAACGGTCCAGATGAACTGTTTGAATACCACGTGGGCACGGCCACGCGGTACCCAAAAATTTATCGACGTAAGGGGATACGTAATGGATCTACCAGATCAGATGATGGATCCACCAAATCACACGTTCCGAGCAAGCAGAATAGCAGATGATGATGCGGCAGTCAAACAAGTGGGAACCTGTCGATAAAATAAAAACAAAAACAATTGTGAACCAGCGAATGCGCTCTTAGAGCATCTGCACCACTCTTGCTCATAGTTCTGAATACCGTTTCGGACAGGGTACCGGTTTTCTCACTGGTACGGTACGTACCGATACCGGTCAGGTACCGGGTACCGTTTCGGATTTACCGCAATTACAATATATATAATAATTATATATAATTATAATTCAAAAAAATCTCTCATACCATACAATTCATCATAAAAATACCTCTAGTCCCACATTGCTTAGTTACAAAACTTTTTTTCACTTTAAATGACTTTGCACACTAGAGACCTTGTGAATGAGGAGCTAATGAGAGGTCTCGCGCGCTCAGGAAAATGTGCCGTGGCCGAAGTCAATTTCTAAAAATTGATTCGGAAACCAATTAACCGGGTGCGCGTCACGGGTAATTCGCGCGCAGGGGGGAGTGCAAATCCGGGATTTGAGCCTCGCGCACGTACTATGATTAAGCCCATGTTTTGCTAAAATTTTGAAAAACGTTTTTTAATTTTTTTGGAGAGATAACCCAGGAAAAAGAAAAAAAAAGGTTCCTGGAAAATTTTTTTTTTTACCAGATTAACGGCAAAAAAATTTTTTTTGACCAGATTAACGCTAAAAAAAAAAAAAAAAACCTGCATTTCGGCCGGAATTTCCGGTATCCCGATACCGGCCGGTATTCCCCGAAAAGTCCGGTAAGGACCGGTATTGAGACCGGTACGAAATTGGGGGGTTAGAGTACCGGTTTTTCTTCAAAACGGTACGTACCGGCCGGTACCGGCCGGTACGGAACGGTATCCATAACTATGCTCTTGCTACTCCTCTTGTTATGCTACAGTGGCGAGCATTTCTTAGAAAAGTCAGCAGCATCAGCCTCTTGACTTTGATCGTTACTTTGCAAAGATCTAACTTTGCTACAGTCCGTCGCTACAGGAGGCGAGAAACTATTCATAAGTTATTTCAATATTTTATTGTTTTAATTGTAATCTTGTTACTTGTTCCCACTTTTTCTTATTAACTTGTCCCCACTTATTCTTATAATTGAATTTATACTCTACAGAATCTTAAATAAAGAATAGATATTTAATTTTGAGAGCTTTAGAGATAAAAATTAATTACGATCCTTTAGTATAATATGATCAGAAAAATAAGATTTTTATACCGGTTTAAACAAATTGAAAATTGAAGTATTTAATTTTTTTAGACTGTTTATATATTTAAAAATATAGTTAAAAACGACAATGGAGTATATTTAAAAATAAGATCTTTATACTGGTTTAACCATATTTTAATATATAAACCGTATTAAGGATGAACGAGTTGGAAAAAAAATGTTCAAAATGAAAATAAAGTGTGAACAAAAGTATGAATATTTAATTGAGTAGAGAATGAAAGTAAAGAGTCTGATGCAGTGGACATTGTAAAAATGGCTAGCTAAAGTAATAAAGTGAATTTTTAAGATATAATTTGGTCCAAAAGTTGAAGAGTTTTGTGCGGATGCCCTTAGGCATCCACATCTCACTCTTTACTCCCCTCTGAAAACTAAAATAGAGAGGAAAGACAAAGAAATGGCACTGCGTCAGCCTCGTTTGGGAAATTCGGTAATCTAACATTTGCTACTACAGTTTTTTGCTTCTCGCAGCGAGGGACTGTTCACCCAATTACCAGTATCTTAATGTTTTTGGTTTGAATTGAATTTTGTCTTCATCTGACATCTTGTTCCACGTCCCAATCTGATGACCAGAAAGTCTAGCCTTACCTCTAATTTTTACCCCACATTTTTATTGCACACGTGGGGATAATTTCGGGTTTCACAAAAATACAAAAAAATAATATATCCATAAATGTTTATGGGACCTTATAAAAAATCAGCTCTACCGTATACCGATAAGTATTTTCGAAATTTGTTTGGAAAAATGCTCAACTACTACGTTTTACCCTTACGAATCCATAAAAAATACTTACAGATATCATTTGGAGCTGATTTTTTACAGGGCCCCATAAAAAATTATTTTAAAAATTATGAATATTTTTTATATTTCTTGTGACCCAGAGTGAGCCCTAGCCACATGCATTCAGTAGAAATGTACGATAGCACTGTTGATCCAAACAGCCGGCTTGTTGGTTGCAATATTAATAAAGAATGTACAAATACGCAAAGAAAATATTATATTTATAGAACTTAGTTAGAATAGAGAGTCTGATGCAGTAAATATTTTAAAAGTGAATAGCTAAAATAATAAAGTGACTTTTCCCTCTCTAATTTGGTCCAAAATTTAGAAAGACTGGTACAGATGCTCTTAGAGCATGTACATAAGATGTTACGAGCAAGTTTATCGGCAAAGCTAAACTAGCTTTATAGCTATTTTAGCTCACAAAAGAGGAAAAATACCCCTACAGCAGAGTAAGTAAATACAAAGGTAAAATGTATTTTATGAACAGTGCTTCTCCATTTTTACCTCTCAACTGTTCATCAAATATATAAATTAAAACATTATTTTCTCTCTCATCTCTCCATCCCTCTCTCTTCCTTTTTTTTATAAAAAAAAAACTATACTTTGGTGCACTTTTGGAGAAAGAAAGAAAATATATTTTAATAGAAAATAGGTTAAATAGATAGTATTGGTGTAGTATTGAAAGAAATATGAGTATGTAAAATAAAAAATGTGCATTATTCATAAGTTTTTTTACTTAAGTATTGATAAACTTGCTCTAAGAGCAAGTACATTAGATGAGCTTAAATACATTTTTGCTATTTTACCTAAGAGAAACATAAAAAAAAAAAAGAGTTGTGCTATATGTACCAACCATGAGGGAGAGAAAATGTACCGATGGCCACCGGACGGCTGATCCGAGCCGTCCAAAAATTTTAAAAAATAAAACCGAGTGGGCCTACGCGAGAATCAATGGCATCCGAGGTGTGTAGGGTACTTGATCCGAGCACCCCTTTTTCGTGTATATACACGTATAGACAAATATACACGAAAAAGGGGTACTCGGATCAAGTACCCTACATACCTCGGATGCCATTGATTCTCGCGCGAGCCCACTCGGTTTTATTTTTTAAAATTTTTGGACGGCTCGGATCGGCCGTCCGGTGGCCGGAGATGGCCGTCCGGTGGCCGTCGGTACATTTTCCCTATGGTACCTGTCGGTACCAATAGGATTTCTGGAAAAAAAAATAGTCTCCACCAGATGAGCTAAAAGAGGAGCTAAAATGCATTTATGAATAGTTGTTCTCTATTTTTACCTATGCACTATTTATACTCCTTTCTTTTTTTATTATTTCTCTCTCCTCCCTCCTTTCTCCTCTCTTTAAACAATAAAGATAATAAAAAATGAGTGAAAAATATATAATTTAATTGGAGTTAGGTAAAATAGATAATATTGGCGTAGTGTTAAGAGAGATGTGAGTAGGTAAAAATAAAATAGTGCACTGTTGATCAGCATTTTTACATTTTCATTGGTGTACATGCTCTAAGAATAGATAATTGGATGTATTTAGGTACTTTACAGAGGCAAACCCAAAAAGATGAACTACACCAGTCTCTATAAAGCTTAGGTATATTACCTTTGGCCACCAAACCTCGCTTAATTTCCCAAGGCACTGTTCATCAACAATTGCTTACTTTATTATTATCCCACGATTGACTTTTTCTCTGTTCTCTATGCAATATTGCAGCTCAAACCCAGCAACTCTCTCTCTCTCTCTTCGTGAGGAGGCAGTAGAAGACAACGATCTACGAGGATGAAGTGTTAGACGAGTATCTGGAGGAGTTGAAAGAGTGTTCGGACTACTCTCGAGCTGAAAGGGTGTTTGGATCTAAAGAAGCTGAAACTGAACCAGAGGTTTCTTGACGAGCAACAGAAGTCGCGCAGGAGTTCGATGCGTGCTCGTCGATTCTTCAGGCAGTTTTCCGATCATGGGTTTGGGGTCAATTTGTGGTACTCAATTTGTAGGTTTGGGGTCAATTTGCGGGTTTGGGTTCAATTTTTGGTTTTATGTAGATGAGAGAGAGGGGGTAATGTTTTACAGTATTTTATAAGAATAGAGATGATAAAAAAGATGATTGGTGTAGGATTGAGAGATGTTTGAGTAGTTAAAAAAAAAGAAAAAGTGCACTATTGGTAGCTAAAATACATTTCTATTGTTGTACATGCTCTTAAAATTCCTTTTTCGGTTATCGCCTCTCTTTTTATATTTAGCTGCGTGTGTTCCACTAAATAAAATTAGTATTTATTTAAAAAATAAGTATTTAATTTTGAAATTAAAGGTAATGTATTGTGAGAGAATAACATGTCTCGTAAAGTGTGAAAGAAGTACTTAAAAAAATAAGAAGTTTAACAAAACGGGAAGATTATTTTTAAGTACTTAAAGAAGTATTTTTTAAGTACTTATTTTTCATTTTACGAGACAGATCATCCTCTCGCAATACATCATTTTTAACTCAAAAATAAATATTTATTTAAAAATTAATACACAATATTTGTGTAACTTTTATAATTGGGCCTTATGTTCCGACAAATTTTGAAAACCAAACTTTGTTTAATTTCGATTTGGAGGAAACTTTTTGAGGTATGAATCCAGAGAGTTATAGATAATAAAATTGAAGTAGTGATTGAAAAATTTATTGGGAACCACCTTATCTTACGTCAAGACAGCCGCGGTGACATAAAGAAAGGGCGCCGCTATTCGCAGCCCTCTATTTTCTCCCATAGGTTGTTAAAAATTTTCAATTATACTCGACAATTAGTTACCGAAATTGAAATATATTTTCAGCATCCAATTACTGAAATATAATATTTTTTTCAACAGCTATTTACCGAAAATGTATGTTCGGCAGTTATTTACCGAAAGTTGAACATATTTTCGACATGTAGTTACCGAAATATAATCTTGTTTTCAACAGCAATTTACCGAAATGTTATTTATGATTTTCAACAACCATTTACCGAAAATGTAGTAGGCTATGGGAGAAAATAAAAGGCTGCGAATAGCGGCGCTCTAAAGAAATGTGGATCTACAAAATTATCAGGTTTAGTTTAGTACTACTATATTCATGGAAAAATTACATTAAATCCCCTTTAACTACCACCCGGTCACATATTGTTCCATTAACTACAAAATTCAACACTTAACACCCTTTAATTACCATTTGCTGAAATCGCGTGGATGACGTTAACCGAAGCCTTGAAATTACCTTATTACCCAACCCAATCCCTCCACTGATAAACCCTACTAATCTCTCTCGCCTCCCCTCTGCAACTGCAAGAGGAAATCTAGCCGGCCACCTTAAAAATATCCTATCTCATCATCGAACCACTGAACCAAGCACCACCCCAATCATCTTAGCACCTACACCACTAGTTATCATCCTTGCACCACAGCCTACCAACTCTTCGCCACTAAAACTTATCGATCATAACCAAACGCTCACTACGGTCATAAACGATCGTCGAAACCCAACGCCGTCGAACTTGAGCATCTCCAGCAGCCTCCTCGGGTGAATTTGGAGGTTTTGCCGAGAAAAAAAATGCTCAAATCACAAACGCAACTGTCTCGCCATTACCTCTGGGGCGTTATCGTCACCTCTACTCGACGGCAACTTCTATCATCAGTGTCACTATAAGCAATCGTGGACAGCTCCGATCGGGAACAACTCTATGTCGGTTGGCTCTCCAATCATCAACAATTGTATACCTCGTCGCCATCTCCGATTGTTGGCTCCGGTGTTGAATTTTGGTGGGTTTTCAATTCTCGGTTTTCCGATTTCAGAGATGTAGTTTTCATTTGATTTCGTCCCTTTGAGAGAGAGGGAGAGGGGTGGTTTTCAATTTCAAGGTTTTAGTGTCGCAAGTTTGTGGGATTTTGGGTTTCAAGTCTGGGATTTTGGGATTGGTTTAGAGGAGGAGAGAACCGGTTTGTTTTTTGTTTTTTTAAAAGGTCAAAGAACTAGTTTTAATTGGGTAATTAGAGGAAGAAGAAAACAAGAGAGATGAGGGTAAAATCATCCAATATTTTAGGTCCAGTCATTTCGCACCACTTTCCGTCCAAATCCTTGACAGATCGCAAACGGTAGGCCTCATGTGTGCAGCGAATGGTAGTTAAAGAGGGTTAAGTGTTGAATTTTGTAGTTGAAGGCAGCAATGTGTGGCTGGTGATAATTAAAGGGGGGTTAATGTAATTTCCCCTGTATTCATCTATGCTAGCCGGCATTTTCTCAGGTTGATTAGCTCCAATCCAGTTGAGTTCCATGAGTGGACTCCGTATTACGTACGTAACAGTCAATTTTGATATCTGCATTGATACCTCAGACATAGTAAGGAGCAAATATGACCCCCCCATCCATACACAACACGATGCGCCAGATTTCTGTCTGAAGTTCGAGAAGTTTTTGGGTGCCAAGCGGGCGCCACACATATGGTATTCCGTCGACAATCTAAATCGTCCAAAAAAAAAAGAGGAGGTTCCAAACTTGATACAAGGCCGGGACATTTTGGAACGTGAACAGTTGTCATTGCTTTACTACTCCTAGTTGGTAGTTTACCCCTGTTCTTTGTTTAATAATGCAAACTCAGCCAAAGGGCTTATAGCCCAATGGTATTTTCTGGTCCTTTCTTTGTGTGAAGTTGAGGTTCAAGCCCCGTCAAGTGCGTTAGTGGTTTAAGGTTATGGACAACCTTTGAACCTTCTGTGGATCAACTATTTCCCTATCATCGCTAATGTATACGGTTTGAAAAAAAAATATGTGACCTCAAAAAGGAAAATAGCATTATTAATAATATGCCCGGCAATGCCCCGCCGCTGAGAAAATGAAATAAGAACATTTGAAAACAACAATGAAACCGAGAATTTAAAACTGAGAATCATAATTTTCGATGAAATATGATCATATCAAATTTATGTCCACTGCAATATAACCATGACATTTGAAAATAGTAAAATAAAAGAACCGACGTAGATAAAATAGAAAGAAAAATAAAAGAATACGGAGTGATATTTTAGTGAAGTTGAGTTTAGAAGAGGAAGTTTGGTGCAGTGCCCTTAATTATACTCCAGTACAGTGTAAGATTGATTAAAGCCCTTAATTATAGATGCTGATTCATTGCGACTCTCTATGTGATTTATACCATTTGTAACCACCGATGGTGATAGCCTGAATGGCAAAAGCCTCCTCTATTTCTAGGCAAGACTCAGGTTTGAGTCTTGTCAGTGGCAAGAAAATGAGAGATTTGTTCTCTTGCCATCTTGTACCTAGGTGGTGTTGTGGTGACGGTCTGTCCTCGCAGACAATAGTTATGGCTCGAATCAGACATTCTACAGTAGGTAGGGAGCCTGTATGGACACCCCCAAGGAGGGTTGCTACGCTTTAAACCCCTCCCAACATTTTTTCTGATTAAATTTTTTTTTTTATACCATTTGTTAATAAGGAGTTTTACCCGCACACGCAAATTAAATACACTCACAATAATTGTTGGTTCCATGGTCACTCGGTGAAGATCTGAACCCCGCAATTACTGTAGCCGTGAATTGGCATGTGCGCCTTGATTTTTTAATTCATAAGTTCTATTACCGTTAAACCTTTGTTTTTGAATGCTTAATCATTATAGTCAATGATATTCAAAAAAAAAAAAAAAAATCATTATAGTCAATGGAATAACGTCATTTTTCTAAATCGAGTCCTAGTTTTGTAACGTGATTTTGTAGTGCCTTTTGATGGGACCCTTTGAGATATCATCAGATCTGCAGGGTTTATTTTTTGTATTCAATAATCAGGTTCATTGGGTATTCTCAATTAGGATAAGACGTCATATCATTTATTATTTGAATAATACCCACCTTTCTTTTTTAAACGGTTTCTTGATCACGTACGTATCGATATCCGATCAACTTGATTTATATGCACAATAAAAAGCTCAACAACTTCTATAACAAATGCTTATTCATATAATGAAGATGGTATCCTAAAGGGCATTATCGAGGCACACTACAACCATGAAGTGCATTAGTGCACCATTAAAAATCCTAGTCTCCGATGCTTCATATACGCGCTCCAGTAATTCAAATCATTTCTAGGCTTTTTTTTTTTGGGCGTACAAGTTATAAACTACTTTATTAGCATTATCGAGGTTCACTACAACTGTGAAGTGCATTAGTGCACTATAAAATCCCTAGTCTCTGATGCTTCACATGCACGCTCCAGTAATTCAAATCATTTTTAAGTTTTCTTTTTCTGTTTTTTGGGCGTACAAGTTATAAACTACTCCTACTTTATTCTAATCTAAGGTGGTAGGAAATGACACTTTCCGGTCAAACTTGAACCCATAACCTTGTCATGGTAAAGGAACTAAGAAAGCACCTAACTACTGTCCTTTGTTCCAATCATTTCGAGTTTATTATGACGTCAAACTATCAAAGAATGGCAATACTTGTGCATTTTACAAAAAGGAAATTTTGATTTTTGATGTACTAGTCGCGCCTGTTCGGTTTAGATTTTGAGGGATATTTTTAAAAGTAACGGATAAAAAAAATAAGTAAAGTAAAGAAAATTTATTTGAGACTTATCCAGAGATTATGAGACCCTAAAAACGAACAAAGCCCGTTCCAAGCCCAGAGGTTACGAGGACCTCGGTACCGTCCATTCCAGTAGCGTTTGCCCAGTCCATCTCGTTGCAAAGGTTCTGGAGCCCAATTAGGAAACAGCATCACTGATTAGTGATTACACGAACCAGAAGAATATTACAGCCGCAAAATTCCAGGAAAATAAAAGACGGAGCTCCGAGAGGATAGAGCTCTCTCTCTCTCTCTCTCTCTCTCATACAGTTCGTAGAAGGCACATATCGTAATGCTTATTCATTCAGTTGCCTCTTGCAACTATTACATCCCCTTCTTCAATACCATCACTACTAGAATCACCATTAACGGAAGCAGTCGTAGGTGCAGTTTAGCCAAGTTCGAGAGCCGAGCCTTCCTGAAGAATTCCTCGCCTTTACTCCCAAAGGCCATCGATAAACCGTCAGTTGTTCACGACAGTCTCAGGCTTCTCGAATGGGACAAGCTCTGCGACTCCGTCGCTTCCTTCGCCGGCACTTCTTTCGGCAAACAAGCCACTAAGGTCCTCTCTCTCTCTCTCTCTCTCTCTCTCTCTCTCTCTCTCAATACACACACACAGATAGGGTGATGAAAGAGTCGAACGAACCGAGAGTAGGTGCTTGATCAAGCTTGGGAGTTTAAAAAATATGTTTGAGCTTAACTTGTTTATGAGACAAGCATCCGGGGACAGAACCTGGATTTCATATAGGAGGGGTCCTCAACATGAACAACAAAAGTTTATAATTTCAGGGTTCTAAACCTTTTTTTTTGCCAGGGATTAGGATGTTAGTTGTTACTATAAGTTATATTACTGCGAGGGTCTGGTCAACCTCCTGTCCATAGGATCTCACACACCAAAGGAGCGCTACACTTCCAAATACAAAACACTATATCCAGGGGCTTTTAACAACCAAAAACAACTAATAAAATCAGAGGGCCACCATGTGAAGTTTTAGTATTTATGGAAAAGAGTACTAGGTAATTATTGGGATTTCAAATTGGGGGTGGCCTTGGCCACCATAAGCCCAATACTAGTTCTGTCTTTGAGTCTATCTCAAACAAACTTCGATCAAATTGACCACGAGTTGATCTCGACCGTTTGAGCCTGGTTTGAAACCTTAGCAAGCTTCAGAAAAATGTTAAAGCTTACTAGCTTAGTCTGTTTCTGTTACAAACCGAGCTTGAACAAGTTATTAATGAGCGAACACAAGCTCGAACTCGAGTACCTTGGTTCATTTAGCAGCCCTATATATAGTACATGTATATTTTATGTGAATAAGGTATTTGTGATTAAGCACTATTTCTTTTACCTCTGGAGGCTCTTTTTCGTGTGTTTTGTTTATTGTTGGAGGTACTTTCAGGCACAGCTATGGACTTTGAACCAGACTTACGAAGAGAGTATGAGACTCTTAGGCGAAACCAATGCGGCGGTTGAAATGCGCAATCACGGTGGTTGTGCCATGGACTTCAGTGGCATTGATGTTGCCTTGGTGAGTGATTTTTCGTTGAATGTGTTCTCTAGTAAGTAGAGACATAGAATTGTAGCTTAATTCAGTTGCAAACCTTGTTCAAATGACATGTACAATTTTTTGTTTTTTCTTGCGGTGGGTTTTTATTTGCCAATTACGTGCATAGAGACTGCCCCCTAAATAATGAAAATTAGACGAAAGGATAAATCAGAATGTAACTAAATGTATGAGCGTCACTTGGTGCTTACACCATTCATTCCTCGGAACTATGATTGGTTCCGTAGCAAAATATTCTAGTATATGTTTCACAGAGCCAATCTAAAGCTCGGACGCTTTGATTGGTTGCTGTGGGAAAAACCATTAATTAGATCTTGATTCTCGATGAAGTCAATCAATGAAGTCTTTGTGTACAAGGATGCAATTTGTGTGGTTAACAACCAGAAAGGCAGTTGTTTGGTGAGATTTCAGAATTGCCTGTAAGAAATTGAGTAGCTGGATATAACAAAGGAGATTGGAAGCTTGAAGTATTGCTTTAGTATGCTTGAGTAGGAAAATATCCATAGAATTGGATAGAACTAATGTAATTACTATTGCCTGAAGTTATGGTTGTCGGTACAAAAATGAGATTACTCTTTTCAGAGATTGAAGTGTGAAAACATGGGTGATTGATGCAAACTTGCGAGACTGAGAAATTGAGCTATAGTAGTGGAGGACAAAAAATGGTTCAGCGTGGTTACTTTAGCATATGATAAAAATAGGTTGTATGATTGGATGCATTTGCAAACAGTGATGCTGAAAGGGACAGCAGCCGTGTTATACGATGAGAGTTGATATGGATATTGTGAGGGATCAATGACAATTGACAAGATAGTGAGGTGCAATGAAGTATCTATCCTAGTAAGAAAAGATGGGTGATTTAGGTTGTTTTATCGATGGTCTGACCCGTCCAAGCACCCTCCTTAGATAGCATCCAAGTGTCCAACTGTAGGTACATCCTCTAAGTTGAAGGTTTTGCTAAGAGAAGAGTAGGAGAGAATCAGTCGAGGTAGAGTTAAGATACTGGCTTTTGATCTAAGAACATGTCACCAGGAAAAAAAAAAGTTGCTTGACAAACCTGATAAATAATAAGTCTTGTTGCTCTGAAAAAGGTTTGAGTAGTTGATTCTAGGGGACAAAGGCTCTTCCACACTGAATTGGGTTTTAAATGCCTTTCTGTGTGGCAAGTGTTGGAAACTTGTGGGAGATGCCATGAAGTACTTGCTTTGCAAATCATTCAATGATTTTACTCGTGCTTTTATGCCATAAGATGTGTTATTTGAAATGGATAACTCACAACCTTATCCACTAGGATTCAGTCACATCGATTCCTTTGACGTTTCATTTCATTTTCCCTATCGTGGATATAATGTTGATAGCTCCACGAATGCTAGATAAGCATCTGGATTATCATCCTTGAAGGTCAAATCTGCTATCCAACATGCCCAAGGTGGTCAGCCAGTGGATGGAAGTGAAGCAATGGCTACTGTAGCTTTGCTTTTGTATGCTGAAACTTTGCAATATAACCTCAAATCTGCAATCAAAGAAGACGCAGAGTGGTATCAGCGTTTCATGCCTCTTTCCGTGACGGTACATATGTCGTGATCCTTCTCATGAATATCTATGTTCCAGACTCCCACTTGTTTGTATGCTTTGATAGATTGCTTTATTTGCAACTTTTCTTGCAGATCTTGGAATTGGTAATAAGTCGTTCAGTAGTAAAGTTGGTACAGCAACTTATAGATGAAGATGGCTCTGTTAAAGACTCTGCGGTATGTTCTCATATCCTGATATTGGGAGTCTATTTTGTGGCTCTGGACATATTGTTGTCGCTAGTTATTTATAAAATAATAAAGGTGACAAAGCTTGCCATAATTTTGCTGTGTACTGTGGAGTGTGGAAGACCCATTTTTTTGGGAATAGTTATTTTCGTTCCACTGCTTGTTTTATGCCCTCCACATTTGTTGTCCCTGTCCAAGGCTGTCCAAGGCACAAGGAGGAGTTTGAATAACAATTCTTCTAGTTTACCCATCACATGGATCTCATCTTTGTGATGTTACTGATGTCATATAAAGGTAGGTTGATTGTGGTTTTATTACATCTGGGTCAAGTTTGGTCGAGTATGAAATTCATACTCCTTTGCTCTGTCTCATGTAGAAATAAAGGCCGTGTTTGATGAACCAGTATCTAAGTTTTGCCCTCCACTTTTTGTTGCCTGCACTTTTATCGTGTTCTTTTCGAAGGCATAAAGTCGAGTGTGAATAACAATTCGTCTTTTTCCTTATCACAAGGCACCTTGGTAATGTGAATGATAATTTGCTAATAACATGGGATAGGACTTCCAAGTGCCAATATCATGGGGGAGGCGGTACTGCTAATGCCATCAAGGGTTAGCAGCCTCCTTGGACTATGAAATCCGCTCTTCTTTAGCCGAAACTTACATACACTAGGAAATGAGTAAAAGTTTCCAAAAATACGTGTGTCCCCTACACGGGCCAGGGAACTATCAATCGTTGTCATGCTCCTCAGTACCCCATATGGGTTATCAAACATGGCCATGTTACATTGCTGCTTAAGGTGGGAAACGGTTTACTTGTAAAATATTGTTATTTTTTAAGTTGTCATATTTCATCTCATTTTTTCAATGTTCTATCCTTTACAGAGTGCTGCCTTGAAACGTTCGCGTGATCAAGTGAGATTGCTTGAAAGCAAGGTACTCCTTGTTTTCTGACTTAATGTTTGTTTGGAGAGTTAACCATCTGTTTAGAAACTAAGTCATTTCCTTTTTGTCCATTGACGGTGTACTCTTTTCTTACCTTAGACATACTTGCCTGCTGGGCATACATCCACTGAGGTGTTTTTAGGAAGAACCCATATCTTTTCGTTTCAAAACTGTTACTTTAAGCATTCTGATGTGACCACCCCTCTCATCTGTAGAATGAGCCCACCCCTCAATTATTGGTCGATCCGGCTGACGGCTCCTCATCTCCTCCGTCTCTATGGGGCCCTTCATAGAAATGTGCTGCCAGGAGTCCCTCTAGTCGAATCAATAATCAATAGAAGTTTACTAACATTCACAACAGGAGAAACCATAGCGAAGAATGTCGTGGAACTTGAATTGACAATTTTATGATAACAATTCTAAACATCAAGTTTAAAGTAAAGTCATGCAAGGTTTTGTCCTAGCCTGACAATAATTATTACTTTGTGGCTTCTTAACTCTTCTTTGGTTCTTTATATAGTTATACCAGTTGATGAACGGTCTAGTTCAGAACAAGATGAGTGAAACATCCATTTTGGTAAGGTGTGCTTTATTAGATGTATATATTTCTTTCCTCCAATGTTCTCTCCCCTAAGTATTACTCTAGTGATTGTTCAGGAAGTGAGTAATATTGATGGAAGGATATGCGTAAGATTGGGAGCTGATTCACCTACGAGTTTTGAGGGCTTATTATTGTCCAGGTGAATTATAGATCTAGCAGATCCCTTCGTTTCCATTTGACATCCAAATACTCATTCTTTAATCTTTCCAGAAGTTAGTAATGCTCTATCATCTATACGTACACATTCCCCCTTTCTTTTCTTTACAGTTATTAGAAACTGCAATCCTGAGATGTAGCAATTGCTTCTCATATGGGATATCACATATATGCTGGTTATTTTTAATGCTTTTGTCGACATAGAGGAGAAAACATGCGAGGGACAGCTGCAGTCACCTGAGATTTGTTTATTCTGTAGTGGTTCAGGTGGTGAAAGCATTATGGAGCCACTCTCTGCTGTTCCACTGAATGATGAATTGCAGCAAGCAAAGGCTCTTGTAGCAAAGGCGGAGGCAGACGTGCTGTTAAAGATATCAGAGAAGGTTTTGCTGGATTTATCCACATAATGTTATAACACACAAGTTTAAAATATTTCAATGCTCATGTTTCATATTCCTTTTTACGTACAGATGCGAGTTGATATTGGCGATATTGAGAAATTGTTGAATAAAACAATTGAACTGGATGTGGTAAGTATCTGTCGCAGAGCTGATAATTTCATAGGTTTCTATGCTAGTTTTATTCATGAAGCTATACTCTGGTGAGTTGAACAATGATAGAAAAGGTCAAACACATTCCGCTGATCCATTATAATGAATCATACAGCTACTTCACCCTTTGAAGTGTCTTTCTCGGGGCAATTCTGTCTATATTTTGGACAGACATTTATTGACTTCTAGATGCTAACAGTGCTATATTATCTATCACTTGTTGGTGATTCTGTTTTGGTTCATGCATGTCTGAATGTAGATCAATGCTAGAGCAACCTACAGTCTTTCATTTGGAGGCACATGTCCTGATCTCTTTTTAGCCGAGACCAAAGATGGTGATCTTGCTATTGACATGTTACTAGGGAACAGAAATGCAAAAAACTGGACGCTGTATATTCCAAAAGCTTATCATCCCTTATTACTCCAACAACATCGGCAAAAGCTGCGAAAAGCCAGGAAAGATGTTACCAATGCTACCTCTGTAAGTCATCGATGCCCATGACAAGAAGTTTTTTTTTAAAAGGGCAATGGCCACAAGGTTATGTCTTAGGTTCTTTCACTTTCTGGTATGATTTTTGAGTATGAGTAATTCAACAGGAAAATAATTTGAAATTATGACTTCTGTTGCGTTCTTGTTTTATTTTGGTTCGCTTTGTTTCATTCTTTCAGACGTGTGGGGAGGGCAAATCTCTATTACTTATTTCAGGGTTTGGCAGTTAAAAACCCAAAACATTGTTCAAAAGAGGAGCTGTAACCCCCTTACCTAACCCAAAAATTAGATTTGACCCTCACGGTACTTTTAAGATGTGTGATTTTGTCTACCCTTTTTTCTTGCTATGAGAAGACAAGTACCTCTTCTCTTTTTCATACCAAGCCAAACCAAAAAGAAAGAAAAACAGAGAAAGTATATGCCTTTTACTTTTCCCCTTCAGGGTGGGGGGTTGTTGGTTGTGCTTATTACTCACCTATCATAAGCATCTTACATCACTTGGTGTGTTCTGCATCCAGGAAATTAGAAAGAGAAACCAAGGCGAAATTATGAACCAGAAAGAAGAAACAGACATAAATCTTTCTTCCTTTGAAATGCTGGTAGCTGTTTTTGTTGGAGGAATTATACATCTATCATATTTTTTATTATTAGTTAGTCTAGAATACAGTATACTAATATTCAATAATTACCTACTGTATTTCAGGTGACTAAATTGGAACAATCTCCTCCTATTCCAGTAGATATCTTTGTTGCACAGAAAACTAGAGTTCTAGTTATAACTGGCCCGAATACTGGGGGTAAAACCCTTTACCTAAAGACGATTGGATTGGCTGCTGTGATGGCAAAATCAGGTTCACTTTGACATTGACTTAATTTCAGTTTCTCTTGTATACGTATGTGCATGTTATGATATGAGTAGGCATCACACTCATACAGGGTTCTTATCTCTGCAATTTTGGAACATTGTTTTTGCATGAAATTTTATTGTCAAAGCGAGACATTGAGAGCAGGATTTTCTAGATAATATAGTGAAACTGCCAAACTAATTTTTGTTTCTGAAATGCAGGGTAGGGAAAGTTTGAAATCTATCAGAAGTAAACTTCATAACAATAAGATGCACAGTTATGGAAATATGGAAGCGTTTCCTTGATCATTTCATTACTTTCTCATTCAGTTTTATATCCACCCAGTAGCTCATGAATAAATTCAATTGAACCTCGTCGAGGGGTCTAAGTAATCATCAAAACTATTCATGTCAGATGATGATCTATTTGTCTTTTCATGGGCATAATTTCTTTCTGATGAATGCTATTTTATTTTACCACCTATCTAATTAAATACTTACCTATTGCAGGTCTTTATGTATTATCTTCTGAACCTGTTAAGATCCCTTGGTTTGATTCTGTATTGGCTGATATTGGTGATGAACAGTCCTTGTCACAATCTCTGTCTACCTTCTCCGGCCATTTGAGACAAATTAATGTAAGCTGGGGTGTTATCTATAATCATAAAGCTGATTGGCATAGCATAATTCTGCTATTCTAACCAAAATATTTTGTTTCCCCCGACTGAATAAATCAGGGTCCCAAACATAAGGATTCTAAGGTCACTGGTTTGGAGAATCCTTCACTTATTTTGTGAAATACTTCTCTTTCTCATAATTTTCTTTCAACATGCTCTCCTTTTTCTATCTAATAACAAAGTCATGTTTTCCCCATAAACTTCATCGTTTTTCTAGGTTCAGCATGCAATGATGGACCCAGCACTGCAATGGTAGAAATTATTTGGTTCCTCGAAATTTGTCATCTCCTGATTTGGCATAGTAGTTAATATCGATAACACATTCAATTTGGACATTTTCTGAATTTCGAATGGTATGATGTCACGATCCCAGAACATCTCTCTCTCTCTCCACACACACACACCCAGAGAGAGAGAGAGAGAGAGAGAGAGAGAGAGAGAGAGAGACGCGCACACATGTCCCCAGTCATCACTCGGTTAGTATGGTAGCACCTTCAATAAGATTGGGTACTTGTGTGACAGCTGAATTTTCATACTGTTAAGTTCTTGATATCTACTGAAGTATTGTATTGGAAGTATTCTGCACTCTTATGGGTGCTGCTTTTGTTGATTCCATATAGCTATACTTATATTTGTATAACGCTTTCCACATCAAGGTGCTTATATGATACCTCCTGCTATTGTACACCCACTTCACAAATTCAGAAATTTGTCATGTCCTGTTTTCATTTTTCGTCATGGCCCACTATCTACGTATTTGTTTGTTATCAAACACGCTATGTGGGAGAACATGTTGGTTTTGACGAGAAAGTGGGAATTATTGCCCCAAATCACTTGAAAACTGGAGGAGCTTTTTGGACAAAGCTATCTCATTGATTTCCTTCCAATGGAGGAAGTTGAAGTTCATTTACGCGTACACCCTTGTTTTAAATAAGAGTAGCTACATACACAGATCAGGAATTCGGGATACATACGCGTTCAGAATCGTTCGATGTATGTGAACCTTGCCTTTCTGTCTAGGTTTTGCAGCTTATCTGATATGTCATAATGTAGGTGCTGTATTACTTTAGCTGGAGGAAGAAATAGGTTGTTTAAACATATTTATATGGACCACTATCTATTGATCTTTATTCTTTCACTGTGACAGTTTTCACTTTTCACCATTTTATTATAAGAGGAAGTCTATCAGCCCCACCACATTTGTGTTTCTTTTAGAGCTCCCCATCAATACTTCATAACCCACTTTCTTTGTCAACATTATTAGCAGTTCTCTCACAATAACTGTTATCTTGCAGGTAATTTTGAAGCATTCAACAAGTAAAACTTTAGTCCTATTAGATGAAGTATGTATCTAAAACTCTACTATGATTTGTTAAAAACAAGATTTTGGTTAAATAGTAATGGTATGGAGAATGAGAATATAATGTTAGTCTCGCTCTGTACTAGTCAGGTTGGTGCTGGGACAAATCCCCTTGAAGGAGCTGCCTTGGGGATATCACTGTTGGAATCCTTGGCTGAATCTGGTCCGTTATTAACAATAGCTACAACACATCATGGAGAACTCAAAACCCTGAAATACAGGTATGTGATGGTTTTTTTTTTTTCTGGAAATTTATATGTGATAGGTTTATTGGAAATGAACAATTTTGTGGACACGGAGGCCAATTTTGCTTGCTTTGAAACCACGGTTTCTTGTTTCTGAAATTATGAATTGACAGCAATGATGCCTTTGAGAATGCCTGTATGGAGTTCGACGAAGTGAACTTAAAGCCAACTTATAGAATTCTCTGGGGAGTACCAGGTTTGTCTGTTCTCCTGGATCATAAGTGTTCTATTTCCCCGTTATACTGGATGGATGGAATGGTTTTTGTGAGAATCAATGCTCTGCTTCTAACTGTTTAAGATATGTACTTCTTACCCCAAAGATGCACTCAGTTTGTTAGTTGCACTTAGATATCTATTGTATTGGTTTGTCTTGTGTGCGTGCAAAACCCTCTTCTTTGGGTACCTTACTGTGGTATAATCAATGCACCCAATTAAAGTAGTTCAGTGTTTTGCTACAGGACGTTCCAATGCAATCAAAATTGCTGAAAGGCTAGGTCTACCCAACGTAATATTAGGTAATGCTCGTGAACTCTATGGTGCTGGCAGTGCAGAGATTAATGAGGTAAGATTTTGTAGCTGCCATTAATATATCAGATCTAGAGCATTGAGAAAAATAAAAGATTGAGAGGAATATTTTGGAAGGCGGACTTATTTGCATAATAGTTTGCTCAGCTGTAAGTTTTAGGGGAAAGAAATATGCCCCAAGTAAACCCCTACTGATCCACTTTACTTTGATTTCTCAATGTTAGACTGTTAATTGTTCCCAAGTCATTAGCTGTTAAATAATTGGCCCAACACCGTATGTCAAGGTATTCAACAGCCCCCTCTCACATTGCAATCCCATCTGACATGTGGAGAGAAAAAACAAGCAGCTAAAGAGGTGTACAAGTAAACAAATATTCCTCATGGGGGCCGAATGCAAAGGAAGATACTGAAACCCATGGTCTTCCAGAACCAAAGTTCTAATGCCTCATTGGATTTTTGGAGCTGTAAAACCCAAAACCAACTTGCTGTGGCTGGTAGATAGATCAAGCTTAGGTAGCCCACAAAAGCGATTTGGTACAAGTTTCTCAGGATCTAAATAGTTTGCTTTCAATAGTATTGTTGTTGTGAGCTAACTAGACGAAATTGCTTGGTATTGTCTTCAGCTTGTTTGCAGATAGATATATGATTATCTCTTGCCCTTCTAATGGTTTTAGAGAAATAGGAGTATCTTTCATATGTATTAAATATTGTGAATGGTTAATGCAGGTCATATTTGAAATGGAAAGGCTTAAGCAGAACTTGCGTAAACATGTTTACGAAGGACAGAATTACCTTAAGTGAGGATCTTTTGCGCTACAAAATTAACTTCTTATACGATGATGTCTTGTACTTGTAGTGCTAGCTGTAATTAGAGACTAAGCACTATCTGTAATCTTGGAGGATGTATCTTGTAATATAGTTTTTTTTTTCTTGCTTCAGGCTCTCACGAGATCTTCATGAAAATCTGCTTCTGACAAAGAGAAAGGTCATGGATCATGGCACTGATCAAAGATACAGAATGATGCAACAAGTTTCTGAAATGGCGTCAATGGCACGTTCTATACTTCACAAGAAAAGGCGACAGATTCGTGCATCTGCAACTCGACCATCCCAGCCTACTGTAGCAAACAACAGCCAAGATAAACCCAAGATCAACAGCCAGGATGCTGTGATAGAAAGTAGTGGAATTCCTGTTCCAACTAAAGCTTCTGATTCCTCTGAGAATGCCAGAAAATTACCCCAGCCTACTGTAGCAAACAACAGCCAAGATAAAACCAAGATTAACAACCAGGATGCTGTGGTAGAAAGTAGTGGAATTCCTGTTCCAACTAAAGCTTCTGATTCCTCTGAGAATGCCAGAAAATTACCACTGGGTATTACTCTTGAAGTTTTTTGTATGATTTCCCATTGTAGGTCAAGGCTGTTCCCATCTGATAACTTGTTTAGGGAATAACTATGCGACTGTTACAGCTCTTGGTGCGAGAATCATATCATCCTCATTTGGTTCCCGTTGAGTCTACCCATGCAGATTTAATACACAGATCTGTGCAGAGATGCCGATCTGGCATCACTGCTCAGCAATTGGGCTCGTGCAGAACTACCCAGTAAAACCTTACTCCAAGGGTTTATTTCTTCTAGTGCAACTAACACCAGGATTCACCCCCTACCACTCCTCTCTTGCTTGCACTTGTGTGGCGATTTTGTTTCAAAATCCAATGCTTGCTCACTCCCAAAATCTCCAATTAGTGGCTTGTCTTGAACCCTATAAATTAGGTTTAGTTTTTGTTTTCTTTCTCTTCTGCCCTCCGTGCTTCTCCGTCTTTGGCCACACATGCTGAGTTTCCCAGCCACTCTAGCATCTGTGTTTCTATTCTTTGTTCTTAGTATCATTTTTAATTCCCATATAATCAAGATGTTTTGTATTCTTCTTAAGTCGCCCTATTTTTTCTAATTTCCATTGCAGAGAAGCAGGCCAAACTGCCCAAGGTGGGTGATACGGTGCACATTTCTTCTTTCAACAAGGAAGCGACTGTATTAAAGGTGGAGCCATCAAAAGAAGAACTATTAGTCCAAGTAGGTCAAATGAAGTTGAAGTTGAAACTGGCGGACGTGACAACTTGACTGGTACGAGGCCAGTTGCGTTGTCATTGGTCTATTACACTCAATCCCCAGCTCCTATACATGATCTCATTCTCATTCTTTCTTTAACACCAAAAAGCATCCTTGCTCTGCATTGGCATCCAATTTTGTCAGGTCTGCTCCTCAGTCTCAATCTAGCTTCACCAATTTGCATCTTACATCATATAGCAATTTTCCTTTAGGCATAACAGCATCTGTACATAGCCATATTCTGTCATTGGCTTTTCCTGGTATGAAAAAGAAAAAGGTGGGCGACCATCTCGTGGAAGTTTGCTGACGTTGTGTAGGTTTAAATTAAGAATACATCTTTCTTTTACCAAAAAGTACACACCTAGAGACCACTCTAAACAGGGGGAACTTCCTCACAATGACAAGAGGATAACTCCTGCCTTGAATCTTTGCTTACTCCAGTCTAGGCCAGTCAATGGATCGGATCGGATCCGATCCGATCCGGAAAAAATCTGATAGTTCGAATTTAGGATATATTGGATTGGATTAGGATATTGAGTCCAGACTCCAGTCACAACCAAGTCTTTTTTTGTTACTTTGCTGGCAGTGAAGATGTTAGGAGTATGTGTTTTTTTTTTGAGCTGTGTGAAGATGTTATGTTGACATTAACAGTTTTGAGCTTTGTGCTCTCTGCAGGTATCTTCTTGCAAAGTTATAACATTCAGAGTTGTCCACACCATATGTAAGGAGGCATACCGGGCTTTCGGATGAAGGCAAACATAAATGAAAGACAACCACAAACTAACACAGGAATGATTCTTGAACTTTACTGTGCACAAGTTCTATACGGAGCAGCCGATCGAAAGAGGTTCTATAGGGAGCAGTATGTTACATGCATCGAAAAAATGTTAATTGTAGTCGGACCAAAATACACCTTCTTCTTTTTTCTTCTTCTTTTTTTTAAGGGTTGTGTGGGTTACTGGATTAGTAGTACTGGAGGCTAAGTTTCTGATCCTCATTATTACTCGATTTGTATATAATATCGCATCACATGTTCTAATCAGTAATTTCAGTGTCAGTACTTTGTTGATCCCTTTCATCCTAATGTAAATACATGGATTCTGCAAGTAGTTTACATATGAATGCAGGTGCCATTTTTGCAAGCTTTTAAATCCTGTGACCTCTGGATGATTAGAAAAGTTGCTCAAACCGTGTTCTGTGTTCATAACAAGGTTATGATTACCATACCAGCTAGAGTATCAATTTTTCCCTTTCCTACAGGTGTGGTACGTACCAGTACCAATGAGATATCGGGTACCGTTTCGGTTTTATTTTTATTGCTATTTGTGTTATTTTTTCACATCAAAAATTTTTTAGTAGTGCATAGTACATTTTAGTAGTTTGGTATTGACCAGTGATGATCTGTACCATATAGTATTGTCCGGTATTAACCAATACTTTAAAGGGAAAAATAAATTTAAAAGTAATTTGGTAATGTATTTGAGCCTGAACGGAATTAGAGGTGTAGAATAGTGGATTTGGTCAAGACCGGTATATATTGGCCGGTACGCAATGAGATCATAACCATTCACTTCATGCTAGTACAATTAGTTTCCATAAACAATTCCATTCAACCTCGATTGAATCAGAATTGCTCTACGTTTCTATCCTGTGCTTAGCATTTGTTGGTAGCATTCATCTCCTCATCCTCCTTGCAATGATCCTCGTCCGCAACCCATCCGAAATCGAAGGTGACATCAAGAAAATACAGCAAGAAAACCAGGACAACACAGCAAACAAACATGGGAATCGGCCCGAAGATCCAAAGGAACAGAGGGAAAGAGAAGTAGAACGCCCTCAACCCCAACGACCAGAAATAGCTTCCCCTGTTCACCGTCCTGCCCACATACTCCGCCGTCAAATGCAGTCTCCGGCAATACCCATCGGGATTTCCACGGCAAGTGCTCTTTTCCAACGGCACGTTGATGAGGATGCTGGCATGGCTGTAGTACCGTATCGACTGCACGTTGAGCAAGAATGCAACCAAGAAGCATACTAATATGGAGAAGAACTTTATGGAGAATCCCAGATCGCTGTGGTCGCCATAGACGAATTTGGCCGGTCGGTTGCCGCCACCGTTGGTCATCAGGACGGCGATGAGGGAGCTGAGCATTATGGCTGTGGAGGCTAGAAGGGTTGATGCCATAATGTTGTTTCTCAGGGTTTGCACTGCCAAAACCCCGTTCTTTGACGCGTCCTGTTTCAGGTTTATAACAACAAATAATGCAAGATGATCACACTAAAAAAAAAACAACAAAAAACATCTGATGATAATAAAAAAAATCAACTAAAAATGCCTAAGGATTAGTATAAGAATGTGACATTTAGGTTCCGTTTGTTTGACAAGGATACAAGCATTAATTGAACTATATGTTGTAACCCAATTACTTGGTGTTTGGTTAAAATATGTATAGTCCGAATTTTACGCGCCTTTGGTATGAAATCTCATATTTGCAAGATATTGCAGTGTACTATTAGTCTCGTAGAACAAACGTGCCTCGAGGGAATTCACACTAGAAACTTGGCCTAGTAATCTTGAGGTGGTACTGTTAATCCATCCCCATTGGATTACAATAATAAATTTGTAGTATTCACTACATGCCATTTCTACTTAGAAAATTAATTAGTATCTAGAGAATGGAGTTTCTTGACCATATGGTCCATATTTATTCTGGGCATAGAGGAGTACAATACATGATACCCATAATATGAAAATGTTCATAAAAGAAAACGAACGGTCTAGATTTGCAGGCTTGTTTCCGACATTTTCATTTTTCTAAGTGTCATGTATCCTAACATTTTTGGGATTAGTAAGTAAGTACCTCCATCATAGCACGAACCCAGAAGCGGCGGTTGACGGCGTTGATGCCAATGACGGTGGTGGAGGGGTGCTTCACCACCTGATAGAAGAGCCAGACATGGTAAGCCACCATTAGGAGGAGCCCAGTTGGAACTAGCATATAATCAAGAACTTGTTTCTCCATTCTTGAGGGACTTCCTCAAAAATCGATTCTTTTCTTGATAATGACTAAAGAAGAAAACAGAATCAAACCCAAATGATACTCATAAGATTCTCTCTCTCTCTCTCTCTCTCTCTCTCTCTCTCTCTCTCTCTCTCTATCTCTCTCTCCCCCTCTGTGTGTGTGTGTGGTTTGAGAGGGAGATAAATAAGGGAGAGGAGAGTAAAAGCGTACAAGTGTTATACGGGTGTTTGTGGCGTGGAGCGGTGTTTGACAACGTAACATCAGGGACTTAATGCGGAACAGAAAACTAGGAGAGTCTAATTTATGTGGATAATTGTTTTCATCATTGGTTAAACCTAATATATTTTATCCTAATTCATCAATTACTAAAAAAATTTGTTTCTATTTTTATTTTTTAATCGGGTGTCTTGATTAGGTAATGTGTATCTCGAATTATACTGTACTTTAATTAGGAAGAGACGATGTCAAAAATATTTTTGTTTGTGTCGAAACTGTATTGTAGAAAAGCCTTGTATCTCTGCATTATAGTTTTGACACAAACAAAAACAATTTTGGCATTAGCAATACTCTAAAGTTAACAACCAGAAAAATATGCTTGTCGAGAAATATTGTTCACACTCCAGTGGCTCAAAGGATTTTTTTGGGACCTTTGTTTCTTTTGTTGGGGATTGAGAGTGTTTGGGATGTTTTAAGAAGACGCTTTTGCACTTGAATATTATGTGACTTAGGAACCATTCAATGCATTTTGTGGTCATGTACTACCAACGCCATGAAGGTTTGGTTAAACTGATAGAGCAGCATCGACATCTATTGGTCCTTTAAGTCATTAACCAACTAACGCTATCTATGATCAGCGGCAAATCTAGGAATTTACGCAAAATGAGGTTGATCGTTCGCAAGCTTAAATCTCACTTTATGTTGGTTTTCAAAAGAGAGAATCGTCAGTATATTTCTCACAAGACAAGAGTACCAGTAAGACAGTAATAGAGACATGATTCATGTGTTTTCTTTTATAGTTAGTCTTCTAGCAATGAACGGCTAGTGTTATACGCTCTATATAGATAGGGCCAGTCCTATTTTTTGTCTCTAAAAGGAACTTTTTTTCTGTGATAAAAAAACGTAATTTTGGGGATGTCTTTGTGGTTGTGGAGTAACGCAGATAGAGAGGCCTGGAGTGGAGGAGTCTAAATTCAATTTGTTTACCAAAAGCAACAGTGGATAGTGAGTCAGTGGCCACATTTTGTTTGCGACATTTTAATTCTTTCCTAACCATTATCACGATTAATAATGTCTCCTAAATTAGTTTGTCAATTCTGAGCGGCGGTGGGCGGTGAGCACCTCCTAAAAGTGGTTCATAGTGTTCGCACTCCAACAAAGTAGTAGAAAATACATGTGAGTATAATAAGTTAAAAGCAAAAAGATGGAGTATTTCTTTAAATTCTCGTGTGAAATAGGTATGGGAAAGGAGTTTGATTTACGGTGCAATCATGCAATTTAAGATTGCGATTGGTGAGATCAGTTCTGGATTACAAAAAATAAAATAAAAAATCACATTTTGTTTGTTTAAGAAGTACAATGGGTTGTGCTTAGAATTCTTTTCTTCTTTTTTTAGTGAAAGAGGTGCTTAAGAATTCTATGTTTTCAGAAATTTTTTGGGTTCGATGTTCAAGAGTGTCAAGACTAGTTTATTTGCACCTCAACTAATCTCCTCTCACATCCTAATTATATTTCATTAGACTCTTAACAACGTATGGTCGCGAACACGGTTAGCTTCCAATATGCAGTAGCACGAGAAATTTTTCAGCGCCGAGCGGGCATTACGTGGTGCCTGAGTAGTGCATCACAACCGTCCATTCTAGTTTGGACGGCTTAGCTCGGATTTGAAGAGAGAGAAAGAGGAGAGAGAGTTTCAATCTGGGCCGTCCAACACAATTTTGGACAGTCCGGATGTGTTGCTCGGGCACTACGTGGACACGGCCATATGGTACTCAGCCGGCACCCAAAAATTTCTCGCAGCAGCACGGAGTATATACAATAACCAGTCAAAAAGAGACAAAAAGAGCCTTGGTATGGTCCACAATGTTGGGGTAAGGGGAAGGGAACTTTGATACAACAAGCACATGAAAGCATTATGGAGGGATTACTCGAGCATTATTTGACATGTTCACGAAGGCTGAACCTATGAGGCTCGATTTTTGTGCACTTTATGACATTATAAAACAAGACTTGTAGTAGGTCGTAAGTCGTTTGCATTCACATGGTGAGCCACCTTTCTATAGTGGGATCCTCCTAACTTGGTAATGGGTTGATTAATTACTTTAGAAATTGTTACCTCATGTACTTTGAACTTTCTTCTTCACTTTTTTACGAGAGTCCGGATAGCAAGGATAGAGGCCCAACGGAAACATCGCCAGTGGTACAAGCTTATTGGTTGTACACAAGGGCGGACCTACACTAGGTCAAGGTGGGTCACTTGACCCCACTAAGTGTCAAAATACTCCTAGAGCAGGTATAGTTTCGAAGAGTATTCTATAATTTTGTCTCAAAGGATAATATTATTACCCTGAAAATTCCACGGGATTTACAATTCTTGCTCTCTTTGATTGTGATATTATACAAAGAACTCAACATTTTTTTACCTCTCCACAAAGTTTTAGAGTCTAAGGAACTCAACGTTTTTTCTCTCCACAAAGTCTACAAGTCTATAGACTTCTATACTCTATGATTTGTTTCTCTCTCTCTCTCCCTCCCTAAAAGCAAGCATAGGTTCTTGCAAAGACAAAAGCAAGCAGTCTATCTAGATAGAAGCTAGGTCATACAATTACCAATTAATGTGAAAAAGCTTGGGTATGATAGTTTCTCCAAGTTAAAATTAAAAACTCTATTGGTGCATTTTGCACTATGGTAAGTAATCTTTTGTGTTGTCCAATTTGTTACTCTCTCCTTCTCATTTTGTTTGTCCATTTTTTAATGTTGTTCTATTTTTTAATTGTTTATATCTTTCAATTTATAATATTTTACATAATTTTTGAAAATTCATATTAGAAGATGTAAGTGATTAAAAACAGGAAAAGATATTGAAAATAACGGACAAAAAAGGACGAATGGAGGAATTAGGATAAACTTAGATCTTATTGAACAGATTATATGTGATTTTTATGTACAGAAAATAAATTATATGTGTTGTAGATATTTGACTCCACTGCCACTAAATCCTGGGTCCGCCCCTGGTTGTACATACTATGACGGTTGAGATCCCCTGTTCCTTGAGGGGGTTACAGCTATGGTCTACCCCTGCTTAGACCTTTGAATGCCAAACCCAAGTGATGTACATTAGGTCTCAAGTCCATGTGACTAAGAGAAAATACACACATTTGAACAAACAAACTCTCACACGGGTGTGTGAACGCCACTCCATCTACTCACGTGTCAAGGCCTATATACACTCAATGTGAGAGAGTTTGTGAAAATATGCGTGATCGTAGCAAAAACATGAGTTAATTCTCAGACATTCAGACGGATCTGGAATTTCCAACTCAATCACTATGAATCCCAAGAATCAAAACTATAGTAAGATTGATTCTTTTTTCTTTTCTTTTTTTCTCTCTAGTGACCTGACACGATGTCAAGTGCGATACCACATCTACAGAACCCAAAAGAAATAGTTTCGGAAGAGATGAAATTTACAAAAAAGAATGTGAGTCATGTATATAAGGCAAACATTGATAACAATCTTAACCTGAAATTCTCAGTCTAGCACAAACTGAAGAGTAAGCCACCACCAATGCACACAATCAGTGTTCCAAAGTTTTAATCTTCTCAAGCGAATTCTGCATCTGCTGGTTGACTTCAGCTGTAATGCTAGCTCCCACAACAAGCTTGTAGTGCTCAAATTTCAACTCATCACACTTCAAAGCTGCATCTTTACAGGCCTTCATACTTCCTAAATATTTTTAGATCAGAAGTTAGAAAAACCACATGCCACAAATTCATGGAGAAGATATGTACTTCATCAGAATCCTTATGCATATCTTTTCTTCTCACTTTCCCAAGAACTTATCATGCTTCTCAGAATGGTTTCGTAATTTTCAACATAGTCATAATTCTAATAACTAGTTTCAGTTTGGAGTCCAAGAAAATTTAACATATGAAACAGGTTTAACACCAGTTAGGAAGCAACAACACTTCCCTTTTTCCTAAGCAGCACCAGTTACGGTAAGAATCCAATACTAATGGTGTAGGGATGCAATAATTCCACTCCTGACCAAAACGATGAGGTCCACTTTCCACAATGAAAAGTACTCCATCTATACAACAAGTGAATATTTCTACTTCACATGTTTTTTTCACATGAAGAATTCGAAAGCTATGATCCATATTTCGTAGTAAGGCTTCTGTCAATCACCGATATAGTAGTTTTACCAAATTTCATCAGTCAATTTAGGCATCAATGTTGTCTGTGACAAGTCTATTGAAACATATTGGTGAGTCATTCAAATTTCTAATTCTACAACAGCTTCACTTACCACTAAGATCCAATAGGTTGAAAACCACTGGGCAATTTCCTATACTCCTGACCATGGTTGTTGCGGACCAAACTTTTTGGTACTCCTCCCTTGATGCTCTGATGATGCATAGCTTTGTAATTGGATTCACGTACTTGACTGTCCAAAATAACGTTATCAAGCATTAAGAAAGGGAACCACCCATACACATTGGCAGCATTAATAACTACAAGATGTTGTACACACCTTGAAACGATTGAAGTGATGAAGCTAGACCACACTCTCCAAAATTTTCAAGAAGGCTGTCTTTGATTGCTTTTGACACATTAAATTGGGTAATAATGATGGGATCGACAGCTGAAACATCTCTATTAGGATCCAGAAAAACCTCCATCACCATAAACCTATTTTTGAATCCCACCATTATTGTTTAACTTCTGAGTCACAGCCTGTACATTAGATTAGAGTCATTAGACTACGAAGCATGAATTAAGGCTTACCTCCACTTACATACCTAACGATTATGAAGATAAACGATAAAAAATACCCTTGCAGAAACGCACCCGAGAAACGAACCGACTCATTGGGAAAAAAAAGAGCCAGAAATGGACTGAATAAGGCTGTGAAATACAATTAGCAGCAGATCACTCTAAATAGATGCCTTCACAAGAAGACCGATTTAAACACCGTAAACTAAATCTGATTAGTTAGAATTTAACAAAATTTAGATGGTGACTCAAGCAAGATAATGAAGGCCGCAAGGGACACCAATAACTTGTACTATGAAAACCTTCCACCATTAAAAACCAAATTCACAAAGAAAAAAGCAAGAATCTATTCACTTGTATTTCAAGGATAAATCACACGAGATCATGCCACTAAGAAGAGTTTGATGAATATGATAAGAAGAAAAATAAGAAAGCCCTATCACACAAGAACCACAACTCAACAGAATCACAAACTAGTTATAATTGGAAGCTAAAATCTTGGAAGTCTGAACTGGGTTGACACTCCAAAAAATATCAATAGCTAATCCAACTTGGGAGTTCCCAGCCTAACCAAAAACTAAAATGGGGAGGTTCAGCAGAGCGTTTTGTGGTGCTCTTTTTTTTTTGGGTAATGCAGGGTGTTCCGGGCCAGCTCGCACGCACCTCAGACTAATCCCTACAACTCCTCTTACAGCCATTTCACACACGCTTTATACATAGGGTTGTTTTCTGGTGCTTCTATGACAACGAAAGGGCTTTGTAGTTGAACTTCAGAAAGTAGAAGACGAATAAAAGAAAGAAAGTTTTGTTCTCATCAGTCAGGATATCGACAGATCGTGAAATTACCGCAACAAAATTGACCAATGAGATATAATACGTATATTCAATCAAAGATTACCTGATTGTAGCTGAACAACAACAACAACAATGATGCCTCGAGATAAAAAGCTTTTTCAATTCTCCTCTCAATCACTCAAACCCTAGAACTCGACGGGGAGAGAGAGAGAGAGAGTTACAGTAAGTACGTAAGTCGTCGCCGCAATCCATCTGAAGATCGAACTGTGAGATTTGAGTATAGGGAAAAAGTGGAGAGAGTCTGGGTCTATTCAGGCCTGCTTTTTTGGACAAGGAATTCAACACGACCTCGCGTTTGCCAGGCCCGAGGTTTAAAAACGACGTCGCCCGGGTTCATTCAGACTTCAAAGGTTGAACATGCGAGGTATATTGAAGCTTCGTAATTGGTAAATTGTGAACTCATTCTGGTTTATTTATAGAATCCAAACTGTTCAAGTTGTAGATCTTGTTAATAATACATGCCTTGTTAAAGATTATGTTAATCTAATGTTGATTAGTTTATAATCGGACATGATTTGTGTGAATTTATTTTTAATAAAATAGATTTGGTTTCATTGGATCAAACCCAATTGCAATATTGTTATGGAGTCTCCGGAGTGCAACCTGTAATTTGTATATTGTGAACTCATTTCGGTTTATTTTTATGATCGAAACAATTCAAGTTGTAGATCGTGTCAAGAAGATAGACCATGTGGAATATCATATTAATCGAACGCTGATTAGTTCATAATTGGAGATGATTTGTATGAAATTATTTTTGCGAAAATAGATTTGGTCACAGAGGACCAAACCCAATATTGTTACGGAAGCACTTTCCAGCTTCCATAGACTTCGACGAAAGCACTTTCATCTTCCCCATCCTCCCACCTGCTGACCTCGACGCCGCCCACACTTCGTCTCCCCACGTAATACACGCGCCGCCGTCTCAACCCCAAGGGCTTTTCCCAAGTCATCGGCGATGAGTCGGAGTGCCTTTTGCAGACATTGTTTTCAGTTCAGCTGACTCCTCTGTTTCGGACCTTTTTTCTTTCGTGGGTGCTCCGAGCCAGCTTTTTTTTTTTTTTTGGTAAATTGTCCCTAGCCAACTTACGTGCGTCTCGAAATGCGTCTCGGAGTAATTCTTATATCCGTTTCACATGCTCACATTGGTTCAAGGATTATCCATCATAGAAAGTGGAGTATGTGTTTTCTTCAGCTTGGATGACTTTAGACCAACTAGAGAGATTTACTTGCAAGATTTAAGGTGATTCCTACGAGCGTTGAATTTGAATTTATCGCGACCGGGAATTTTACCAAGGAGATGTGTTGTTCGATGCGTGTATATAAAAAAAATTAAACCTTTTGATAAATTATTCCCATTGTGAAGAGGTAGCCTTAGACATAGCTCAACGAAAAAATAAAATTCATGCAGTCGACCTTAATTGCTTGGGACACAAAACTCGATTTGGTTTGAATTTTAATCCTTTGCTTCTTTTTTCCCGTGTTGATCCCTTCCAGTTTTGTATGCTTCAATCCAAGTTGGGCTTTATATAATATTTCAAAAAAAAATTGGGTAAAATTCATAACTTTTTACTTTTTTTATTCATCTAGACGAGACGAATCAATAATCTACAAAAATTAGACGCAAAATTAACAAATGCGAAAAAAAAAACTGAATAAGTACAAAAAAAAAAAAAAAACCCCCCCTTAGCGGAACTTAACCTGAGTACTATAGTAATTGAGCCAAATTAGACAGACACAAAGTGGGTACAAACACAAAGTAGGTCAGGATCAAGAGAGAGCAATAGAAAGAACACAACAAAGAGATATATTATTTAGAATACACTGACTTGGTTTTACAATGGGCAAGAGCCCTCCTTTTATAGGCGTAACAAGGAGCTTGCTTACATCATAGCACGCACTACACACCACATGCACCACAACACTTTACTTTTTTTGCTTACATCATTACTTACATCACATACATCATAGCACGCACTATACACCACAGTACTTTAGTGCGTGCTGTGATGTATGTGGTAGAATAAGAAAAGTAAAGTGTTGTGGTGTATGTGATGTAAGCAAGCTCCTCTTTACGCCTATAAAAGAAAGGGCTCCTCCACATTGTAAAACTAAGTCAGAACAGTTCACGAGTTGAAGTTTGGGTAGATTATCTCTAACAGCATAACCGTTTCGAGATGAACTTATTTCTCCTCTATTTTTTTTGGTGCTACGCAGTTGCTTGATATAGTTCTCAGTTGCTTCATAGGAAATGAGTTCTATTCATGTGCAGCAATGGTGAGCCTGCAGTTTTCAGCCATGCTCCACATGCAGTGTGCTTGTGATGACCAGTACAGATGCTTCTACCCAAGGTTCTGCGGGAACAAAAATCACAAAACAAAAGGGAAAACAAAACAATCTAAGAACTGTTTGCGTGTTGAAGAGGCACGCTCTCAATACGTATAAGAACTTTTCACTTTGTATTCACAATGCCGCAAGAATCTAATCGCAAAAGCAGGAAGCCGTTTTACAAGCTAGGCTCAAGAGTCCACTCTATGCTAACCTCGTATAATTTCAATCCTCGATATAAACAGTTAAGGCCTCAATAGCAGCTTAAATACAACTCTAGGGAACAAATTCGAAAACTTTAGGCAATATCTGTGGTTCTTTGCTGAAAACGGAATCAACTGATGTCATTCCTCATGAGCACAGTTTGACACATACAACACCTCTCATTTGTGCTGCTCATTTTTTAGTCTTGCTTTTCTTCGGAGCTTGAGTTTTCTTTTTCGGTTTCTTGGGGGGCTTTCCTACTGCAGCTTTACCTCGTTTCCGTACTTCCCCCTACAACCACAATCTCATTAATTAGCATTTCTACATCAGGACATGTTAAAAAAACTTGATTAAGTCATCATTCTATGAGAAACGCTCTGATGAACAGAAGGGTTAGGAAGCATACTGATGCTTTTTCTGCTTTTTTCGATTTAGATTTTATGTTAGATTGCTCCCCGCCATCCTCATTTTGATCAGTTTGATTAGTGACGGTTTTAGGCACCTTGTCAGCATCATCATCAGAATCAAATGAGTATCCCTCCAGTGTTCCTAATGCATGATTGCGTATATGGATGAGAAAAAGTAAGTAGTGGACATATAGTACTACAATATACATCCTGAAAGGAAACCTCATATAGAACCTTCTAACCTTCTACCATGGTTTCGGCCTCGTAAACATTCGATTGAGGAGTCAGCTGAATAAAGTCATTCATGATAGCCTCTACCTGATTGAAATAATTACAAAAATATAACAATTTTTAAGGACATGGCATACGAGCAAAAACAATGAAATGGTGAAACAATTACATGTTTGACAAACAAAAGGATTGAAAGAATGGAAATTTGATAAAACATAATACCTCCAGCCCAAAATATTTGTCCGGCCCGCAAAACGAGGACATAAAAATAATTCAAGTTTTGCAAGAAAAATTTAAATTTTTTTCTAACAATTTACTAGATCTCGACGAGTTCTTTTAATTCATGAAAAAAGTTTGGAATTTTTCTTAAAAGAAATGCATTATATTTTGGTCCTCGTTTTGCAGACCGGACAAACATTTTGGGAAGAAAGAATATGTTTTGCATCACAGCTTTGAGTACTACGTTTTTCAGTTGAAGGGGAAGAAGAAGATCACAGCTTATAACTCAAGAAGATACAAACAAGTAAAGAACTGAAGAACACACCTTTGCTTCTGACTGACCAAAGCTAACCTGAGCAAGAAAAAATATGTTTTGCATCACAGTAATCAAAGCATTGAAGACTGTAAACAATAAAGAAAGGAGAGTGACAACATACGACACAAAAAGTCCTCGAAGGAACTATGGCTGTCTTGTATATGGTTCCTGTAACATAAACAACATTTAAACAGTAAGTCTCTATTTTTTGCAGCCTGTTCTATCCATTTTTTGTAAGTTTCATGTGCTTTCCCATTCTAATAACCCCACGCACATGTTCAAAGTCAACCACATCTTCAGGTCGTCAAATCACTCGTTAACCCAGAATATGAAAGTCAAATCTTTCTTGTCTTCCAAATACCACTCTGTAAATCATAAATTTTAGTAAGAACCCCCAATCTGCCCTAATTTTTTTAAATGAGGGATATACTGATGGTATTTTTGTGAAAAAAAAGTAGAACAAGAAGAATCCACCAAAGCTCAAGGTAGAACGAGTTTACTTGCCTTTCAAATCAAAGAACATATCATGATTTCCAGATGGGTTATCTGAAATAACTACTCTCCCAACAGCACCCACATCACCGCTCAAATCTATGGATTCACCATCACACTCAACAAGTGCCTGCATAAAAAAAAACAATGCTTTCAAACTGGAGAGTCCCAATCAGACAACAGTACTCAGACAAGGACATTAAAGGCGACTCAAGACACCCTAGAGAACCCACTATACAGGTAGTGCGGCATATATTGCAGCTCTGGTACCAGAGATATGAATTCATTACAGATTGACCGATGACGCAATCAAAATCATATCAACTGAATCTGTAAGGGAGACCCAGGGTCCCAAATCCCTTCGTTCTCTGAAGAAACTTATCACCTCACTTTGTGAACTGAAATATATCCAACAACTAACTATTACAAATTCTAAGACTACTCAGATGCTTGATCAACTTCTAAAAGGGGGCAAAAAGCAAACAAAGAAATAATGACGAAAAACAAACATAAAGGCAGGCATACCTTCGTACGACTGACTTTCTCTGAGAGAACCAAAGGCAACCTTGAGGAGGAGAACTGTAATCATATATCAAAAAGGTAATTTGTGGAATAACAGACAGAAACAAATGCTTGACTGGCCAGTAAAAATTCTTACACGTGGTTCAATATTCTTCTCAGCAATCTCTTCTTCTGCAGCATCTACATCTCCATCGTTTCCTGTATCATCAACTGATACACTAAAACTTATAACCCAATGTAGAAAATAACAAAATAAACATGACCAAACTCACATTAAGAGGAGAGTGAGAGCGACGTTCAAATTCATAGGACGGTCATTTTATTAATCTCGGAGTCTTTACAGGAAAACATCAAGTTGTCATTTCAGCCTCCCATACCTTTTTTAATAACATTGGTGTTTGGGCTTTTCTTCTTTGTCGCTACCTGATCCTCAACTTTAATCCCTTTCTTGGGAGATTTCCCTTTCAGAGCCTCCCTAATTGGGCTATTAGAAGGAGACTCCGAATCTGATGACAGAGTCCAAACTGAACTAATTGGTGCCTGCTCAAATAATCACATCCTCAAGGTCAGGATCTACATATATGGCCAAAGACTCCTACGCATATCAGGATTACAGCTGACTGACCACTATGGCATTTCTGTATTTGACCCTGTAATGCATTCTGTAATAAATGTTCTGACTTTGTACCAATTGAAATATAAGAACTTTGGAGCAGTCCTCATATGAAACCCAAACTGTTTCCTTCCTCTTGGAGTTGAGAACTTTCTTTTCTACAACCTCGAACAAGGTTTTCTCTTGCTAGGACCTCACCTTTACACAAATTTTGAATACGCAACTAGCATGCTCTCCTATGAAACTGCAGGTGAATTCACTTCCAAACTTATCGATTACTTGCTTACTTTGTAGAAATAGTCACTTTTGCTCCATCTCTTAACAACCATACTTGCTTCCACTAACACTTGTTGAATATTCTAAAAAAATAAAAATGAATGCATCTAACCAGTTTCTGAAGCTCCGTAAGAGCAAATTAGTATGAAAGGTTTCTTGTATTACCCTGAACCCAATGTGTAATGTCCCCACATTCATTGATATGCAATCTGTAATTATTCTAATCTAGACCCAGGTACCGAGTAAAATAAGATGATTTACCTAAATCAAGCAGGACTTAGATGTTTTATACCCTTGAAAGACAAGAACACAACTTGCTCAAGCTACCAAGGTAAAGCGAAATAACTTGGGATCAATATAGATGACATCTAAATGACCCAAGAAGCAGCGAAAAATGTCGTCTAATAGTAAACATGTAGGGTTTAGGGTGGAGGCCCAGAACGCGTATACGACTGGAGTTACTCGCTGAAAATAAGTATGAGATCGCAAACTTGGTGCATAGCTTCTTACATTTGGTTCAGCATTCGTCTCAGGCTTCTGTGGCTTTGCGGATTTCCCACCACCCGCACTCCCTTAACCATTGCCCAACATCAAGAAACAAATTACTATAGAAGTTGAAGGCATAAAATTAAAGATGACAAGGAGATAAAATATTATAAATATTAAAACGCTAGCAGCATAATATAGCACCCAAGGTGACCCACCACTTCTCTTACCATTCTCCGTCTTCCTCTTTTTCGCAGGAGTTTGTTCTCCTTTTGGCCGTTTGGCTGGAGACTTAGTTTTCAAAGGCTTTTTTGATGAAGACTCCTTGGTAAGAATGCTAATAGGTTTGTCGTCATCTTCGTCTTTCTCTGGGAACTGAGATGTTTCACCAGGAGATGGTTCCTTGTCATTCGTCCTATCATCAGTCAAAGGACTGCCTTGTGGGGAAGCCTCAGAACCAGAAGATAAAGTCAGAACTGATCGTGTTGGTGCCTACTCAACAAAAGTTAAATTCACAATTAGCCACCCATAAAACAACAATTTAGTTCAATAATCAGTTCTAGTGACAATTAGACAAATGCACCAACACAAGATCTCTGTAACTTACTAACAGGATTTGGAAAAATACAATATCCGACACATCCTCAAAGAAAAAAAAGAATATAACGAACCACAAAAACGGAACAAATTAAATCAACTTCTACTCTAGGTGGTTTTGCAGCTCAAATTTTTACCATATTATGTGGCATTATCGGCTGCTGCCTACTCTAACGAAGTAAATTCACACAATCAGAAACTCAAGAAAGGTGGGAAGGAAATAGGTTAAGGTTTAGGGTTTAGCAAAACAGCATTCTTAATTCTTCTAACTATAACTGGTTTTGAAGATCAAAATGCATGTGATTCCATGGCCTTACAGGAATCTTAACATTGTAATCATTATTGAATAGATGTGCTGAAGGAAAATCCGCGTAAGAGTAGAACAGAATAAAGCATGAAGCAAAGTCGGAGGAAAATGGAAAAGAAAACAGCGTTATACCTCGAAAGCACGCAACCAATCTGGAGACTCCTCCCGAGAATCACTCATTTGGGGTTTTCCTGACGAAACGAAAAGATACTCCGGAAGAGCTGATAAAACCCTAGTGCTCTGAGTCAAATTTTGTACGTACAACGGTACAAGACAACGTTAAGGCGCAGAGGGAAATGGATAGAAAGGTTAATGCGGTCTTTTAGCTTATGTTTAATTACTTTTCTTTTTTATACAAATAGAATATGACGCGACTCAACAATACGAAAAATAAACGAAAAAATACGGATTAAATTCGCGTAATTTGCGAGTGGAGTGGAGTGCACTGTAGTTGGCCTCTCTATACTCTCATGCATATGGACATGGTTTAATCCCCGCTCCCAGTTCTCCTATAATAATTTAGATTGAGTTAACGAATGACAAAAAAAAAAAAAATACCTTCAGTAATTAAAAAAGATAACACTAAACTAATAACCATTTATTCATGTCAACCTGTTAATTATGACACGATTTATTCAAGACACGTCATGATGCATGTGATTTTAGTGTTTCTCTTGTAGTTAAGAGGTTATATATTGAAATCTATCTAATGTAGTTGTTGGTGCTTTATAATATTATTATTTTAGAAAAAAATCTACTAAAGGTTTGTTGTTTCAATTTTTATAATTTTACTATGATTGACATAATTACGATAGCATTAATATTGGCTAGATAATTGTAAATAAGTAAGAATTTTTAAGTTCTTCAAAAGATTTTTATTTAAAGGAATCAATAGTATCAATTCATATTTGATACTTCCCTCCGTCCTAATTTGTTTATCTACTTTTTAACTTTTCTTTGTTCCTAAATGTTTGTCTAATTTTAAATTAATTTTAAAAAGGTTTTCTTAATATCCTCTCTCTTTTAAAAACTTGTAGGAGTACATAAAAGAATATGAACTCTCAATTGATGTCAAAAAAGTGGGGGCATCATTGGAAACTCAAAACTTTAAACTTTTTAGTGGTAATCATTTCATTTACTTGAAAGTTTGAAAAAAAAAAAAGAAGAAGTTTGAAATTTTAAAATTAGACAAATAAATTGGTACGAAAGATATTATTATTTTAAATAGATTGTATTACTATAAAAAATACATCGAATAACTTCATAAAGTGAGGTTTTTTTTTTCTAAACATCTACACGACCAAAGGTTGTCGTCGTGGCAGAAGTTTTCTAGGTTTTTTTTTAAATCATTTTTTAAAGCCTAATATATTCTATCCTAGGAGGTTTGGGGAGGGGATGAGTGCTTACGAGAATCAATCACTGCACACGTGCAGGCTCGACACCTCAATGATCTTTGAGGGGCATAATGGTAAAACCAGAACAAATTAGCCCAAACAAACAAATTTGCGTTTAAAGCTCTACCAAATCCCAATTTACAAGAACAGAGCGATAAGGCCCCCATTAACCAGAGCAGCAGCAGACAACCAAAAAAAAAAATGGGGGACGGAAAGCAAGGAACGGCGATGGTAGCAGAGATATCGGCAAAAGGCATGATGATGTCTCAACTCCAGAATCCCAACCCAATAGCCCACTTCCAAGTCAAGTACAAGCAACTGGAAGATGGGTTCAGGGTCTGGTTGTCCAAGCAGTCCTTGCCCGTCGAGGCCGCCGTCGTCACCGCCACCAGCGCCGTCCAGGGCGCCGCCATTGGGGCATTCATGGGTACCCTCACCAACGACGTCTCCACGTCTTTTGCCCCTCCCCCAAATGCCGCCCTGAATCCGGAAGCCATGGCCTCTCTTAAGCAGGCCCAGGTTCGTCCTTCTGAACCCTTAACCCTTCGTAGTTTCGATTACCCATTTGTGGATAGTGATAATCTTGTTACCGACATACTGCTTGTGCACTTATATACTCGTATCTATGTTTTTCTAGTGAATTTTGCTGAAGCGCGGTATAGAACGGGTTTGGTGTACAACATATTGTGAACTGTGTGTAATTTGAATTACCCATTTTGTGGAAATAATTCTGATTGCCTACACTGCTTGTGTACGCATGTGCATGTATGATGTATCTATGTTTTCCTTGTGCGATTTTAATTCAGAGATGACAATTAGTTCCTATGGGGAACAGAAAAGGTTGGGTTACTTGGGTATAACACTTGAGACTTTGCATAGGCCGTCTTGAATTGAACTTGGATTCTGTATATAACCCACTTGTGGCCCTTACGAGCCCGATTGGTGAGCGAAATAGAGATGGTCCGTTGTTATTGGGTTTTTTGACCGGATTGTTTTGGTTCGCTATAAGTATTTGGTATTGCAAGAGACGGCATATCCTGTATTCAAACAATTATATAATTGTGGTACAAATTTCTGGCCTATACACCACCATGCATTGGACTGAAGGACACAGGGGGTATAGCATAAGAAAGAGAGCATTATCACATTGAGATAGATTCCATGCCTATCTATAATCAAGCATTCCAAGGATAGATATTGGAACTAAGAGCAGTTTTCCGTAACAAAAATAAAAAAATTGTCCAACTTGGCAAAAAAAGCTAGTGAAGTAATTGATAGTGAGTTCCTCATACCTGGGGAGTATGTGCTGATTGTTTATCTTAATATTTGCCGGAATTTCATTGCATAAGTTTGTGCAAAGGTTCGTCATCTTCAAATATGATGTGGTGATTGTAATGGAATCAACAAGAAAACCCTCAGATTGCCTTTTTTATTATTGATAAGTTGGACAATTTTTTTTATTTTTGTTACGGAAAACTGCTCTTAGTTCCAATATCTATCCTTGGAATGCTTGATTATAGATAGCCATGAAATCTATCTCAATGTGATAATGCTATCATATTACTTTTTCAATCTGTTGATGAAATTCCATCGTATAACATGTATTCGCCCCTTTTCAGTTCGATTGACCTATCAAGTATCACTGCAGCCGTCTACAACATTGAGTTGTGCAAGAGGTTTAGAGGTTTTATTGTTGCATGGCCTCCGTTTAGCCCTCAGACACATGTAAATGCACTTTTGACAACGACTGCTGGTTTCCAAAGTAATCTTGAATCGTGGAATGTCTGGTGTGGGAATTCCGTTATCGACACATATTATATTTCCATGTAAAAGTTGAAGCTCTCTTTCTCATGCTATATGTTCTGTGTCCTTCAGTACAATGCATGGTGGTGTAAAGGCTAGAAATCTGTACCACGATTATATAATGGTTTGGATAACAGGATATGCAGCTCAACAAACGGACCCTTACGAGCCCGATTGGTGAGAGAAATAGAGATGGTCCGTCGTTATCTATTTTTGTTATCGTTTTCGTTTCTATCATAACAATTTGGATAGGTATGGTTTGGATAACAGGATATGCAGCTCAACAATCGGGCTCATAATGTTATCGTTTTCGTTTCTATCATAACAATTTGGATAGGTATGGTTTGGATAACAGGATATGCAGCTCAATAATCGGGCCCTTACGAGCCCGATTGGTGAGAGAAATAGAGATGGTCCATCGTTATCTATATTTGTTATCGTTTTCATTTCTATCATAACAATTTGGATAGGTAGAATACACTTTTTGTTGCATGATTTCCTTGGAGCATAATTTGGAGTCGTCTTGTTTACCTCGTAACTTTATAAGGAACCCCACGTGGTAGAACTGAGAGTTTTTTTCGTTTTTGCTTGTCTTGTTTTATTTGGAGACACAAGTGTATATGTATATGTCATTTGAGTGGTTCAAGAATCACTTACACTATGGCTTTGTAAAGAATTGGGTTTGATTTTGCTTGTGGAAATGCATAATTCTTTGGAGCGATATTCATGCACTCCCCTTCTAAGATGATAAAAGACAAAAAGGGTGCGTAAGAGATGAATCTGAACATCACCTCTCTTTTGTGTTAGTAATTTTGTGATTTTAGTATTCTTAGTCAATATCTGTAATATGTTGATATGATGAATAAGAGTTCGGAATTGTAATCGTGACCACCAGTTCTTATTCTAGTACCCTATTTCATACAACCAAAATGTGACTTTACACAATTGTACCTGACGTGGATGGAGAAGTTTAGATATTGTATTATTAAAGCCCATTTGGTTTACAGGCCCTTGGAGGGGGTCCATTGGCGCAAGCACGCAATTTTGCTGTCATGACAGGTGTCAACGCCGGTATATCTTGTGTCTTGAAAAGAATAAGAGGGAAGGAGGATGTGCAATCCAGGTAATCCTATTCTAACATTCCCTTAGCCCTCTTTACTTGCTTTAATGAGCCAAGTTTTCCAATCTTCTGATCTAGCATATTATCTCTCATCTCGCCTGACATCTTTCTTTCAAGGCTTGCACACAACACACGGAAACTTAATTTCTTTTGCTTAAAGCTTATTCTTTATGTTTTTGTTTTGTTTGATGGCTACTAGAAAAGTAGAAAGTTTCATGTAGATGGTGGGAGTGAAGGTAATTAGTGGTTAGCTAGTGCATGTTGGTTGGGAACATGGCTTTCATTGTTGAAATATGAAAGGTTCTGATTTAGAGAGAGAGTGCATTGGAAACACCATTGACTGGCTTATGACTAAGATGATATACTTCTTGTAGGTAATAAGTACTTACATTTACTGCTAAATTGGTTTACTCATGTTATTTTTTTTGGGTAAAAAATTTACACACGTTATTGCAAAATACTGGGCATTGAAATGATAGACATTGGTGTTCCGCCTCTCACAATGAGGTATCATTGTTTGGTCCTTAATGCTTGGATTTTCTTTTACAACAATATTAATGATGCTTAACCAAATGATTGATTTTTGGGTTTTTTCCATTTTTTTTTTTTGGCATACCTTGATGGTGGTTTATTGGTTGCTGTTGTAGCTTTGCATCTCTGTTTCAATATTAGTTTTGCTCCCCTCTTCAATATAGGGACACAACCCACCTTATACAATATAAAGAATGGGTTTCAGACCCGTCATGTTAAATATTGGTTAAATTGGTGATTCAGTTTCCCTTATTCATGTGTTCTTACTTAGTGAAGATTATTGGTTTATCATGACAGCATGGTAGCAGCTTTTGGTTCTGGAGCCATGTTTTCATTGGTTAGTGGCATGGGTGGCCCAAATCTGGCAGCTAATGCCGTGACATCTGGATTCTTCTTTGCACTTGTTCAAGGTGGAATTTTCCAGGTGATCATTTAGAGGAGAAAATTCATCCTTTGGTAGCTTTTCAATTGTGACTGTTATTTTTTTTCACCTGATGCTATAATATCGGCAATGTAGTCTATGAACATGCTAGAAAACCTCATAACTCAAGCGTTGGTATGTTTATGATGGTTCATCTATGGAATCCAGTGGCAATGCTGGTTGGCTTCACAAGGTCTTGGGTTCTTCCATATCTTTACTGAATATCTGCACATATGAGCTATACTGAACTGGTGAAAAACTGATCTAATGTGTATGGACTGCGACACTGGGCGATAGGTCTGATGAAGTGTTAATCTGTTATATACGTCTCCATTTTCAGTGGTGCTGTGTTAGTCTGTACAACAATAAATCCACTTGTTCGAACACTTGCAGCAGAAGTGGTCTGCTGTTGTAAATTGAAAAGAAGTATTTTTGATCCCGTGAATCTCACCATTTTGTTTGAATGGTTGGAAACTTCCTTTTTCATTTCCAACTTTTATTTTCACTCTGGAGATTTTTTCACCTGAATATTCGCCACTCAAACAAAGATAAGTAGGTTTTTTTTCTTTAGGAAATCTGCTTGAGAGACATCTGTAGTTGTATCCCATTAATAAGGTTTGCGGAGCAGCAGCTGTTTCTGACTTGTTTTCCCCACCTCTAGAGTTATCACATGTAGCACTATGTCATCAATCTGATATGACAACATGGTTACATACTTGAATAAGTGTTGAGTTTAACGTGGTTTCGTGCCTCTATCTAAACTTTAATTTCTGGCTTAGGAAGCCTGCATGGAAAATTGTTTTCAATGTTAACAACAAAGGAAGATGATACAAATGGATGCAAGGGAAATCTTTCACTTAAAAGGGAAGAGGAAAATAAGTTTCTGATCTAAGAGAGCAAGCGACTACTTGTGACATTAATGGATGTCATGCTATTGGCTGTAAGGCCTCTTGTGGGCAGGTTTAAAATGTTGAGAGAAGATTCTGCATCTTTCTAATTTCAATTCTTTTTGGCAGAAGTCTCTCTATTGTGTTGAGTTTGGCTTATATGCTTACGTTGCTTAGAGCATTTTTTTGTTGTTATGCAGATAGGGCAGAAGTTTTCCAAACCACCAGCTGATGATATGTTCTATGAGAAAACGAGAAGCATGTTGACAAACCTTGGCCTCCAGAATTACGAGAAGAATTTTAAGAGAGGCTTGTTAACGGATAACACTCTGCCTCTGCTCAATGATAGGCAAGTAATCAGATTTCCGCTCATCCTTTTCTCTTTCGAACGATTCTACTTGAACTTGTATTCTGAATGATCCCTCTTCCATCGCAACATTTTCAGTGCTCTTAGAGATGTGAAAATCCCTCCTGGTCCAAGGCTCCTCATTCTCGATCACATCCAGAGGTCTGATCCTTTTCCTTGTGAGCAATGTTTATGTTCTATACTTGTCGTGGACCTCATTTGTGACTGGATTTCTGTTCAGGGAGCATGATCTTAAAGGGAAACGACGTGGCAGTGGGTAATTTTCTGCGTCTAACCAATTCGTTACAACGGAATCGGGGAAGTGCTTTTATGCTTTCGTGTACCAGACTAGATAATTGGATTATTGTCCAAGCTACTTTGTCATGTTTCAGTTGCAGTGATGTAGAAGTACTTGTTTTTGGAAACTTGGTAGACAGTTTGTTGTAGCTTCATATTATGCTTCCGAGTAATTCATCAGGAATCACACACCGTAGTACTCTTCTGAGTGGTCGAGGAGACATTTCACAATAAGCATGAGTTCTGAAATTAGAGAGAGAGAGAGAGAGACCTTAGCAATCATTTTCGGAGCTTCCGTAAAGATAATGGCAATTGAGAAACTTTGGACGGGGACATGCAATTGTTTGTTAAATTAGATGGAAACGTTTCGTATTGGCAAAGATTTGGTGCTTTACCATTAGTTCAATTACTACGTTGGGCAAAATAGTATATGAGATTGATACCGATGGGATACCGACAGGTACGTGGAGCCCACTCCGGGTCCCGCACGAGATTCGAGGATTCCGAAATCTAAATGAAAAAATGAAAGATTGGATTGAGCGCTTATACATGTCAGATTGAGTTGATTTTTTGCAGGCCCACCTAGTTTTTTTTTTAAATTATTGAATAATTCAAATGATCTGTTTGGGATCTGAAGTGAGTTCATGTGCCTGTCAGTAGCAATAGCAGGGTTCGAAGATAATTAATGTGATTCTTGGAGTTCATAGGTTCCTCTATTTGGTGAAAAGTATGAATGTGAAAAGTATCTGACCAGTGACCCAACGTTGGTTTTTTTTTTTAAACACGTTAGAAATTCATTAATAACAATAAGGATTACAATTTACCGTGTGCCTCTAATGCAACTGTGGAAAAATTTATTGCATACAAGGTAACAAAATACACAACCAAATCAAATGAAGGAATCAAGTTCAGCGCTAAATTGATTTAGTAGAAGTCAGAGCCGCTTTGATATAGTAGAAGTTAGAGCCACGTATGTGATGTGTCGATATTGATCAATTGTTACAGTAGTTCCATAATTGTTGATACTATCCATAGAGACCGACCGATGTCAACCTAGTGCGATCGATACCAATCTAATGGCTTTTTTAACACTTTTTGGTAAAGAGCGCCGTGTGCATAGAATAAACATCATGTAATATCATCCAACGTTGGTTTGATCGACGAGAGAGACAGTGAGTGATTTTCCGGTGAAAATAGACTTTAAAGTAGTAGTAACTTTCACGTGGTAAATTAGATTTACTGTTTGTAAAATACTCCACAATCGGACGAAAATGGTTGAGGAACATATAGTCTTTTTTTTTTTCAATATTGGATAGATGTCCAACTTATTTCGGACAAGGATTGATCTCTCAACCTCCCACACCGAAAGGTCGAGCAGATACCGTTGGACCTTTCGCGTGAGCAGATGCCATTAGATAGATGTCCGACTTATATTTGACGAGAATAGATCTCTTAACCTCTCACAACGAAAGGTCGAGTATATACCATTGGATCTTCCGCGTGAGCATATGCCATTGGATAGATGTCCAACTTATTTTTTATGAGAATTGATCTCTCGACCTCTCAAGCCGAAAGGTCGAGCAGGTACCGTTGGACTTTCCGCTTGAACAGATGCCATTGGACGAAAGTCGAAAGGCACGAAGTCGATGAAATGCGAAGGCTCGTGAAAGCTGGAAGTTGTCAATCGCCTGCTTTGGAATATTCCACTTTTATGCTCCTCCAATCGTCCCCTAAAGCCCTTGTCATCACATCATTTTGCTTTTTCCATTTGACTAGCGTGATGCGTCCGTCACTGACCTCTTCTAAATAATTGCGCTGGGACGGTTTTCGCCAAACAAGATTCGCAATTTGCTGCAACGATAATGTCAAATCATCCAACCTGGCTACCATTTTGCCTTTTTCTCCTTTTGTCAAATGCTCGAGTCATATCAACTTCTGTTTTTAACAGCATTCGTTCCTGAAATGGAGCCCTCCGCTAGGGGGAGAAGTTCCTTATATCGTCGGTCACAATCTTTGCCGATTGACTTGTTTGTTTGGGATCTCAAAATTTTAAAGCATAATTTTTAATAAATTTTTTTTTTGTATCCCTCATCATTCATTATTCTTAAAAGTCTCTCTCAAAATTCAAACCGAACATAATCCTGGCGGTTACGCGATTTTCTCAATCTGGCTTAAAATATGAAAAACTAATTTTCTAAACACAGATTTTGCATCCTTTCAAGAGTTATTTAAAAAACAAACACACAGAACAGCTTTTGCAACAGAAGTAGCTTGGAGAAAAAGCAGGAGAAAATGAAGAAAAGCTACACAAGGTTATTCCATTGACAAAACTGCCCTTCAAATCACCACCCCCAAACAACAACAATCCATCAGATCCCACGACTTCGACAACAATTACAGACCAATACACAGGAGGAGGAGAAGATCAATCCGTGTTTCGTGAACCTAATACAGAAATCAATGGTTATCTTACATACAACCCGCAATCCTCCTACTTACCATTAACATATACATACACACATACACTTACGTATAGATAAATGACGTACGGGTGGGTCACGTGGAATTAGTCGGGAGAGAAAGAGAAGCGGCCTGGAGGAGCTTCTGGGCGGCGGAGAGCTGGTCCATCATGGACAGAACGCGGGCCCGGTAGGACCGGGCCTGGTCGACGGCCTCGGCCTCGAGCTCGCCCAATTGGGAGCACAACCGCTCCTCGGCCTCCTCCGCCACCCGCAGCCGCTCCCACGTCCTCTCCAGCTCTTTCCTCATCTTCTCCTCCCTCTCCATGCTCCTCTTCAGCTCCCTCTCCAACTCCTCGTTCCTCTTTCTCAACACCTCCTCCTCCTCCTCCTCCGCCGGGTGCGGTGGCTGGCGGTGGGGCTTGGGTTTCGTCGGTGCCACCGCTATTGTTGGAGCCATTATTATTGGCGGGTTAATGGCTAAATTAATAATCTCTAGAGAGAGAGAGAGAAGTTGTGGATGGATTTGTGGCTAATCTCCTAACTCAACGTACATAGACAGGTTGTTAGCAGGAGTTTTATAGGCCTAGGAAGGGAGTGTCTAGGTTCAATGTATCTGGAGGAGATTCCTTGGGCTGGGCCCTTGTAAGGAACGGTCCCTGGTTTTAACAAATTTCTTTCTTTAATTTTGTTTTTTCGTTGAATGAAGTTTCCCCAAGCCTCTCGAAGTGAAATGCGAAGCTTCGAATACAGATATGCTTCAAGCCTTTTCGATATGCCTAAAATATCCAATGCGTAGGCTCAAATGTATCGGACAATCTTGAACTGTACATTTCTGTCCGAGTCTATCGAAGTATTGCTTTTAAAAAATTATTGAAGTATAATGTCTATGTGGGATTGTGTTGAAAAGCATCAGTACTATTTGTTAACTTTTCGTTATGAAATGAGGTTGTATAAGGTGTCATTCTGCTTTCTTTCTAAACTTTCTTTTTAAAAAATAAGATAATTTCAAGCTTAAATATAATATGAAAAAATAAATAAATTTTGCACCGCTTAAAAGATCCCAATGATATCTATCAAATAAGATCCATATTGATAGAAAAATTATTTACGTAAAACACATGATTTTTAGAATTGAAATTACTTTCATTTTCTAAAAGTTTATTTTTAAAGAAAGCGAAACGGGACCAACTAATTTTTCTTTCAATATCTAACTGAAATTTTCATAAGATCTCAAATACGGTATGATGAAATATTAAATGGTATCTATCATGGGAGTAGCTATGTAAACCTTTATATCACGTTATCTTCGAAAAAACCCCATCACCTCGTCGATATCATGGCAACGAGTGCTCATGTGACTATTCTTTGTAATGAATGAGATGTCTCATTAGTGTCCCTTCTAATGATCTGAGTAGATTATTTTGCATGTTTTGATGCGATTCATATTTGCTTACGTTGAAAACCGATGGCCACCACTCATGAAGTTTGGGTAACTTTTACGTAATTGCCTGCGTAGTCATAGAACTTCGTGGTTAGTATTTCTTTGACATTTGATTACTATTTCTATGAAAATAACTTTAAACTAATTTAATGGGCATGAAAATAACATTCGAAATATAATAATCTCACTCTTTTTATTTTATGGGTGGAGGGTCCCCACCTATCCGCCAATCAATGCGGAGCTTATACCAAATGGATTGCCATTTGAGGCATTGACAAAAGAGGGAGTACTGGGCTCCGCTAGAGTAATTTTGGGAAGGTTTTCTTTTTAATGCAGGGTGTTTCGAACAAGTTTGTACAGTTGCGTGCATTTTGGACTATTTTTTACAGCTCCTATAGTCATTTCACACGCTTACACGTGTCATAAGAGTAAGGTGACTCCAAGAATTGATGTCAATAATCAAACCTGAAATTTTAGAAAAGAACAAATTCCTAAGTCTCAGATTAAGATCACTAGGCTAACCCTTGGGGTTTTGGGAAAAGTATTTGGTTCTCTACATAGTAACAACAATCTCTTGCTCCTTCTGAATAGATTTCATTTCGAGCTCTAAAATGTAATATAAATGGTGCGTTTCGTTAACCTCAAGGTGTAGAACAGTTTTACAGAAAAACAAGAAAAGTCAATCAGGTATCAATGACCCAGTAAACACGTATCACATTAATCTTGAATAAATAAATGGCAAGTAAGATTTTGAAAATACACTTTCAAGTGAATTTGGCTCGATCACTATAAATTATCGATTTTTGATCAAACTTATTTTATGCGGGACTATTCTAGATAGGTGTTGTGAGGTCACAAAGAAAACAGTGCAGATCATGTTTTTAGATTCGGGATGTAGCCCATAATTGGTAGGGCGACAGCAGTAAAGAACAGAACAAGGTTTTAAAGCCCGACCACCACCACCTCTGGCACAGTTCGCCAGCCTCAAATTTAGTGCTCAGAGGTGGCCAAAAATAAACATACCGTATAAATTTTGTTGTTCGTCCTGACACACTACACCAAACTAGTACATTATTCATTATATTTTTATGAGGCTCATTTCGGGTCTTATGAGAATAAAAAAAATACTTATAAATTTCAAAATAATATTTTTGTGGGGTCCAGCTCCAACTGATATCGGTAAGTATTATTTGTAGATTCATAAAGGCGCTCAATTTCACCTCTTGCGAATCCACAAATAATACTTACTGATATCCCTTAGAATTGATTTTTTACATGGCCCCATTAAATATTATTTTAACCCACAAAAAAATGTAGTGATTTAGTGCAATACATGTAACATCTTTTTTTTAAGGCCCCATTCTAGGAAATAAATCCTTATTTTTTAAGAAGACAATTTCAAGCTCAAAAATAATGGGCTTACTGAAATCTATAAATATACAATATGAATCTTGTTTGAAAGATGTCGATAAGATCTTTTATACGATGAAAAAAAAATTAAAAAATATTTTTTATTTACATTATTTTTTAGTTTAAAAATATAAAAATAAATACTTATTTTTTTAAGAAGGTGTTTTAGAACGGGATCTAACAGCTTCTGCACACCAGGACTCTTTACTAGGGGCGGGCACGGGTCGGGTTCGGCCCCGACCCCGACCAGATTAATCGGTTAACGTTTTTTTTGGACCCGAACCCGAACCAAAGGAGGGGGGATACCTAGCCGTGTAACCGATTTTTTTGGTCGGGTCGGGTCGGGTTTTGGTCGGTCGGGCGGGCGGGTCTGACCAAAACCAAAGTAAACTATACGAATTAGTTACCTTTTTTGTCTGGTTGGTCGGGTCGGGTCGGGTCGGGTCGGGTAAGAAAAACCATCCCCCCGAGCCCCGAACCGAAAACTGATTTTTTTGAAAACATGTACCCGTACCTGACCGAACCACAGGTTCGGCCCCGCCCGAAACCCTTCGGGTCGGGTCGGGTTCGTCGGCCTCGGTTTTTTTTTTTTTTTGCACACCCCCACTCTTTACACTAAAATTTAAGTGGTCAAATTGATTGAAAGTCAAGCTAACAATACGTGTTGTTTGATTTGATTTAACATTTCAATTCATGAATAAAGTATCCACAAAACCTTCGATTTCAATTCATGAATAAAGTCAAGCTTAACAATACGTGTTGTTTGATTTGATTTAACATTTTCAATTCATGAATAAAGTATCCACAAAACCTTTCCGGGGTAGATTTTTCTCCAATATATATAACCTTTTTGTCAAAACAAACAATTAATCTCACTGTTTTTAGTCTTAAGCAACCTCTTCGCAAGCAACCAAAATAGTCAATTCTTTGTTCGACAAGGGAAGAAAAGGGATTAGATGTTAAGCTCACAATACGTGTTGTTTGATTTGATTTAACCATTTCAATTCATGAATAAAGTATTCACAAAACCTTTTTTTTTTGTCAAAACAATCAGTTAAACAACAATTAATCCAACTGTTTTAGCCTTAAGCAACCTCTTTGCAAGCAACCAAATAGTCAATTCTTCGTTATCTTTTCTTTGTTCGACAAGGGAAGAAAAGGAAAAAGGCTATTTTCCCCTAAATTTATGCTTTCAAATTATCTGGGGTCAATTACTCACTGTAACAAGAAGCTTTTGTTTACCGGGGCTAAATATTACAAATCTTGAGCCACCGGAGGATTTGATGGGTCGCTAATTTTTAAGTGCCAGAATTAGTTAAAGCGCACGCAAGATGATCTGTACATCTGATTATAAAAACAAAAAACAAACAAAAACAAAAGAAAGAAAAACGAGCACACAAGCCAGTCGCTTTTTTGCACGAGCCCTGTGGAGTCAGCCTCATTCACAAAAACCATGTGTGAAACTTACAGTACTATTCTACTTGGGATTTGTAGGGGGTCAAAAATACCCGAACATGTGGTGCAGTAAACAAGACAACACGTGGCATGTGATTCATGTGAACCGAGAATGCTCGTAAAATTGATGGCTAACGTAAATCAAACGGAATAAACCTAACCACTCGGCTAAGGAAGAAATTAGAAAATTGATAAACCTTACAGGTTGACGCCACAACAACCAAACCATTGGGGCAGGAGCAGTCGGGCCTAGGATCGCCCGGGCCTATCCACCCCTGGGGTGCCAACCGACAGCCGCTGGGGATGGGCCGCCCACTGGACCTGTTGGCCTTTGGCTGCTCGGGCTTGGCTATTGCCCGCTGGGCTCCATGCCGCTAGGGCCTTCCTACCGCTCGCTTAGCCTAGGTCGTGTGCCTCAAACCGCAGGCCCAGGCCGCAGCTCGCAGCTCAGCTCCTTCATCTTTCAGGACCTTAATTTCATTCCCTAAATTTAAGTAAAAACTAGAATATTATTTGAGTTCTCTTTATTTTAATTTATTAAATGAAAATAAAATTAAAAATTTCAACTTAAGGATCACTTCTTATTATTGAAAAATGTCAAGTCATTTCCACGAACCAATAAATTATACAACTCAAAACTTGTTACTCAGTGTGATCAATAAGCTAAAATACCATAACATGTTGTCCTAAATATTTAGCGGAAACATGGCATAAGGAGAACAAGGCCAAATGTTGTACGAGTTTTCCGTCTTTGCATTTGTAAAAGATTGGGCCATAGAAAGCAGGATAAATGGTGTTTTGGGTATAGCCCAAAGCTTCTTAATCCTTCCAGGTCTCTCTATGGGCCAGTTAGACCACAAAAAAAAATCTAGCCTAGCCTGCTTAAATAAGTTTTCCTGCTCCTTATGCATTTTAATTTGCATTCTAGTTTTACATCTAATATTAGATGGGTTTTTAAATTTTATATTTATAAATATAATTGACTAAATTAACTAACTTAAGTGGGCAAATACTTTGTTATTCGAGAAACTTCATGAATTAATTCGCGTCTTGATACTTGCTTACTGTTAAAAAAAAGAAGAAGCAACAACTTATAAAAAAATTGAAATGTATTGGACATTTTGACAAAATAACCAATTGGAATTATCACAGTCGGCCACTCTTGTACAACTCTATATGGAAGTTCAATAGGTCAATCAAAGCCAAAAGCCAAAATTCAACATTTCTTATTATTAGTATAGTTTGTAACCATTTAACTAATTTAGTAAAAAGGTCATTTCTTTACAAACTATGAAATAAATGGTCGATTTCTTATTTTTAACAAACTGATGTAGTTTGAGTTAAATGGTCATTTTGTACAAACTAGGACCATTTTATATTTTATTTGGTCATTTCTTATACTTTCTTTTTTTTTTACAAACTAATGTAGTTTGAGTTAAATGATCGGTTTTTATATTTTATGTTTTTACGAACTTACATTTCTTACAAACTATGAAATAACCATTTAACCCAAACAACTTCTCCAAATTAATAAAAAAGAAAAAACAACTTCTCCAAATTAATCAAAAAGACCATATTGGCCCCAAAAAAGTCTAAAATTTTAGTAAAAAGGCACCCTCATTTGCCAATTGATGAGTTAATTAAGTACTAGTTCACCTCTCTCTCTCTCTCTCTCTCTCTCTCTCCCCTCTGGTGGCCAGCACGCGTCTCTTCTTTCTTGTAAGTTTCGTTGTTTCAGTGCTTTGTTCGTTATTCGGTTCCTTCTGCGATCACTGCACTTGAAAATTGGTTCTGAGAATCGGATCGTTTCAATACCTTAAATCTATTGTTAGTTTGTATTATTTGCACCTCAGTATCATGATCGTCTCATTTGAACTCCATAAGCTTAATCTGTTCAGTATATTGACCGTTTTAGTTCTTCTTAAATCTTCCAAGTTTTAGTCCTTAATCTGATTTCTTCCAATCTGATTAATTGCATCTGTATCTGTACATATCATTCTAGGTCCATCCTAATAATTCTTTTGGCGACTTTGGGCTAAATTAACATTTTGGGAGTTTTGTTAGTCTTTTCTGAATATTCAGTGAATTCACCTTGGATTAATCATTCAGAGTCCAAAAATAAAAAATTGTGGCTAAAAGCAGAAAAAAATAAAAAATCATCATAGACAAGAGAACGTTTGAAACAGCTGTCTTTATTTCCTTAGTGTCGTCTTATCCGAATTTTTGTTGTCGATATCCTTGTACTTTCTTGATTCTTCTTGTTATCATCAACCCCAAAACTTATGACGAAAAACGAAACAAAACATCACCAAAAGCAAAGGATATTGTCTGTCTTTCACACAAATTTACTTATTGAAGTTCTCTGTAAATTCCTCTCAGGTTTATTTACATGGTGAGCATCGATGAGGTAGATGCTCTGCGTGTTTGTCTATATACAGCCATGAATAGACGTGAATTTTGACCTTGTCAAATATTTGCTGAGATTGTGGGGTTACCTGTGGCAACTAGGGGCAAGAATATTGCACGGGAAGTGCATTGTAGAGATATGGATTTGCAGGATAATGTTCAGAGAGAATACGGAAGATTTGAACAAATAGTTTCGCATTTCCTAACTAAAAGCTTGCATATTATATTAGACTCTAGGGTTCCTTCAATTTTTCCAAATGGTCACAATCCATTGTTGGGCACTCCGGTGAAGAAGAGCGACAAATGGTTCACCTTAATACTCGGAGATGGTCCTGCTTGTTTGGAGAATTTGAGTTTGTGGGACAGAAATTTGACAGAACCAATGATAATCGACATAGTACTTGTTCAAGAAGTGCCTGATTCTTCATCTGATCACAACCCAACCATAACGTTTGGAATGGGAATGTATGTTGAGACACTAATAGAAAGATGGGTTGTTCGGTATGAGGATAGCAGGACAGTGTTTCCTCGTGTTGTGGAATCTTCGTCTTCTTACAAGAAAACATACAAGAAGTCAATCATACTTTTGCGTTCCCTTTATTCATTGATGAGGCTCCTACCAGCATGTCGACCCTTCCAGAAGCTGTGTTCATCAACTCGAGCTTCGGATTTTGATATCAGTTACAAGGTTTCTTCATTTACTGCTCCATTTTCGAGGGAGGAGTTGGAAGTGATGAAGATATATCAGTTTACCCCAGTAGATGCACCAGAAGGTCGCCTTTTCATATCCTTGACTTATCGTGATGATCTGTCTTGTTTCAACCTTGACACTTCTATTGCATATCCACCACAAATTATTACAGATTATTTTGCATGAGTAGAATTTTGGAGAGAGCGAGAGAGAAAGTGTGTGCGCGACTGAAAGAAATTTTGTTTTGTGTCTGGAACAGATGGATAACCACAACGGTTTTTGTTCCTTTGAACTGTTATGGTTTATTCTCGTTTCCTCATTTGATTCGCGGTATGTTGAGTTTAAAAGCAAATTTATTGTCTGTAGAAGATGGTTAATATCTCCACGATCTGTTTATTTTTATCGAGCCCAAAATACTTTTGCTCTTTTATTCTGGAATGTTGTTTTAATTGGTATCATTATCTACGATTCCAAACAGACAGCTATTGTGAAATTGGTATGTGGTTTCTGTTTTTTCATTAGTATATTTTGCTTTGAGCCTTACCAACAAGCTGTTCTAGTCTGGTAGGTAGTTTATACTGTATAGAAGGTTGTGCTTTTCGGAGGTGATGCAATGGTATCCGTACTTAAAGCGAGGAAAAGCAGGCTTTGTTTGGTTCTCTGGAGTTACAAAGTTGGTTGGAAATCTGATTCTTGTGCATCGTTGGATGTATCCTGAGATGTAATCTGATTCTTCGAAAGTGCTACTAAACAAGGCTCTTGTGCATTGTTATCGTGTTATGCGATGGTAATATCACCAATTCCTCTGTTGACTCGTGCAATTTCCATGTGTTGAACAACAGGCTATACTCTTGGAACGGGTAAGTTTGAATAAGATGTTTTGGGCTAAAGCCTGTTTGTCGGCTTCGGTCGCGGACTCCCCACTAACAGTTGCACAGAAGAGCCGAAGGGCTTCCGCCATTTTACTTTGAAGCTGCTTCTGTTGTTTTGTTGTGAACAAAGCAAAAATGCGGGCCTGAGGTGAGCATTGAGAATGAGTGAAAATCAAAGATTTCCTCTCAGTGAAAGTGTGAAACCACTATGGTTGAAAAGTTCCTAAAGTCTGCAGGTCTAGGCAAAATTATGAACCTGATTTCATGGCTTAAGTAACGGGTGTGGCACTTTTCACAATCTGTTATTTCCCCTAATCTAGGCAACTCAATTTTTTCCTCTCTCATTTCTGGGCCCTTCTAGGGTTATATTTTGATAATCAGAACTGTTGGTATTTTAGACCTCGCCGAGAACATTGGGCCTGTCAAAATTCATGTTGATCGGATATTGTTTAATATATTTTCAGAACACATTTATCTTGAGAAAATGGGTCTAGAAAATTATTGCAACATTGAATAAAATTTCATTTCTCTACGGATGAAAACACATAGAACAATATTCAATTAGCATGATTTTTCATACGCCTAATGTTTTTGACGAGTTTCTAAAATATCAACGATTCCGATCATCAAAACTAACCCTAGATGGGCCTAGAAATGACCCGGATAGGACCGTCCCTTACTTAAGGGGACTCGAGAGGAGCTCATTCCAAAAAAAACGAATTTTAACCTGACAAATGCACACACAATTTGTCCACGATTAAAATAAATCATATCCATTAATTATTACGATAACAATTGCTCAACTACTTTATGGCTAACTAATCATGAGCCCCTTTGAATATGATGGATCTTATATAAAACAAAAAATTGATGATCTGTTAAATTTGTCCATAATCACATTTTTTATCACATCCATTTATCCACGGTAAAAACTACTCCAGTAAGACAAATGCATGAATAGATTACAAATTTGGGTATAATCTCCATAAAATCATTATCAAAATAGCATATTGTTAAAAATTCCAGCATGACAAAATAAAATTATGATAAATTATGATAGATTATGTTTGTTTTGTTTGTTTTTAATGGGGGAAGCATATTCATTTAAACAAGTCATACGGCATCTACAAATTAACATCGAATACAAATCAGTTCATACGGCAATTACAGATTTCCATCCGAATACAAATATACAAAAACACAGCCAAATCCTAAAACTTACGAAAAGAAACGAAGTTGATGTCCAGCGCCTAAGTAAGAGCCATCGCTCCACACCGTAATCAACAAGGATCGGCTTAAATGAATCCAGTACCCAGACACCAGACGCCTCGGAATGACGGAGCTCCATATCAAAGATAACATAAAACCCGATGGAAAATCAGGTAGATTAGTACTTCAGAATCTATCTCAACAGTGAAATTATCCAGAAGGAGTTATTCCATGTACGATAATTAGTTCATTGATAACGTAATTAAAATCAAATACTCCCGGTTTTTTTCACTCCATAGCGTCGCTGCTTTTTACGCAATCATTCTCGTGTTGTCGTGTTCACCTCTCTCTCTCTCTCTCTCTCTCCTCTGGTGGCCTGCACGCATCCCTTCTTTTCTTGTAAGTTTTCTTTCCTTCAGTTCTTCAATCGGCTCCTTTTTGCGATCACTAAAATCCATAGCGATAATCGGATCGTTTCGATGCCTTAATCTACTTGTTTTAAGTTTTTTATTACTCGCACCTCGTTATCATGATCGTGTTCTTAATCAATTGAACTCCATCAGCTTGATCCGTTCACGTTATTAACCGTTCTAGTTCTTCTTAATTCGTTTTGTAACACACACACACACACCCCAATTTTTCCTTTGTGTGTAAATATACGAGCATCTATTGTATAGACGTGTGCACATCATTCTAGGTCAAAAGAGGAACAGTATTTCTTTTTGGAGACTTGTTGAAGTTCTATGTGAATTCCTTTCAGGTTCATTTACAAGGTGAGCATCGACGAGGTAGATGCGTTGTCTGTTTCTCTATGTATAGCTATGAATAGGCCTGAAATTTCGAACCTTTTATGAAATATTTGAGAGTTTTTTTGGTGTTACCGGGAGCAAGCTTGGGCCAAGAATAGCGCACGGGAAGTGTATTGGGAGATAGAGGATTACCATTTTTGTGCAGAGAAACATGGATTTGCAGGGTAATGTACATAGTGAATACGGAAGATTTGAACAAATAGTTACGCAATTCCTATCGAAAAGCTTGCATATCATTTTAGACTCTAGGGTTCCTTCAGTTCGTCAAAATGGTCGCAACCTGTTGTCGGGCACTCCGGTGACGAAGAGCGACAAATGGTTCAGCTTAAAACTTGGAGATCGTCCTGCTTCGTTAGATAACTTAAATTTGTGGCACAGAAATTTGACGGAACCAATGATAATTGAGATATTACTTGTTCAAGAAGTACCCGATTCTTCGTCTGATAACAACCCCACCACTACGTTGGGATTGGGAAAGTACATTGAGACAGTAATAGAAAGATGGGTTGTTCAGTATGAGTATAGCAGGACCTTGTTTCCTCATGTTGTTGAATCTTCGTCCTCTTACAAGAAAACATATAAGAAGTCAATCATACTATTGCGTTCCCTTTATGCAATGATGAGGCTCCTTCCAGCATATCGGCCCTTTCGGAAGCTATGTTCATCAACTCAAGCTTCTGATTTTGATATTAACTACAAGGTTTCTTCATTTAGTGCTCCATTTTCAAGGGAAGAGGAGGAAGTGATGAAACCATATAATTTTGCCTATGTAGATGCCCCACAAGGTCGCCTTTCCATATCCGTGACTTATCGTGAGAATCTTTCTTGTTTCAACCTCGTCACTTCTATCGCATATCCACCACAAATTATTACGGACTATGTTGGCAGCCCTGCCACTGACCCTTTTAGGGCTTTCCCCTCTTCCGAGAAGGGTTTCAGTGCAACATCCTTTTCACTGAGAGGGGTACAATCGCCTTCTTCTACACCATTTCAACGTCCACACAGTTGGACAAGTGGCCTCCACAGGATGTCTCCTTCAACGCAACCCCTCGGCGGATCTCCACCCGTGCACCGGACGTCCACCATTCCCTATGAATCTTCATCTCCGCCCACTGATATATACAGTCATAGGATTCAAAACTACAAGTCAGTGACTCATCATAAGTCAACCAGTTTTGACGAGCACCAGCTTTCACCTCCATTCTCACCATCTCCTTCTCCGTCTCCCCCAACATACCTTTCTGGTGGTAATCCTGTGAAAGTCCGTCGGCATTCAGAGACCGCTCCTATGATTATCCCACACCCGATGATGGGGAGAAGTCCTAGACACCTTTCTCCCAATTTGTCTGATCCAAATAGACATTCACTCCCGCCTTTATCTCCCAGAAGCACAAAGTTTGATGCTTCCTCGCAGGATTCCACATCTGGAATCAGGTTGCCAAGAAGATCAGAGTCATTAAGAGGTGGCGAGTCTCACTCTGGGATGTCAAATCTTTTTTCAGGCCAGAAGGTAGTCTCTGCATTCTGATCCAGCTCATATTTTTTTCCGAACGCTTACTCTTGGTGTTTTTAACTTTGTGCATTCTCCTGAGGACCATTGATATACTTTGCAGGGGTTAAGAGATAGCAAAGATGACTCAGGCCGTTTTTCAGGTTTGCTATCTTCAAGTGACTCACCACGCATTGGATTCTCAAGAAGCTCCAGCAAATTATCTTTCCAAGATGACTTTGATGATTTTGACTTCTCGGGCCCTTTTATTGTCGATGATGTTGACACATCAGATTCCCCTGTCAGGTACTTCATGAGTGTGAAATCTATAATTGCCTTCCAGCCTTTTAGTGTTTCTGTTTTTATTTCTTTTCATAGTTTTGTCTGACTTACAGCACAAGTTTTCCTTTTTCCTCATGTACAGTCAGAATCTTGATGGGAAAAGAAGTTCAGAGTTTACAAAATCACAAGATGCTGCTGTCGGTGCCCTTGTTCAAATGTTGAGAACAGCACCTCCTCTCCGGCAAGATTCAAGCTGTTACTCATCTCATTCCTCGAAGACTGAACTGGAGGGAGAAGTTGGTGCCATTTCGTCGGGGTTCTTTTTGCCTCGAAAGACATCGGATGCTCTGGAGGAGCTCAGGAGTTTCAAAGAAATGAAAGATTTGCTGCTCTCCAAAAGTGGAACACAGTTGGTTAGAAAAGAAGCGTAACCTTGCTGCTTGGGTCATTTATAATGTTTTGGAACACTGTGGATTCTGAGGAAAATTGGAATCTGATGATTGGTTCTTGATGCCGGGGCAGCACTATTATAAGTTCACAATATGTGCTTTAACATGTTTACAGCAACAAATTTTCCTTTTTCCTGGAGATAGGTTGACAGATCATGTACATAATATGACTGAAATTAAGTATCATAAACTAATTGTTTAATTTACTGTCTTTGATGACTGCCAAAATGTTCCACATTCAATCCTTTTTGTTTCTCTTCTCTTTGTTTGTTGGGGACCTGGGGTTGCCATCAGTTTGATTGGTGACATACTGATATGGGAGCAGTTGTTGGGTGATAAGAAAATTGAAGATTACTTCTCCACATTTTACGATTGTAAGAGAGAAGGAGATATCTGATTTGCAAAAGCTGTAAGCATCCCTCTAATATACATGTCCTGATATAAATTTTGGTACATCTTCATAATGACAGAAGAGCGAACCCCAGTTTGCTGTTTCTCAGTCTGTGAAGGGTGTTTTTTCATCCTTGAAGGGCAAAATCTCTCTCCAACTCCTTTTGTGATCTTCTATCTATTTTGAGGCACCAATACTAAACAAGAACCATTTTCAGGACTCAGTTCAAATACCGAGAAAAGGTGATGCAACAATGCATTTACAGTCTCGTGAATGTGCATCTATGTGTTCATGTCTGCTGGTTATTTAGCTGCTTACTTTTAGATAGGTTATAGTATATGTGCTTTTTTTTTGGTTTCTCTAATATATGTGCTGAAAGCAGGGTGCAAGACAGTTATGCTCGATGTAAGGCTGTTGTGTACGTGCATATCAAGCAGATGTTGGTTTTCTAGAATATGTTTCTGTTATCCTGAAAGGAAAGTCTTGGTGGTTTCCTTTTAAGATGCATCTGATCACCTTTATTTAAACATCTGTTTGACCACATGTGGGTATGTTTTACTTATACTAGATGCGTGCTAACTTGCAAGCTGGAATGACCCTTAAAGTGACGGTCATGTCACAGTAATAAAGTTTCTTAAACTTTTGAGTGTGATTCAGAAGCCGCTTTGCAGATCGCTGGGCCCCCAGTTTAATTTCGTTATGTATGTCTTGGCTTTCCACTAGACTTGTAGATTTAAAACTATTCCATTTCTCGGGCATCTAATCCCTCATGAATTCCATTCTTTGCATAATATACAGGTACTGCTTATTACCAACCTCAATCCTATCATATTTCATGTTCTGTCATCTATTCTCTGATTTTGTTGGTTTCTGGACTTTATTGCTTGGCATTTTAGCTTAGGAATTATGTAAACGTAAATAGTAGGAATACCTGGAATTGCCTTCGTGCTGATTCTCCGATGTATCTTTCTTCCTGTCTTGAAATTTTAAGAACTTGCCAGTTGACTAGTATGGCAGTTGGGAAGACTTTTTGGCTTAAATTTTTGTTGCTGGTATTCATTGCTACATGCATGAATCATGAGGTGCTGTTGAGAGAAGCTGGAGCAGGTCAAGACCTTCTTCATTCCACATGCTTAGATTCTAAGATTGTATGCGAACTTGTGCAGTTTTCTCAGGTACATCTGCTTCAATTCTGAATTTCTGTGGTACTGAGTGTGTACAATATGAATCTACTGTTGCAAGGATATAAGCTCTTTCGCTCTTATGTCTAACCAAATTGATGCTTCAGCCATTCACCTAGACGTGCAAGAGGATTTTTTTTTTTTAACAAGAACGTAAAGCACGCAACTTACTTGTAATTTCTATAAGCTACTTACACTTTGTGTCTGCACATATTTGATTCATAGTGAAGTTCTGGAGGCGCTAGGATCTTATATAAACTCCCTCAGATGCTGCTACTAGCGTTAGTGGGTACCCATTTCCACCACTGATCCTGTCCAAGTTTATAACTGTGGGAAGTCTCTGTGCAACGGTCACTTGTGTGGTTCTGCTTTTTGTTGTCAACTCCAAAGCATATCACCACGGATCTTTCAGACGCCACATCAAGGGCACTTTCATCTTTGTCTAGGAGCATGATTTCAGGCCTCTTTAGTAAAGTCCTTGCTATGGCTATTCTCTGCTTTTGTTCCCCAGAAAGTTAGCACCCTTTTTCCCCTACCATGGTATCATAACCTTCTGGTAGATTGCTGATGAACTGGTGTAGGTTTGCTTCCCTTGATACCTCTATTATTTCAGCGTCAGAAGTTTTATCACTTCGATAGCCGATGTTGTCTCTACTTGAGCAACTGAACAAAAGTGATCTTGCTGCACAAACCATATTTGTGTCCTTAAGTTTCTCGGATTATACTCTCTTAAATCCTTCCCATCAATCTGTACCCTTCTCTTGGATCATAGAATCTCAGCAAAAGGGCCAAGGTGGAAGACTTTCTGGCCCTACAAGAGCCACTTTTGATCCATCTTCTATTCGCAAAAGTTATCGAGGCGTGACAGGCAATTGAATTGGGCATTTGGAAATTCAATATCCACTTTGAGATCGCAGTATCGCACTCGGGATTAGTGTCCGTAACTCTGTAATAGAAGGTACTGTAAGGGAGAAAATATGATACGATCTTATTCCATTCATAAAACTAGCTTGATGTTGGTCAGCTAGAACTGTCAGGGCAACGGCATGGCCAATAATCCATGAGCTAATGGATACACCTTGAATTAACACTCTGTCTTCCCCTTCTCCGCAATGAGAGATCACTAATGACCTTTTGACTGTTTTGAGTGTGTATCTTTTGTGACAAAAAGATGCAATGGTCCCTATGTTGGTGCAGATTCAGAAGCTAGGGCGACTGTTTCAGAGTGTGCAGGCGGATTGGCTTCAATCAGGCGACCAATGGAGTGGCGAGGCATAACAGCCCAAGCTATCAGAGTGTGCAGCCGCAGTGTTTCTAGAATTTCCGTAAACTAGTGGAATTAATCATGTATTTTGTAAACAAAAACAGTAACACGAACATGTTTATGGTGCCGATTTCAAAAAATATCGGAAACAAAAACAAAAAATTGGAAAGGAAAACATTTCCAAACACAGCCTTAGGTTCTTAATAAACGAATAAATATTCAACTTCACCCAACTTCTGCATTAATTTTTCTAAATGCGAGACTTCTGCATTAATTTCCATTTACCATGTATGGACTAAAAATGAATGAGCAATCCATGTGTACGGTGGTAAAGCACTCTTTGTGCATCTAAAACAAAGTGAAGAAAGTGCGCTCTTTAGTCTTTACCATTATTATTTCGGACCGGTTTCGCTCACTCATTTTAACACTCAATCTCAGCCACTCATTTCAATGTCCGAAATTAAAACACACTCCATAAGAATGTCTCCCCATTCTGCTATTGAAATCAACTTCATCTTATATTGTACTCTCTCTTTTTTTCAGTTGTTGAACGTTCAAGTCCTCGGGTGTAACGATTGCAATTTGGGTTTGTTCATAACTTTGAAAAGGAGTAATCTTCTTTGTACTTGGAAATTAATGTGGTCTTATGCCCACGTACCCACTTAATTAGATCTGTATAGAAGATTGAGCAAATTAAATTTTATGTCTCTTCCTTAGCGGATGGATGGGATGGAATATCGAGGCCAATTGTCTTAAATTATCATCAAAGCAAATCTGGCAATCCAAAATAGAGTAATACAAAAGCCATCTCTATCTACCATTTAATGTGACAGTTGCAAGGGTAGTAGTGTACTGTTTGACAAGTAAACCTGCAGATATAGTCAAAGATGGTAACTAAAGGTTACTTTTTCTATTAATTCGCCTTCCGTGGGACTCAAACCTCTGCCTCCATTAAGGAGGGAGGATGAGACAACCAATTTCACTAGGAGTAATTACTAGTATTAGATAGGAGTAATTTTAAGGCCCCGATGAATGAGTGGCAGTGGCTTGGGTACTGTCCAGCCCAAGAGGAGGACTTCACATACGCACCCACCCCCTAGCTCGTTCGACTCCCAGTTACCCCTTTCCCCCTATGTGTAGAAACGAGGTAGTGTAAATAGTATTTCATTTTCTTATATGTAATGTAATAATTAATAAACTAAAAAGGACCCCAATGGCTCTAGGATAAAGATATTTTTGTTTGTAATATACTTATGAAATAATTATGCAGAGTCAATAAATACAATTGGATTCAAGGGTGTAAGTGCAATAAATTAAAACATACGAGACAAGTGCATACGAATACACACATCTTGGCGGTGGATATATATGTTCCTTAATTCATGTGACAAAAATAATGTATACATGTCCATCCAACTAGAGCTTGTTTGTCAACAACCTCAGAACATGAAAAGAGAAAGACAAGCAGCAAATCTTAATTTATAGTGGAGTACCTAGATAGATATACCTAGAAACTGGAAAAGGAAATGGGGACCTCACAACTTTAAAAATAAGTACATATATAACATGCATGTTATACTCTAGGTTAATTTGTAAAAGACCTAAGACCAAAGGGTCGGCCTAGTGGTTGTGACACTCCTTTATCAGGTAAAATCTGGGTTCGAGTCTTATCGCTGCGAATTGTAACACCCCTTCCCCTATCGGTTTATCCCCTCCAATTAGTGCATGTTAAACACTTAACCCAAGGCAGTCATCCGATATCCTCTTTTTACGGCGCAGAGGATCTCGGGCCCAGGGATAGTAGGCTCGTGATTCTCGTGATCGATTTGTCTGTAATGAGGAAAGTAACTTTTTGTCTTTATGTAATAATACTATCTTTGAACATTTTTTGAGTCCATAGCTTCCACAAATTGCTCGATTTTCTAACTTGCAATGAGTTAAATAAACTTCACTTGAAGTCGATGGATTCTCTCCCCGTGTCCCATTGTCCACATTTCACGTAGAAATTTCTTTTTTTAATAATACTCCATAATTTGGGGTAATCTCCATTTATCACATATGGACCAAATGAATGAACAATTCACGAGTGTGGTGTTAAATCACTCTTTGTGCATCTGAAATAAAGTGAAGAAAGTGCACTCTTTAGAGTATCTTCAGTCTTGACCCATTTTAAGACTCAAATTTAAAAATGGGGCAAAAATCACAAAAATCTCTCTCCAATCTTTAACCCAAACCCTTTCCCATTTTGGGTTTTACCCATTTTTTTTCCAAATCTGAGACAACTTTGTGCCTTGACCCATTTCTTCAACGGCTAGTTAGAGAGAGAAAAAGAGGGAGATGTGTAAAATTTGGGTTTGATGGTTGGAGATGTGTCTACCCAAAATGGATTTTTACCCAAAATTTAACTCAAATTTGAGGAAAAATATGGGTGAGAACTGGAGATGCTCTTACCATTCTTACTATTTGGGACCGGTTCCATTCACACCCATTTTAATACCCATTTGACACCTAATCTCAACCATTCATTTCAATGGCCAAGATTAAAACACACACTCTAGATCCTCTCTCTCCATCTCCCCCCCCCAATCTTTGACCCAAACCCTTCCCCATTTTGGATTTTACCCATCTTTTTTTTCAAATCTGAGACAACTTTTGCCTTGACTCATTTCTCCAACAGCTAGTTAGAAAGAGAGATGTGTAAAATTTGGGTTTGATGGTTGGAGATGTGTCTACCTAAAATGAGTTTTTATCCAAAATTTTACTCAAATTTAAGAAAAATATGGGTGAAGGCTGGAGATGCTCTTACCATTATTATTTGGGACCGGTTCTGTTCACACCCATTTTAATACCCATTTGACACCTAATCTCAGCCACTCATTTCAATGGCCAAGATTAAAACACACATTCTAGATCCTCTCTCTCCATCTACCCACCGGCTAGTTAGAGAGAGAAAAAGAGGGAGATGTGTAAAATTTGGGTGTGATAGTTGAAAATGTGTCTACCAAAAATGGATTTTTACCCTAAATTTAACTCAAATTTGAGTAAAAATATAGGTGAAGGCTGGAGATGCTCTTACCATTATTACTATTTGGGACCGATTCTGTTCACACCCATTTTAATACCCATTTGACACCTAATCTCAGCCACTCATTTCAATGGCCAAGATTAAAACACACACTCTAGATCCTCTCTCTCCATCTCGCCCCCCCCCCCCTCAATCTTTGACCCAAACCCGTTTCCATTTTGGGTTTTACCCATTTTTTTTCAAATCTAAGACAACTTTTGCCTTGACCCATTTCTCCAACGGTGAGTTAGAGAGAGAGAAAGAGGGAGATGTGTAAAATTTGGATTTGATAGTTGGAGATGTGTCTACCTAAAATGGATTTTTACCCAAAATTTTACTCAAATTTGACGAAAAATATGGGTGAAGGCTGGAGATGCTCTTACCATTATTATTTGGAACCGGTTCCGTTCACACCCATTTTAATACCCATTTGGCACCTAATCTCAGCCACTCATTTCAATGGCCAAGATTAAAACACACACTCTAGATCCCCTCCCCCGACCCACCCACCCAAAGATCAATATATATATTTGTAGGGTCAAATGCATATAATAAATAAGATACTCCCTCCGTCCCTCCAAAGATCAATATATATATATATATATATTTGTAGGGTCAAATGCATATAATAAATAAGATACTTCATCCGTCTCTTTTTAAGTGTCTTACTTCGTAACTCTAACTTATTAAAAAGACATCATCATTACATCTTTCACATCAACTTTTTCCTGCACTTTTCCTACTTACCCATCATCATTACACTTTTACTCACTAACTTTTCAAAATAAAATTTACTTTTAGGAACAAAATAGACAATACACTAACTTTTACCTCACTAACTTTACAAAATAGACACTTATTAAAAGATAACCCAAAATGAAATACTGGATACAAAAAAAGAGATGGAGGGAGTAGTAAGTAGTAAGATCTACACTACACCTGTGTTTGAGAAATTTTGCTAATTAAATCAACTTCATCTTATATTGTACTCTCTCTCTCTTTTTCAGTTGTTGAACGTTCAAGTCCTCGATCGGGTGTGACGATTGCAATCTGGGTTTGTTCATAACTTTGAATAGGAGTAATCTTTGTACTTAGAAATTAATGTGGTCTTATGCCCACGTACCCACTTAATTACTAGATCTGTATAGAATTAGATTGTGCCTATATAATTTAATGTCTCTTTCTTAGTGGATGGAGGACGGGATTGAATATCGAGGTCAATTGTCTTAAATTATCATCAAAGCAAATCTGGCAATCCAAAATATAGCACTGTAGTAGAGTAATAAGACAAAAGCCACCTCTATTCTAACAATTAATGTGACAGTTGCAGGTGTAGTAGTAGTGTACTGTTTGACAAGTAAACCTGCAGATATAATCAAAGATGGTAACTAAATATAGGCTGCTATTTCTATTAATTATTACTGTTAGATAGGAGTAGTTTTAAGTGTAGAAATGAAGTAGTGTAAATTCTATTTCATTTTCTTATATGTAATGTAATTAATAAATTAAAAAGGACCCCAATGGGTCTTGGATAAGATATATTTTTGTTTGTAATATATATAAACAATTATACAGAGTGAATAAATACAATTGGATTCAAGGGCGTAAATGCAATAAAAAAAATTAAGAGTATGTATGAGACAAGTGCATGATTACATGACACCTTGGTTTGGTGGATATATATGTTCTTTAATTCACATGACAATAATAATGTATATATGTCCATCCAACTAGGAGATTGTTTGTGGACAACCTCAGGACATGAAAGAGAAAGACAAGTAGCAAATCTTTTAATTTTGTGGTGACATACCTAGAAACTGGTAAAGGAAGATGGAGACCTCACAATTTAAAAAATACATATTCAACATGCAGGTTATACTGTAGGCTAATTTGTCAAAGACGTAAGATTAAAGAGTTGGTTTAGTGATTGTGACACTCTTTTATCAGGTAAAATATCCGTGTTCGAGTCTTATCGTTTCGAATTGAAGCACCTTTTCCCTATCCCGTTCTACCTATTGGCAAAAAATATATATATATTTGTCAAAGACCTAATAAATGATCACATGGAGTAAGGGCAACACTCTCATGGCCGATATGCTAATATTTTTCATTTTAATTTGCTTAGGTTGGTGGGAAAAGAGTTGGCCCTCTGTCATTAGAAGTAGGTATATAGTACAAACTCTACGTACAAAGTCATGTCAACACAGGGCAGTTGGGTCGTGAATCTCGTGATCTAAATTGTCTCTATTGGGGGAAAGTAAAAGGAGGCTGTTAATGCCGCGGAGGGTTTTGTTTGTGCCACGGGAATTAATGCGCCACCATTCAAATATGCCTCAATTGCCCTTCCTGATTATCTGCTACTAATTTGATTTGACTTTTCCCTAACCATTTAACTTTCTTAAACTATCCCCTTGGTGACTTTCCTTTAATCCACAAACAAATCCCACTTTGAATCTTTTTCATTCCTATTCCAATTTAATACTCCAGGTCAATAGCAAAACACCATTGGCAAGACATAACCAGAAACTATTAGAAATCAAATTAACATTCTCGTCCACAATTAAAGATGCATTCTATGAAACATTACAAATTAACCAGAAATGAACTATGAAGTTCCAAAAAAATAATCCAAGGAAAAGTTGTAATGCGTCCTTCATTTAGCCCTTGACAGTCTTTATTGACGGGAAAGATTATCTCCTACGAAAAGACATGCAATTTTTGAAAAAAAAAATAAAGTACTTTCGTGCATAATGGAAATCATCTCAAGAGAGGATTTCTCAACTTGTAAATCCATCACTTCCAGTACTTTTTGAGCCAAATGTTCAGTGTCCTAAAGGACGTCCATCGGTGTAACGCCCCGACTTTTCGGAAGCAATATAAAATAAAATTTTAAGAAAATTTGCTAAATAAATATAATTTTTCAAAATAAAATTTAGCTATTACAATCACAAGATAAATTTACTGATTCAAAATACATTAATTTCAGAGCTGACTCTAAACTTGATACAAATTCGAAGCACATTCGATCTTCGTTCTTGATATTCTTTCCGTGTTGAACTGCAACATCTTTGAATCCTCTCCATTGAATCCTGCGCCCACTAGCAAATTGATCGCTGAAGCAAACGATTTGCCAGGATACAGACGTATCCGTGAGTGATAAATCACCCAGTAAAATAATCCAACCCAACCACCCCTCTTACTTTACAATTAGCAGGTAACAAGAGAATATTGAATCGAATAAGCCAAACAAATATTCTCCACATAAGTCAGTTATTAACAAGATAATATTGAATCGAAGAAGTCAAACAAATATTCTCCACATAAGTCAGTTCATTACTATCCATAACCTAATGTGAAATCCAAGATCTCTCCGCGAGATCTTTCCTCCCTCAACCGCTAGCCATGCTTGGTCCCATGAGGTCACTTCCCTTTGCTGTCGCAGGTACACCTAAGTTATATACCGAGCATGCACCCCAATAACTACAACAAGGGGAAAGCTTATCATGCCTGAATCACAACTAGGATTCGCCTATCTTATATACCACTTCACCATCATCACTGGACACACGCCAGTTTATCAATTCATCACTGGACACACGCCAGTCTATCAATTCATCATTGGACACACGCCAGTTTCAATCTCATCACAAATTTCAACATCACGCCTGCAGGCAATCTAGAAATAAAAACTTTCCAATTTATCCATTATCTAGCATCGTCTAGATGGGTTCTACTCGCAATACCACCCCATGTCTCTAGGGTCCAATCTAGCATTTAAATCAAGTATCGATGTAATATATAGCAAATAGATAATAATAATTAAAACAATTAATGAACAATGAAATCCCGCAACACAGTTAATAAACAATACAATCACGCAACTTATTATGAATAGGCCGTTGCCCTTAATCTTGTATGTTCACAATGTCAATAATAAAGTAAGAGTTTTAAAAGAAATTAAAAGGAAAACTTTCTTGGCTCTTATTAATTAATTCTAAGATAATAGATTAGTTAAAAACTAATTTAAATACATTAATTAGATAAAAATATTGAAATATTTATCATGACCTTAATAAGAGTCGTACAGGTCCTACGCAACCAGTTGAGTGTCAAAAGTTGGGTTCGGAGGGTTACGGGATTAATTTAAATAAAGACATTAAATAAAGTGGTCGAACGCGAAGTAAATAGATAATAAATAATTTACAAATTTAAAATATGTTACTGTTATAATATTTCATCTTCAGAATATAGAGAGTCTAAATAAAATTATTCGGGCATTTATAGTAAGGTAATAAGGTCGTAAAGAATTTTTGATCGGAAACGCTATAGAAATAACAATAAATAGTAATTTAAATAAAAAAATATTAATTTAACAAGATATCATCTTTGAGATGCAAGAAATCTAGGAAAAATTAGTTTGGGTGTTAAAAAGTTGTTGGGAAGGTCGTAAAGATTTTTCGTTTGTAAACTTTGATAGATATCTAATAAATAATTTAATAAATAGATAATTAAATAAAAAATATGATCTTAACAAGTTATGATATTTGAGATGTGAAAAATCTAGGAAAAATAGTCCGGGCGTCAAAATTTAGGTTTGGAAGGTCGCAAACTTATTTCGAAACATTTAAAACAAACTCGATCTACCAGATAAATTAAACTGATATAATTAATACGTTTTATACTAATATGATATTATATTGTAAGAAAATAATATCAAGGCAGTAGTTTTTTATAATATTAATATCAGAAAGATTGTAAAATAAATCTCATAAGGGTCGTCTTCTTCGTAAATAATTACAAATAAGATATCGGGATCAAGAATAATATCAATTTGATGAATACGGCAGAAAACGCGCGGTAAACTATATTTCTTTCGTTCGGGACATAGGGTTAAGCATATAAACACGTAATATACTTAGAGAAGAGGTTGGATAGAATTATAGTACCTTTAATCGGATCGAATTGATTTAAAAACGAATCTTGAATTTTTGAGAAGAAGACTTCGGATTTTTTTTTTGATCGGGAGACTTTGGAACCAAATTGGACGACGTTTGGTGATGCTAGGAGTAGTAGGAAGAGATTGGAATGGTCGGATTGAGTTTCGGTTGGGTCTTGGTACGAAACCCACTTTTTTTCTCTTTCTTTCTCTCTCTAAAACTCCATGGTTTTTCTGTGGTTTTTCTCTCTCTTTTATGAACTGGTGGAGCGTGAGAAATATTGTGTTATTTTCGTGGTCAACGGGGGTGGGGTATTTATAGGAGAATTTTGGTGGAAGAAGATAATAGTGAATTTAATGGGGTTGGGTTCATGGGATTTGGAATGGACGAATTTGGCTTGGTTTTAGGGTTAGGGAGGAAGTAGAGACTTGGTAGGAGAGGGAGACATGGAAGGAGTGTGCATATAAATAAAAAATAATAATAAAACTAAGATAAGTAAGATAATTATATTTACATATATCTATTAAGGGAAAAGAATAAATCAATAACACTTTTTAAATAATTAATCGATTACTATAGACTATTTGATTAAAAATAATTTCTTTAGCGAAAAAAAAATAGGGCAAAAATCCGGGTCGTTACAATCGGGGTCAAAGAAAGGAAAGGAATCTGGGTCAACAAGATGAAATCCTTCGAAGTTTGAGACTGTGGATGCAACTAAACGAAAATGTAGCATTTGTAAAGGTGTTGGTCGTATATAATAGTCGAACATGTCCGCAAAAATTTGAGACAAATGAGTTTTATGCAAGTCATATAGCTAATCCAAATGATGATGGACCGACTATGAATGTGATTGACCTACACACAATTTCTACTTCAAGTAACTGCTTTTGGTTGGATGATTGAACGGTAAGTTTAATTCTTTGTCCATTGTTTTGCTTAATTTGTTTTTGTCTTAATTTTACTTGAAAAAAACTTACAATTCTATGTACCCCATCCGCCGATCTCTAAATAAATGTTTCCCACGAAACGACGTGTAATTTTTGAAAAATAAATAAAGTACTTCCATGCATAATTTTTTCAATTTTCTTTGCACCAAATTGAAGATCTAATGAGTTCTTTAATTCACCGCAAAGAAATTGAAAAAAAAAATGCACGAAAGTACTTTATTTTTTTTTTCAAAAATTGCATGTCTTTTCGTAGGAGATACTTATTTAGGGATGAAGAGAGCACTAAGTTTTTCAAAATTTGAAAGGATCTACGTTATAACAATTTTCTTTTCCTCACAGGCAATAGAAGACATCTTTCCCGTCAATAAAGATTGTCAAGGGCTAAATGAAGGATGCATTACAACTTTTCCTTGGATTATTTTTTTGGAACTTCATAGTTCATTTATGGTTAATTTGTAATGTTTCATAGGATGCATCTTTAATTGTGGACGAGAATGTTAATTTTGATTTCTAATAGTTTTTGGTTATGTCTTGCCAATGGTGTCACACCCCATCCCGGAAAATACCACGCTAAACTATTTTCCAAATGGGATGGACCCACACCTTGACCCTGCTCAAACAGTAAATAAAAACACCAGCCAAGCATCCAACTCATAAAAAAAAAACTTAACTTGCATATATTCGAAAGTAACTGTCATACAAGACGTGCCCATATATATTTACAACATATACATGCTCCAAAAATAGGCACATAATCAAAAGAGTCAAAAAGCTAGACTTCTTTATACACAACTCCTGTCTAGACTCTGCAGTGGACCCGCGTGCCGTCACGCACCTGAAAAGAAAACACTGTGGGGGTGTGAGCTATCAACTTGCTCAGTGAATGTTCTTATCCGTAATAAGAGAAGCAATAAAGACAAGTGCTATCAACAATTTAAACAAGAATATTCAGCCCACAATAACGTTCCATTACGTAATATTCATAACGCCACTAAGGCAATTTCCATATCAACGCCACTAAGGCAATACTCTTTACGCCACTAAGGCAATAGTCGTCACGCCACTAAGCCAATATTATTCACGCCACTAAGGCAATATTCAATAACGCCACTAAGGCCATATTATAACGCCACTAAAGCTACGATCATATTCTCGCTTAAGAGCTCAAGCCAAATATTAACCATTTCAATACAAAAAAAAAATAACTCTACACCATGTCTCATCTTCTGCTATTAAAAATAAGAACACCCACCTCGAGGTCCAGCGAAAAAGGTACCAACACGAGCTCACTCCCTACGTAGAGTCGCGGTGCTCGTTGCCACTTCCGAACCTGGCGTGGAACACACAAATCCACACATGTGAATATGGAGTTCAAATCGAAAGGAAATAACAAACAATAACTCAAATACTCCTTCCCACAGTCAAGTGTCGCACATGATTTTCAGCTATAACAACCATAAATGAATATTTCAACACTTATAAGCTGTTTCAGCATTTTTTACATTTAATTTTAGCATTCCGTCTCAAAGCTTGACAGTTTAACAGGAAATTCAGCAAGTATCAATTATCTACAGCAGTTACAGAGGTAATTTCCAGCGTCAAACACACAATTCTTGCTCCTAAATAGCCGTTTTCAGCATTCTAACACAGTTTCAGCAATCTAAAATTCATTTTTCAGCATAGGACATGAATTTCCAGCAATTAATACAAAATTCCAGCACCCAATTCTCACAGTTTTAGCATCCAAAAACTATTTCCAGCATTCTTTTACAGCCATCACAAAGCTTTACAGGACCCCATTAGAAATGTTTTCAACCTAGGTGCAAGATAAATTAATAACTCCCTCACGCAGGATAATTTTTCCAAAGTAGTCATTAGCAACTTTTAACAGCAACAACAAACAACGGCAACAACATTGCCCCAATTCGGTTCCCTTTTCTCTTTTTTTCCTTTTCCCCCGCTTCTCCTGTTAACCAATGTAAATCAAAACTTAACCCCAAAATCAAATCTTTCATATTCACTTAAAAGAGAGACTAAGAATACCTGCAATCACAACTAACAATTCCAGCAGAGAAAAGGAACAAGGAATAGCCCTAGTTAGGAATACTTAGAACCCAATTGATTCTCAAAATCCCAAAATTACTCAATTCAATTACGGATATGTTACTGATCAATATGGTAAAGAAAAAAAAACTAAGAATTACCTTCCGAGATTAGAACTTCTGTTATCGTTAATCCTATCTTCCTCGTTGCCTCTCACTGCGCCTTTTTTTTTCTTCTCCTGTACGATTTCTTCTTCTTTCCTTTTTTTTTTTTTTTTCCACTAGGTTTGTATCACACACATGCACAACAAGGGCTCTCCACGTGCACACACAGCACATGCTTTTTATTTTATTTTACACCTTAAACCCAATAGTTCTAGGAAATCACATTGAAGGCCCACATAAAAAAAATAAAATTCACTTTTAGTAAGCCTACTTCTTTTCTTTTCTTTTTTTAAAAAAAGAGTCGGGTCTCACAAATGGTGTTTTGCTATTGACCTGGAGTATTAAATTGGATTAGGAATGAAAAAGATTCAAAGTGGGATTTGTTTGTGGATTAAAGGAAAGTCACCGAGGGGGTAGTTTAGGAAAGTTAAATGGTTAGGGAGAAGTCAAAACAAATTAGTAGCAGAGAACAAGGGAGGGCAATTGAGGCATATTTGAATGGTGTGGAATTAATTCCCGTGGCACAAACAAAACCCTCCGTGACATTAACAGCCTCCAAAGTAAAAACTCTTAAATTTGTCTTTTTTAGTACTAATTAATTTGAATTCTCAAAGGAGTGCAAGACTTTGATTGGGGGAGACTAATTAGTGCATGTTAAACACTTAATCCAGAGCAGTCATCCAATATCCTCTCTTTTTTCGGCCCAGAGGATCTCAAGCTCAAAGGCAGTTGCTCGTGATTCTCGTGATCGATTTGTCTGTAGTAGGGAAAGTAACTTTTTGTCTTTATGTAAAAATAATATCTATGTAGAGTTTTTTAGTCTGTAGCTTCCACAAATTGCTGAATTTTTTCTCTTGCAATGGGTTAAATAAACATCACTTGAAGTGGATGGATTCTCTCCCCACGTCCGATTGTCCACATTTTATGTAGCAATTTTTTTTTTTTAAATTATTTGGGGTAATCAGGTCAATTTTTGCTCGTATTAAACTAGTTTAAAAAAAAAACGAGTTTCAAATGACCCAATTCTCCTGTCCATTAGAAAAACATGATTGAATCCGTGCTCAATTTCATATAAATTGGTCCACAAAATTGATAGTACTTTAATTTTTTTGAACTTAATACTATTAAAAAGCAAGAAATCCTTAAATCCTGAGGCCTGATGAGGAAAGACCTCGGGATTCACATTTTATGCAGCATTAGATTATTTTTGAAAGAGCAGGCCGGATGATAGAGGTAAGGTTAGCTTTAGAAGAATTATTGGTTGGTTTTGCGACAACGTCACGTGGTGTCCCAACGTTCTTCAACACCACATATATTTGTGTCATTGTCAACCCATCACTAAAGTATTGTTAAGAAGTATCGCGGCATTACAATCGCGTGGCAGTGTCCCAAAATCACTGGATAATTTATTGTCTATTGTGACACAACAATCACGTGGTGATGTCCCAAAATTACTACTGTAGTACTATCTGCAATGGTAATAATCACAACCAATAACTAAAATGTATCACGTCAGCATTTGATTATCCATTTAGTCCATAATCAAACTTGTCAACTCCTACCTCCACATTGGTCCTACCTCCACATTGGTTATTTTTGCATTCCTAATCAAAACAAACCCCACAATACATAATGCACATTTGTCCAATCGCAAACGAGTTTCAATCACGTACCCGACCACACCAAATTATTCGTCTCGATGAGACTTCTAACGTGAGGTGTTTTGAGTTATTGAGTTTTCGTTATGGGAAATGATAGTGCCAAAACTGTAGAGCACAAAAGACTTGTACCATTTGCAATGTATAAGATTTTTATACACTGGAGTTTTGGCACTAACAAAAATTGTTTTGGCATTATCACTACCCTTGGTTATTGGTAAAAATTGTTAAGTTTTGTTATAGAATGGGTAAAATTTAGTTATTTGCTAAAAGACTTATAACTTTATTTATTCCAATGTAAGGTATTTTTTAAACATTATTGTTAAATTTACTTATCCATATCAATTTGTTTAGTACAACGGAAATGTACGTAATTATTTTATCGGTCTTGCTATTGTTAGCCCACTAGGCTGACGATAAGTACATTAGAAGACAAGAAAAATACGTATTTTGTATACTTTTTGCATCATTTAAGCTCCATTCCGGAATAAAAAAATAAGTCTTTATTTTTTAAGAAGGCAATTTCAAGCTAAAAAATTATGAATTTATTGAAATTTAAAAATATGCAATATGGATCTTATTTGGAAGATCTTTTATACGATGCAAAAAAAAATTAAAAAATTATTTTTTATTTACTTTATTTTTGAGTTTAAAAATGTGAAATAAATTATTTATTTTTTAAAAAAATTTCTGAAACGATGCCTTAATACACATTCACACACTTATTATTAACGGGTTGAATTTTCCTTATTTTATTACTTCTGCTACTCATAGTCTGTCAATCCATTGTCTCAGGCCATGTGGAAAAGCACCTTATAAAATTAGATTTCCAGGATCTAGGCGGCAGCAATTGCGGCCTTCATTTATGTCAACGCCCAACTCCAGCAGAAAAAGCCAATGGCCTCCCTCCCCCCCTCGCCCACATTGCTCATCTCATCTGCCATTCAAATTTAGTATATTATCTCGTTTTTTTTTTTTTTCCCCTAGGGTTTCTACCCAATCAAAACGCAGTTGTCATCACATGGAAAACACCACAAAAAAATACAGACAACAAATAGTCAAATACAGACCCGTCATCATAGCCATACTGACCATATATAGTAGTAGTAGCCATACTGACCATATATGCAGTAGTAGTACTCTGTTTTAGAGAGAGAGAGAGAGAGGCAATGGAAGTGGCAGAGCAACAGCGAGAATGGCAGAAAGAGGAGGTGGAGGAGGAGGAGGCAGCCTTGGAAGGAAGGAGGGCCAGAAATCTCGCCGCTGGGGTCAGTGTTGCAGCTGATGCTAGTAGTGGTGATGAAATGCTGCCGTTTTCGGATCCGGTCAGTGAATCGGAAGAAGTAGAGTATCGACGAGAGGAGCTGCACTACAGTAATAACGGAAATAACGAAGAGCGGAACGGGGTCGAATTACGGAAAACAACGGAGAGTGGTGCTGCTAGTACTGCTAGTGGTGAGGAAATGCTGGCCTCTTCAGCAGCGCCTGTTGGAGAAAGCGAAGATGTCAAATTGCGAAGAACGGAGACTGGTGTTACTGGTGGTGAGGAAATGCTGACCTCTTGCTCTTCGGGGCCTGTTGATGAATTTCAAGAAGAAGAAGAATCTAGACAGGAGGAGCTTTGGATTGGTATTGAGGTCGAATCAGACGCGCAACAAAAATCGGAGAAGAACGTTTACTATGACCAAGACCAAGGTACGTAACTCGCTATCTAAGATGATTGGATGCCGTCATACAGAAAGATTTGAGCTTAAAAGTGAACATAGCTTAATGAAAAAATAGAATTCATGTGTCGATCCTAATTAATTAGGACACAATGCCCGGTTTGATTTGTCGTTTGGTTTGACATCAGAATTTTTTTCTGATCTGGGTTTGATTTCAGATGTTCTATGTTAGTATTATATATCTTTGTGGGGGTCCAGTAATCTTGCCGTGGGTTTTTCGTTCCTCTTCCTTCTTGTTTATAGTATTAATCTATTTGAAGTGGGTTTCCACTGAACTGTGGAGTGTGTTTTTGGCATTTTCTGTTTCACCCGGCGGGGAAGATAAAAGGAAGTTCCCAAAATTACAGCAATGCCCTCAACTTTCTCTATTTCTTCTTCTATTCTGACAACAGTAAAGAACAGGAAAAGGGGGGGCCCTTCCCTTCTCTTGCATCCCCAAATTTCCCTTTTTTCTCAATAGTATGTGTGTATATAAGCCTATAAATCTGCAAACATATATGGGATGGAAGATCTCGATTTTGTGAAAATGAGCTCATTTTGGGATTTGCCATGGTGGAACCCATCCTCATGGGATCTATTTGGGGTAATTTCTCTTTACTCCGTTGAAACATGTTTTGTGGGTTTGCCTGTGTTTCTCTTTTTAGGAAGCATTTATTGGATTGGTCTCATAAATTAGCATTCATTTACTCTCCGGCTGCTTTATGATTTTTCCAGTATCATCTCTTGATTGCTACTGAAGTCGGTTATAGTTGTCAAATCATTGCTCAAACGCACCAAGGCAGACAGTGGTTCAGGAGAGTGATGCCTGTGAAATTTGTGCAATGTACTGGTTATATTGAACATGCAAACAAAACAATCGAATGTATACCAGAAATAGTTTTCCGTCCTTAATAATTTGGGTGAAGCCTTGTATTATAGGATCTACATATCTTGACATGAAAGCTCTTCAAAGTAAATTATTCAATCCATTCCTTCACCGTGGGATGTTATTTCTTAATTTCTATTTTTATCTTTGTGATCAGTGAACTTGCAATGACTGTCTTCTTTCTTTTCTGACCAAAGGAACTGGAATTGTCATATAATGTAATAGGAAGTGCATCATCTTTCTAGTTGAATCTTCTCCATAGCTCCAGTTTGAGCTGGAAATTGCTGAAATATCATGCTCATTGTGAAACACAGTTCTTTTATTTCTTACCCCCTTTAATATGAGATAGTTTAGAAGTCATTACTTAATTAATGCATCCTTAAGTACTAGCGATTGTTGTGAAACTGCAACATTTTCCCCCTTTATTTCTTTGAGTGAAGGAATGTGGAAATGTCGAAACTGCTGTTGGACCTACCAAAGTGGATGTCCTTGGATTGATCACACTCAACATTCTAAGTGGCACCTACATATGCCGATGAATCCCGAATCTGTAAATCAATGGGGGCGATGTTTCTTTTGTGAAACTGAAGGTCAGTAGATAACATGATTTGTGAAAAATTCAGTACCGCGACTAGTCAAACTGAAGACCTGCCATGAAATATAAGTTTTATTTTGTACTTTTTGATAACATGGATAATAGAGTGGTTTGACCTCATCAACAACAATAATTATTGTCGTAGAGCTGTTTGGTTGCTGCATGAGTTGGAGTTAGAAGAATCTTTTTGGTAGAGCATCATGTCGAGTTTCACCAGAAATCTCTTAAATGAAAATGAAATTTAAAATACAGTTTTCTTAGTAGGTTACTATTCTTGTTCCGCTATTAGCTTTTGTAATCTGGGTTAAGAATTTTCTTGTTGTGTGCATGTTATGCACATGAAATCTGTTGGTGGACATTACTATTTTTTCCTTTTGCTCATGCAAGCTTGCTAATACTTCTAGTCCTCTACTGTTCTTTAACTAATTTTTGTACGTCCATGCTTTGTGTTTCAAAACTAGGTTAGCCATGAATGTTTGTTTGCTACATGATCTCAGGTACTGAAACAATTTCTGGATATTCTGTGACTGATAATAGCGGTGTGCGAGGTTCTGCTTCTGAGAAACTTTTTGGAGATGATGTATTAGTTGCCACATTAACAAAAGTTGAGAGCCAGAGAGATGACAACTTCACTGGTTTTGGACTTCAGCCCTCTGAAAAATCATCAGAAGAACATAAAACAAATAAGTCTTCGACAGATATAACAGAATCACATGATGAGATTCAGTTAATCGAGGAGATTGATAACGAATTGACAGAATTTGATGTTGAGAGAGTGTTAGAGAAGCAGGATACACATGATCTGTTCTGTCCTAATTGCAATTCTTGCATTACCAGAAAGGTTATTCTTCGTAAAAGAAAACGCAAAATTCGAATTTCTGTTGACGATCCAAAACGTTACAAATTGGAAACGGTAGTTGCATCTGAGTTAGATGGTATTTCTGTCCATGCAACCAAAGCAGCTGATATTTCCTTGGCCGGTAGCATGGAGCCTGCTGCCGATGAATATGATCATGTGAGAAAGCCAGAGGATGTGAGAGAGCCAGAGGTTTTCAGATGCTTATCATGCTTCAGCTTTTTCATACCTTCCGGTACAAATCCACTCCAGCATAGCAGAACTTATTCTATTTGATTCTATTTGTGGTTTTTGTTAGCATTACATTTTAACCTTAGTATAATTATTTGAAGAACTGATTCCTCATAGGGATGGGGTGGGGATGAAATCTGGTCCAGACATATGTGCAATAAAGTAAAATATGAACCTGTATATTAGAATGCTAAGTCATACCCAATTCTGATTCTCTTATCAGTTTCTTCCTTTAACTCTGTGCCACCTGTCTTTTGCCATCCTATTTGTCGTAAACCTTAAACAGGTACATGGAACTCTCCCTGAATTTATTGTTACTCAATAGTACTTACCATTCAACTGTTTTTCCTTAATTTAATTATCTCACCCCCTCTTGAATATAGTTTCTCAGTCAACAATGAGATATTTAGTCTCCCTTACAGAAAGTCTGGGTAAGACTAATCTTTTTTGAGTTCCCCTATGAGGATTGATACTGCTTGATTCATTGCAAGTATGGAGGTCCTTGCTTTTACTCATAAGAAAGTAAGACCACACCCCATATGCTGCTAATAGACTGTTAGAATGTGGAATCTATATCAGATTATGTTTCCATTATCACATTGCATTGCTCTCCTTTTCTGTTTCCTATCTGAGTTGTAATATTCAGGTTCTTGCAACAGACAGAAGATATTCACATTTGTTTAATCATTTCAGGTGAGGGTTTTACGCTATTCAAGATATTTGGAGATAAAAGTGGCAAGGAAAAGATGCAAAGTCCTCAACCGATACCTGTGGTGAAGAAAAATTGGCCATTCTCTATTTTTGCTTCGCGTAAGGGAGAAATGTTGAGTGAGCAAGGTAGTGCATCATCTGCAATCCTTTTTCATTAGCTATGGTGGGCTAGAAATATTTGTCTACTGCAGTCTGCAGTGAAGTATATATGCTAATAGAACTGTAATTTGCAAAATAACACATTAGTTTCTTCCACTGCTGGTCTATTTCTTTTGAGTTAGTGTTTTTATCTTTTTCTCGTGTTACAACTTCGGTTATCTTCCAGATTCACATAATATTGGTTAACCTTGCTTATTTTTCTTCCTCGTCGGAGAAACTTGACACAAGTTAGAAGAAATTTTTGGGCTCTCTTGGGATGGTGGAGGAAGGGCAGGGGAACTAAATTGAGAGAAACAAGACTGGAGTATAAACAAATTGAGTAGGAAATAAAAGGGAACATGCTTGAAGTGAAAACACTCTTAACCCTAGGACCTAGGGGGGGATTACTAAGGAGAGTACTTCAATTGAAATTGAATCTCAATGGGAGTGTACTGAAGCCCTTATTGTTGCATTGTTTATACTCCCCATATACTAGTGATGCATTAGCTATGTTCATTGATTTGAAAGAAAAACCTCCCATCATATGTTTCTGAACCTATCTCTTGATTGATGTGCTAATACAGGAAGCGGCGGCAAAATGTATGTGGAAGAAAATATTGTTGCCGCATCAAAACAAGAAGTTGAATCACCTCTTCTATCTTTTGGTGCTCAAGGGCTTGTTCAAATTAGTACTGATGAACATCAGAACGGCGGGGTTTGCATTGTACCTTCATCAGCCCAAGGCCCCAAATTGGTTGCGGAACCTATAGTTGTTGATATAATCAAAAAAGGTGCAGGTAATTGGAAAATTACAGTTTTTGCTTAAGAATGAAAAAATCCCTTTATCAAGTGCAAGATTCTTATTTCTTTGGATTTTCTGTTAACCATAGCCCTTACAATGTCATCTATTCTGACCAAGCTTGTACTGTATGACCCTGCTTCACATGCTACTGCAACTATAGCGTCTAATTTATTGATGCCGCTGGGGTGTGAAGTTTTCATGATTAATCTTCTCACTAGTAATGTTTTCAAAAGAAGTTTGGTTGTTGATTGCATTTTACGATGCATGCATTGTACCATGGACTGATGTATGCAATGCTTTTTGCTGACTGGTGGATGGGTTTCTTGACCTCTGGTGCAGAGGGGGCTGCATTCGACAATCTTGATTTCGGTAGGGTCCACCAGTTGGATTCATCAAGTTCTTTGAATGAAATGCTTTGGGGAAAAGGAAGTGATCATCTAGCAACTCAACTTGCTGGGAGAACTCCAGTTCAAACTGAAGAACCTGCTGAAAATGATGTTCATAAACCTCAACTAGGTGGACTAAAGATTCCAGTTCATTCAAGTCCAGAATCTTTAACTCAAGATAAACCAGGGAAGGATGAAAAACTCATTTTGGCAATGGAAAGGAATACAGCAGGTATAGTTTCTCACAGTGATGCAGTAGTTGTTGTAAAAAACCCACATTTGAGCTTGCAACTTCCCTTCGGAATAATGTTATGGAATTGGGTTGAGATATTCCAAGCTATCTTAGTCTTTTGCTTTTAAACAATAAATTTATTCTCAACATTAAACATTTGGAAGCACCAAGGATTTAGTTCTCATTTTAGTTATTATTGCCTGTTGAATGGAGCAGGTGCAGCTGTTGAAGATTCAAAATTGCAAAAACCAGTTCCAGTACTCGAAGGGTCAGATATCACTGGGAAAGGGAATATTTTAGCAGACTTCCCTGCTGAGAAAAGGCAAAATGTTGGGGCCACACTTCCCATCAGCTCTGTAGTTGAAGCTAGAAATGTGGAAATCAAAATAAGCCGTAATGGTCAGTTAATATAATTTTTGCATTGCTTCTCCTATGAACTACATTCATATGCACTTTGAGTGATACTGTTTCGGACAAGACTTAGTAAACATAATGTGTTTCACATTTCCAGGAACAGCATATCTTTCTGAAGTTTCTCAGCATTCCATAAATGGCACCAAAGTGAACATTCAAATAGAAGAGACCTTGAAATCTGATAAGGCCCATAAGGGTGCCTTAAGTCTACCAGTACAGGATGCTCAGTTGCTTCAAGACACACTAGCCAACATTACAAAAGATCCAGCTAAAAGCAGTGCAAGTAAGAAATAGAGGTTTCTAAACATTTTTATTTTCTTTTGCTTGTTTGGTTTTTTTTTTTTTTTTTTTTTTTTTTTGGGCCGGGGGGGGGGGGGGTGTGGCGCACCTGTTTTTTCGGTGAGGCACTGAGGCCACTCTGTAAGTATAGCATCCCTTCAAGACCTCTATTATCCTAATGAATGCTTATGTTTTTTTTATCTCATCCATACTAATTCCTTGTTTAGACTCACAGTGTCAAATTATTGTGGTATCACTCTATGTCGCAGGTCCAGACACAATCATTACAATAGAAGGACCAGTTGAGCCAACCGGCTCTCAGGAAGCGCAAGATATTATTACTTCACCAGAAACAGTCCCATTAATACGACCTCAGAGTCCTGAAGCTGGAGGATCCCGTGGAGTGGAGATAATAAAAAGCATAGTATATGGTGGTCTACTGGAATCAATCACTAGCCTAGGTATTGTGTCGTCTGCAGCCGGTGGTGATGCCTCCACATGTAAGTCTTTCAGATTTTTCTTTCAGCCGTGCTTACTATTGTACACTTGGTAAAGCTGTATGAGAAACAATTTCACATATCTTTTCAGATTCTCGTTCATGTTACGGTACGAGGTACCTTGAAATAGTTGCTTTCTATCATTTTTAACATGTAAATGTAGCAAATTTTTAAATGTCAAGTGACATTTAGTTAGGTTTCGGCCAAATGTTTATGGAAGTTATCCCCTGTATGTATGCTCTGTTACAGTGAAATTTGAAAATGCCTACTAAAAAATCCGTGCAAGTAGTTAAAAAAGTCCCATTAACCACATATATAAAATTTCGACGTAGCAGTCTTGGTTGCTACTGATTGAGGGCTCTGTTTTCTTCTTTCTTTTATCTCGGCTCTTTGAAATTCATTTATCTTGGTAATAAGTCTTTTGATCTCATTGCAGTAAGTATCTTGGCTTTGGGATTGGCTAATCTCGTCGGGGGACTTTTTGTCATTGGTCATCATGTGAGTCTCTCTTGTCGCCTCCTATTCGTTGCAAATGATTCAGAAACAAATGTCTGGCGAAAACAAAAGAAAAATCTCTTCAATTGTGCTATAGACACACACAAAATACACGCATGGGGACAAAGATTGGTGGTCCACGCACCAAAATTATAGTGCGTGTGCCCCCAAGTTTATGTGAGTGTGTGTATGTTGTGTGTCCATGGCATTTTCCAAATCTCTTTAGTTAATCCACATGTTTTCAGTCTTGCAAATTATAGTAGCTCTTCCACTGCTGCAACCAAATATGCAAGTCTCGTTGCTTAAATAACAACATTTAGACACTTACGCTGAGAAAGTTAAAAGTTCATGTTGAGATGTTTCTGTCAACGTGATCATGTTCTACATCATGGGTTTCTAAATGTTCTGTGAGATTTCAATTTTTGTTGGACTTTAGCTAACATTGCGATCTTACAGCTTTGGGACCTGAAAGATGACCATCCAATGGAAACGTCCAATCAAGTAACCACTCAAAAAAATCGGTACCAAGAACTACTGGGTCGGAGGCAGAATTTCTGGCTTCATGCAACTGTTGCCATATTATCATTTCTCATTTTCGGCTTAGTACCTCCGGTAGTTTATGGCTTCACATTTCGTGTGAGTGACAACGTGGACTATAAGCTCATCGCGGTTGCGGGAGCTTCTCTTCTCTGCATCATCATACTTGCTATCGGAAAGGTTTACGTCCAGAGTCAAAGGACACCAAAAGCTTACCTAAAAACCATAACCTACTATGTCGTCATAGGTTTTATGGCATCAGGTGTTTCTTATGCAGTTGGTGATCTAATCAAGATTCTCATGGCCAAACTCGGTTGGTTCGATTCTACTCTAGCTCTAACTTTTCCCATTCCTGGGGCAGCGACACCTGTAGAGCCAGCTTGGGGATCCTATTAGTGGTCACGGAGTTTCAAAACCAGCATTGTTTCTGAATCTTGCTTGGAGCAAAGCCTCAGCGCTGAATGTTGAAGATTATGCATTTCGGGTTGAAGCAACAGCTTTCCAAACGGCCTTTTTTCCCCCCACTTTTTGAGGTGGAGGTGTTAGTTTCCACTTTCCAGAATGTATTTTCCACTGGATTTGATAGTCCCATGGGGAGTGATAAATTGTACGAGCGACAATAATTCATCGGGATGAATACCTTGTTGCATTTTTCCATGGGAAACTAGGATTATCCATATTTGAGTAAATTCCTTTCGAGGCACGATTAAAAAGGGGAATTGGGTGAGCGTTGTGCGGCCTTGGGTCCTCAATCATCCATGGGTACATCAACGATGGTCAAAAAATATGATCGGACACAATAGTCTTTAGAGGAATTCAACGATAGTCGAAAAATATGATCTTTGCCTGGATGATTTGTTTGATGAATCCTACCAGATAGAAGCCATAGTTTAATAAGATCACATTAATAAGCTCAAGTGAGCCCACCAAGGCCACACCCCACCCACCCTACTCCTTCCCCTACAAAGCTACAACCAAACATGCTCCAATGTGTGAGGTCCCGCATACCTCCATGACTGTGAATGTTTTTTTTTTTTTTGTGCAAGTGTGTTTCGATAATTTTTGTCCCTCCTCTCCCTCATGCTGGCAGGTTGACAACGATACACGCGAGGTTCTTCCAACTGTAATGCTCTTTGTACACAGAGAACCGATCGAACAAAGATTAGAATCTCCAACTGAAATGCTTTGGACTCAATAACCAAACAAAGTTTTTGGACAGTGATGCACTAGGCACATTTGCGTCTAAATAGCGAACATCTGTGTCTGTAGCATTCCTCTTCTTGGTACTGATGAAGGTCGGAGGCTGTGGCAGAACCCACTGGCCATCACACCCATTACACGGTCAGACAGGAATTATTTCCGACCCAGCTGAGAATTTTGGCAACAAGTCAATCTTAGAATTGAAGGGCATTGAAGTTCCCCTTTTCCCATAAAAACATGCCAGAAAATGTTTCCGTGAACCCCCCACTCCGGGACCAGCACGGAAACAGGGAAAATGGTCCAGCTTCAAAATGATAGCTTAGGCACCCCCGCATTAATATGGGGTATTTATCCACAAGGCTGCGTCTGAAACAGTGAAATTTCATCTAAAAAAAACAGTTAAAAAATAATAATTATGGGTAAAATAATAATTATGGGTACACATTCTGGTGTACACCAAATTGTGTGGGATTCACTTCGACGTCGTGTCACACACAAATGATCTGAGCCGTTCAATTTGTATAAAACATAATTTCAAGAGTCTCTACAAGAAAACAGCTCATTTGATTGTTGTTAAAGACTTAATCGATTTTTGCCTCTGAATTTGTAGGGACGAAAACTGAATCCATCGATCAAACTCTTACCGACATCCGAAGGAACTAATTAGTTCTAATCATCAGTATGGGACCTATTTTGTGTACATTTGGTTCGCACCAAATGGTGTACCCATAGTTGGCCATACCGAAAAAAGGAAAAAGGATTCCACAAAAGGCAAAAGACCAGTAAAGCAATGGGGGAAAATGCCTTTCAAAAAAAAAAAAAAAAGTAAAGCAATGGGAAACCAGTTATGGTATAATGCGCCAGAAACTTCATGGTGTAATGCACCAGAAACTTCGAACTTATCCTACGTGAAATAACAAATTACACATCCCTAACATAACAAAAATGCTCTTTTTTTCACATGAAAGATTAATGCATACCAATACAAAACCAGATGATGCATGCCTGGCATCCAGAGTACAACCCCGTTTTATGCAGTCAAAGGTAGCTTTGCGCAAACATCATCGATGCCCTACTAGTAGGAAGGTGAAATTATTGAGCAAATGGCCTCGGCACAAGTCTTGCTGTCAACAAGTTCTTAGGAGTGGGGGGATCCATGATTCAATTCCGCCATGCTTTTACTTTTCTTCATTTTTGCTTTGAACCGAGATTTTGTCACAAGTGTTTGCACCGTGTTTGCAAAGTTCCCAACTGCCATGATAATCAGAAGGGTCCCACAGGTAATTACCTGCAAAGAGCAAATTACATAATCCATTCAAAGCTTGGAGTCTAACGAACATGGTCAATTGCTCAAGCAACTACTGGAGGAAACTAAAGAGTTTAACCTCGAAAGCTCATCGCATCACTAACAGAAACCCTAAAAAAATGCATCTCCAAGCATTCACACAATACCGGAACAGCTATCTTACCTGCCACTCAGAAACAACACCGACATATGCAATTTTAAGCAGCAACATTCCAACATATGCTTCAAAACCCTGAAATCAAGCACACACAAATAAGGCAACTTCTATTTAGCCCAGTTCTCTAAGTTAAAACATTGTTGGTCCTTGTACTGGATTGATAACAGATAAAAGTGAACTACTGATTTCCCAGGCCTATTTTTAGTGAAGAAAGTAAATCTTGTACAACTATTAGGCCAATGCAAGGCCTTTCAAGCCACAAAATTAAATTTCTTCCGAAGGAATCCTCTTACACCAGCCTAGAAGGACTGGCAATTAATGAGTGTCATGCTAAGGCGTATGCATTGTTTATTAAGGCGACGACACCTCTGTCTAATGTACGTATGTTATGAAATAAACTTCATAATGACATGCTGAACGAAGTGGTTTATGCAGAGAAAGAGAAGGCTGTATGCACAACTGCTTTCAATAATGAAAGAATAACTGTAATGGAGTTCCACAGCTAAAAATTCCTTTCATCACAGTTATTGGAATATCTATCTTGGTAGGTTACCATAGTAAAATAATGGTCTGTGCTACAATCTTGACACAAGACACTTTCTGTTTGTTTGATTCACAATGATTTTGATGATAAAGCAAAGCATATACTGGTATGGTGTATGGGGACAAAATTCCAAAAATAGCCATTTGTACTGCATATCACCTGCAATATGAATAGAATGGGTGCCAACAGCCATAGTTGTCCTTTGACCCCAGCAGTTTCTCCCCAGACAACATCCATTCTTCTAGCCTATGATCAAGAGCAGGATCAAAAGTAAGAGGTTAAGAGCTTTGCCAACGCTACAAAGGAGATCATCTGCAACCAAACATTTCTATGCTGCCAGAAAGTTTAAATGTGTATTTTGGTGAACCATAAAAAAACTAACATGGATCAGGTAAGCAGACTGCAGACAAACAAAACAAAGTAACAAGGACTAGGATTTGAATTTGAGTTCATTTGTTACACCTTGCCCAGTGCAATACGGGTATAGAGTCTTTGTCGTTGATATCTATTTTGTAGAAGCATTGCAACTCCTTGCATGATAGCCCATTGCAGGAACAGTTGAACTCCTCTCTGCACAGTACATCTAAAGTCTTCAATAATGAGAAAGGAGAACTAAATTTCAATCTACACTCGAAAATATAACAACCTGCTTCTGGGCACAATCAGGTTCCCTTTCTATCTCCCAAGTGAGACTGATAAGTGCCATAGCCATAGCGAAGTAGTGATGGTATATCCACCTAAAACAGCATAACAACATAACTCAGCGCACATTCTTTTCGTTATTGCATATTAAAGCTACTGAGGGGTGAGTAGGAACAAATTGAGATCAATTATCTCTGATGGGGTAAGAGACCACTCCAAAGTAGATTGGACTTGGAGTCACCAAGATGAGTTCTTTTGCACCATACAGCATTACAGCTTCATCTAGAGCCATATTCTCCATTCTCTTTTCAGAACCATGGTATTTACCACGGAATCTACCCTTAATCCATGCTGCTTTGGCTGTGAGTCTTAGGTGCAATTTGAAGAGAGACTACATGAATTCATCAACCCTGATGTTATACTACATCTTCATGCATGGAAGGTACTGAAAATTCTTATCTATAAAATTGTTGCCCAAAAAGCACATGTTCACCATTGATAGACAAGGGAACAGAAATTACAAGTACCTAACCTCAAGGATAACTAGGGGAAAATATAAATATTAGACTTGATGAAGAATAAGGAACAAGTCATAACCATCTTAGCATAAAGTTCCAGAAAATGCACATAAGCACAATATGCAATTACCATGGGCGAATATCACTTCCATTCACTCTAAGTATGTTCTCTCGCAAAGCCAATCCCGTGTAGAGAAATAGCAACCAGGCCTGAAAGAGTATTTTCAGTACGCTTCAAATCAAAAAGCACAGTACGAAGAAATAAATCAAAAATCAGAGTGCCCCAAAAAATTTCAATCAGAGTTTCAAAAGACTTTCCTTTTTCACCCTATAAATACCTGGTAAAGCTGAACAGGCAATGCAGGAAAGCAACCACCCCATATCCACGACCTTAATCCAAGTAGCAGCGACGGGAAAACAAGAAACAAAAAGGCGGTCCTATCCTGCCCATGGTAGGAGAGCAATTTAGGAAAACGATTGGACTTCGACAATCTCTGGTTTATTGTTTTAACAAGAAAAGGAACTATGGAAGTTACAAAGCGATAACCCAAAATTGGATGACTTAAGCAGATACATGTCAGACGCTAAACTGATATGGGCTCCAGAGGTGGACCAATAAAGCACCCACTTAGTGCACATCCCTATCATCCATCACAAACATCCCATGTTGTGAAGAACTCAGCTCTCTAGTTCTTTTCATTTTGAAATTACCACCAACCAGCAGTAGAAGAGATTCATTGTGATGATCATCTTAACACCTGAGCCCTTAAAGAACAGTAGGCAGTAGCCAACAAAACAGCATTGATATGTCTCACAAACTCCCAGAAAACGCATATGATAAGCAAATCCAAGGCTAACAGCATCAATCGTTCTTCCATAAAACAGGATAGAAATAATTGTTACGTGGCAATGGAAAAGCATTCAAAATCGCGTACTCAGTGTACATGAGAAAACACTATGGGTCACGAAAGCGTATCTCAGCGTACTATATTTAGGTTCTGCACGCTAATGGAAAGGGTTAGTGAATGTAACTCTTCTTCTTTATTGTGGCAAAAATTAGTACGTAATGATCAGTAAATGGGGTGCAACCAAAAGACAAACGGGTGTAAAAAACTGAACAGAAAATACACAGGCACACCCAAACCACAACTAACCAAAGCATCCAAAAGGCCAAGTTGGCCAACAAACATGTAACTGACAGTTTACTTCCCCATGGGTTGTAAACACACATTACACTGTACTAGATCCCAGCCTACCAAAAAGTGCCAATGATAAAGCCTGCAAAAAATGGACAGCAACAGAGAATCCGGATTGGTCGTTTCCTCCCCCCATCCACACCCACCAATATCCACCAAACTTATGGACCTAAAGTCCCTAAACTAATCACTCTGCCTATCCGAAGATAAATTTGAAAAATGGTAGGTCTTGATCCCCGGTCAATATCTCCAAAGCTCTATCTCCTCACTAACAATGTCCTTCCTAATCAATATTTCTCCTCCACCTAAACTGAAATACCTTTCCTCAAACTCAGTTATCTATGCAGCCTATGCTGCGGTCCCGCGATTTCTGCCAATCTACCAAGTACCAACTCTCTGGAAGTCCCACCATGTCCTTAAAAGTCCCTATGCACCCCCAACACTACAAAAAAGCATCATCCCAAGCTTTCCTCTTAACCCTCCTTCGGCATCCTTTAAGAAAGTACCGGACAATATCATTCACTAGCCCAGGCATCACCCAAAATATACCAGGAACAAAGGGGTAAAAACAAACTCAAAACTTACGAAGCCACCATAAAATGCAAAAAAAGATGATTCACTGCATCCCTCGTCACACTTGCACAGGCAACATCAATCCAAGGACAATCCCAAGAAAACCTACTCCCAACCTATGTTTCTTTTTTATTCTACATACGACCATACACACCAGGGAAACCTCATTGGAACTTCGAAGACATACTCTTCACTCCTGAACAAGAAAGAACATGAGAAGGAACCAATTTTCAAATCACTTTTCTTCAAATTTTGTAACCCCACGTCACCAAGATGCCCTACACTGTACCAGTAGCTCCAAAGCACACCCACTCCAAATGCCTTCCCTCTGATAAGCATTATGATCACCTAATTTTGATCTCTTCCATCTTAGTATCATTCGTGCAAACGAAACAGATCAATTTTGATTCCGTCAGACTTGTTTCTCAATCTTCCTCTTATCCAGGCAGCTGGGCCATTTAGACCCCTTATATTCCAAGAAATAACCCTCCTTATTTCATGAAGAATTCGATGCGCAATATCTCTTCCTCCCCCTCCTCAAACAACCTCCTTCCCCATTTACCTTTTCTACATTTACAATTGAAAGCTCACTCTAAATTTTAATCTCCCAGGCTTTCCTAGAGCTCGAGCTTCCCAGTGATGCCATAACACCCATTTTGTTATAACAGTCTTGTGACCTCCATCTTCTATCAGTGTACCTCATACCTATACCTAATATAAAACAAACTCAACAAAAACGGAACCAAATAGCCTTGTGCAGACATGTACAAATCCCCAAAAACACCCAATAAACAATACAATCAAAAAGAAAACTTGTCCCCAAGCGAAAAAAAAAGGATGCCAACACCAATCCATTCAAGGCACAATTCAAGTTCCATCAAAATTGTAAAGTTCCGCTTCCTCTATAAGCACCACGTGCTCATCAAAAACATCAAATAAGATGGACGCTCAATAAGACATAAAGGAGCCTCTATGCCATCACGACGGCCCCTAAATTCCCAAGCTAATACCAAACACCCAAAAATACCACCTAATCAACATCTCTGAGTCTGAAGCCACAGCTCAAACAAGAAGATACGCCAACATTACAGCAGAAAATAATGTCACAACTCACGACCTGTCAGAGTAGCACAAGTGGGAAATACAATAAAGGTTAAACATACTCTGAAGCTATTGTACTCCTCTTTCACTTTCAGTTTAACATCCTTCCTGGTTGCACGCACATTAATCGGACCAAGAAACATACTCAAGAACCTCCCTGCAACCAAACAATCCCAAATTAATCAACTGCATGTGCGTTTGGCCCAAATTGATTTGTCTTGAAAGACAGTCAGCGTTATTATAAAAGTACGAATGGAGACCAGAAAAGTTCAGATAAGACTAAACTAGAAACAAACAACTGTGAACCAGGTGCCATGTGGAGGGCCCTTGGTCCACTCTAGCACTTCGGTGGGCTGGTTCTTGTGACAGGCTCGCCTTTCTAGACAGAAGAAAGACAGTAGCTATGGCTCAAACCGGACATCCCAATGGAAACTCCGATGGTAACGCCCACGGGCTGCTCCGCTGGTTGCCCCTTCCCGTCCTTTTACTTACCAAAACAAAATGTTTCAAACTTTTTTGTCTTCAGTAAATTTCTTTGCTTTCAGTCATAATTTTTACATTTGACTCCTCTAGATATAAAGTAAAAAAGACAAACAAAACTGATTCAGCCCTAAGGTCCAACTGAACAACGCGAGATTGAATTCACAAGTACTGAAATCACCGTGAGATTTGCTCGGAATAAACGCGGCCGCATCTCCTTCACTCAATGTGTAGCTAGCTCTGTATAATTCCTCTTCCAGCTAAACACACAACACAGTCCATAAATAATTACAATCATACGAAGCAGAAAAATCTCTATCCCTGAATACAAATAAGTTTGCATGGATGCGTAGAGGGAGGTTTCGGTCGTTACTTTCTCGGCCTCCTTGGAATCCAATTTGCCGTGCCCGACCAAGGAGGAAACGGACGAACGGATTTGCCGGATTGTGGAATCGAGCGTGACAACGCGCTGGCGGAGCGCGTCTTCCTCGCGCGCGTTTCGCGAAATCAAGGCGGAGGCCGAGTCCTGCAGCTCCTTGGCCGATTCCACCGCTCTCGAAACCTCTTCCGCCACCGTGTTCTCCGACTTCTCACCGTCAGCGGCGGCGGCGGCCATCAGTGGTGTCGGTCGGTAGATCGATTTGATTCCGAGTTTGCGTTTCGTGCGTGGGGATATACCAGGTATATATAGAAAAATTGTGCTGCTGCGAGGTGGGGCAGGAGGTGGATTGGAATTGAGAGGGAATAGAATCCAAGTCTAGAGAGAGAGAGAGAGGAGGAGGAGGGAGAAGGAGAGAGATGGGTGTGTTAAATAAAGTATTTTTTTCTGGATTTTTGTTTCCTAATTTCCTTGGTTTTGGAAAAGTTGGTAACGTCATTTAATTGAGCGGACCAAAATGGAGTATTGCCAAGTCCCAAGTACAACCCAACAAATATGATTATTTTTGTTTTCTTCTTGTTTTGCTGCAAATGGTAGTGATACAGGAACCACATTCCATTTACACATGTCATTCGCGGGAGAAACTTATTCACGGCGGAGCCGTCAGAAAGTTAAATATTCTCAATTTTCGCACTGTCTCGGCCGTCCGTGTCGGTTTTGGACGATCTAGATTTAAATAAATTCTTTTCGGAAAAGAGTTGAACTTTTTCCCGGAAAAATATTCATTAACATCTCGACTGTCCAAAATACTTTTAGACGGTCGCGATTAACTCCCTAAACAACTATTCACGGCTCTGTCATTTAAATTATTTTCTCTTCTATTACACACCATTTACTGCAGCAATAGAACCGACTCGAATTGTGGGTAGGTGTATAACGGGAGTGCAATTTGGGCGTGGTTATAGTATTTTTGTTTACACACTCACGCGAGTGTGAGCCCCACCGCCAGTGTGTGCCAAACTCGTTATCTTCGGTCCACAATGAGACAACTTTGTCACTACGTTGTGTCGTAATGTGTGAAACATAGTTTTGGAAGAAGGAAAACAAGACCCTTGCTTAAATGACTTATTATACACTAATTTCAAAATGAAAGTTGGAAGTTTGAGCCTATGGAGTAACGTTGAATCACGGTGGCAGTCTAGCTCACTGTCTGCTAACACTTTGTCAAGTGGAAAGAAAATAGTACAAGAAAAGGAAAACATATTGTATTTGTTGCGAACTTGAAGTTCACCCTTTTAAAATAAAAAATTCAAAAATCCATTGCCTTGTGCCACTTATCCAAGAGCACTCATTGCCCATGTTGGTTCTGGTATTTGAATTTTAAGTACTGATGAGAGAGAAATAGAGAGAGAAACGAGAATAATGATAGAGATAAAACTTATTGGGAGCCGCGCGCAAAGAAATAATTCAAAATTTCCAAACTAACATGGTCAATACTCTTGTATTTTTTTCTCCAATGGCATGCTATTACATATGTATGACTATGGGGCTGCGTGTGCGATGAGATACGAGCATTGAACTGAACCAAACATATGAAATCAACACATGTTGTGAGTTTGGTTACTTTGTTTTTTGAATGTAAAGTAAAATCTATTGAATGTTTAATTATACAAGACTAGTGTTTGTCCGTGCCTATGGCACTACGCACCCTGATTGGAATTGTCCGTGCCTACGGTACTTGTTAACTAGTGGCTCGAACATTAGTGTGTAGTATGTGATCTTCCTTTTAGTGGCACGAAAGAGAATTACTCGTGTTTTTGGCGCTCTCCCAACTATATATTTAAGGTAACTACAAAGAACTATCAATTTGTTTATAAAATTCCAGTAAATACCAGGTAAAAAAATTTCTAATACCGTTTAATAATTTAACCCGCTTCGAACCTCACCACTTGCCTTATAGAGGAGAGTGTGTCTACACATGTGTTGAAGGTATATAAATAATAAAGTTTAAAAAAAGGTCATTAAGGGACAAAAAATTCAGGATGATCATGACAAAAGAACACAATAAACCGAATATATGGGATCAAATATCAAAAAAAGTTTCGGCCAGTGGAACACAATAATCATTGTTTCTTGGTTGGCCAATGGGAAAAAAATTTCTTGCCCCGTGGGATTGTATACTGCAAGTAATGAATGACGCTTGCCTCGATCAACCAACCAAGTCCCTCCTTGCAATTACGAACCAACCAAACGAAACCAAATACAGTTAAAAAAAAAAAAAAACATTTCTTGGTTGGCCGGTGGGAAAAAAATTTCTTGCCCGGTGGGATTGTATACTACAAGTAATGAATGACGCTTGCCCCGATCAACCAACCAACTCCCTCCTTGCAATTACGAACCAACCAAATACAATTAAAAAAAAAAAGACGAAACCAAATCAACAAAACCCTAAAATACATTTAAAAAAAAAAAAAACCCAAATCAACCGCAATGCTGAGAGATCAATGAATTAAGTTACCAAGATGAAGAACCAGAGTGAATCGTAGTGGGTGTTAATCTGCTGTTTGGAGCGGGGGAAAAAATCTGCAGCTTTATTTATTTTTATCTGGAAATCTGGCGCTTGATATGGCTTCATTAATGCGATGTCAGCTTATTGTGGAAAATTGTAATTTGTCCAAACAATGTTAATTATTTACGAATATGCCATTGGTATCTAGACCGTTGGATTTGTTTGTATGGGTTGATAAAACTTGTGCGAGGTAGAAATCTGAACCATTAAAAAGAAATATTCTTTAGGAATATTCTCAAAAGACCCTTCTATTTTATCATATTGATGTATTGAATATACCATATATACCAATGAGGGTATGCTATTATTAATTCGATAAGTAAATCATATATTCCTTTACTAATAGTCTCTCGTCAAGCAAACTAACCCTACATCTAATTATCACGAAAGACGTGAGTATTGAGTAATAGATGTCATTAATTACATGTTGCAATGAATATTTGAGAACATAACACTGGTAATTTGCTATTATGAATTGAAATAAATATCACTTGTTTTGAAAATTTACGCATCCTCTTAGTACGAAAAACTAGATTTATGTATTTTTAGATGATGAGATACTTCGTAATAAAAAATAAAAAAACTTCAATGTTCATCTATGCCATTGGTCAAGTTTGTCATATTAGGCCATTTACAGTGGTATAATCAAAATTAAATTATTTTTAAAATTAAAAATGTTGGTGTAAAAAATAGTTCACAATGGTATAATCAAATTTAGCAACATTCTTAGAAATAATCAAATTTTGGGTTTTGGATAACCAAAACTAGCAACTATTTTCAATAATAAAAATTTGTGGATCAAACACCATATAAGTTAATTGGTTCCAAAATTGTTTATACGTATGTTTCAAATGGTATTTTATTCTTCGCCTACTCTATATCTCATTCTCTTTACCCACAAACTGTTTCTCTTTCTTTCCCTCTAAAAGTGAAGCTCGTATCTTTCAATCATCTACAATTCAACTTATTGTCGCTGGATTAAGGTATTTCACTTTTTTTTTTTCGTTTCTATTTTATTATTTTTTCGTTCCTCTCCATGTGGTTGAGTACATGAAGAATCTTGCATTCTTTTCCAAATTCAAGAGCACATCTGATTATTATTATTTTTTTTTAGTATATGATTTTTTTTCCAAATTCATAATATGAGGGATGAAAGTCACCAAATGTAGGAAAACATAAGGAGAGAGAGAGAGATATAGAGAAAGATTGTAGTGGACCCCTTATTTTGGTTATGGACTAGAAGTGACTATTGTGGATCTCAACATTGTTAAGCTTAGCAACCTCTTAAATGGATAATCAAAAACTGATGTGTTAACTTTTGGTTATCCATTTTTTTATTATACTATTATGGATGGTCTTATAGGGCAAATTTAATACTAGTATCTAAAGGATAATTTAGCACGGTGCAAACTAGTAACAAATAGCTAGATTTGTAGGATCAAAGACATTAATGCAATTAGTATCATAGCCCTACCTTACCTAACTTAGCAATTCTAGCCTCATTAACCTATTGAAGGCTAGGAACATCAATTAAATAAATACGAATGTTGCAGTTGTACATTAAATAAACAAAAAAATTGCTAATAACAGCCTAATGAATACTGACCGCTATTAACGCAGAAAGTGACAGGGAAAAAAAAAGAAATACCCCACAAATTTATGAGTTAAAATGTCTTGAAAGTGTAAATAATTATATCTTTTTGTATTACTGCCAAAGGAATTGATATTCACACCATTTTTTTTGATATCCACAAATTAATTTTAATTTTTTTAGTATTAAAAGTGTGTGTGTGTATATATATATATATATTGTTTAAAAAAAATGAAGTATATATAAATATAAAAAAGGAAAGCATAAATATCAATTATCTACCATCAATAGTATAACTGTCAAGTAAAACCATGTACAAATCACTTTTCAATAAAACCACGTACAAACAACTTTTCGACCCAACCCTGAGGCGATATTTTTTTGGGTGCTAGTAGGATGTGACACATGTGGTGTCTCGTCGGTAATTCGGACCATTCAAACGTGTTTTTAACGGTCTGAATTTTAGGGAGAGAAAAAGAAAAGAGAGAGTGATGGGATATGAGGAGAGAGAGAGGAAATAAAATTGGGCTTGAGAGTGATGGGATGAGATGAGAGAGAGGAAATAAAATTGGAAAATGACGGCTAAAGACGTGTTATGATAATTAATATTCGTTAAGAATATATTAAAAATATTTTTTAATGTTAAAAATATTCTTAACGAATTTTAATTATCAAGACACGTCATTAGCCATCATTTTTCAAAATAAAAATTGGGCCCAAGAGTGATAGGGTGAGGAAAGAGAGAGGAAATAAAATTGGGCCATTGGATCATTACTCGGACGATCCGGATCGCGAACAGATACCTCAACGCAGTACCCTCGCCCGACACAAAAAAAACACTTATCGCGACAGATACCGCCACGTAGTAATTCGCCCGGCCCCCAGAAACTTCTCAACCCTGTGGATGCAAATCCATGAACGAACTGGACTAACCTCGGGGCTAACAAACAGCGTTTCGAGCAAGCCCGTCATCAGCATCTCCACCCACGGACACGAAAACCGCTTGCGATTCTGTGTTGTCATGGCAACAACCCTGCCATGGCACCCTCTCCTCTGCCCAAAACCGCTACGGCTGCACCAAGCCCGTAAAACTCCCGTAACGCGCCGCGCGGTGGGGCCCGTGCGGGCCTTCGGGCGCAGCGACTTCGACAGCTTCGCCAAGCGCATGGCCACCGGCGAGGTCTGGAGGGACGTCTTGCGGAGCACCAACGACGGCTTCGAGCAGTTGGTTTACGAGACGAAGAAGACGGCGGAGCGCATCGACCGCCGCTTCTCCGTCTCCCGGCGGCTCTCCGCCGTCGCCCAGTCCGCCTCCTACCGCGCCAGGGAGATTGATAGGGATTTTGAGATCACGCGGCGGTTGCGGACTTTGTCCCTCGATTTCAGTCAGAATTGGCCTAGGGTTTGTGCCTTTTTCATTTTCTTCTTCTTTTGTATATATCCGTATGCATATTTTCATGAGTTATTAGTGTCCAAGCTGGCTAACGGACACCCGGACTAGTCTTGGGACCAATCATTCACGAGTTGAGTTTTGTACATCCTTCACTTAAGAGGCTGAATATTATCTTCTCCCTAGTGGTTGAAATGACGTGGATTCCATCGCAAAATGATGTCATGCTTACCAAAAATTGTATTGCAGGGATGAGATCTACACAATTTCAACCAATAAGAGGGAGGATAATGTTCACCCTATTTTAAGGAGGGTGAACAAAATTGCACTCATCCCTCACAGTCTACTAGCTGGGGCCAATCAAAGCTTTGAGCAAAGCCCTGCATGGACACGTAAGGGTCCAATTTTATCGTTATGGTCAGATATGATTGAGTTCAATGAGAAGCTCACATTCTAGTTGTGAAACTGTGTAAAGGGGCATGTGGACATGTGGGTCTCTCTATGGGCAGGGGGAAATTACATCTGGTTGTGTTTTCAGACTATGCACACTAGGAGATTGCTTTAGGCGAATTTGGAATTGGTCTGAAACCAACTGTACTTCATGGGTTACTTTATTTATTTGATGAAAATAGTTTTTTTCATTGCATTCACGCATCTTGTTTCTACTTGAATATTTGAACCCTGGAAGTTGGACTTATAATCCATGAGTTGAATTCTCATTCCAATTGAGGAAAGCTGACTCATCATCCTTAGGCCTTAGCCAAATGTCACTTCCTGAGAAGTGTCGTTCTATCTATAAACGGCTTATGTACACAAGTTTTGGTAGGACATGAACCATTTGATAGCTCCAGTGGATCCTACCATCATATCTTGTGGGTACACAAGCCTGCCTCATAAATCATAATGTGGTATTGTCTTTTTCCCACCATCTTGAAGGCTGAAGCGTTATGTGCAACATACAAACATTCATGCACGTCCTGGTAGCTTCCTGCTTCAGTATGGTTCTTCTCTACTTGGATCACACATTTGGGGGGTTGGAGTTGCTTGGCTTGGTTGCTGGGGCCAAGGGAGTTTTTGTGGGTTCGTCCCACTGTTTCTTGAGGGATTTCTGGGATGTCAAAGTTTCTGTAAATTGGTGTTGCTTAATTAAGCGATTATCTATTAGGCTTGCTAAGGCCACATATCTTTTGTATCTGCTTTACCACGTTGCAATAAATATAAGTGGCGAGTTGGCTTTTTACATGACTTGCTTTTTCACTCACGTAGTTTAGGAGCTTGCCACATATCCTATATGTCCTCACACTCCAGAACTATTCTTCCACTAGTACGGTGTGAAGTTCTGTTTTGGAGGTTAATTGTACCTCGTGCAGTCATACCTTCTTGGCTAAATGACTTTAGTTGGTTGGTTGAGTTTGTGCCCATGGTTGGTTGACTTTAGTAGGTTATTAATCATCCCTCTGGGCTAGGTAGAAGATCTGGTTCACCACCAGACTTCCATTAATGCCACTCTTTCACATTTTCATCCTTTCAAGGCCGTCTCAGTTCTCATTCATCTCACCTCTAAGTGCCTTACATCTCCCACATGGCTAGAGTAATTCCCGGATGCTCTTTAGTAGTCTAACTCACCGCCAAAGAGGCATATACAGCCTTGAGTTTTTTTGCCAATCAAAGAATAAGAGTTGCACATCTTTATGAGATTATTGGGAAGATTGGGTTACCTGGTTCAATTTTATTAATTGTGTGGTTTTCTATCTTTCAGTACAGGAAGCAGTTTAATGACTTTTGGAACACTCCGTTGGGAAGAAGTTTTGCGGTGAGTTTTCATTATGCATGGTCTGCCAATTCTTGATTGTAACTGATTTTGGCACACTTGATATTATAACATGATCAAACTCATCACATCTGGTTTATCATTTTAGGATATCTGTATTTATGTTACTAGAATAGAAAACAGAAAGTCCATCCCTTAGTTGGATTTGATTTCTATTTCATTCTTGCTATTAGCAGAGTTTGATGAAGCATTAAGTGTGGTATAAATAGGTGATATGATTCAAGGGAGAACATATAGTCCAAGATGAGGAAAGGGATAACATAGTCCAAGATGAGAGAGTTAAGGTTGACTGTAATCCATGTAGCTTTATCTTATGGCACTGTGCCATTCAGTGGATATTCAGAAATAGTATTGTTGCTTATCATTTCAGTATATTTGAGTTTCTGGCTTTGCAAATTTCTGTTTCCTCACATTGTTTTTAATTTTTCTCTATGTTTACAGACACTATTCTTCCTCTGGTTTGCGCTATCTGGATGGATGTTTCGCTTTTTGATATTTGGAACATGGATACTCCCGTTAGCTGGTCCTCTTCTCATTGGAACAGTTGCCAATAATTTTATCATCAAGGTAAAGCAAGTTGCCCTTACTTTTGAAATGCATTGGTATTTACTTATTACATGGAGGGACTATTCTGTTAGCAGCTGGGATGGTGATATCTCATTTAGTATATATGAATCTGTTTGTTTCACTTTGTTATTGTGTCGGAATCATGTTAATCTTTACATGCTCATTAAAGAGTTTTGCGGTAGAAAGAAAATCCTATTTTCACCTCTGCAATCTTCTCACTTGCCATGGGGGGATGGTCACTTTAGATTCTCAAGCTGATCCTTTACATTGACCAGATTATTATAAAAATCAATGTTTTTAATTTTCCGGTGACCAGGTTATTCCTCTTTTTGTAGTTGACTCCATATTATCATCCTTTGAAATGAAAACAGTTTTCCTTTAGCAAATAGTCACTTTTGATTCCAGAAACCAAATGCTTCACTTTTTTTGGTATAACTGTGCTATCAAGAATGTAAATACATGCAACTTGGTTCTAAGTGGCAATCAATTTTTGCATGGTTTATGGTGTGCCAGATGATTTCTTAATTGTTACTCTCCAGTTTTTTCATCTAGGACTACTAATGGGCAGTCCTACTTTTCTATTTCCACAAAACAGCAATTGCGTTCTCCTCTTAAATTGTTCCAAATGCGTCCACTATTAGTTGGAGTTATATTGGCTTAACTAATTGAAGTTAAGGATTGCCGACTGTCATTTTTTAAGTAGTTCACTAGGTTCGATGAGGTTTATGCTATGTTTGTGGGGGTGAGGAAAGTAGGCTGGGGGAAGGGAAAGAAAGGAAAAGGGAAGGAGGAGGTAGGTTTTAAACCTTTACGAAGTAAGGTTTGCTGTGAAAATTGCAGGTTTAAAAGGATGTGCCTTGTGAAAACCAACTAGCAGTCTCTCTCTCTCTCTCTCTCTCTCTCTACCCAATCTTACACACTTTAACTCTTTAAGGCAGTTGTGTTTTGGTGTTTCTGGGGGGGGGGGGGGAAACCGATGTTCCCTCCCTCCTTCCAACGAAACAGAGGAAGCCTTACGTATACTTCCCCTCTTCTCCCCCTCTCTTTGCACACTATTGGACAATCTGTTAGGTTATTTGCTTTACTTCCTAATTACTGGAGATTCATGGCCTCTTTTGTTGATAAACTATTCTTGGAATTTTCTCTAATCTGCTTATTTTACAACTTATGCTCGTGGAAGTAATATACTATCCCGCGTGGGTTTACATGCCTTTTAACCTGTGAGACGAAAGAAGATTACGATTGGAGCCCTTGGACCATGGAAAGCTTTATTCACCCGACAGAACATAACTGTTTCTCATCTTGTTTTAATTGGCTTCTGCACAGGGTTCGTGTCCTGCTTGCAAGAAGCAGTTTGCAGGTTACAAGAACCAAATAGTTCGCTGCACAAGCTGTGGAAATATTGTGTGGCAGCCACAAGGGAACTTCTTCTCCGGTGGCCGCACAGGCGCTACTCCCTCATCCAAGTCTGATCCTGAAATAATCGACGTTGAGTTTGAAGAGAAATGAATATAGGTGAGATCCCCAAGCTACAGTGAAATAATGAAGTTCGCCGAAGTCGATTCAACATCTCATAGAAAATACTGATGAGTCATAACTCGTTACATAATCTTTGTGGGAATGTGTATTTCTTATCGTGTATCTGAAGTGCTTGTAGGTATTATTCAGTTTTTTTTTTTTTTTATCTTGTAGAATTTGTATATCTTTACCAGCAAATTTAACAGAGAGAACATATAATACCGATTCCAATAGGAGTGAAAGAATCTGGATGGTTGAAACAACTGATTGCTTTTAAGCGATGAGGACTGTAAAATCAGGATGATTGAAACAACTCAAAGGGCACATTTGATTGTCGAATTAAGCGAAATAAGCTTACTTGATAGTGGGACTATTTTTAAGAACAGTAAGTCTGTTTACACAGTAAAATAGTACGCGGATTGTGCATAAATTTTATTGTGGGGCCCACCAAGGGTTCCATACAAACGATACAAGCCGTTTATTAAATGTAAAATATTTTTTCAAGGGTCTTTGTAGAAAATTAGCTCAATCTGATACTTATAGGTGCTTGATCGAATTATCTACCTTTTCATGATTCGAAAATTTGAATAAAAGTTAGATGATTAGATCAAACACTTATAGATATCGGATTTAGCTGATTTTTCTCAAAGACCTTTGAAAAAATGTTTTATATTTAATGAACGACTCAGATCATTTGTGTGAAACTCATAGTAGATTCCACAATAATATTTGTGCACTATTATCTGTGTGGTTAGCGGCTTTCTTTTAAGAAAAAATGGAAAAGATGGATTAAGGATGGAAATAGAGGGTGGTTCACGAGGTAGTAGATGTGATTAAATGAATAATGAAATTAGTTACACTTTCCTTGATGTGAATAAGGAGGGAGATAATGGGGGGAGGCATTAGCTATTGAGAGATGTTACACACAGAGCAATCTATGCACAGATTTTTTTGCGGGGCCCACCACGGGTTCCACTTAAATCATTCGAGCCGTTCATTAAATGTAAAACATTTTTTCAAGGGTTCCCGTAAAAAATAAGCTCAATCCAATACCTATAGATGCTTCATCCAACTATCTAACTTTTCTTTCAGATTTTCGGATAATGAAAAGTTATATGATTGGATCGATCACGTATAGGTATTGGATTGATATTATTTTTTACGTGGACCATTGAAAAAATATTTTACATTTAATGAACGGCTCGAATGATTTATGTGGGACCCGTGATGGGTCCCACAATAAAATCTGTGCACAGATTATATGTGTGTAGACTTTCTGTTAGCTATTACTCCTCCCCTGGTAGTAGTATTTAGTTTTTTTTTTTTATTTGATCCGCGTAGTATTAGTTAATCATCCGCATGAGAAGCTAAATGGTCAAATAGTCCACTTTTTTCCATCCAAGCCTGAATTTCATGCGCCCTTAAATGCCAAACTATGAAAAGGTTAAATATATAGTCATATAGACCCCTCTCTAGTTCCATCTCTCTTCATCAAAGACCAAAAGTTACATGATCAAATAGTTCATTTTTATTCATCCAAACCTGAATTTCATGCGCCCACAGATGCCAAACTATAAAAAAGATAAATAGATAGTCATATAGACCCCTCTCTAGTCCCACCTCTCTTCGCCAATGCCCAAAAACTACAATAACGAGAGTATTAATATACGAACTATAGCACTATGCAAAAATCAAAATAATATTTTCCCTAGAATTCTAACATAATAAAGGGAATTCACTTTGGCACATTTGAAATTACTAAACACATTCCAAGAGGAGAGAGCGGTGAGCAATTTAGGAAGTGCAAAAATCACTGTCATCAAATTATTTTTGCAATTCCCTTTTAATGGGTATTTTAAAAAACTAAAAAAATAAGCTGACAATTTTGAAAGTTCGCAGTAACGAAGAGATTGCAAGGCCACTATAAATACACCTGGAGGCGGCAAAACGGTGCCTCTTTCGCTCGAAAGGGGAGGCCGCCCCTTCCGAAACCCTAAACCCCTCACTGCTAAAACCCTAAGTCACACCCACTGAGCTCCTCTCTCTCTCTCTCAGAGCAGCAGAGTAGCCCACGAAGGCAGAATGGGGATACCCTCATTCTACCGGTGGCTGATCGAACGGTACCCGCTCGCCGTCACCGACGTCATCGAAGATCCTCCCACCGTCGTCAACGGCGTTTCCGTTCCATTAGATTGTAGTCGACCGAACCCTAACGGCCTTGAGTTCGACAATCTTTACCTCGACATGAACGGAATCATTCACCCCTGTTTCCACCCCGAAGGCCTGGTATCTATTGCTGTTCTAATTCTAAATTATGTACTACCTTTTTTATTTGGACTGAAATTTTACACTACTGCCTCCGTCCCAAAAGATTGTCCGGCCCCGGTCCGCAAACGAAAACTTAAAAAGTATTGATTTTTTCTCGGAAAAAATTCAAACTTGTTTTTTTTGGTAAATTATCTTTAATTGAAAGCAACCACCATTACAAGGATCAAAGGGGCATACCCCTGAGCAGCACAACAAACATCCTTGAAGAAAAACTTCGAACTTTTTGCCACAAGTTATTAAATATCAACCAGTTCTTCTAACTTATCAAAAAGAAAGTTCGAATTTTTATTGATAATATATATTAAGTTCCTGTTTTGTGGACTGGGCAATCTTAATCTTTTCGGAATGGAGTGAGTATTATTTTTTACCAGGTATATGTATGTATACGTATATGTACGTGTATATACATGAGTGTATGTATTTTGCATATACATAGATGTTCGTAGATCTATATGTGATGTGTAGGTTAGGTACTTACACACGCAAAAAATTCGTGCAGCCTGCGCCTGAGACGTACGATGAGGTATTCGATGCGGTGTTCAAGTACATAGATAGAATTTTCTCGATAGTAAGACCTCGGAAACTTCTTTATATGGCAATTGGTGAGTGTAATGCTTCAGTTGCAGAACCAATATTGAAAATGTGAAGCATTTCTTTTCTCAAGATTACGAATTGTATGGTTTTGTTACTTGCAGTCAGTGAATGTGTTTTTTTCTTCTTCTGATAGAATACATTTTAGTGTGTTATATACATCAACGAATGTTTGTGTCCTTAAGGTGAATGAAATGTTGACATGCATGTTGTGTATATTTTGATTCTTAAAGTAACTGAGGACATTAGCTAGCGAAGCAAGCGAATTGTTTATATGGATCGTAGTTGAGAAGAGATTATGGGGAAGACCTAGGCTTTAAACCTTTGTACAAGTTGTGACCAACATAAATATTGCGGAGAGGAGAATTCTCTTGAACAAGTCGATTGGATTCTCTTTTTCTTTTTCCTTCCAAGGGGAAGTATTGGTTGTAGTTCCCTTTATTCCCCTTCATTCCAGTACTCTGCACTTAGGGATCATGATAAACTAACTCTGAGAATCCAAGGTAAAATCCATTCCTGAATATCACCACACTTCGGCTGAAGATTTATTGCCTTCTGAAGGCACAATGGAATTGAGAAACGAAGTTACATAGCCAAACAAAGTAGATGGATTAAATGCTTGTTAAGTTCACTATCTCCTTGTGATAAATTTTTTGAATCCTATAGAAGTGTGTTGCCTGGCATTTACATGCCTTTTAAGACATTTATCAAAAAGGTGGGTTGAAAGATCATATATGAGTTTCAGTTTCATCTGTGCCTGATGGCATCCTTGTCAACTTACCAGACAGAAGGAAAGGTTTCACGATAGTGCAGAGTGAAGCAGGAATTAAGTATTAGTTTGGGAAACAAAAAATGAGGGAGACTAAATGTTTGGGACATAAAACTTGGCCAAGTGTGAACGGTTTTTCTTGATTGTCGTAGGTATACCCCACGAACGTATTATTTTGATTTTTGACGGAGTTTCCATATTATTGTCGCTTGCAACTGGACAGATCTGGTCTCTGAACTGATTGAATACTGTTTTCTGACCACAAACTAGGTTAGGATGTGACTTTCGTCGTAACTCGAAACATGGTACATCAATTTTTTTTGTGGGGCTTGGACGCTTAAAGATATCATTCGTAATGTGTTCTTTCCGGCAGTACCACATGACTTATAACTCAACTGAATTGTTTATGTTACTGTGCACAGATGGTGTTGCACCCCGTGCTAAGATGAATCAACAACGGACAAGACGTTTCAGAGCCGCAAAGGATGCAGCTGATGAAGTAAGTTTATGGCGTCCACCAACTCGATAAATTAGGTGACAAGTACTTACGGGATGATCTTGGTATTTGTTAAGACTTCCGCTACAATACAAGAACCTACTTCCTCCCAGAAAAATTAAAATTTGATTACTATCAGGCCGCTAAAATAGAGAGTGAAAGAGGAGTTCAGGAATCAGAAGGGCAAGACTTGGAGCGAACTAAAAAGCTGGATTCAAATGTTATCACACCTGGAACTGAATTCATGTCATTACTGTCGTCAGCTCTTCAATATTACATACACTTGAGGATGAACATGGATCCTGGGTGGAGAGATATCAAGGTAAACTTGAAGTTTTGAGTCATGAAGCATAACACCCTTTCTGTCAAGTTTGTCAGAGAATTAGTTTCTCTTTCTGATTCATTGATTTGAATGTGTTGGGAATTTTTAGGTCATTCTTTCTGATGCCAATGTTCCTGGTGAGGGAGAGCATAAGATAATGTCTTACATCCGCTTACAAAGAAATTTGCCAGGATTTGATGCAAACACTAGCCATTGTTTGTATGGACTGGTAGTTGCCTGTTATGTTTATAATCTGTCAGATTGTACTTGGCTAAGTTATCTGTCTTTAGACTCTTTACATTGTCCATGTTGTCATTCTAGGATGCAGACTTGATCATGCTTGCATTGGCTACACATGAAATCCATTTCTCTATTCTGCGAGAAGATGTGCGCAAGGCGTACACAAAGGATAGATGGTCAACAGATAAGGGGCAGAAAAAAAAGGGGGAGAATGAGCAAGGGGAGGCGGCTGTAAAGAACATAGAAGAGTATATCACGAGCCTGTACTATCAGGTTGGTTGGTGTTATTTGTCATTGTGCAATTGTCATTAGGTATCAGTTATGATATTAGAATTATGAAGTTGTCCTAATGCTAGGAAGACATAAAGTTAGGAAGAAGTTGCAATGGCTTTCAAAAGTGACTATAATTAAAATTCTTGCCCTGTATTGCTCTTTTCAGTTTCTCCATGTCTGGGTACTCAGGGACTATCTAGTGCACGATTTGAGTATACCAGATCCTACAGTAATGACAGACTTGGAACGCTTGATTGATGATTTTGTGTTCATGTGCATATTTGTTGGAAACGACTTTCTTCCACACATACCGTCATTGGAGATATTTGAGGTGGGTATTTTTATTTCAATCTAACTTTATTCACAGGGTAAATTGGGGTTCTGAAATTTTTGGAATCACTTCCTATTTTCAAATTAGATTTGCTTTATTTCGTAGGTGTTCAAGAGAGTGTATTAAATTTATGCTTATGTGATAGTCCTATGGTTAAATGTTGCCAATTTGTAGGGGGCTATTGATCTACTGATGGTTGTCTACAAGGAGGAGTTTGCCCATATGGGCGGTTATCTAACAAATTCTTTTGAGGTATTCTGAATATTTTCCTCCTAGCAATTTCATACTTCTCAATCTTGTCTTAGTTCACATTTCAAATACATGTTTGAAAATAGCATACACCCTTAACAACAGTTCCGCACCCCTTGTCATGGTTGATATTTCCCGAGTAGTTTGCATTGTAAAAAGACAATCTTCTTCATCATTGCAAAGTAGCAGGCGAATGTTAGTGTGCACTGTCCATATTCTTCATACCTTCAGTATGGAAAGATGCCTAATAGCCGTTCTTTGTCACCTTTGGTTTGTGGGAGACGGACAGATGCACCTTTTAGGTCTGTGTACAAGGGCACTTTACTGGTAGAAGTAAGGAGGAGGGTCAGAGGGTAGCTTCTCTCTGTCATGTTTTTAAATTGATCAATTCTCCTTCTCATGTTTGGTATTAGAAAAATCTAGAATGGATGCACTTTTGAGGGAGAAACTATGTAACACGGACACTTCATCGAACGTCACGTATTGGTGTTGCGGTTGGACACTTGTCGGACACAGACACTCTCCATACACTGTCCAACTCTTAAATCCAAAGTGTTCTATTTTTTCTCCAACATTTTTTGTCTAGACACTTCAGAGGCATTCTAATAATAAATTATTCGGACACTCTCAGGACACTCGCAAAACAAGTCAGGGGTGTTAAATGAAATAGTAGACTCCAATTAAAACTCAAGGAAGTCTTATTTTCTGTGTGACCAAAACCAAACCGAGCCTTTGTCTCAATCAATTGGAGTCGGCTACATGAATCCCATTTTTCCATTGAGCTCAGTCTAGGGTTACCTATTCACTTAGATTTCGTAAGCTTAAATCTTTCTTTATCACGACATCCAAAGTCAGTTTAGGTCTTCCTCTTCCCCTAGCCCTACTATCCATTACTATCACGTCACTTTTCATGACTACTTCGCTGCAGGTATACGGTAAATACGTCCAAACCACGTAATCCCACGAATAGTTTCGCTTCTAAGTCTTTCTCTCATAGTCTTACCATACATCCACTTCAACATCCTCATTTCAGCTACACTCATCTTACTCGATTGTTGTTTCTTGACAGGCCAACACTTCGTCCAGTAGAGCATTGTAGGTCGTATATCACTTTGATATTTGTCACTGGATTCTTAAAAGGTTAGACCTTAGTAAGGCAACATGGTTCTCTTCTTACTTGTTTCTAATTGGATGTCCTTCGGCTAACTTCTTCTGGAGCTCTTTCCCCTTCTTCCAATTCGGAATCTGTTTCCCATTCGAATCCTTCTTTGAAGTCCATTTTTTGTTCTTGTTCCTTTTCCAAGTCCATTTTTGATGTAGGACAGATTTGGAATAGATCTAACTATGATCAGACACAAGGAAAATGGTTATGTTTGGGACTGTGAACAGTAGACGTGAACAGTAAAGAGAAAAGAAGAGAAGAAGAAGAGTTTTAAGAAGATAGCCTCACACCTAGGGCCTCTTTAGCATCACACCAAAGAATGAGATTGCATCACACAATCAAAGAGCTTGAAAGCTACACAATTTTTCATTCATTCAATCATGATTTTGCCATAAGGCTTACAATCTTATTTATACCCATTTCAACTTGACTCTAGAATTTCCCAAATTAAATAGCCTTCAACTAACTTTAGACTCCCAAAGACACATTGAACATAGACTCTTTGACTACATTAATGACATGGAAAAACTTAATGACTCTTTGATTAACTAATTGACTATTTGACTACATTTAACATTAATGACGTGGAAAAACCAAATGACTCTTTGACCAACTAATTGACTCTCAAGAGTCAAGACTTTGACTAGAAATTAAATAGACGACTACAACCGAAAAGACACTTCTTAAGAATCCAACCCATGTCTAGCCATATCCCAAGTGGACCCATGGGCAATCCTTACCCTCTAAGACCAAAAAATGGTTAAATTACTGGAATGCCCCTGGCCACCTTTTCTGGCCCGCATCAATTTTTTGTTTTTAGAAGTCGGATTTTTCAAAGAACAAGTTCATTTCTTGGTCTTTGAGGTCGGCGTTTTTCTTTTCCAAGTCCCTTTGTAGTTCTTCGAGTTTGTATTTTTTGCTTTCCAAGTCCATTTTCAGTTCTTTGAGTTCGGCTTTTTTCCTTTCCAAGTCCATTTTTTGTTCTTTGAGTTCGGCTTTTTTAAGAATTTTAAGAAGTCATTAATAGGGAATAAGTAATAAGAATAGTTGGATGTAGGGAGCAGAAGCGAGCCTTCCGTAAACATGGTGGGCACTACAATGGCTCGAGATCACCCGAGGTGGAGGAGGAGAGAGGTCCAGGCAGCCTTATAGAGAGGAATGGCAGGAGAGAATGATCAACTAGTGGTAAATGTTAGACAATCAATGCATATTGAATGCCTCTTCTTTGTAGGTGTCAACCCTCCCTTATATATGAACCTTGGGGGAGGAGAGAGCCAGTTGTTGGCTCATTCCAATTGGTGGGCAAAGTGGAGGTTGTCATGTTTTCCTCTGTAAGTCTCAAGTTGTCCAGGCAGCCTTATAGAGAGGAATGGCAGGAGAGAATGATCAACTAGTGGTAAATGTTAGACAATCAATGCATATTGAATGCCTCTTCTTTGTAGGTGTCAACCCTCCCTTATATATGAACCTTGGGGGAGGAGAGAGCCAGTTGTTAGCTCATTCCAATTGGTGGGCAAAGTGGAGGTTGTCATGTTTTCCTCTATAAGTCTCAAGTTCAAATCTTGGTGCTTGTATCATGGGACTTATAGAGGCCATTTAGGTTATAACTTATATGTGGGTGCTCGCTTCAGATGGTAGGTGTGATATGTCTTCCAAGATATCGGGTGTTTGGCAATGCCCCTGTCCCTAGTCTCCAAACCACATGCCAAAGGCAGCCTTGTCCTCCTTGGAAAACCCCTTACTCTAGTCTCCAAACCACATGCCCCGTTAGGGCCCGAGTGAGGTACCTAGGCCCTGCACCTGCTCCCAGCCTAGGAGGGTGTTGGAGTTTCCAATGATGATTTGTTGTGAATTGTAGGAGTCTGGAGAATACTGTGGGATGCTGCTCTCTAGACCGTAGGCAAGACCTATTGGAGAAGATGCCTTAAGAGGTGAAGTGCCGGGTCGCTCCCTCGGAGATGAGATGCCCACTTGCACATTGTGAGCACATATTGGGAGGATTCTTGTTAGGAGATCTTCATGGGAAGAAGTTCCTTGGAAGGTCGCCCATTCCTCTGAAGAGGATGTCCATGGCCGAATGCTCCTTCCTTCGTTGGATGTATCCTTCCATGGGAAGGGGTATATCCTTGGCCCAATGGCCATTCCTCCGAGGGAGATGCATCCTTGGCAAGATGCTCCTTTGTTTGCGGGAGATCTGACCAGATGCTTATGTAGAGGTTCCTGATACCCACAGAAAATTATATTGGATTGTTCCTTTTTCTTAGTTATGTGACGCTCTTTTGTTTTTTCAATGTGCAGGTGAATTTGGGGCGTGTTGAGCACTTTGTGAAAGCTGTTAGTTCTCATGAGAATGCAATTTTGAGGAAACGTAGTCAGGTTTGATATGCATACATCCTGTTTTTATGTCTGTAAATGAAATCTGTTTGCTGATTGATTTCCATTTTGCTTGGAAGTCCTTCACGTTTTGTCTTTCCCTGTATGTGTTTTTGTTTGCAAAAGAGGTCTTCCGGACGAACTTGTCTACTTAATTATCTAAACACAATCATTTATAGCACTCATATATTGACGTGTAACGTATTTAGTATCTGTATTTCCTGGCTTGGCTTCTGGAGTATCATTTAGCAATGTTCTTTATGCAGGTCCAAAGGGAACAGAAAATTCGTTTTGGTGATTCTTCTAGTTGTGTGAGCGCCTTCATGTCGTCTTTTTTCTAGTCCTGATTTCTTACTTTTTATGGAAAGGATTTCTGACTTCGTTGTGCGAATGTTATTGGACCAGCCCGGTGTTAAGAAGGTTCAAAGCTCAACAAACCATGTAACTGATGTTGGAAATCCTGTAATCGACCAGGTTGCTTCAACTTCCTCTTTTGTGCTATTTGGTTGCTTTACTCGTACTCTGTATTAACTCTTGGGCTATTGTAGGAATCTGTATCTCATTACCAGGAATTTCACCAACTACTTAGATTTCCCGTTTTAATGCTATTTTTGGATTTTTAGTAGGCACCGAAATAGGTCAACACTTGAATACTTGAATGGTACAAAATTGCGGACCTCTTTTTATTCTTAGTTAGTTTAAAAATGTGGGGTTCTTATTCAAGTTTTGCAATCTCATTTTGCCTTGAAAGGTAACCCACATAACTTCCATATCTGGAGTACACCAACACTCATGACGCAATCTTGAATACTCCCTTGCCGTCCAAATATGACCTCTGCAATCATGAAGTCCTACCTTGCTTTGTCAGGTTAAGCTAGGAGAAGAGGGATGGAAAGAGAGATATTATGCTGAGAAGTTTGAGGCTAATACGAATGATGATCGTGAGAAAATTCGTGGACATTCGGTAAGAAAGTTAAATTGCTTTTACATGATTTTGAAAAGTGCTCTGAAGTATTGGTTGTATAACCCTTTGTTAATCTGTCATTTTAAAGCCTCTTATCTCTTATTTTGGAATTAGCATATAGTTGTATGCTTTAAGGATTTACATGGCATGTGCCATTATGTTAATCTGTTTTTTTTTTCCTTCTCTCTGCTTTCTGATTGTATTTGTTGTGCCCAATGAGGACCTTGTCTTATACTCTCTTTTCTGTTTTTTTTTTCTTCCTTCTCTCTGCTTTCTGATTGTATTTGTTGTGCCCAATGAGGACCTTGTCTTATACTCTCTTTTGTTGCCGATGAAATAGTAAGCATAATTTAATTTATAGAATAAAGTAGGTTAGCCCAATTATAGTGGTACTTATACCATATTATGCAAAAAGTGATTACTTATAAATTGGGAGATGTTTATGTGAAACTATTAGGCCAATATTTGTAAGTAAGAAACAAGAAGATAAAATGAGCGTAGCTGGGATGAGATTGTTAAGATGGATGTGGCTGGGATGAGATTGTTATGATGGATGTGTGATTATACTTGATTTGGAAACAGAGAATCATGGTAAATTGGTGTTGTATGTGCAAAAGGGATACGGAGACAGTTGATCACCTCCTTCATTGCCCGGTAGCTTGGGAGCTTTGGACTTTGGTCTTCTCTTGGTTTGGGATACAGTGGGTTGTATCAAGAAGTTTCATGTAACTACAAATTGCTTGGGAAGATACTAGAGTGGGAAAAGAAGGAAGCGTCTCTCTTGATGTGGGTGATTTGGCACGAAAGGAATTCGAGATGCTTTGAAGGGGTTGAAAAACCTTTATTTAAAATCAAAAGTTTTTTGTTGAATAGCTTGTATAATTGGGACAAGAGCGATTGTTTTCCTTCTCTTGACCAACTTTTAGATTGGTTTGAGCTTTTTTAGTTGAATAGGAGTGCAAGTGTATAGGGCCTTTTGTCTTGTGGCCTTTTGTTGTATACGGATGGCATTCCCTTAATGCCTTTTTGGTAATATAATCTTTTACTTATCAAAAAAAAAATTATACTTGGATGTGAGATCTTCAATTTTAACTGAAAATGTGGCCATGGGGAAATATGATTCTTTTAGCTGACCCAAATTGACTGCAAGGCTCTCTTTGGTATGATTTGTTTTAATCCTCTCTGGTGGCTTGAATATCTGTTGCCCACTTTGCTTAACATAATTCTTCTGTATTTTATCGTTTTTTTTCCTCTGTGACTTTTGTGTAAAAAGGAAATCTACATGCGTTTGCTTTGTTAACTTGTGTTGCATTTTCTGTAGGTCCTGAAGTACATCGAAGGGATTTGTTGGGTCATGCATTATTACTATCAAGGAGTATGCTCTTGGCAATGGTATGTGCTGCATTATTTTCCTCCTTGTGGTGATTGTTTTAGTTGAACTAAAACGTATTATTGGTGCTTTGTGCCCTCTCTCTGTCTCCCCCCATGGGCTTTTGTTTGTCCATCCCTATTTGGTATCACTCTGCTAGATCCTTTTTTGCCATTGGATTCCCAGTCCTAATATTCATGGTAGTCGATTTCACTCTTGTACATAGGAGTGTGCTTTCGTCCCCAGTTCTTTTTTGATTTTCTTATAAAATGGGATGAAAAGCTTGATCCAATAGTGATGTCGATTGGGCTTGTCTTGCTCACTAGTGTTGTTCAGTTGTCATGTGTTACTAGGAAAAGACCAAATACGCTTACGGTTTCCAGATTAAGTTAAATTACTATAATATTACCTACACCTACACAATTGGGATCCTAAAAGTTGGAGTTACCAAAGTACCTGAGTCTAATGTTGCAGAAAGACGCCTTGTTGGGAAAGTTTCTAAGGTACAAGATCTATCCCCTGCTTCAAGTATGCACTTTGAAAGGAGATCCCCATCACAAGATTTTCCATTGATGGGCCCCATGAGATGTTTAATTTTTCCTCCTGTTCCCAGTACATATTTTGAGAGGCCAATCCCCATCACGTGATTTCCTTTCACTTACAAGTGGATTGCAATTAACACAAAGTGGATTTAAGTTGTGCTGCCTATTATTCAACACTCCCTCCGTCCCATAATTTTTGTCCCTTTTGGGGAACCCAACTATTTAAGGGGACATAATCATTACACCTAAAAGGGTACAAATTTTCAAAATTGCCCTCTATTTGAAAATGGAGAACTATTACTTCACTTTGAAAGAACAAGGGCAAAAAAGTAAATCCATCAACTTTTGCTCTTTGATTAGTCAAAATGGACATGTATTTTGGGACATCAAAAAATGGAAAGGTGGACTAAATTAGGGGACGGAGGGAGTATATAGGCCCTACAAACATTCATTGGAACTGCTTTTCATTTCTCATAGGATCTACAGAGTTTTTATGTGTTTGTGATGCATGTATCTTCGGAACTCTCTTTTTCCTTGTATTTGTCTGCATGTAAAATTATCAATGTAAGGCTGCTGTGTTTTTCACTTACGTCAGACCTATAAAATTCTGATGCTTCAGGTTCTATCCCTATCATTACGCTCCCTTTGCCTCAGATTTCTGTGGTCTTGATCAGTTGGAGATTCACTTCGTACTTGGGAAACCCTTCAAGCCATTCGATCAGTTAATGGGTGTATTGCCTGCTGCAAGGTTTTTGACTGAATGTCTTCACTTCTTTGTCTTCTTTAATCTGTCTTACTTGGAATTTGACCCCAAAGGTGCTTGCAGTGCACATGCACTTCCTTTCTTCTACCGGAAGTTGATGACAGATTCGTCATCTCCTATTTTGGACTTCTATCCTGAGGGTAGGGTTCTTTCTGAAAAAAAATGATTCCGTCTTAGATATTGCTAACAAATTATGTTTCCCTTTGCCAAGTAAACCTTGAATTTTTGTTGTGCAGACTTTGAGCTAGATATGAATGGAAAACGTTTTCTTTGGCAGGTATTGATGCCTTTGTATTTGTCTCCTGGATAGGTTGGCTATTTTGGGATTTCTCTTATTTTAGAAACTTATTTATTGATGACTATGTAATGCATAAGATGCTATTTTCGTTGGGGCGGTTGTCGTAATTTGTCAGATTTCTCATTGTTGAATTCATTTTTCAATACCTCTCTGTATCATTCTCTTGTTGCTAATGTTCAAAGATACCCTGGTGATTTTGCTTTAGGTGGTTAGCTTGTTCATCAAATGCTTTTCCTATGGGTTTGATTCTGCAACACATCATTTTCTTGCCTCACTTGCACATTTTTTGGCATCTATGTGATTAAGGAACTTTTAGTCTCCTTGCTTGATGCAATGTTAGCTGTTCCTCTTCTTTTGTTGCCTTTCAAATTATTGTGAACTCTTTATGGTATCGCTTGACAAGAACGGCTAGGAATGCCTAGAATCCGGTATTGCACTGAGTTTATTATCTCTTTCTAAACCTCCTGACATCTTGATTTATAGATATTTACCATTTTCCCCTGCACCTCTTGTTTCATGATTACATGATACACGTGTTGCTAAATCATAAAAGGTAACTTTTACCCCCTTTTCAGATTTTTTAATTTTTTTAGGAGAGAAGATTATTGTAACTCGATGGAGTTGACTAAAACCATATATTAACTTTGGTTTGACACTTGATCACATTACTTTTGTCAGAAAATATCAATATTTTGCAGAGTCGTCATATTTTTTTGTCGCGCCTAGTGGTTTCCCACAGCAATCTTCTATCAGAAATATATTTTCCATCAGTAATTGTTATATGCTAGCCAATGAAAGAGTTTGAATTGTCATTTCCTGCCTGAGAGAAGAAAAGTTTTAAATATTTTGTTATCTTCCATTAGTAAGAACTAATAATAAGCGCATTAATGATAATTGACAAGCTCAATGAATCATTAGGGTTTACTGGTACCATTGCCATTGTTCGAGTAATCTTGGGTGCTTGTATTTTTGCGTGTGACTTGGGTATCTAACAAATCTATGTGATGCAATTTGGAAATGTTAAGCAAGTAATGATTCTCATGTGCCATAGGACTTTGCTCACTATGCTTTGGCTTCTTTTGATATAGTTTTCCTCTGCATGAACAGGCTATTTGCAAATTGCCATTTATTAAGGAGTCCCGCCTCCTCTTGGAAATTGGAAAGGTGGAGCACACGTTGACGGTAATGCTTGGTATTACTATGTATTGGAGTTACCACTTCATTTTCTTTTCTAGTTTACTATCTGAACAGTATGATTGTGATTCAGGAAGAGGAAAAACGAAGAAACAGTTTGGGCCTGGACATACTCTGTATTCACAAATCTCATCCTTTATCAACGAAGATCTTTTCTTTTTGGGAGCGCAATAAAGATAATCCGAAGGTGTCTAAGGGTAAAGTTAAACGGAAGATCAACGCTGAAGCGAGGTGTGTTATCATTATGGCAAAGGGCTTGTCAAGCTGTACATTTTGTCTTTGCTTTGCAAATTTCGGATGGCTTCATGTTTTATCTACCATGCTGTGCTTATGGTGGTTTAAGGAGTGTTTCACACACACAGTATTTCAATTTGATTCTCACATGAAGTCAAACTAGTAAAAGTGTAGGTTGGGGGAAGGGTTAAAATGTGAACGGAGGTGAAGACAGTAGTCGTCAAACTACTACTAAAACCCATATTGTTCTTAAAACTGTTTCGAGGCTATTGTGCTGCTGTTTCCTTTTATGTAATTTGTATGCTTTTTTGTTCTATAAAGGTGTTTTACTAGATTAAATGTGCTTTCTATTAGTGAAAGTCATGCACTCACTGGTGTCTTTTATGGAAGTTATGGTGGTGTCAAGATCGGGAGATGGCACGAGAACTAGATGGTTCAGAGTCAAGGTCATCCTACGCGTGCAATTCTGGTTGTCATCAACTTTTATTTTCTATTTTCCAACCTCCTGGAAATGAACTGATGGTACCACAAGTATTTTGGATGGATGTCATTTAGGATAGTTGGGCCTTTTGCAACCTATAATAGCAAATGATTGCTGACGAATGAGTGTATGCTGTAAAATTAAGGATATTGGTTGAGGGACTGAGAAAGGAAGTGATGGGCTTGGATTTAGTCAAGGAATATGGCTTTGAGTAGTGAGTCAATGGAAAGAATTTTTTGATGTACCTGACCTCAAGTACCTTGTACAAAAGCTTGTGTCCTAAGTTGAGATTTTAGGTTTTATTTGGGGAATGTAGATTAAATTACAGAACTCCGTTTTGGATGTTCTATCAATGAAATGCAAGTTTTGGGTTCGAGATGTGCGGCTTGGTTTCAAGTATTTCAACTTCCATGGTCCTCCCTCCTTGTTTGTTGGTCAACTTGGTCTATTCATCATCATCTCTTTGCATGTGAAAGTGATCTTTTACATACACTGTCAAACCGTTGATATATTGTGGCGGGGCTGAACAACCATACATAAAGTGAGAACTCATTTCAGCTACTTTTGGTGGTTATCAGCCACAATCAAAATGCTTGCGCCAATAGTCAGTAAACTAGTCAAGGTTTATTGAGTCCCTTCTTGTCCCATTCACGGACCTTAGGTATGCTCACTGTTCTGGTGATTGTGCCACCTCATCATGGCTCCACTCAGTTTACCTTGGCTTATCTAGACAGCCTTCATTGAGCAGAACCTTGGATATACTTATTTCCACAGATGCCCAAGTTTGTATTGCCCTTTTCCTGCCTTTCCTGGTCACTGCTTTTAAATTTCCTATCCCAACAATATAATTGATTTGTCTTTGCTCCTTTCTTAACAATCAAGTGTGAATGACATTTCTTGATTTGGTTTGGGCAGTGCATTGACATCTACTCCTTGTTTAACCTAAGTCAATTTTCAAACTGTTTTGCAAACTTCACAAGATTTTCTGTATGCTATGCTGTCTTTTCCGCGAGGTCTTATTCTACTGTTTGTGCCTTACTCATGCTATTTGAAGTCTTCCATTTGGGATTTACCATTCTAATGCTAATTGAAATTTCCATGCAGTGGTGGGATGAATGGATACATATATATTTCGGATGAACCCGTGTGTCCTTCGGAGATCAATCCACCAACTGATGCCATGGTGATGATCACGGATAACAAAGTCATGTATGTTTCTGTGGATGGTTATATTTGCATTACTGAGATTGAACCTAGTGGTCGGTAACCATTTCCCTGTCGACTATTGACTGTTCCCTTGCTGTCTTTTGCAGATCTGTCTTCTATAAATTTCCTTGTTTTCACCCTCACATCCCAAAACCACCGGAAGGAGTAAATATGCCTGTGAAGGTATGTAAATTAATATGTTGTGCGACTTCGAAATATCATATTCAAGGAAATCAAAAGCCTAATTTTCCCCCTCATCCTGGACCAAGCAACATCTATTCAAATAGTGGTGAAATCAGGTCATGCACCTCTGCTGGATTTGCTGATAGCAAATAATTTTTATTATTTCTTTCTTTAGTCATACATGGGTTGTGCTCCATCAGCACGTTTCTTTGTTGTTGCCTATTCAAAAATGGTCTACAGGTGTTTAATCATTTATTACCGTCAACATTGACAAGTTTTGAGCCTAATATCAATCTTTCTTTTTTGTTTGGCATGGAACTTGTACTTTTCTTGTCTCAGTTTGTCAGAAAGCAGGATGTTCTACCTCCACCTGTTCTATGGCATGATAGGCGGAGCGTACGTGGACGAATATATTCTGAAAGGTGAGAGCTTCCAGCTTTCGTTCATTTTTTCTATTTCAGTAACCATGTGCTGGGTCCATGAACCTGCCAGGTAGCTAGGTAGTTGAATCCTCGATTTCCTATAAAGTCAAATGCAAGTCTTTCTTCCCAATGTAGGGCCTCACCTCTGGGCTTCTGCGATGGAGTAATATTGGGGCTTTTACCTCCATGTTGTTTGCAATAAGTTTCATGCTTATTGACTATTAGCTCAAGCTTTGACTACTGCTCCACTGAGCAAAGCAATGATCCCATAAAGCCATGACTCGAATGGCATCGTTGGATGAACATCGACCCCTTGCTGGAATTGTGCAGATATTTAGGATGAACTTGCTAATCTCAATGTTTTTGCGAATCATTAAAAAGCCATGACATGATTCTAAGAGCTAGGTTGCATGGACTTTGGTACACGTGTATGTCTAAGAGTCCGATCCATCTAGTTTCCATCTTAAGGACGTGGGACACGCCAGAATAAGAGAATTAATAGCAATCAGCTCTCCAAACCCAGTCCTTTTCCGTGGTACATCTATGTTCTTTTTAAGAGGGTGCTGGTGTTTACAAGGTGCCTTGGGGCATTCTGAACGTTATGTAGAAGTTGTATGAAAAGTTCATTTAGATCCAAATGACATTGTGCTTGCTAGGTGAATGTCCAACTGAACATATGAGACTGATTCCATTTTCTTTAAAGTGTCGTGTCCAGCCCAGTTACTGTGTGTTAGAAGAGTCCTTATGAGTCTGTGACATAGTCCAAGAGTGAAAGCTATCCAAGCCCCGACAGTGTGTAGGAGAAACGTGATCTCACCATCCAAGTGGAGGCAGGCAGTAGTTGTCACCTGGCTCTGCTGTAATACCCCGTATTTAAAAAAAAAGAAAAAAAAGAGAGATGGTGATGTAGTTAATTGGGAGATAAAGATGAGTATTTTATAGTATGTCTTTGGACCCTAGTTGGTGAAACGTGTAACCATGGGAAGAATAGCATCCTAGCTGTAACAATTCTGTAAGCTTAGTCATGCATGGGACATGGCTTTGGCTGGGTCAGGCATAGTATAGTTTTGTATATAAGTATTACTCCTTTAGTTGGTTGCCTTTTTAAGAGTAATCAGTAAGGTTCTTTGAGAGTAAAACCAAGAGAAGGGTTGATGGGTTATGGAATTCAACGTTGTTGTGGGATCCGAGTGAGGGTGAGTGTGAGATACATATTTCTCGTACAATATTAATGTTGGGTTCTTGTTGGTTGTGTTATGTGTGGTGACTGTATGTCGTGGAACTGTTTGGTATGTGGCGGGGTGACTAGGCTAATAAGTTATGCCAAAAGACATGTTAGCCAATGGGCTGTGGTGAGGCTAGTGGGGTGGTACGTCACCCGTCATATACCGAGGAGGACCGGATATGTGGTTCCTTTTATGTGGAACGTGTTGTATTCGTGGTTGGTGTTATACGTGGTGATTGACCTTGTGCAGTTTATTTGATATTGATATTGTACACGTTATTATGTCTCACACACTCCTGGGGTCCTTTGGACTCTAGCTTGCAGGTTGGTTAGCGGGCTCGTCCGAGTTGCTGCGAGAGTGGGTGTTGTTTATTTATTTTAAAGATAGTTATAAATTGTAAAAATTTTTTGGAATAAAAGACAGATTGTGGTTTTTTTTTTTATATTGTGGTGCTTGAGGATCCGGGTCGTTACATCTGCTTATTCACTTGGTCCGTATCCATCAGAAACATTCTTTTGCATTTGTTTATTATGTCTTGTTCTTTACTGCTTTTCAGGCCCATTCCCAACTCTATCTCCGGTAGTCGTCTTGAAAAATTGGCACATCGGCTTGTTTGCAAGTATTATCTTGCAAAGGAACCAGGAAGCCAAGGATCCATGGAAGTTGCAAGTGATATAGTTGTGGATGCCATGGCGTGCCAGCCAAACTTGAAAGTTACAGTTAGTAGGAAGGAACAAGATGCAGGTGGCGAACACTTCATTGTTGTTGAACGGACTAAAAAGAAACGGAAACGAGGCGGTGACTCACAAAAATCTGCAAGTATTGGTGTGGATGATCTAGCTTCCCAATCAAACGTGAAAGCAGCAGTTAGTGGGAAGGAACTAGATGCAGGCACTGGAAACTGCATTGTTGTTGAACAGATAAAAAAGAAACGGAAACAAGATAGTGTCTCACGCAAAAATAGAAATAAAAGGTGGAGGATTAACCAGGCCAAGCGGCAGCAGGCACTTGCCAATGGAATAGCTCCTTTGGAGCCTGCCTTGATTTGAAGGAGTCAAATCTCATCCTCCTCAGTTTACACCGGGGCCCCTCAATAGTGGCTCATGTTAGAGGAAGACTTGAAGATGCAATTCTGTCGACTGATAATGCTGTGAGCCACAATAAATGTTGGTGATTAATAGTGATTGGATGGTTACCATTACCAACAGAGCAGAAAGAAGCAGAGCCAAGGTTATTGCGGCATCCCTGATAGGTTAAGAGATAAAAATCAAACAAATTAGATTTTGGTAAGTTATAGTTGCAGCACCTGCGAAGCTATGAGGCAAAGTGCTGTGAGCGTTGTGTTGTATTATGCAGTTGAAACCCACAGAGGTTCGGTTGGTTCTCCCTCTGAATTTTGTTCTTAGTTCTTTTCTTTTTATTAGTAATATTTTCTTGTAGACGTGACATTACTGTGCATTGCCGCAGTTTTGAGGTTATGAATATGCGATTTATTTTAAAATCTAATTGATTTGAATATTTGACTTGTCAAGCAGTTTTTTTTGACAAGGTACTTGTAACTGTTGTTTATATCCAAATGTGGTATGTTACAGTTCTGCCCTGTAAATCGTAGGCTTACTTTTTCCACTCCTAAATCTTGAAAGCATGGGTTATTATCCCCCAAACCTAACTGTGTCTGATTTTGCACCTCGTTTTGGTGAGTGAAGCCAAAGCAAGCAAGTGGGACGCCAATGCAGTTGGCACAAGGTCCTTGCCGTGAGGTGTGGGGTTCGAGTTCCACCCTCTTCCCCCCTCTTCTTGATACTAACTTCGAATTACTAACTCCCTACTGATGTATACAATGTTGGTAAAAAAAAAAAAGGGACAAAAGATGAATATGGCAATGCGGCTGCCATTCAAATTGAGAAGTTGCGTTTAGGGTTTTCCTTGGTATCGGCAGAACTGGGTTTCTCACACCCAAATTGCGGAAGTCAGTTGGCTGCATTCCATGAGGAACGATCCCATATTGATTTATCATAGAAATGATTAATAAAAAAAGGTTTTTTCTTGTTTGTTTCCTGGCTCTATTGATCGACTTCGTGTGTCAGTTCTGCTTTGCAGTATGTGCTTTTGTCTAGGTGGAACAAATTAGGTATCGTTTTGAAAAAGGGAGAGAAGTTACAATCCCCTCGAAATTGAATTTCATAATTTTTTTTCACGGGAATTTCATAGCTTTGAGTCAAGCATTTCTACTAATTTTGTTTCATTATATCACCCAATGAGATAACTACGTGCGTTTTATTGGTTGAATAGTAGTATAAAAGGCTCAAATAATCAAATATAAATATTTATTATTATCATGCCATGCTTTTTATGAAGTTACAGTTTTGCCCCTGTAGTCGTAAGCTGCACTTTGCCCTCCTAATCCTTGAAAACAGGTGCTATGCTCGCCAATAACCTAACCATGTCTGATTTTGAATCACCTTTTTGTTTTTTGTTTTTTAAAATGCAACTTTTATTGATAAAACGAGATACAGATTGTGCGGCCTATAGACCCGAAAACAGTATATACAACAAAGAACCAAAAAACAAGAGAACAAAATAATGTATCGAACAAAATGCAGCTACTTATCAAATTGAGAAATTGCGTTCAAGGTTTCCCATGGTATTTGGCAACAACGGGTTTCTCTCTTAACCCCCAAATTCTAAAAAAGTCGTGCCTGCAGTTAACCCTTAAATCATCAAAAAGCGTAAGAATTAACGGACACTTGTCTTATTCAGAGTCTTTCTTGCGAAAAAAGTGACTTGTATAATGTAGATGATTGTAACAAACACTATAGCACAGTATATCTGCAGCTATGCTTCCACATCTAGCTCCCTCAACTCTCCTGACCTATCGACGGCCACGGATAGCAAAAAGACTTGTATGGCTTATGAGTCTCCAAGCAAGTGCCGTTGTCTCTCACAAACCAAGGGCAATGCCGGCTGCACATTCCCTGTCTGTACACATCGAAAGAGTTGTTTCCCCGTTTTGAAAACAGGTAGCAATAGAATCGAGTCGTCCCCCATATGTTTTTGCGGAAATGCCACTCGATAAACTGTCCGTATGAGAGTACGTGGATGCCCAGATCGCTGTCTGCAGATTTGCAATGGATGGTCAGAACCACGCCGTTTGCCAGTTGATTCGTGACCCTAACGTGCATTACTTGGAGACTATTGGGATCATCAGAAGCTTTGCCCAATGAAAAGAGTGACAGGAACACCAACATTGTGATTTGAATGGATGAGCCCATCACCTTTGTGAATGTGTTTATTAAGGTGGTGGTGGGAATGAGTTTGGTATCTGAGGTTTTAGTTTTATAGGGCAGTAATCTCATGTAAAAAAGCTAATATGAACTATGGTAAGAAATCTTACATGGATAATGGTAATAACTATGGTGATCTTCTTGTTTCAACACATCCTATAAAAGTAAATGTAAATGTTTTAATCAACTTTCTTCTGAAAAAAAAATCTGACATGAACTAGCGTATCAATTGATATTCTCGTTGCACAAATCTGATGCGAATTGGGGTAATCTTCCTGTTCCAACAAATCTAATGAAGAGATCTAACTGGAAGATTGCGTATTAATTGATCTTCTCGTTGTACAAATCTGTTGAGAATTGGGGTAATCTTCCTGTTCCAACAAATCTGTGGTGCGTTTTTAGACCGCAGAGGATAGCCAGCACAATTGCAACTGCTTAAAAGAGTTTTTAACGATCCATTTTGCTGACAGATGATTACTGGTAAGGAAAGTATCAAACCGGTAAGAATCTATTACAAACCTGGACCATTGTTTGTCAAGACGAACGGCCGATATGTGCTTGCTTCCTGCAGTCCAAACCCAGACTGCGGAGAAGTTGGGTCCTTCACAGTTTTATGTTAAAATTCTGCATTGAGACGTCAAAGCATCAATGGTATCGAGTGCTGTGGCTGAAGCTACGCCATACTTAAGACATGAGGATGGCACAAGGGATTAACTCAAAACCTTATGAGATACATAGCTGGTTATTTTTGGATAGAAAATGTGCAATTGTAACAAGAACGGCCAATAGTTACAGGGTGGTATCCCCTCTGCATTTTGAAGGGGTAAAAAGTTCGACACGGTCCACAGGTTACATTCCCAGTTCATTTTCCCCATCTTGAGAGGATAAACAGGCCGACAATTGTCAAACACGATGTAGCCACTATGCTTACAACAAGAGCAAATGCATAGACAAGAGAAGGGAAGTTGAAATACTTCTGGATCCTTCTTAATCCTTTGTCAATAACAGGTGCCAATGCAGCTGCACCCGCCACTCTGAACGGTCTCGTGACATTGTTACCGGTCCACATGAGGATAACAATCTGGGGTTGTCAACAAAAAGTTCGTTAAGGGAAACCAAAATACCAGAGAAAATAGAAGAATAGTAACGACCCCGGAAGAATCCATTGATTGGCAGTTCTTTCAGTTGCATATGCGGTAAGAGATGCGTGGATGATAAAAGTTCAACTTAAATACACAAGACGGAGAAAGAAAATAAAGCTAGTGTCAATGTAATTGGATGACATTAAAGCTTGTTAAACGTCATTTTGATATCGGAGTACTTGTTCGAGAACCAAACTCACGAGGGCTGTGACTGTGGTTGTCATGCCTCCAAGCACTTGGCGCCAGGTCCTATTTCGCTTTAATAAGTAATTCAACGAAGAGTCATTAGCATGTCAAGGAGTCAAGTAGATAGCACAAAATATAGAAGTTAGGGAATGACTTCGGTGTCCCCGGTCATTTTGGGGACACCGTAACTTTTGGCATAACAAAACCATTATAAGTATAACCAAAACCTATTATGAGCATAACCAAAACCATTATGAGCATAACAGAACCATAGCAAAGCATAACTTATTTGTTATGCCTTGGTTGGGTTTGGTTATGCCTTGGTTGGTTTTTTGAATATTCTTTGATTATACCTTGTTTGGGTTCGGTTATGCTTGTAACGGGTTTTAGTTATTCTCATAATGGTGAAGTTATGCCAAAAATTACGGTATCCCCAAAATGACCGGGGATACCATTAGCATCATCCAGTTAGAAGTTATCAATGCCCAATGCCTTCGATTTTTTTTTTCACTTTGGAACCTCTAGAACTTCATTACGGTAGAAGCCAGTGCGTTGTTTCTTTTTCTAAACTTCACAATTGAAACTCAGTCTCCTGGTCAAAAAAACCGAATAATGTGGTGACCAACTTCACCGTTCACTAGCCGGAGCCCAACTGAATATGAGACAAAGACCCGTATGGACTAACACAGTCCACAGGAATGGTTGCATGCTTGTATGGGACCTTTCTGACCCTAAAATTAACGAATGAAGAAAAGCAGTAGCAGAATGAAGCATTTCTCACCCCTAAAAGAGCTTGGAGATTGGCAGCAGGATTCTTGCCAGTACTTTTCTCATACCCAAGAAATGCAAGAACAAAGAAAGAAGTGTAAGTCACACCATCAAACAAGCCATAAGCCAGAACAGCCGAGAGCCCGAGCTTTGCAAGTTTCGAGCTCATTTCCGCTGAAGTCTCCTGATAAAAGCCCAAAAAAAGTTTCAATTTCAAATGGGTTGCCTTGCCCCCAGTTGAGACAAGAAAACAAAAATCAAATGGGTTACGCCGAATCTCTGTCAAGTAGTCATCTTTTACTTCACCGCATCATTATTCTTCAAGTTTAGATGCAGTCACTGTCAATGAGAGAGAGAGAGAGAGAGAGAGAGAGAGAGAGAGAGAATCCAACCCTCAATTTCTGCCAGAATCCTTTGTTCTGCTGATCCTATCAGAGAAACAGGAAAAAAGAATCACGAAAGTATTAAAAACGAACTTGAGAGAGAGAGAGAGAGAGAGAGAGAGAGAGAGAGAGAGAGAGAGAGATGACCTGTGATTCTTGATATTGTTGGGGAAAGTCTTCTCCACCTGATGACGATGATGAAGCTCCTTGGCTAGCTGAGGAGCATCTTACACAAACAGCTGGCTTCGAATTGACCTTCACAAACTTCTTGTTGAAATGGTACCCATCTTGAATTAGTCGATAACTGAAGGTTGTGCTGCAACTGGCTTCCACTAGGTTCGGAGGAGAATATGGAAGTGGTAAGACAGCGGTCCACATCTCTCTCTCTCTCTCTCTCTCTCTCTCAGTTGGCACAGGTGAGTGGAATGGTTAATCTTCACTTTAACCCGACATAATTCGTGTGTGCATGAGCACGCTCGAAAGCGTATTTGAAATTTATTTCAAATTATTAAAATTCACAAGAGCGCGCACGTTTTGAAAGTCTATTTGAAACACATTCCAAACTACTTAAATTCGCCAAAATAAGAATTGAGAGTGCAAGGCAAGTACAAAAATTGAGAATTTGAGAGGAGGGTATTTCGAAGGATTATGTGTCTAAACTTTAACCAGCCACAAAAGGACTGTTTCCTTGATATGTTGTTCCATATATTGCTAACTAATGATCACCTGTTTTTTTCTTCTTTTTTCTCGAAATTGATGATCACGTCATTTTTATGCTATCTATTCCAACCAAGGTTGCACAAAAAGAGTAGCCTTCTCTCTAATTTTTAAATGTTCTGTTCAGTTTACCAACTATTGGACGTAGGGTTTAGGATCAATACCTCTGCACTTGCCGGATAAAGGTTGGGTGCATCCCATCCTTCCCCAAATCCGTAGTAGTAGGAGTTTCGTGCACTTCGTAGCACCTTTTTTTTATTTTATTTACAGGAGGCCACAAGGTTTAAGAACCATATGCTCATAAACCAAGAACTGAAAGACTAGAAACACATGCAACAAATCTTATATCCAGCATATGATCGATTCACTCTCAGCAGAAGTTTCAGCATGAGAAACAATCATGACACCATCTTAGAGTGAAAACTTCAAATTCATCGCTGAACAGTTTCCTCTGTATATATGTATGACAACATGAACAATCCGAGAAACGATACGAAACCCTAGAAGATTAATCCCTCGGAATGCTTACCGTATAATGTAAATGGAAACAAAAATACAAACACGATCAACGGTATATAGCTGCAGCTCAGTTCCCTTCTACAAATGTTTCCCTTTGCCACTGTATTTTTCTGATAGAAAGTATGGAACGACCTTTATTCTTTTGCTGTGTATTTGGAAGTCAGATAACCAGGCACTCACCGATGAGCTAGTCTATAATCTCAATTGTTCTAACAATTAGTTCCTGCCAAAAAATTGCTTACTCGAGACTTCATCAACAATTCCTAATGAGCAAGTCAACTCGATCTAACCCACTGATCCAGAATCACAACAGCAAACAAACTCAATCCTTTATGCCAATGCACTTGAGCAACTTGGTCCAAAAACTATCCACCTCTATGAACATAGGTGGGTCTATGGGTTCTTGAAATTTCGCCTTCTCGCTAAGCTGTTCAAAAGAATTTACAATATTTTGTAGCCTTGCAACAAACTCAATCAGCAGTGAAGTAAACGTTGAGAATGACAATGCACTTGCACTTTCATATGTCCTTACTTCACGTTCATTGAGGATGGTATCACCAAGAATTGAGAGACGCGAAGGCCATGTAACCTGATCCTTGAGCATCTCTCCAGTGGACCCCCATTGCACGGAAGGGTTAATACTTATATTGGGGTTCTGAGGATCGAAGTGCCGTAGTGTTGAAGCTGATCTCGCATTTAGGGATAATTCACTGAGAGAGTGTATCACTCTTTGTTTATTTTCATGATCCTTCACCTCAAGAAGGGTATTGGAATCTTCAAACTCTTTGTGTCTTTTCACGTCTTCCCAATTTGCCGAGTTAACCAGGAGGTATGATTTCTGGTCTATCATCATTTGCAACTCTTCTGCAGCTTCATGGACTTCATGGAGTATGTCTCCATGGCTTAATTTCTCCATCTTTTCAACTTTGTTTGCAAGTTCACGTAAAATATAGGCCCCTTCAGACCCGACCCTCTGAAGCTCTTTACGAAAGACCTGTCTCAGTTCAAATGGAGCCTACATAACAGAAAAATTGAACCCATTATTACATTGAGTTCAACGATAAACTTCTGAAGGCCAGTAAAGTGTCGTACACCTTCCTTGGTGGTAAAGAGGCAAGAAAACAAATCTGGATCTTACATATTTGGGCTCGGAAATGTGGTTGCCTGATTTTGAATATGCATTTCCTTCTTCTATGGTTAACAAAAGGTGTGCATAGGCATTCTATCGAATTTCTAGAGTCACTTTCTTGGCAAAGGGTTAACAGAAAGTGCACAACATGCAACATAAAACCATATTTTCTTCCTTCTATGTTACATAACATTGTACAAAAGGAAGTTTTCATTTTTTTTCCCTCCTTCTCGCTTTTGGTTCCTGAAGACTAGATGGTAGGTCATTAGGTACGGGCTGTAACCATGCATCAACATATAGAGCTGCTGCTTCTTTTTTAACCACAGAATGCACTGATTGCAGTTTAGAGTATTTGATAAGTTTCCCTTCGTCAATCAGACATATAGAGACTTCAAAAAAACTCGTCCATCCATGAAGAGAACATGTCACTGCACTAAAATTTTGTTTAGTAGGTAAGATGGTGATGAGATGTCGTAATGCTAATTAAAGCCACAATGACTGACAGACAGGCATGTAATGTTAATAAGCTGGAACAATACTGCAGAATTTAAGCCACACAGTGTATGTTAATCTTTTGTTGATTCATGATAAAGTTAGATCTAAGTAGCCAAACATAACTAACTGGGCCAACAATAAGTAAGCCTGGCTAATGCATTTACAGTGCCTACTTAGAAAAATACCAAACTTTATTCCAAAAATCCCTCAACTCATCTGTCGCACAATCTCGTGCACATTGATTTCTACGGACAGGAAAGATTTTTGGTTCTGTTCTACTCAATGGAATCCATTTCTTACCTTAACCTACCAATTGATGAGGAAGACGTTTTCTGCTTCTGTTCATGAATACTTAAAAACTGAAATTTTCTGCCACTTGAGGTTTGGAGGTATAAGCTAGTTCTATCCAAAAGGGTTAATGCCAATGAAAAGGGAGCGCTAAATAAAGGCCGTAGAGGTAACTTCTTTCAATAATCTCAAAATGCACCAGTTCAAAGGTCTATGACAAGACAACAAGGAGAGATCTTTTTCACCTGTATTTCTGATAGTATACATCCGTGCATTGCCATGACCATGAATGCACAATGCCTTAATGCACCACTCACTTTGACATAATCACGCCATGGGTAATTCCACATTTTATACCTCCCATGAGGTGGTTCCCAAAGAGCAAAATCCAACTGCAAAAGAAAATAATGAATTGGAAACATGCCTTTCTTATAGCAGTGTTCTGTAGAATATAAAACGAGGCACAATTGCAGAAAACAAAGTCACACCAGAGAATCCTCTTGGCTTGTGGACTCTACAGCAGATCTGTACCCGCTATATGTTGGGTCATCAGAAGCCTGGTAAGTAAGAATTTTTGAAGGGATCCTCTCATATTTAACATTTTCCAAGTACTCATTTACACAGCCTGTGGAAAAGCTTGTACGTATTATGATGGGTATCATAATTCATAGCTAGTGCACAGATATCAACATAACTTGAATTCAAAGGAAGCAAGTAAAACTTCTAACCTTCCAAGGATGTAGCAACACCCTTAAAATTTTTCACAACCAATTTGTGCAAATCCTCGCCTGCCCAAATCGGGTAGATACAGATATTTACACCTAGACAAATACCAGCTCCAACTGCAATTAGCAGCAATCGAGATATAGCAGTTTTGAAAAAACTTGAAGACCCCGATACCAGCACAATACAGTAAGTCAATAAAAACACCCGGAATCCGTATTCGTATTGCTTCATTGCCGGGTACAGTTTCAAATAGCTTGCAAGAAATCCTACAACCCCAATACGGTGCATCAGTTTGTATACTATTCACAACAGTCAAGGTTAATATCCATAAATGGGTATTGATAGATTTAACAGCTTGCACTTTACCTGCACCAAAGATGCTTAACACAATAAAAACTTCTTGGTATTCTCCAGCCAACTCAGTTAGTTCAGCAATGCCCAGAGCAAGTGCTCCAGCCGATAATGTCCCCAGAGCACGGTTAAATCCTTTGTTAAGTGTTGCTCCTAAATAATCAAAATCTCCACCAATAAGCTTAGCAGAATCACAGAAACAACTGATCATCAACCTTAACAGAATCAAAAACTGATTGAACAATAAAAAGCTGCTCAGGCTGCATTCACTAAAAAAGCCAACTTTTTGGAATCTTTTCGTCTCTAGTGATTTTCTTTCATAATTTTTCTACTTCTCCGATCCTTCTTGTATCATATGGGCCGGATAAACACAGAAGGTTTTACCAGAAGCTTTAAAAAAACACTAAATAAAAGGAAACAATAGTATTTAGCTTGTCCCATCTTTGGGGCCCTTTTCCAATGTTTAACGCAGAAAAACGTGAAAAGTAACAAAATCTCCACGATAACCAACAAAACAAAACAAAACTTCACCAAACACAGATTTCCAAAAAAAACAGTACTGATTCTTTTTTCTTTTCTAATGGTTAACGTAGACAAACGGGAACAGTTAGAAAATCTTCACCATAAGCTAAAAACAAACGGACCGAGGATAATATATCAATAATTTTAAACAAGTTCAGATATCAATATATATCTCACGGGTACTAATATACTTTCACAAATATCAATACACTTTTTTTAGATATTTATGCACTCATATATCAAAAAAAAGAAAAAACTTTGAGAAAAGCACTTTGACTCGACCTCAATCCCAAATTCGCAATCAATCAGTTTGACTCGACCTCAATTTCACAAAACAAACGCACGACACTCAAATTTGAGCATTAATCTAATCATACCGATGCTAAACTCGAATACCACAACGACTGTCAGTATCGCCCAGATTGAATACTGACTAATTTCCTTCAAGGGTTCTTTGAAGAAAATCAGAATCGATACAACGGCCAAAGCCAGGCCCATTTTGGCTGCGAATACAACCTTTCTCGGATCAGAACGGCCCATTTCGTACGCCTTGATCGACCATTCTCGCATATTGGTGCATAAAGCGGTGAACTTTTCGCGAACTGATCGGGACCGGGGCGGGTCATCGCCGCCGTCCGATCGGCCGATCCGCAGCTCCGAGTAGTCTTTTCTGGAGAGTAGTTTTTCTGCAAAGCTGTGCCTTAGTGTTCCTGCCATTTCTTTTTAACTTTATCGAACTAGTGTCACGGAGAAGAATGTGGATAGAAGAGGATTGCATCTACGTAAGAGAGAGAGAGAGAGAGAGAGAGAGAGAGAGAGGGAGGGAGAGAGAGATAGAGGTAACCGAACCAGCCATGTTTGATTAGTTTTGAATGGACTGGTCGCTGGCACCTTCTGTGTATTTGGATACATACATGTATACCGTATACGTATGTATACGACTCCAGGAGATGAATCCTCTATGCCAATGTTTTGAATTGGGAGAGACAGCCATGAACAGTATCTTCCATTTGTTGCAATCAATGTGTTAGGGATGTATTCAATAGTGTTAGTACCACACTCATATTCACGCCCATAACTCACATGAGTGGTGGGTCTCATACACACTACACACTTAAATGTATGTATAAGGCCCACCACTCATATGAGTATGGATGTGTGTTTGGGTGTGAATATGGGTGTGTCACTGAAATTATTGTATTACTAACAATAATTGCTCTCAGAGTAGTGCCACGTATTGCTCCAGGGGCCTACATATTTTATGCGGGGTCCGCTATCAAGTGTGTGACTTCCCACGCTATTATGTGATAAAAAAGGTCCGTGAAGCGTCACGCGAAGCTGTTTCGAGAACACAGAATTATCACTCGTGAGTGAGGGAGATAGAGAATAACTTCTACACGGAACTGTGTAGGAGCCATTGTCCACCAAGCCAATCAAAACAAGCCAACTTAGCACCAAACTCAGGAAATCAGCCTACCCTTTCCACTGCTCAACAGTTTGGTGCAAAACGCCACCGTTTTCCTTCTTTTTTTTGGTATTGAAAAAATGGGCATGATTTTGTAGGATCCATTTCGAATAGCGCAAAGATGATTCCAAAATACAAATTATTCTTATAATATTTTTTTTATGAGTTTCTAAAAAATTAACTCTATCCGATATCGGTAAGAAATGTTTCAGAATTCGTAGGGCACCGTATGAATTTTGAAACAACCCTTACCTATATCGGATTGAGCTAATTTTTTTCAGGAACTCATAAAAAAATATTTTAATAACTTAAGGTTTGAATTATCTTTGTACGATCCGTAATGAGCCCCACAAAAATTAAAAAATTATTACCATTTAATGGGTACCAAACAAGGAATATACTGCTTCAAATTTCTTTTTCTTTTTTGCAGAGCTCGTTACAAGTCGTACAGAGATAGCAAGTTATTCTTAAAATATTTTGTAATGAGTTCTTGAAAAAATTTAGTTCAATCCGATAATGGTAAGAGTTGTTTTAAAATTCATAGAGCATTCTACAAAGTCTGAAACACCCTATAAATTTTTAAAACAGTTCTTATCAATATTGGATTAAGTTAATTTTTTTAAAAAATTCATAAAAAATATTATAAGAGTAACTAGCATTTTGAATCATATTTGTAAAACCCGATATAGGTCCCACAAAATCATGCCCATTTATTCAACACCAAAAAAGGGAAGGGAAACGATTGAGCAGTGGAAAGGGTGGGCGGACGACTTCCTGGGTTTGATGCTCAGTTGGCTTGTTTTGATTGGCTTGGTTACAATGGCTTTTACACGGAAGGTCCATGTAGAAGTTATTTTCGGGGAGATATTTATGCGGTGGGCCATATGTTCCCAAGTCAAAAACTGTTCATAGGTCCGTGGAATATATATGCAAGGGAAGAAAAGCGGACTCCACGGAATGGGAGTTTATAAACATAACTGCGAATTTACTGCATGTAGTTTATCTTTTAGAAAATCATATTCGGACAAAAATATCTTTAAAAAATTGGTTAAAAATATCCCCACTTTTATTACATACAACTATAAACATATAACCACATTTAAAAGATAACCTATGGCCCACATTTTTCTCTATATTATCCATCAGAGAATCATATTCATTTTCTTCCTTCCATTTCCATGTTCACCACCACCATTGGTGCTGCAACCAAGCTCCAGGAGCTCCCACCCCCACCATAAAACTCAGTCCACCTTTGCCTCCTAACTCTGACCTCCCACCTCTTAACTCTCAATGGAAACCTCTATTGCTTCCTCTCCCTCTATTGGTAAAGAAGAAGTCTTGGACCCAACAAATGAGAGCAACGTGCATTTTGATTGAGAATTGGAAGGCTGTGCAATGGAAATGAAAGTTGACAAGGAAGAAGTAGCCGCGGATGTTGTAATTTCGGAGCCAAGACAGCAGCAAGAAGTAACCCATCATTCCTTCATTTTTAACCTGGTTCTGTCCCGACATTCTCAGATTCTAAAATTTGAAATTCTACCTAAATTTCAAACTCCAGAGTTTGAATATTGTAGATAATATATCATATTCTACAACTTGAAATTATGCTGAAATTTCAAACTCTTGAGTTTGAATATTGTAGACAATATATCATATTCTACCAAAAGTTGTATTAAATGCCCAGATGTTTAATACCATTCAGATTTTAATATTCGAAAACCTTCAAACAATTCAAGTTCTAGTATCCGAAATTTTGTAACATTTTTTAGGATGGTGGGGCTGTCGTGGACTTAGGGATGGTGGGTCAGACGATAATGGTGATGGCAGTGATGGTGGGTCTACCGTCGTGGTGGTGCTGCTGTTATTCTCGGTTCCTTCCACCTGCTGTTGGGTGGCAGTGGTTGTTCGACAGTGGAGGTGGTAGTGGTTTGACAATGGAGGTGATGATCTGCTGTGCGACGGTGTTGTGGTGTGGTGGTGGTGTTAGTGTTCAAACAGAGACAACGGGTAGAGAAGGAGGAGAAGGGGGAATGGTGGTGGGGCTTGGGGTTTCAAAATGGGGAGGAAGAGAAAAGAAAGGGGGGAGAAAATAATTGGGGAGAGAATATTTCAAAATTTTCGGCCAAAATAATTTGCTGGGGTAGGAAAGGGTAATTTTGAAAGATCATGGGTATTTTTGAAGTTGTATGTAGTAAATTCTTATAAGATTTGGGTGAATCAATTGATATCGTAATAATTTTGTTTGCGTGTTTGTTGATGTCCGATCAACTATTGTCATGAGCACCGTGATGCAAAAGTCATAGAGGATTGTGATCAAAAGGTGAGTTGAACCTTTTCACTCTTTATACTCGCCGGCCACCGCAATTCAGTTACTTCGAATTTCTTGGGGTACTTTGAGCAATGCAAAGGTTGGCTATAATGCCACGACTCTTTAAGCTAGTGCCACAACATCTTAACCTATTCGTACAACTATGCTCTTGACTCCTACTTTTCTCTCTCATCTTTTTGATGCTCTCACTCCAAACCCACATTTTCCTTCTGTTTCCTTCTCGCTCCTCTGCTCCATCTACCCTTCTCTCATTTTTTTTCCCCATAAATCCCCCTTCTCTCATTTGCTCTCCTTTGTACTCTCCCTTACCAAGTTTTTTCTACTTTCTGGACCGATCTTTGATTGAAGGCAAAAGTGGGTCACGCACGCTTTTGATCAAGCACACCACCGTACCCATCAATCCATTTCACCATTGACGTAAATTATAGTAGTTCAACCCATCGAACAATCCCAGCATGCCAAGATAGAATAAGGAGCTTTACTTACCCCCAAAAAATAAAAATAAATAAAGAGAGATACAAAGGCAAAACTGAGTCACTGTATTTGATTTTGTTCTAAATGACCAAAATCTGTTGCTATTAATTGTTGTCTGCGTATTGTCTATATGGATGTAGAGATTGTGGGTTGAAAGAGGGATTTTTTTGGCATTGGTTCGGAATGATGGGATTAGAAGGATAGAGAAGAGAAAATTATTCAAGGGAGAAAACTAGTCTTGCCATGTGTGTGTGTGAGAGAGAGTGTGTGAGAGAGAGAGAGAGAGGGAGAGAGAGAGAGAGACGATCGATTCCATTGTTGGTTGATTGGAGCAACTGGATAGCAGGTTTGTGAAAGAAATTGGAAGAAGAAGAGTGGAAGATAATGTTGACCAGGAAAAACAGTAATCTGACAAGGGTACAATAGTCAGTAGGCTTAAAATGTCGTGCCACTAGAAAAACAAATCGTGGCATTATCATTTACCAATGCAAACTCTGCTAAATGAGCTCTCAAAGCCGATACATGGCCAGTAGCAACAGCCTAAGTCACATAATCAACATGTGGAAACAGTAGCGTGAGCGTTAAAGCATCATGAAACATATTCCGAACTACTAAAATCCGCGAGCAAGCATAGAGTGAGAATTAAAAGCAGGGGAGCATTATGTGACTAAGGCCGCAACCCCACATTCTGGTGTTCTCCAATGCAATGCCCAAACCTGAAAAGTGACCAAATTGGACCGAGCTCCACTCCAGCTACATCCCCTCGAGTTTGGTCCAGTTTTGAACTCCTCCATCCAAGCACCAAAATAATCCCAAACGATGACAGAAACTGCATATACTGTATTTTTCCTTTGAACAGAGTCCATTTTCATCAAATCCCGTTTGGAGAAGTTCTGACCAATGTGGGGGGTCTATAATGACCCAAACTGGAAGGTGAAATTGAACTGGAGCTCAATCCGGCCAAATCTGCCTTCAAATCGCGTCACTATAGGACTCCGGCAAGAAATCCTCAACAGCAAAGTCAGTTTGATCAAAAGAAATTGGACACAAAAAGCTTTTTTGGCCATTAAACACCAAGGCTAGCTCATACACAACTCATCTACGGAAGGGAAACAGACGAAGAACCAATAAGTAATCACAAACGCCCTGGTTGAAGCCTTGAGCATAGCCGGAATATAATCCAATCTAACAAGAAACCAGACGGGAAAAATCCAAACAAAATTTTTAACCAAGTGATTTTGGAATCCAAACAAAATTTAATAGTGTGTGCTACCAATAATAGTTCAAAACAAGTAAAGCAGAAAGACTCAGACCCAATACGCAAACACATCCCCACATACACGTACGAGCATAAACTCACTTCTTCTCTTCCTTCTCAGCCTCAGCGGCCTTCTTCAACCTGGCACCAACGTGACGCTTGTTGGTCCGCTCAATACGCAGCTTGTCGTAGGCCTTGAATGATTTCATCTCATTTGTAACCTTGACAAGCTCCACGGTTGGCTTCTCACGAACAATAGGCAAGTAGGCTCCTTGAACTTGGGTAGCAGTAGCCAGTTCCTCGGGTGCAGAATCACCAGCCTGCAATGAAGGAGTTAATCAGCGTCCAGGAATAATTGAATATCGAAAACGTTTTGAATGTTGTTTGGTAAACCAGTTAGTACTATACCTTGAATTTGCGAGCACGCCTTGGGAAGACAACCAACTTCGCCTTATATGTCTTCAGCCTCTGGACATTAGTCTGGAGACCCTCCAGTGAACGGTTCCTGCGGCGATGATCAACAGATATGCCGATGGTTGGGGCAAGCTTTTTCGGAATACCTGCTGCCTGAAATGTAGACAAGGGAAGCAAGTAATGCATCCGTTACAGAGAATTTAGATTCAGAAGCATTCCAACAATTGTCAAGTTGGTCAAAATGCCAACTAAACTAGCTTCTCTCTTAAAGTCATCAGGGCTTTAGTTTTCAAGATGAACAGGGTCCATACTTCTATGTCAAGCCCGACAAAATGCAACAATTCATGGTCGCCCAAAAATAATTAGCCGTTACTACATACAAACACTTCCGCCTCTACCTATGCCGAGCAATGCAAACTTTATACTACACAGCATGCGTACATATCCTATCGGTAAGTAGCTAGGAAGTGAACAAGACCCATAATGTCCTTACGTCCTTCAATACAAGAACAAGAAAAGGTCATATGTCTAACGAGAAAGGCAAACGGCACTATGATAGGTAGGGATAGAAAAAATTGACCTGAAGCTCCTCAAGAGAAAATCCCCTGCCAGCCCTTAGCTTCATATTGTACTTCAACGTCTGCCCATGGACAATGGGGCGAAGAGGTCCAGCTGTAGGCCGTGGGAAAATCTTCACTGCCTTCTTTTGTCTTGCTGAAAATGAAATACATCAAGACCATCATCGCAACAGTCGGTGGTAACAAAATTAAATTTCCGCAATTGTCAAATTTTACTTATAAATTTCACAACTAAACCATTGGCTTTTTCTTCTTCTTTGAGTTTTAAAGGCCCGAAATATACTTACCAAGTCTTCTCCTGGTTTTGCGTGCTGGCTGGTTAAACCAGGTCTTCACATAGTTTTGCCAGTGCTTTTTGAAGTGCCCATTGGGTATGACATTATTATGCTTCACCATGATTTACCTGTTAAGTTAGAAAATGGGTGAGAAACAAAACCCACCAACAGGAAGCCAAATTCTGTCAAGAGTGATCAAACCAAGCACAATCACAGGGGAAAATCATGAACTGCATTACTGCAATATGCACAACAAATGTGTGGCAAAGACCAAGGGTAACTGCTCAAAAAAGGTTGTAAAATAGACTCGTGTTGCAACCATTCACTAGTGCTAAAAAATAAAACACATCCCTTCATGAAATTTCACCAAACCTACCCCCAAAATGAGGACCGCAACAGAAAATAAAATAAAATCGATGATGACACCTATCAGTCCTAAATGGAAGGTTGAAGGCACATTTCGGACACAATAGGAAGAAAGTGTGCTTTACATGCTAATCCTGACCTCTGTTTGATGAAAGCATTGAAGTTAAAGACGAACTCCTAAACAATCAACTTATAAGTGAATTTTCTTGCCCCAGCAAACATGTCGGGAAAAAAAAAACAGCAAAAAAACCCTTAACCACAGTTCCTAGCAAAGACATGGCAGCACTTCACTGATAAAATTTACTACCACGGAAGCCACACAGAACTGGTGAAAGGTTCAGTCAAACCCCAAGTACAAAAAACAATAGCACCGGAAAAATGACCTTTCTGGAGTCATTCAGAGGCCAGTGCAAGAGAAAACTGAGGAAAATACAAAGCACATGATATCATCTAAAGAGAAAATGACTTGAACAAAATAAACTCGGAATATTGCAATATACAAAGGATAATGATGAAAGAACTACAAATCCCATTTCATGAGGACAACAGAATTACTCATAAGATACGTATGAGAGAGAGAACATTGAATCAACAAAGCCACTACTTAGAATGATATAGAGAGCAGAAAGCTAACTGATCAAAAGTCCTAACCTAGCCAATTACCAGCTAACACTTCAAATCGATGGCCTACGAAGCCACTGCTTCAGGCCCACAAAAGATGCTAAAAAGAAGGAGATAGACGATGAGAGAGAGAGAGAGAGAGAGAGAGAGAGAGAGAGAGACGAACACAGAGATGGAGAGAGAGAGGTACCCGTTCAATTCAGATTTGGGCCGCTGCAGGTTGCACACAAAACCCTAGCTCGCCAGTAAGCTGGATATATAATTACATATCATGAAAATTACACATAAAACCTTATAACTTTATTTATGTTACAAATTGCTACCTTACTTGTACTCTTTTTCAGTTCAAACCCAGAATTATAACTCAAAACACAAATTCACCCTGCGAATATCCTACTCAACTTCTCTAATGCCCCCCTGCAAGATCTAAATTTTCAGTTACCAGTTACCACATCTCATGTCGAAACAAAACCCTATTTATTGTGCACAAAATGCAAAAAGTTAACGATATGGAATAATGTTTTCATGTAGTTAGGTATATCGAATCATAACTACGTGGGGTTAGCCTAATGGTCAAGGCTTGAGATTTGTGAGGGTGACATAACAAAAAAAGCCTTTTTTTTTTTTTTTGATAGGCATAACAAAAAAGGTTTGAGCAGTTAATTGGAGTCAGCACACCACACAGGTATTGGCTTGCGATAAGTAAACGCACCAAAAAAATAAAAAAGGCTGCATGAAGCTTCACTGATGCAACTGCTAAATCAGCTGACAAAGGCTCGAAAAGCACAGTTTAGTGTTCTCCAATGCTATGGCCAGTATCTTAGAGAATTGCAAGCTGACAATTTTACACATTGATAATACATCGATAACAGTTTAACGCTCGGTGAATTCGATAGAGCTCAATGAAAAAAACAAATTCGGACAACTAGTTCTGACTTAAGGCTCGGTTTAGTTTGGCCAAGATATGGTATTTTGAATTGGACGGGAAATGCTTTTCAGCCTTTAAATTCCAGAGAAACTTTTTGGTATAACTGGTATATAAACCATTTGGTATCCCCTCTTCAAAAAAAAATTGACACTTAGCAAAGTGTGATTTTAAGGACTTCAACTGTAATTTCCACACAATCGACTCCTCTCCCCGTACAAACTACTCCTAATTTGGCGCTAAAACAAAGGGGCGTCTATTCGCAGCCCCGTATTTTCTCACTTAGCTCGTTAAAAAATTTCAATTATACTCGACAGTTAGTTATAGAAATTGAGATACATTTTCAGCATCCAATTACCGAAATATAATATTTTTTTCAACAGCTATTTATCGAAAATGTGTGTTCGGCAATTGTTTACCGAAAGTTGAATATATTTTTGACATGTAGGTATCGAAATATAATCTTATTTTTAACAGCTATTTATCGAAATGTTATATATGATTTTCAACAACTATTTACCGAAATGTAGTGGGCTAAGGGAGAAAATACAGAACTGCGAATAGTCACTCCCAAAACAAAATCTCGAGAGTTTTTTTCCCACACAAGCCACTCATTTTCCTGCACAAACTACTCCTCTATACATCTCCGCTAACATCTTTACTTTCTTCTCATCCATTATTTTTCATCTCCAGATCCACATAAAATAAAAAAAAATAAAAAACATCAGTTTACCAACGGGGTAACAATACATTTCAATGGTTTATTTTTTTAAATACTCATTTAATCTATTATCTTTGGCACACGGAGTTTCAAAATTTCAACATTTTAATAGGAGTTTATCGATGCTATGTAGGCTTCTTTAAATCCAGAGTTTAATTCTCCCCGTTTCAGTTTTATGAGATTGCTAGTTGAGGAAGATGCAATACCATAGTTGAGTCAAGAATCAGTGCTAACGGGGTGTGGAAATGCTACCACCACAAAAATAAAACAAACAAGATATCTACAGAATGTTTTTTTTTTAAAAGAATCGATATAGTGGTTGTAGTTTTTGTTTAATCTTTGGCTATTGTAGTTTTTGTTTAATTTTTGTGCTTTCAACTGAAATTTTACTAGCGTTAAATTTTACTTCGGACCTTTTATTTTTTTGAATGGTTTAAGTCCTCATAATTTAGAATTTATACTTTACCAAATTACAATTAAAAAAATAAATCCTTCAAACCTGTTGGTAAAATAAGGATATCCTTTGTTGATGTGGATCTGGAAATGTGAAAAAATTGGATGAGAAGGAAAAAAAGGGATAGCAGAGGAGTAATTTAGGAGACGGGTTTTTTTTTTATAGCTTTTTGTGGCATTTGTGCGGAAACAAAAAACAGATGTTTTAGCGCCAATATCAATCGGGGAGGATGGGGAAAAATAATTACAGTTGCGGTCCTTAAAATTATGCTTTGCTAAGTGTCAGTTTATTTGTGAAGGGGGATACCAAATGGTTTATATACCGGTTATACCAAAAAGTTTCTCTAAATTCCATTATACGGCATGGAAACAGTTGAAGCACAAATAAATGTTGCCAAATCACTGTTGAAGCATTGAGCATAGCCACAATTTAGTCCATTCTAACACGGATCCAGAGAGATAAGAAAACAAAAATCCAAACAAATGTCGTAACCAAGTGAGTGATCCTGGAACCCTACCACTAATGGCTCAAAACCAGTAAAGCCAATAGACCTAGACTCGTAACAGCAAAAACATCCCCACATAACCATATGGGCAAAAACATTCTACTTCTTCTCTTCTTTTTCAGCCTCGGCAGCCTTCTTCAACCGGGCATGAATATGACGCTTTTGGTCCGCTCAATGCGCAGCTTGTCATAAGCCTTGAATGATTTCATCTCACTTGTGACCTTAACAGGCTCCACGGTTGGCTTCTCACGCACATTAGGCATGTAAGCTCCTTGGACTTGGGTGGCTATAGCCAATTCCTCTGGGGCAGAATCACCAGCCTGCAATCAAAGGAGTTAGTATACATGGTCTCAACTCTCAAGGAATAATTGAATTGAAAATATTTTGAGCGTTGTCCTGTAAACCAGATAGTATTATACCTTGAATTTGCGAGCACGTCTTGGGAAGACAACCAACTTCGCCTCGTACGTCTTCAGCCTCTGGACATAAACTGGAGACCCTCCAGTGAACGGTTCCTGCGGCGATGATCAACAGATATGCCTATGGTTGGGGCGAGTTTTTTGGGAATACCTGCTGCCTGATTAGTAGAAAAGGGTACCCAGAAAGTATATCAGTAGAAGAAAAAAAATAGCAGTAGATGACCTTTGTTGGCATTCAGTGGCCACTGGTCAATGCAAGTGAAAAACTGAGAAAATGCAAACAGCTTGATATGCTTTACGAGAGAATACGACTTGAAGGAAAGAAACCAAAGATAATGATGAAACTACTAGAGATCCCATTTCATGAACACAAACTGCAGGCCCTCGTTTAGATGCCATCCAAAAATGAAATTAGCTTATATAAAAAACACAAGTTTGTCAACCTTAACATTGCATGTGGAACCATTAACCGCATGAAATTGACTGCTTCGGGAATCCATATCCAAAATGCTATCTCTACGCCCATACCATGCAGATTGAAATCAAAGCTTCATGCTCGGAAGTACTCATAAAATACATATAAAAAAGAAACATCGAATAAACAAAGACACTTCTTAAAATCCTGTAGGCCCTGTTCAACTGCAGTGAAAAGAAAGGGAAGTACGGGAATGTTTAACTTTCCAGCATTTTTAATGCGTTCAACTAGCAGGAAAGTTGTGGAACCAACGTCTCTAACTTTTGCACTTACATTAGCTTTCCCCACAAACATGTCATGCAACAAACAAAAGATTTTGCAGGAATCTTGTTTCTACAAAATTAAACTACTAACTTTTAACTTTCTATTAATTTCTTACATCAAATGGACTCATAAAGGAAAATACTTATCATTTTCCTTTAACTTCACCTCGCTATAATTTTCTCGAAAATAATTTTCATGGACTAATTTCTTAACAAGTGAACGGAGCCATTATAGAAAACACAAAGTTAGCTGATGAAGAGTCCTAATCTAACTGATTAGCAGCTTACACTTCAAGTCGATATCTATCAGCTTGAACCCCGATGAAACTCAAACTAAAAAAAAAAACCCATAACTACAAGTCATCTATACTACTCGCGATGTCTATCTTGTCTAAGCTAACATCTTGTCATTTGAAAGTCGTATTTTTTTCCAGAAAACCAACACAGCATTACGAAGAAACATACATAATTCATTATTAAACTGATAGATTTAGTACAAGAAGATTGGGGTGAAAAGAAAGATCTGAGAGTACTCACAACGTCAGTAGCAATCTGAGCAGAACCACAGAAGAAATGGCCTACGGTGTCTGTGTACGGTTTATTAGCAGGGAGGGGGAGGCCACAGATAGAAAACCCTTGGTGGATGGTCTAGGGCAGCTTGGGTTTGCTCTTGAGATTGAGCCTTTAGAGAACCAAGGAACAAATCTCATAACAAAAGAAATAGAAATTGAGATGTAAAGCTTTTCCATTTCACTAAACTTCATTTACATTTTCCAGTCCAATGAAACACAAAGTAGAAATATGCCGCCTTCTCAACCACATTTCGTCGACAAAGAATCTTGTTCGGCTGTGCCTCTCCACATTTTGGTTCTACACAAGCCCTTTTAGTTTCTATTGCTCAGTACCCTACATGGGAATTAGAATGAACTGGGTTCACACCCATTAAAATCTTAAACTCTGTCACATTGGTATTGTCCACATTAGTACTGTATCAAACTATCTAACATGAAAAGGCTGAAAGCTAAAGGACAGTGGCTCCTAGAAATTCAATCCAACACTTCAGAAAGATGTGTCAGTATCCTTACAAGAAAGGCAAATGCCACAGAAAATCGTTGCGTTTAGGGGAGAGCAACTTGATTCAAACTACTCAGCTGCATAAATTATGCACAAACTGCTGCTCTCAGAAATATGTGCACAAAACGCTGCTCTCAGAAAGTTCTACCACCAAAATAACAGTTTCAGTATCAGTAGATACTCTTGTCAATTTAGGTATTAAGCCTCCGAAGGTCCAATGGATAATCTTCAGCAGTAATACTCAGCAATCTAGAAGTACCACCAATCAATTAGGCACCTCAGCTCTTGCTTTCTGAGTTCCTCCCTGCAAATTTTGAAATCATAGGCCTCCTGCCAGATTTTCCCCTTCCAAACTTATTGATCTTCTTCTTCTGAGTGACCCCCCTTTTTCTCAGCTTTGCCAACTTCTCTTGCCTCCCATCTATATCAGCTTGAATAACTTTTTTTCTTTTCGTATCTGATAGCAAAGCCAGCCTTGCGAATTTCTTTGGCTTCACTTGCCCTAACTTCTCATTTATGTCCTTGAAAGCAGGAACAAGGCCACGTCTCATAAAACACCCTTCAACTAGCTGCATTGAGTTTACCTCGGGGAGGTAGGGGCTGTTTTTCAACTCAAGGTCTAAGCAAAATGGCGAGTCCTTCAACCACATTCTAAGGGAATGTGCTTTTGCAACAAGGAGCCCACTCCTTGTTTTACTTGGCAGAAACGGTGAACCCATTTCCCAAAGGCATGCCTTCAATGTGCTGTTCAAGGAAACCTTGTTGTACTCCGAAGTCCCCGTTACAAGTCCAACAGATTTTGGAGATTCTGGGAAACCCTCCAGCGATGCGTCCTGCCGCAATTGAAGTCATCTATTAGGTGCAAAAGGAAGAAGAAAAAAAACCCCACAAAAACTGTAACCAAAAGAAAGATGATTGCACAAAATTCAACGAGACGTCATTTAATAAGACCAGTCAGGGAGGGTAGAGATTAACTGGACGTGATGATTCATCTGATGAGCCTGTCAGCAAATAATGTGAATGGTCTATGTAGCACCAGAAATGCAATTAGGGTAACAGCAGGTACAATTACAGTGCTTTAAGAAAAATAAATCATTAAAATAGGGGAAGAAGATGGCAAAGATCTATTGGCTACTAAGTTGCTACTTGAATATATTCTAGGACGACATAGTACATAAGAGGCCTTGCAATGTGATAAGAAGTCGTTATCTTTAAGAGCTCTGGAAAATTAGCAAAAAGTCCACATAAGCATCCCCATCTAATGGAATATGTAGCAAAAGGTAAGAAGAAAGAACAAGAAACTTGCTTGCATGTGATCAAGCCATAAAGTAAGACCAACAAGAGCTGCACCAGCGGACAACTTCCTAAAATCAGCTCCCCAGTCCTTGTCAGCTACCCTGCAACAAGAAGACAGGTAGTCGGCAAAACAATGAAACTGCAACTGGATCCAAACAGCAGTAACAGAGGCAAAGTGGCAAGCGCCGCCATCAAAATGAAAGGTCTGGTCTGACACACATAGAACATTTCAACTCGTTTTCTACGTACTTTCAAGTATTCCTCCCTCACCCATCTTCAGGATAGCAAAAAGCAGCTTGCCCACCATGGATGAGATGGAGTTTAATTTTTATAACTCTGCTTCCTAGCAGCGAAATAACATTTACTGATCCCAAAATGTGTTTTGTCATCATCAAAGTTACTTTATGCCCTCTAGACCATCCAACTATGGTCTATGGGTCATTTTCCATCATAAATTGATACAAAAAGATTTGCCTGCTAGCAACATGGTAAAATATAACTTGTCGAGTAAACAGTTGGCCTCTTGAGAAGAATTATATCTTTTGCATGGAAAAACCAAATATACTATACAAATGCTACTTGATGGTCCACTTGCACTTGTTGGTGGATAATGTGAATTCCCTGCGTACTTCTTGATGTAACCTATACTAACGTCGATAAAATCTAGGAAAAAGAATTAGCATAAAACAGAATTCAGCAGCTACCTGAACACGTCATGGCAATAAATGCTTCTCCTTATTGCCAGTTGAAAAACCCATGAAGCAGTGGCTCGGAGTTCAAATGCCCACAACAGATCTTCCAAAGCATTTACAAAGTTAAATGCTGCATTATCTTCTATATGTTCCAGTTTAGCAAGACACTGGTCTACCTCCAGGACTAGCGACTCAGATTTTTCTGTCAGAAGCCTGTGAAAGCAATTAAAAGAAAGCACATTCCCAATCAGGAAAGATATGGAAGAAAACCAGACAACAGAGAAAGATAGTTCAACAAGAATTAAGAATACCTGAGTGGAAGATGAAAACCAGCATCTTCTAAAGCTTTTAACAAAATTACGGCTTCGTTTGTGCTCTGTGATAAACTTGAAGCCCTAATGAAGGAAGTCCATATCATGTGATCTGGCTCTAGACCTTCTCCCTTCATCTCTTGAAGCTTTTGAATTCCCATATTATAATATCCATTCTTGAGATAAGCATCGATGAGCGTACTATACGGTAGCAACATAAGATTTTCCCCCGTCAATTTCAAATTATTAAGCACTTTCTCAGCTTCAGTGGGATGACCAGAACTGCCATACGAAACCATCAGCAAATGCATGGTAGCAACCGTTGGCTCCACTCCAGCTTCTTTCATCATGATTAGTAGCTTTTCAGCTTTAGAAAGGTCACCAGAGCTTCTAAATATTTTCATCATTATGTGATATAACGAGCGATCAAGTTTATATCCTTTAAAGCTCAATCCTTCAAAAAGTTCTTCAGCTTGTTCCACCATCTGCTGCTTTCCAAATGCAGCAATCAGGTTTTTGTACGTGTCCAGCTTAGGGTCCAAACCTTGACTTCTCATTTCATGCATCAGTTGCAGACCTTCCTCTGGTCTGCGGTCCCTACAATACATCGATATTAAAGTATTGTATGTCTCCTCATCCGGTTTAAGTCCAGCTTCTTGAATTTGCTGGTATACTCTCACTGTCTTTTTAAAATCCTCAGTTTCTGTATATAACTTGAGTACAGAGTTCCATATCGAAAGGTCAGGCTTGAATCCTGCTTCCTCCATCTCAGAAACCATGGCTTCAACATCTTTTACTCTTTTCCCCTTTGACAAAAGTGCAATCATAACTCTATAAAGATGCATGGAAGGAAAATAACCTGCGGCCTTCATTCCGTGATATATCTTTTTCACCTCAAATATGTTCCCAGCTCGGGCAAATGCATCAAGCATCAGAAGAATAGAACTCTTGCTAATCTGAAAACCCATATCTTGCAATTCTTGGATTACCACATAGAGTTCGTCTAATCTCCCATCCACAATCAAAGCTTGAAAGAGACCGTTTATGGTTTCCACGCTTGGGGAAGGACCATCTCTCATCATTGTATTAAAAGCAGCTCTTGCTTTCTCATAGCAACCGCTTGCAGCATAAGCCTTTATTAGGGCATTCCAAGCCTTGCGATCCACTACACCGAATCTCTGTCTAAGAATTCCCACCAGACTCTCTGCTTTCTCAAGTACCTTTAACTTGCCATAAGCCTCTATGAGCCATACATAAAGGGAAACAGTCCTAGATTGGCTTCCCTTTTCTTCTGCTTGATCAATCAAATGATGAGCTGTTTCTGGGAAGCCCATTTTACAATACATAAACACCATACTTTCACAAAGATTCTGGGAAGTTTCCACTCCATTAAATCTCATGTCAGAAAACACCTGCGAAGCTTCAGCAAACAGTTCAGTCTCCTCACAGGATTTAATAAGGGACTCATACATGGAAGGACTCGCATGAAATTTACTCAACCCCCTAGTTTTACTGTACTCTTCGAGGGCAGCATCCAGTTGATAAGCCTTACAATGGATAACAATTGCGGCTTCAGTTATCAATTGGTGGGAACCGGGTGCATGTTCTTTCATGAAATCCAGCAATTGTAGTGCTTCTAAATGTCTTCCTGCCAAGCTATATGAACTCGAAACAGACAGTAGGTTTTCATGGTCCAAATCATAACCCTGCATAATAGCTTTTCTCAAAAATTCAGCCGCATAGTCATAGCATTCCCCCTTGACAAGGATACTAGAAATGGTTTGCAGATCCAACTCACATTCTTCCATATCTTTGACCACTTTTTGAATATCTTCCTCTTTATTTTCTTTACCCAGTGCTAGGAGCAAAACCTCAAAAAGGGCTCGATCGGGTGTGAAACCATTAGAAACCATCTTATGATATAAGGCCATTGCCTTCGTGGTGTTATTAGACCTAAGATGAATATCCAACATAACTGAATAGGCTAGATGATCTGGCTCAATCCCAGACCTAAGCATGAGCTCAAATGTCTTTTCAGCCTCCACTCGATTTCCAGATTTAGCATACCCACAAATTAATGCACTGTAAGTCCATAAAGTGGGCTTGACACCTGCCTTAAGCATCTCTGACATCACATCAGCAGCCTCTGACATCATATTTGCTTTTCCTAGTGAATCTACAAGAACAGTATATGTCACCACATCAGGAATCCGGCTTGACTGTTGCATGTCTCTATAGAGTTGAAAAGCCATATCAGGCCGACCATTCTTCCCATGCATGTGGATCATAGTGTTATAAGTCATCTCATCCTTTGCAAACCCCTTATTCACCATTTCTTCACAGATTTTTTGTACCTTGCTCACATTACCTTCTCTTGCAAATGCATAGAGCAGAGAATTATATGTCACCGCATCTGGAAAGAACCCTTTTGACTCCAATTCCGTAAAAAGTCTTTCAGCCTCACTAGACAGACCACATCTTCCATAAACTGAGATCATAGCATTATAAGTCCATAAATCAGGTTGGCATTTGTGTGTTTCCATGTCATTGTAAACCTTTACCGCCTCCTTCAAATTGGATTCCCTTGAACAAGCACTAATGAGTGTATTGTAAGTGACTATATCGGGTCGAATACCAGAGTTTCTCACATCATCTAAAAGATCAATCGCCAAGTTTGGCGTCATGGGTCCTGACTTGAGTCTAGCATTTATCAAAGTATTGAAGCTCACAAGGTCCGGCTCACACCCTCTCTCCCTCATCAAACCAAGAAGTTCCTGAACCTTAGTGAACCGACCGGTCCTAGCATAAACACTCATCATTGCATTGTAAACCTGGACAGTGTTACGCACCCCGGACCCCTCCCTAGAGAAAATCTCCACAGCTAAGGCCTCTTGTTTGGCCTTCCCAAGAACACCCAATATAGTTGCCAGCATCCGGGGATTACGAGCGTACCAATCCTGGACATTCAACCACTCGTAAACCTCCATAGCACGCTGCCAGCTTGACCTCCCTACCGACTTCACTACGAAACAGAAATCTGCCAGCGTCATTTCCACTGTCCCATCATCCAACACATCACCCACAAACTCCTCTGATTTCAAACTTAATACCCTATCTATCATAAACTGAACCCTCTGTCGCCAATCATTAGCCCTTTTTAGTGCCATGTTGGTCATTTTCTTTACCCTAGTCTTGCTAGGCCTACTGCTACCCAACACTTTTAGGGTTTCACCATTTATGTTATTCCCCTTCTGGGTTTCCTCTCTACCCTCTAAATCTTTTTTATTTACAAGAGGGCCCGAATCGACGACACGGGTCGGTGGAGAAGGGGAAAAGGGGAATTGGGAAGGAGGGGAGTGGGGATGGGTGTCGGTGAGGTTAAGGTGGGGCCATCTCACGGATGGAGAGGACCTGCTGTAGCTAAATTTCTTTGGGCTTTCAGGTTCAGTTGTTGTACTAGTTGGAGTGGATGAAGAAGATGAGTAATCCAGAGAGCAGGAAGTAGGAGTGTTTACCTTGGATTTTTTTCTGCTGGGTTGGAGTGGTGGTGTGGTGGAGACCAGCACTCTCGTGCATGCCATGCTCTCTCTCTCTCTCTCTCTCTCTCTCTCTACTGGATAAACCCCTCCAATGCCAATTCCTTAGCAACAGCCAACCTCCAAAACCCTCCTCCGTTCTACTGGATAAAGCCCTCTAATGCAAATTCCTTAGCAACAACAGCCAACCTCCAAAACCCTCCTCCGTAAAGATACACAGTTACAGAGAGAGAGAGAGAGAGAGAGAGAGAGAGAGATTTGGCGGGTAGTTTATGTTATATCCTGGTCGTTTATGAATCAGTGGTTCAGTATGAGAGAGAGAGAGAGAGAGAGAGAGAGAGACGTGAATTGAACCCCCTTTTTTTTTCTTTTTTTTATATTTCGGGGAGCATAAAACGACGTCGGTTGGGTCTTTAAGACTTCGCAGGTTGAACTTGAGAAGTGTACCTGCATCAAGTAATTGGTAAATTGTAAACTCATTTAGGGTTTATTTCTTGATCGAATCTGTTCAAGTTATAGCTATTGTCAATGATATAAAACCTGATAAAAATTATGTGAATCTAAATCAGTTCAATACTCAATCGAAAAGGATTTGTACAAATTTATTTTTATGAAAATAGATTTGGCCTTACCGGATCAAATCCTTTCTGTTAAAACGACGTCGCGCGCTATCTAAAGCTTCCATTACTGAAGTGCAGCAAGTAATCGGTAAATTTCGAACTCATGCTGGGTTTATTTCTTGATCTAATCTGTTCATATTGTATATCTTGTCAAGAAGATATACCATGTTAAATATGGTATTAATCGAATGAATTTAAATACATAATCGAAGCTGATGAGAGCGAATTTATTTTTATGAAAATATATTTGCCCACACTTGATTAAACCCGTTTCATTACGGAATAAATTCACTCCGGGGGAACACTCGTTATTACTTCCGTACAAGTCTGATTTCCACCGCCGGGCGATTCGGTATGTGCCTGGTTCCTCCTCGTCCTCCTCCTCTCTCTCTCTATCTCTCTCTCTCTCACACACACACACATATATAAGGTTACATGTGTTGATGTGGGTGTATAGTGTATCTGCTAGAGATTTGTTTTGCAATATTCGAAGATAAATACTGTAATAATTTGATTAACTGACCCAAAAAAAAAATTAATTTGATTGTCGACGTTTGATTTTGGGTGTTTTTTGTAATTCAAGAGAAGAGTACTATGGTGTGTAAAAATGAACTGTGGAAACTAGCTATTAGAGTTCAGAAAAAAATTTTGGAATTTGCTTAACCAAAGTGCTTTAAATTCAAGAAGTTTCTTGAATGCAGCCGCAGTTTCTGATTCAGATTGGGGATGTAAATTATGCACTCTGTTGAACCGTATTCGGTTCCATTCGTTCACGGCATCTCACCCTTCTTCCCTGTTTGTCTGAAGTATCGCAATTCTCAAGGGTCACATAAAGTCCAAATTATTGAATTCTTTATATCATCCCTTGTGATGGAATAGGATCAAAGATTATTGTGTTAAAGTTTTTCGAGTCATTTTGATAACCCAATGGTACACCCAAGTGGGTTGGAGAATAGAGAGGAAATGTCCCGCGAAGGGTACAATGATCTTTTATGTGAGCTTTGCAGATGGGGAGATGTTGCAGGGGTGGAGCCACGAAAATCTGACAGTGGGGTCAATATTCCAAAAAAATTCTTAATCTTCTCCTTGTTTGTAATCGAAGATTGAATATGTATTGCAACTGGAAAATTATTGGTGATTGATAGCTCTTAGGGATGTGATATTGTGCTAAAAATGTCTCGACGTTCAAGAATTATGCGGGGAAGTTATTGAAAAATGTGCTTAGAACTCTAATTTCTTTGGCATTGGATGGGAATTATCCACATTTATTGACTGATGGTTAGTGAAATTCTAGTGTTAAAAAGAGGGCAAATTTATAGTTTTAGTGGATTGCTACATAATTGGGGCAATTTCATTAAAATATTGTAAAAATTAAACGAATTTGATAGGTAAATGTGGAGTCAGTAGGGTCAAGTGACCCCGATTGACCCATGGTAGCTCCTCCGCCCATGAAACACTGACAATGCCATGTCATTGCTCGCTCGAATGGAGGTTGTGAGCTTTCGTCCAAACGCAACTGCTTACATCTGCTTGATTACAGCTTGTGGAAATGTTGGGAGGACTTTGGAGGCTAATGCGATTTTGCAAGATATGATCCGTTCAGGATTTAAGCCTAGACTGAATGCGTATACTGTTTTTCTCAGATGCTTCTTGAGAAAAAGCCTCTTACGGGTTGCAAGTAAGGTTCTAGTGGAAATATATAAGGGTCGTTTACGTGGTGTTGGAAGTCATGGTGCTTAGGACATAATCTTGAGTACTGCATGTTTCAGTAGAGTGTTTGGGTTTCATAACTATTCGGCTTAATCGCTCTAAGTAACGGTTTCATTGATTTGTCAATTTAATCAGTTCATGATTGAAAAGGTTTGTTCATCTACTACTGTTAATATCTAGGGCATACAAAGATTAAGCTTAATCGCCCTAATTAATGGATTGACTTAGTTTTCGTTTTAATCTATTGATTGGAAATGTTTGTTTCTGTTTTTGTTTTTGCTTAGAACGCATCAGGTGCTGATGCTACTGCTGGTGATTTGAATGTATTTCAACTCATTCAATCTCACCAAGTATTGTCTTTGATTATACTCATAACTTCAGGAAAAAGGTGTAGTGGTTGGTGTTTTATGGGAACTGGCATGTTGGTTGTGATTGCAGGAGAAGGCTTTTAGGCTTGCCCCTGTTGAAGAAATTCGAACTGTTCCCGATCGCAGCTTGCGCGGCATGCTTTTCTACTTTCTCGTAGGTTTTATTATGCACTAAGTATTTCATTAGTTTCTAACTTTATTTGGGGTAATGGGGGTTAATATTGTTTCATCAATTCCAATATCTTCGGCAATATTACTAGGTATAATATAATCTTATACTAGTTTAGATAGGTATTCGCAATACTAATAATTGTAGGGATGCAGTTGAATTTGGTTCTTATTTGTCATGAAAGGTACTGAAATTGACTTGTAGATTGAGGTTGTCAACAATATATAGTGAAGTGGATAATATAGCCAATGATGCAGTTGCAAGCCTTAAATGCTTTCTTCTTCCATCTGTGTTTTTTCAATGGCATCTTCCCTGATAGCTCGGATCATTTCCATGAAGCTTCTCACTATGTAGCCTACCTCTATTCAACGTTAGTACTCTCACCAAAATGGTAAAGCCTTTTCAGATGTATGACCTTTCCAAAATGTAAGTTACCGATGCTTTTTCCATTTTTTGTGCTTTTGTTTTAGTTGTGTGTTTTGATGGTGTGCGCGTGAATAAATAAATAAATATTTTTTTTTTGCCGAAGGAAAAAGTTTTGGTTGTGCGTATTGTGTTTAGGTGGTTCTCACTTCTCTCAGGTTCTCTCCATAAGGTTAGTAATTCATACGCCAAGAACCCATAAGGTTTATCATGTTGTAGTGTTGGGTTGTCGGGTTTTCAGTTTTTTATTGCTTATGATTGTATGGCGGGTTTCTGTGTCTAACATGGAATCAAGTATCTTTGAGTACCTTACATTATTTTGATTTTCATTCCTTAAGTTTCCTTTTCTCAGTCCACTGGTGTTTTGACTGGAGTAGTTGTTTGCCATCTTGTTGGTACAAGGGTATAATCCACTGATTTTGAGGATCCAATTGATGCACATTTTAAACCCGTAACTGAAGATTTTGATGAAATGTCTTTGCTCAATGACATGTTGAGGGTGATTGTCATTTCGAATACCTAGAGAAAGCCAAGAAATTATGTAGACCCCGTCTAATTTTTTTTGGTAAAATTATTGACCAGTTGGTTTAGTTGACGTGTCCAGCTTTGATTTCCAAAAACTTAAACCTGTTTTTTTTAGCAAAAAAAATTAAACCTGTTTGGTTGATGATTTTCTATTCTTAATGTCGCTGATTTTCCAGAAAATAAACTATTTGTTGAGAAAACCTCAAAAGAAACTTTTTAACAAATTGTGAAGCCGAACCCAAACAAGAAGTGATGCCAATTCCAAGGAGAAAAACTCTGAGATTCTGTCTGCTATGCATACGTTTTCCTTGTGGCCCGTAAAATATAAGCGATGTGCTATCATACAAGGATGAATTTTGATGGCCTTCAACAATACTCCTGAAGTTGATTGGAATATGAAAGTGTTCATCTACTTCTAGTTTAATGCCTTCCCCTGTGTAAGTCCTCAATTTTGCAGTGCAGAATCATTCTAATCGATGTTCTTCAAGTTTGCAGTGAGTTTTGTAAATTACTCCCTGAATCCCACATTGGAAAAGTCTTCTGATTGTGTTATGTTTGATTCAACCTTTTCTTTTTAGCATAGCCGCAGGTTCCATAGATGTTGATTCTACTGATGCGGAGATATATGCTGCAACAACTGATTTTTCGCCAAACAGTGGTTCAAACACATTTATCCGAAAGAGCGGAAGAAGCTTATGGAAAATTTCTGTGGCTGGTTGGAGGAAGAAATCCAAAATGGAGGCAGAGTGAACAGAAGATGAGGGGAATTATGTGAGCAGTAGATGAGTGGGGCATGCTTTAGCCTTTATGTTTGCTGTAGGAGTTTTTCTTGGTATTTTTACTTGAGGAGTGTTTTCTTTTCTCTCTCTTTTCATGTTTTTTTTTTTACCAGAAATAAAATTGATTTATATATAAAATGAAAATACAAAGGACCAGAATTTCATCGGTCCAAAAATACAGAAAAACAAGAAGTTGTGGTAGCAGAAAGGATGTGATGAATGATAAACCAAGACTTGTTCCCTTTGATTGGTAAGTACTGTTCTTCAATGTATCTATCTCTATTGCTAAAAGAGCAAGTTTGTGGATGAAACGTAATCTGGGAAGGTTAAGTTGTTTTCATTACTTTTTTATCATTCATACGAGAATAATCGTCGCTACAATAACTGAAACATAAAAAACAATGAGCACGCGACTACGTGCAATGTGCATCGGCCAACACTAGAATTTACACACGCACATATATATATGTTTGAAAATGATTTCACACCCTCTCTTTTTATATCCACACACTTTTTTTTTTTGGGCTAAAATACTTACTTTTTTTGGTACTTTCAAAAAAAAAATACACACTTTCAAGTTCCAATGTTAAAAAACAAAAAAAATAAAGTGTGAATATCAAATACTCCTATTTCTTTGTATCTGCCTGTTGCTATGGAGTTTGGATTAGGGGTTGAGGGGGGGGGGGGGGGGGGGGGGGAATACTCCTATTTCTTTGTATCTGCCTGTTGCTATGGAGTTCGGATTAGGGGGGGGGGGTTAGTTTATGTGATTCGAGTCATTTAAAAATACTGGCCCCGTTCCAGTTTCCAAATTAAAAATACTGGTCCTGTTCCAGTTTTCAAAATAAGTACAGTACTTATTTTCAAGCTTAAAAATAATAAGCTTTAAGAAATCAAAAAATTACAATTTGGATTTTATTTGATAGATTTCGATGAGATATTTCGAACAATGTAAAAAAAAAAATTGAAAATTTATTTTTGTAAATATATTATTTTTAAGTTAAAAAAAATAAAATTATTACTTATTTTTTAAGAAGAGAGAGTGGAACGGAGATTAATTAGTAAATAAGTGGGTTCAATATAAGACTGTTTTTTCAATTTCTTATTCTGGGCCGACTAAAACGATGTCGGCGGGGTCTTATTGATACCTCGCGTCTTCAATCCCGGAGGTCCATCGAAACGGCGTCGCTCTAATTTCAGTAGAACTTCTCAGGTTGAACATGCGAAGTGTATATACAACAAGTAATTGGTAAATTGTAAACTCAATTCGGATTTATTTCTTAATCGAATCTGTTCAAGTTGTAGCTATTGCCAATAATATATAACCTGTAGAAAATAATGTGAATTTAATACTTTAAAATGCTCAATCGAAGAGGATTTGTGTAAATTTATTTTTATGAAAATAGATTTGACCTTACCGAATCAAACCCATTTTATTATCGAGACTACGCAAGACGCGTGGAGGTCCTTTAACGGTAAATTGTGAACTCATTCGGGGTTTAATTCCTGATCGGAATTGTTCAAGTTGTAGAAATTGTCAAGAAGTTTAAACCATGTTAAACATTGTGTCAATCGAATAATTTTTAGTACATGATCGGAGATGATGAGAGTGAATTTATTTTTATGAAAATAGATTTGGCCACAGTTGATTAAACCCCGTTTCACTGTGAAATACTGTAGTAGTAAATTCACTCCGAGGGAACACTCGTTATTACTATTTCTCTTCAAGTCGGATTTCCACCGCCGGGCGATTCGGTATGTGCCTGATTCCTCCTCACGTCTCTGCTTATATATGCTTATTTGTGGATGTGGGTGTATAGTGTATCAGCTGCTAGATTTTTTTTCTTTTTGGTAACCGAGGAAAAACTCTGCAACCGACCCAATATTGGACCCGACTGTGCAATCCAAACCTCGGGGTGATTAGTACAGCAACCCAACGCCATAGCTCCCGCTTAAATCATAGTTTGTCTCTAGGGGGAATCGAACCCTGCGATGTTGCAAGCGCAGGTGTTCAGCTGCTAGATTTGTTTTGCAATATGGATACAGTCCGTGTTGATGTACTCAATGATCACATAGGTGTCGAGGAGGAAGAAGACTATCGCGATGCATTTAGTAATGATGACGATGACATGATTGATGTCCAGACTTCTGGTGATGAACTTCCAGATGAAGATGATATGTCATTTCACGGTGATAGTGAGGATGAATAGTAGCAGTACCATGTCCTTTTTTGCCATGCACATATTTCAAATGTAAAGGTTAAACATTATTGGAAGTTATCGTTTTGCCTCTCGATATATGAAAGTTGCTACGATTTCTCACTCATATTCATTTAACCCTTATTTTATGCTACGCTTCATATCAGGTTGTTTTAAGTCAACTTCCAGTATACTCCAAAACAAAATGGTTGCAACATGCTTTCCAATGATGCTAGTGAGTATCTATTCCTTACTTTTTCTATTGATATTGTTATAGACTTGCAACTAGGCAAAAAATAGCGATGATACATAGTTTTATTTGTGCTATACTTGGAGGTTGGAACATATAATTGTGTTATACACTGCATATTAGATTGAGATATGGTTTCGGATTGTATGGTTTTTGGGTTTCACACATAGTGAATGCTGTCAGGAAGTGGTTGTTAATGTCTCAATATGTTCTCCTTTTTTCAGATTACAGATGTTTGCTCAGCTTGCTTTGAGCAGCGCACAGTTTTCACACAGCAGGTCTTGGCAAAGGCCTTGAACCAAATGGTACGCCAAAGTCATGCTTGCACAAATTGGAAGCTTCTGGACATTATTTCAAGTTATCCTTTTTTTTTTGTTTGTTTTTCTTCTTGTTCTCATGTTGACCAAACCCCTTTACCTCTTCTCTTCATGAGTACAGTAATTCAAGCAATTGATGGTTTTCCTTCGCTGGTAATTATTACCGCCTTTTGGTGGTTAAAGTCTTTCTTAGTTAGCTTCTCTGTGTATGCATCGAGTTTATGTTGGTTTATAGTCTGATGACTCTGATTGATGAACAACTTTCTTCGGTAGCTCATGTATATTAAGTTGAGGTCACGCAGACAGTACCTGACGATAGTAATTCACCCCCTTTTAGTACCTAGTAGGGAGGATACTCGCTCACATACTGTTCCCACTTTTTTTGGGTAGTCCCAATTAATTATGTGTCTATGTTGTTGGCCTTGTGCTGATAATTTGATTCACTGCTGCCTATGTAAAAAGTAGTGAGAATAGAATTGCTTTCTTCTGGAGGTCTACTTGAGCAAGGTTAACTTGGTATATCAGAGCATCACCATGCATTTATTGGACTTTGATTTGCCTCTAGCCAAACCCTCTGGAAGGGGGAATATCGATTGAAAAATGATTGGATTGTACTTTTTTAGTTTGTTGAATTCATTTGAAGAAAGGAACGAAAAGTTAATGGTTCTTTTATAGCGTGGTCCTATGGCTGCTGCTAACAAACTACGACTTGATGTTTCATAAAAATCCGACTACCAAAACTTATAATTGTAGACTACAATTGTCTTTGGACTTGTAGTAGTTTAAGATGGGATTAACTGCATACAAGTCTCTTACGTAGAGGAGCTGGGGCAGTTTAGTGGTAGTTACAAACGTCTGTTTTGTGAAAACATTGAATTTGAACTAGCGAATACTGTGCTTAAATGGACTAACAGAATCTTACTGCTGGAATAACTAAAAGAGTTGTACAAACAGTGAGTTCCAATTAATTTCATAATCCTATACTAACCAAGACACCTACATCTCTCAGTAGCTTTCACGAAATAACACTTTTGCACCTTCTGGAGATTGATGCCTTTCCCCTTTTAACCGACAGCCAAGAAGGGGAATAATAAATTTATTGATTTCCATGGTTTGATGCTCTGAAACTGTCTAATACCGTGTTACCATTTACATCCTGAATATCGCTTCACATTGGTAGTAAAACTGCTATTCAGTGTTGTCCTGGTTTGTCCAAAAGTTGACATTTTGGGTCAGTTGTGACTTTTGTGCTTGTAGATGTCATTTTTTGGAAATGATATACTATAAGAAGCTGCTGTTGAACTGTGTGTAAGAGACTCAAGGCTTACAAGAATCGCATTTTTTCTGTGAGGCCAAGGGTATTTTAATGGTTGCCTGTATGTGTGTGGTTATACCTAGAGTCAGTAAACAGGTATGGCTGTCGGCTTACTCTTTTCGTTCCGTGTAATATGTATATCTTGTGGCTTCACAAGCAGTGATACCGATTGTCTCCACTACAGATGTTACCATGTTTAGAGCAACTCATTATAGTTAGTGTAAACCAGTTAAGGGCTCTATTGCTGCTCGATTTCTTTGGGCTTGGTCCAGTCACAATCTACGTGCTAACTAGTTGGGATATTCATGTTTAGTAGTGTAATCAATTATAAATCATTGACTATAATAATTTGTAAAGCTCTTTATTGTGTTACGTATATGCAGATTGCTCAACAATCGATGGTGATCATTTGGTGCATGGAGATACAATATTGGAGTAGAAGATAGGAGATGAACAATGTTTTTGGGCCCTTTTGATAAACCTCTAAGGGGTTGCCGGGTTGGGATTGGATTACCAATCCCAAGGGATTATTAATACTGTGTTTGGTAACCAAAAATGGGTTGGGATTATTAGTCCTTAGAACTAGCAAGGTGGGTATTAGGGGGTATTGAGAAGGGTCTCTCCCACTTGGTATTAACAATCCCATCCCATCCTGCCAATGCACAAATACGAAAATAGCCTTCACCAATCCCATCTCCTTACCAATCCTATCCTATGTGAAGGGCAAAAATGAAAATGTATACTATCAATCCTATCCTATCCCATGTGAAACAAACATGATATTAATAATCTCTTCATCTAATCCCATCTCAAACAAATATACTCATCACCAATCCCATCTCCTTACCAATCCCATCTCATTACCAATCCCAATCTTAACTCCATCTCCTTACGAATCCCAACCATCTATCACTGTTATCAAACGAGGCCAAAGTTTTGGTACTTCTAGATGGAAGAAGAAGGATGTTGGAAGGATGCCTTTAGTTTTCGGTATATAACAGTACATATTACAAGTAGTCCCTGGAATACGGTTTTTGTTTGAGGTATTGAAGAAGACTAAGGTTAAGATACTGTGTTTTGACTATGTGAAATGGTTTTAAATTGATGTTATGCTATTGGCTTTTTTTTTTTTTTTGATCCACTTATGCTATTGCTTTTGAGTTTGATGAATTATGTCTTTTGAAATCATTACAGGAAGCAAAAAGGGGACATCTAGCAATGAGTTTTTAGTTTGTAGCCAAAAGATTTTTTTTTTTCCAAAAAAAATCCTTGCTAAAAGAAATTTCTTTTTTTGCGAGGGACAAGTTTCTTTGCAAAAAAGGATTCACTGGTTTTGTCAAAAAAAATTGTCTTCGGTGTGGTATTTCTTCCTTGGAAAAAGTAAGACTTATTTTTGCAAAAGAAATCGTCTTTTGAGAGGAATATATTCCTCGATCTTCTTCTTTTTTTTCGCGAGGAAACACTTTGTCCCCAATGGATATCTTTTTTTGCAAGGAACGGTGTTCTTTGGGCGACAAATGTGTTTAATATTAGCATTCAATTAATTTCCTCGCAAAAATAAATAAATTCAGAGACTATCTATTTGCAAGGAACAAGCGACGAATGAAATTTCCTTGCAAAAGAATTTCGGCGAGGGCTGAACTATTTGCAACCACAAATTCATCATACGTAGCCTATATTAAAATAAATCACTTTCAGAGAAAAATGTCCTTAAAAAATGGACAAAAATACCTTAAGATTACTAAACACAATCGAAAATCCTATAGGTACCGACCAAAATATAGGGAAATCGTACCGATGGCCGCACGCGGCCGTCGCCGGCCACCAGACGGCTGATCCGAGCCGTCCAAAAATTTTAAAAAATAAAACCGAGGGGCCTAGCGCGGGAATCAATGGCATCCGATGTGTGTAGGGTACTTGATCTAAACACCCTATTTTTCGTGTATATATGTATATCGGTTTTATTTTTTAAAATTTTTGGACGGCTCGGATCGGCCGTCCGGTGGCCGGCGACGGCCGCGCGCGGCCGTCGGTACACCGTCGGTAGGGAGGCTGTCGGTGCAAATAGCACCACTCAAACACAATCCCCTCATCTTCCTCCCTCCCTCCCACCAGTTCCACCACAACCACCATCGGTTCGTCCCCTCCCCCCTTTCCACCATAACCACCACCGGTTCAAAATTGCTGCTACGACGTCGAACCCACCACCGGTTCCCCCCATCCCCCCGTTTCCACCATACCCTTTAGCAGCAATTTTGCTTCTCGAGAGTAAGGTTCTGTTCTGAACCTACCCGCTGAACCCATTAGTGTGTTGTTTACAAAATTCAGATGAACCCTCAAACGAATGGATTAATCTTCTTCACCGACGACCCAGTCCCATCGCGCATTAGCAAAATACGTAATGTTAATTGCACATTAGCAAAGTGCTTGATGTTAATCGTGCATTTGGAATTTGCGTTTTTGACAGTTGAATCTACGTTTTAACCAGAAATACGTGACGCATCTTCAACATGCGTTATAAAGTGTTTCGGGTTTTAGAATCTAAATTTTGTAAACATTTTAAGAAGTTAATTTTCGATTTTGTTAGTGATTTTCGGGACTGAATGTCCGATCGGTGTTCATCATTTTTTTGACAAGTAGTGTGTTGTCGGTGATGATTGTGGCCGACGGTGGTGGCGATACTGGTGATGGAGGTGTTGGTTGTGGCCGATGGGTGTAGTGGAGGAAGGATCTACTGCTGCTGGTGTGGTGTGGTGTTCTAGGCCGTCTGGTGCGGTGGTAGTGGTGGTGTCACCTGGTGTGGTGGTGGTGAACGGACAGAGAAGAGGGAAATGGAGAGAGAGGGAGAAGGGCAAAATGGTGGTGGCGGTGGGGCTAGTGACGTTGCTGGTGAGTTCTTCAAATGGACCACGGCGGTTATGGAGGATTTGGTGGTGGTGCAAGGGAGAAGAGAAGAGAGAACCGGGTGGGAAAGAATGGGGGAAGGATAGGGTATTTTTGAAAGTTTGTGGATATTTGTTAGGTTACTTTTGTAGAAGATTGTTATAAGATTTATGGTTTAGGCTTAGAACATAGTATGTATAGAAAATTTGTGATTGTAAATAACTCAATCCAAATAAAGGAACATTTTGGATTTTGCGAGGAATTGTCCTAAAAAATTTGAATTGAATTATCATCGGTGCGAGGATAAAAAAAATTTTTTTTTTTATCATCGGTGCCATTTGTTTTTTCAATTTTTATTCCGGACTGATTCAAACGACGTTGGCGGGGTCGTATTAATGATACCTCGCGTTTTCAACCTCGGAGGTCCATCTCGAAACGGCGTCGCTCTAATTTCATTAAAACTTCGCATTTTGAAGATTAGAAGTGAACCTTTAACAAGTAATTTGGAAATTGTAAACTCAATTTGGGTTTATTTCTCGATCGAATCTTTTCAAGTTGTATATATTGTCAATAATATAATACCTGTTAAAAATCATGAGAAACTAATTATGTGTAATACTCAATCCAAGATGATTTGCGTGAATTTATTTTTGTGAAAATAGATTTGGCCTTACCGGATCAAACCCATTTCATTAGTGGGACTTCGCAAGGTCCTTTAAAACGACGTCGCACGTATCTAAAAGCTTCCATTTCGAAATTGCAACAAGTAATCAGTAAATTGTGAACTCATTCTGTGTTTATTTGTTGATCGGATTTGTTCAAGTTGTAGAAATCGTCAAGAAGTTATACCGTATTAAAGATCATGTTAATCCAACAACGATTTCCACACAATCGGGGATGATCAGAGTGAATTTAATTTTGTGAAAATAAATTTGGACACACTGGATCAAACCCATTTAGGGGATAAATTTCTTTAGCGAGGCAACACCCGTTTTTATTTCCGGCGGCCGGTTCAATTCGAGTCGAATTTCCGGCGCCGGGCGATTTTAAATATTTATATTCGTGTATGCTTATTTGTGGAGGTGGGTTTATGTATATCTTCGTCACATAATCCTTTAAAATGACGAACGCTTTTGCTTTCAAATCATTTGCTCTGCACTTGCGTTAACAATGCTCGCACTCGCAAATTTTAGTTGTTTGGGAGGTTTTGGATGGACACTTTCGCGCTCATGCGGGCGTTCCCGCACCTGTCCGCGCATTATGTGACTTAGTTGTGTATTGCATCAATTGCTAGAGATTTGTTTTCAAGATTCGAAAATATATTCTAATTTGATTGACGACGTTTGATTTTTGGTGTTTTTGTAATTCCAAAATACTATGCGTGTGTCAATGAACTGTGGAAAGCAGCTATTAGAGTTTAAAAAAATGGTTTGGAATTTGCTTGACTGAAGTTTTAATATTCAAGAAGTTTCTTCAGTGCAGTACAGCCACGGTTTCTGGTTCCTATTGGAGATGCAAATTATGTTCTCTGTTGAACCGTTCTCAGTTTCATTCGTTCATGGCATCTCGCCCTTCTTCCTTGTTTGTCTGAAGTATCTCAAGGGTCACACAGAGTCCAAGTTCTTGAATTCTTTACATCATCCTGTGGGATGCAATAGGGTCAAAGATTGTTGTGTTAACAGTACACCCGAGTGGGTTGGAAAATAGAGAGGAACTGTCCCGCGAAGGGTGCAATGATCTTTTATGCGAACTTTGCGGATGGGGAGATGCTGACAATGCCTTGTTGTTGCATGCTTGAATGGAGGCTGTGGGCTTTCGCCCAAACGCAACCGCTTACATCTGCTTGATTACAGCTCTTGGAAATGTTGGGAGGACTTTGGAGGCTGATGCGATTTTGCAAGACATGCTTCGTTTAGGATTTAAGCCTAGGCTGAATGTGTATAATGTCTTGCTCAGATGCTTCTTGAGAAAAGGCCTCTTGCGGGTTGCAGGTCAGGTTCTAGTGGAAATAGATAATTTGGGTATTGGGACGAATCGAGAAACGCATGAGATACTTCTAGATTACTGTGTCCACTCCGGGTGCTTGGAAGACACATGGACAATTATTGGCGAGATGAGGCGAGAGGGGCTTCAACTAAATTCTTTTGTTTATAGCAAGGTTATTCGGCTTTATAGGGACGATGGGATGTGGAAGAAGGCAATGGGCATTGTGAGAGAAATAAAGGAGATGGGGGTTTCGCTAGACAAGAAGATTTACAATAGCATCATTGATACATTTGGAAAATATGGTGACTTGGGTGAAGCCTTAGAGGTGTTTGAGAAAATGCAAGAAGACGGCATAAAACCTGACATCATGACGTGGAATTTGTTGATTAAATGGCATTGTAATTCTGGGTATATGGATCATGCTCTTGAACTGTTTGCTAAGATGCAGGAACAAGGGCTATATCCTGATCCAAAGATATTCAGTATGCTCATTAGTCGTTTGAGGGAGCAGGGTAAGTGGGACACAATAAAGAACAACTTTGAGAATATGAAATGCAGAGGGCACCAGAAAAGCGGAGCCATTTACACAGTTTTGGTTGATATTTATGGGCAGTATGGGAGATTTCAGGATGCAGAAGAGTGTGTAAATGCCTTAAAAGTAGAAGGCATTCAGCTTTCAGCCAGCATCTTTTGTGTGCTAGCAAATGCTTATGCTCAACAGATGTGTTTCCCCTTTTGTTAGCTGTGCTGATTTTCTTTGAAAGTTATATAACCCTTGGATATAAATTGTTCCTTTCATGTTCCTGTGTATATTATATAATATCTCTTCACCATCAGCCTTGGTATATTCACCTTTAGCCTTGGAACTGGTTGGCGCTCTATACTTCATTACTTGAAATCTAGAGGCATAGAGGCAATGTTGAAAGACTTTGGCAATGGGAAGGGGATGACTAGTTTGGCATAAAATTATGTTATTTCTACCAGTAAAGACAAAATATGTCATTACTGACATTACCCTTTAAAAGCCAAGACCGAGAAATGAGCTTGCTGTTTATAATTTAAAAGGTTGGTTCGCTGAAGGAATCAAATGTCGTATAGATAAGACATGGTGACACCTCTTGTCTGTATGCCTTATTTATGGATTTGAAATACTATCCAGCAACAAAAGCATTTTGGTTTCATTTCAAGTTGCTTTTGGAGCGGGAATGGCCAAGGTTTCAAACTGTTAGGGGAACTGGGGAAGGGACCTTTGCCACACAGTTTGGTGCTGTAAGTTTCTCTGTAGTTTGAACTTATGGTTCAGTATTTAATGTGTCATACCAATTCGCAGAGTCGTACTTACCGTAATACTTAATGTTTGGTATACTTCTGTCCACTAATAACTATGTTTCGGAACAATAAGAACTACTAAGAGTATCATCCTTAGTTTGGTGACAATAATTTGTGAGATTTGTGGATCATTTCAACGTGATGCAAAATTCCAATTATTTGATTACTACTTTCTCTGTGTGATGAAATATTGCATGATGCCGTTGTCAAGATACTTGCCAAATGTTGGGGCTTTGCCTTCTTATTCAATGTGGTTAATTATTTGACTTGTAATGCAGGGATTGTGTGAGCAGACTGTAAAGGTCCTTCAGCTCATGGAAGCAGAAGGAATTGAACTAAACCTTATAATGCTGAATGCGTTGATCAATGCATTTGGTGTTTCTGGAAGGCATTTGGAGGCCCTATCTGTTTGTCACTGCATAAAAGAAAGTGTAGGACCTCATATTTCTTCACGTACTTGATTCTAAAACAATGATCTTCAACTTCAAGTCAGTTTTTTGCTGATAATGATCTTGCTGTTTTGAAGGGTATTAGTCCTGATGTGGTTACCTACGGGACGCTCATGAAGGCCTTTATAAGGGCAAAGATATTTGACCAGGTGTGTTATTCCTTTAGTGTAGAGCGTATAATCATCAATTTAGTCAACATGTTGAAGGAAAATGTTTATAGTACCACACTCATTGGAAGTTTTGCATATATCACCTGGTTCATTTTTGTTTTATGCTTCTTGCTTCTCGGAATTTCCTGAAGATGTATTAGACAATTCAACGTTATTGCATGGTAGAGAGTGCAGTTCATGCAACCCTCAACTATGTAATGTGACATGAACTGTCATGTTCGAATGTAAAGGACAGAGTCGTGTGTCTAGGAGACAGTTCTTTTGATCTGAAAATGATAGGACACCATGATTTCGTTTAATTATTGGTGCCTAAATTTGATGACCACATTTTAGGGCAAAGTGAAATAGTAAATGTATTTGTGTCCAACATGGTTACTCAGCTAATATTGAATTGTCCAGTCAGCCAAATAGATATAAGTATTGTTCTTAGTAAGTATAAACTAGAGAATTATACGGGGACATTTGTGGTGAACGTGTCAATGCAAATGTGGTTGCCTTGTGTCCACGATGGATTCTCCATTTCTCCTACTTCATCTTTTTTTGAAGTTTGCATGCAAAATGTAGAACTTGTTTTAATGAAGCGAACCAAAACTCTCAATTGAAGAATCAGAGTTTCTCAACATTTAACCAATTGACAATTACCAAAAAAAAAACATTTAACCAATTGACTTAGATGGATTGCTGTCCAGGTCCCTGTTACATTCAAGGAAATGGAATCTGCTGGATGTACACCAGATAGGAAGGCCAGAAAAATGCTGCAGAACGCACTAATGGTCCTTGAACAGAGACACGTCTTGTAATAGATTGGTGGATCTAGAGCCATATTCCTTTTGCCACTGTCTATCATTGACTGTAGGTGTCCACAATCCAGAGGATGTCAAATACTTGTAATATTTTTGCCTTTTTAGATACTTTCGTCATTGGGAAAATACTTCTATCATGATGTTTCAATGTCTTTTTTTCAGGCTATTACTCTTGCAAACAGATACCACCAAGCGCATAGATGGGCATCTGTGCCATAAGGTTCGGGATAAGACATCTGGGACAGCTTTTTCGTCTTAGCTAATATTGATGACCATTGGGTAAGGAATATTCTCTGACCCACGATAGTTAAGATATCTGGTTCACATCTTTTGCTTTTGTGTGATTTGTTTTTGGACCTTAGTCCTCACCCATTTAGTAAGCTTTCCTATGCCAAATTCCTCATAATTGTCATGTGTGCTACCGTTTGCCCCTTGTTATATGTTGCTTGCAAAACTGCCTGACACTAAATGGAGAGCCCTTTACTATGATATTTGAAACTTGGACATTTCAAGTTGACCAGACTCACCAGTAGTGCTGCATTGAATTTCCCATTTGAGGCAATTTGCTCTTTCATATGCCTGGCGAATGCTGAACTCCCGACATTTTCCAGTTGATGTGAATCAAAATGATAAATTAATGTCATTGTAATTCAAGTTTGTTTCTTTGTTTCCTTTCTTTCTTTCTAGTCCAGGACAAACTGGAATTTCAATGAAACTTTCTAGCTCCCGATCAGATTAAAGTTCATGAATTCCAAATCTATTTCAGAGCATAGCAGGTCCTGGAAATCACGGTTGCAGTGTCAAAAGTTTGGTGAAAGACGAGATAGTAACTGAACCAATTGCTTTTCTCTCCCTCTAAGCCGATCAAACAGTAAATTGACCATTCTGAGGATATCTGAGGTACCTTTTCCTCTCGAATTCCATGCATCTGTTATGGTAATAATAGGTATATGAAGTTTGTGCCTGGTTCAATGCGCATGCAGTAGAAAATGAACCAGCAGATGGAGATTTACCGATTCGGATATTGATTCTTTGCAGGAGGGGCACAATCATAAAACAAAAACTAGAAGAAAAATATAGTTGTTGGGGGTGCAACATCAATGACGACAACTTGTGCAATAAAATGTGACTCCCTTGACGTGGTCCCTATGCTTAGTCTCTTTCCATTGTTACTAGTATCTCAAAAAGAGTGATCCCCAGAGAAGCTGGATATCCGACATTAGAAAGAAGTGGTTGATGTTAACTGACAGATCTTCTGAGTTGACTCTACTCGGGTATAGAATGCGACAAATTGTGTTCACTTGGTGACGGTTGTACTGATAAGATGTTAGAATGATTGACTCAATCCTATCTTCTGCTAAAAGCAAGAGAAGGGAAAGGTTGTATAACTCACAGGGAATCCTTTACCAAAGAAAGACTTGAGTTTTCAAATGATTGAACAAGCCCATGATACCTAGTTGACATTCATCAAAAGTATCGAAAGCTGCACTTTCTCCTGATGCTCACTAATGATCCCCCTCTCTCTCTGATAGCTAGAAGTGTTCTCCGGAACTCAGAGCCGGCCTTGACATTTTGGGAGCCTAAGGCAAATTCTAAAGACCGGGGGGGGGAGGGGGGGGGGGGGGGGGGGGGGGGGGGCTATTTTTTTTCTTTTGGCTTATATTTTGGGTACTAAAAATTTTGAGCTTCTATATCGGGTACTAAAAATAGTTGGGGGTCCTATTTTTCTACACTTCTTCGGGGGCCTAAAGAGACCGTCTCTTTTACTTTAGCCAGGGCTGGCTCTAATCAACGGCGACTAAAACAGGTAAATAATGAACGTCCCATAAAAGCCATTGTCTTGAGCGGCGAAATTGTCTTGAGCGGCGAAAGTCGTGCATAAGACAATCAGAAGTTATGAAGAAAAACACAGGGTAATAGTAGATGTAACAGTGTCTTTTCATAGAGAAGCAAACCACAGTATCTAACACACCACACCTCCATACACACATAACACTGAAAATATCACGCCTTCGCCAGTGCCAAACTTACTAGCTAGTCTATGAACATAAAACCAGTTTGTTGTTTCGACTCGATTAACCGCCTTTTATTCCTATTTATATTAGAGGACGGTCTATATCTTCCCTTAGTATCACAGCTCAATAGGCTTCTCCAAATCCTCGAGGGGTCGGAAGAAGGCCTTCTGCTCCAACACCGAGTCCTCGCCACCATTCGCAGCAGCAGACAAGTGGAAGCTGCGTTCCCCGCCCTCGACTTGGCTGTGCTCAGCTGGTGGGCCAAATACCCCGGTTTGCGGGTGCGGAGACCAGTACTTGTCGGATCCAGGCTGAATCACATCGTCCGGTACTACTGAAGGCCGGACCTGATCGTCAAAGTTCTTGTCGTACACCGAAACGTGGACAGCCCTTCTGTACACATAAGTAATCATAGTTAAGTAGAAATAATGATGTTCATCACCATCTGATTATCTGTAGTAGGTAACACTTTTGATTGCATCGAATGATTTTGTTCCAATCATCTTGTATAAAAAAACAGCTGAAAATTCATATGGGGACCATGGGGATGGCAACTTCTGTAAATCCAAGAAAACAAGGCTATATACGAAAAATCACCGTAAATATTATATTCCCCTTATACCCTCGCTCATTTTATTTTATTAGAAGATATAAAATGGTCCTCCATATGTTTTTGTCACTTTTTCTTCCATGTGTAATTCAATAATGAAGAAACCGCATTGGTTATTTAATCGTGAATCCGCAAGTGGGTCGTGAGATTAGTCCTCGAGATTAATCGGGGTGCGTGTAAGCAGGTCTGAACACATAAGTTTCAAGAATAATGGAAAAAATGCACCCAAAGAAATTTGGTCGGGTATGAGCAAAAACAATTAAGTATTTGCCCTCTGTGAGAAAGCTAATAGTAAATGTTTCCTCGTCCACGGGAGCCAACATTCCAAACCTTAGGGTTGCTAGAGGATTTGTCCGGCTGTCCCCAAATTAATTGATGTGCGCACAAATTGGCCCAGACTTTAATTATAACAAAAAGAAAAGTTACCACAAAAGAATGGAGAATCCGCCAATTAGAGTGGTGATGGGTGCCGAACATGAGGCGATTGGCTACTTGTCACACTCCAAAGTTATATATATTCAGGCACATAATTCGATCAGATAAGGACGATTAGATAAAGACTTCCCACCGAATGGACCGAGTTATTTGCCGAGTAATTAAGAAACAATGACTGATTTCCCACCTTCGGTACAACCACTTTTGGGGCCAAGAGCAAAATATGTAGCAAAAGCAGCCATACAAACATGATCGAGGAAAAAGAAATCACTACTAATATAGAATTAAGTAACAGTCACTGCAATAAGCCAATAACCAATCCATTCAAATTTGGGTGCTTGAAATAAGAATCTTTTGTCAAAAGTATGAAAAGTCGCAATGGAAACAAGGGATAACAACTAAGCAGGATGGTAGGCACCAGGTATTTCATTAAACTCTACAAGCGAAAAGATTTCACGTCACTATATAACGTGCATCCCAAGTACAATCAGTCGGGCTAATTTATAGACAATTTGTCCCCATTTATCTCACGCTATTACCTTTTAGGTGTAAGGTGGGCCACAATAGCACCTAACTCATCCAGTGTTTGAAAGTCCAACAAGTTAAGGGGCAAAACAAATGAGAAATGAAGAAAATTCAAGATGTAATTTAATATTATTTGTAATTTGTACCTATGTATATTGAATCATTGATCAACACTATATTTGTAACAATTATTTTGTTTACTTTTTTTACAATTTATATAACGACAAATTCACATGAATAAGAGCATATGTATACAAAAATATAGTCGTAAAAGATGAGTGTGAAAATAAAAAACCAAACTAGAAAAATAAATAATTACTATTAAGTTTCACACTCTGTTTTTTGAAATATGTACCCACTTTTGTTTTTTAATAAAAAATTAAACATATAATTTATGGATTAATATTAATTGAATATATCTTCCTTCTAATATTTGCCAAATCTTTTTTAGTGATTCGGATTTTTTAGGGTTCAAACTTGTTTTATTATTGGGAGTGGAAATCAATCCCCTTAACTTCAGTAACTACTAAAATAATCCTTCAAGGCAATGAACTTGTCCTCGATACACACTTAACTACTAAAATATTCCCCAACTAAAAATAATCCTTCAAGGCAATAAATAAACCTTGTCCTTAGTACATACTCCAAATTCCTACCCACCGAGTGGAGAAGGCAGGAACTCTTTCGGACGGAAATACCAATAAACAAGCACATATTTGACTATTTGAGCCGGCACATAGGAAAATTTGACTGCGAGAGGGGATAAATTAGAATCAACTATAAGTTGGACAAACAAATCTTTCCATTTTAAGTCCGTTCCGGTAAGAGAAATAAGTACCCATTTGTTAAAATTAAAGATGATGTATTGTGAAAGAATGACCTGTTTTGTAAAGCAAAAAATAAGTACTTTAAAAATAAGAACCTTAAAGACACGAAGTCTACTTAGCAAAAAAGAAAACCTCAAAGATCGTAATATCAAGTTTTACCAGAACAATATTCCCGGAAAATTTTCCACACAGAAAACATATCCGGACCATCAGATTAGTTTGACCTAAAATTAATTTGTATTAGTTAAAAACAGTCGGTTTTACGGAGCTTTCGTTTATTTATTTTTAAATTTTTTTTAGGATCAACGATTCGTCCGACTGGAGAAATAAAATAGTACAAAAAAAATGGTCCAAAATTGATAAGAGCTCAGATAAGACGATACGAAAGATAATTAGAAAAATGCTAATCATAATTAATTGACACTGATTAATGTGTAAAAATTAAATCGATTCGATTTCTATGAGAGGTGTATAGTATGCGAGGTGTATTGATATTTGTGATTTTTTTGACATTTTGTGAGTACTATTAACTGCCTGAGGGGTTAACCAAACACAATATAATAATACAACTATTTCAAGCTTTCAAATTTATTGATTTTCTCCGTAATTTTTTACCGAAATGATGATTAATTAAAAAAAAATTGCAGTGAATCTAACAAAATAAAAAAAGGAACGAATACACCGTAACAATAATTCAGGCCAAAGTAAATATGCGACAAAAGCGGTATTCAAAACTTCAGAAACGAAGCTTCGGCGATGCTTCACTTCACATAGATCCTACACAAAGTCAATGATGTGATAAATTCATTCTTAAGCCACAAGAAGCACGAAAATAATACGCGCCGTGCGTGAAAAGCTCAAAACAACACTCGAATCCCGATCACATTAATCCACACGCATCATCAACACAAATCAACAGCAATCCTCAACGAAATCCTCGCAACTCAACTCTCTCCAGCGTAATCGGCGACATCGATCACAAGTTTTCAGAAAGAAAAAAAAAAAAAACTTACAGATACCATACGTATACATATTCCGTACACATACAAGTACACATGTAGATATATATACGGAATATACGGAAAGATGTGAGAATATATATACCTGAGAGCAAGGAAGGGAGAGTGAATTGGATCCGGAGAGGTCCCGGCTCGGATCTGGTTGACGAATCGCTTACCGATGCCGACGAGTCCCCTGCACTGCGAATTGGCGGCCATACAATACAGATTCGATATAGTGAGAGAAAGTAGAGTGAGAAACGAAATGCACCAAAGGTGGAGAGAAGAGAAGGTAGAGAGAGGAAGGTGGGATTCCTGCAAGAAAAGAGACAGTATATATAGGGGGAAGGCAATGAAGAGTGCGTGTTGCCTGCCTAACCGTTTCCCCCCCTTGGACCATACCTACCCCGGAACCCCGTACTAGGGAGTACCGATTCCGTCCAGTGAGTACCGTCACATTTGACGGTCAACTTTAATCTTCTAACGGAAGGCTCTTGTCCCGATGAGATTAGGACGTTATTTTGTGGAGTAGTTATAAATACCGATGATTATCCTGATACAAAACTTTGATATTTGTAATAAAAAAAACTGGGGAGTGATTTTATCATTCTTTTTTTTTTTTTGTTAATATCACTTTCCTTTGTATTTATATAAGATGATTTGTTATGTGAAAGAATGTGTGGCATTAATAAAAAGGTGAGTGGCAAAATCAATTCCCTAAAAACTTCAGTATATATTTTCAAAATCTGTAAATCAAATTAAAAGAGTTTGTGAGTTCTTTAATTTAGCACAGATACATGTAAAAATTGTACATGAGAAATTTTACTTTTTAAGTTAGAAATTACACGAATTTTCATGAAGGATTAGCAATTGTTGGGGCTGATATACGAACTAAGAGCATCTACAGTCTTAACTCATTTTAAGACTCAAATTTAAAAATGGGACAAAAATCACAAAAATTTCTCTCCAATCTTTGACTCAAACCCTTTTCCATTTTGGGTTTTACCCATTTTTTTGCCCAAATCTGAGACAACTTTTGCCTTGACTCATTTCTCCAACGGCTAGTTAGAGAGAGAGAAAGATGGAGATGTGTAAAATTGGGGTATGATGGTTGGAGATGTGTCTACCCAAAATGGGTTTTTACCCAAAATTTGACTCAAATTTGAGGAAAAAATATGGGTGAAGGCTGAAGATGCTCTAAGCTACTCAAATTCAAACTCGGATTGTGACTGATTAAAACTCATTTAATATCGACTTTCTATATAACACAATTGAGCCAGAAATATGCATGTGCTCGTTCAAAACTTTTAATTTAAAATAACGTAAGATACTAGTTATCTCGTGAGATAGAAAATGTTAGCTTGTAATTTCTTGATAAAAGCTCATTTAAAATGAACTCAATCCATAAATTAACGACGGTCTTACTAATATTCGTTCTAGGTGGAGAATAATAAGCATAAACGACAAACAAGTTTGGATATCAATACACATTTTACGTCTATCAATACAATTTTTTGGAATATCGATACACTATTTATATATTATCCTCCTCCTAATGAGCGGAAGTTAGCATTTTTTATTAACAAATCAAATATGAATATCTTTTCAAAATTGATTAAATTTTCCAATCAGATTTTGACAGATCAACCTAAGAGCATCACCAATGCACTCCTTGAAAATGGATCCTAAATTGAATTCTAAAATGTACACATACGGTTAAGTGGTATTCAATTTTCACTCCTAAAAAGCTTGTTAATTTAGAGGGTGTGTGCGCACTAAAAATGAGTAAAAAAGAAAATGAGTTAAGGATAATACTCCCTCTATTCCGATTAGTTTGTCCACTTTTTGACTTTTTGGGAGCGTTTGACCTCTCAAAGAATTAGCTATAATTTTCAATTCGTAAGATTTTTAATATACAATATGGATCTTATTTGATAGATATCAATTAGTTTTATTATACAAAATCTTTAAAATCATAAAAAATATTATAAAATGTACGTATTTTGATAATTGAATAAACAAATTAGGACGGATGGAGTAGTACAAATCAGCTAAACATTGCCACGTTGGCGAGGCCTTTTGACTGGGTTGGGCGGATAAAGGAGGGAATATTCTCTCTGGAGGGGTCATGGGAAGTCGTGCAAACGAAATGGATTAAGAAAGAAAACTTACTGTAAAAGTGTATTAACGGCGTTAGTCGTTGCGATCAGCGAAAGAGCGTGAGTAATGGGGAAATGACTACTTTGTCCTCAATTGTACGGAAAGTTGTGGTAGACGACACCGTAGATTCGTACTGTAGCTTTCAAGGGCGGATATATAGAGATGGAGATGGAGATGGAGATGGAGATGGGATCAGTGGGGACCCATCGTGCAAAGCCTTGAGCCACGGACCAATCCAACAGGTCATTATTTTATAGTAAAAGAATGGCCAACTACTCCACCCAAGGATAAATAATCGGATGACTTTATTGTCCGCAGGAATGGGGATGCTGCCCCATTCGAAGTGGTGCAGAACGGTCGATTTGACTATTCATCTCGACAATCGAAGATTTGGATTTTAATCGAACGATAGATGGTTTTGATAATATGCTATTAAATTCGATTTGAGCCGAGATGAACGGTCGGATCGGCAGCTCTGCGCCCATTCGGCAGCATCACCTAGTCCTTGTCCGTATCGAGCATTAGCTCGTGTCTTAATGAATCAATTCTTTTCCGTAATCTAAGTCATGTAAAGCGCATCCTTGAATACGAGTGAAAGAGAAGAAATCAAGCTTGTCAAATTGATTGTCTAATTTCTCTTTCTAGTGATGACCCGAGTTGAAGTATCACAAGAAGCAGGTTTAGGGTTCAGAGCTATGGATAGTCTCTGAACTCCCGCTAACCTAATGTATACCATATGACAATAAATAAAAAAATTCTCCGAGAAAATTGGCTCAATGGAAGCTTAATTGTGTTTAGGTGTCTTAAGGTACGGTTGTGGTTTAATTCACGAAGAGAGAAAGTTGACACCCCTGTTAAAGGGTTGGGATGAAATTTTGGTTAGTATAAATGTTTCTAACATATGACAAAAAGAATGTGAGTGAAAAGAGAAGCGAGAGTGTAAAAGCATATTTCGCAAATGTTTTTAGACTACTAGTAAAATTTACAAGAGGGGAGGATTGAGAACGAGAGTGGTAAAGACAATGATAAAAAACAAAACCATAGAGTTTTTATTGAGGGATTAATATGTGACCTAGCCCCTGACTTACATCTCCAAACCTCTCTTGTGGACCTCACTCTTAAATCAATAATGAGGATCCGGTCGGCCCTGTTCAGCTTATTTTTTTGTCTTTATTTAATTTTTTTTTCGTATTTGTTAGTTTTTTGTCAATTTTTTGGAGATTATTGCATCGTCGTGACAAGAAAAATCAAAAAAGTAAAAAATTATGATCGAAATTCAATTTTTTTGAATAAAGAAAAAAAAATTGGCTTATTGGCTATTTAAAAAAATTAGGTTTCGATCGTAATTTTTTACTTTTTAGATTTCTCTTGTCGTGACAATGCAATAATCTCCAAAAAAAATTGATAAAAAACTAACAAATAAGAAAAAAAAATTGAATAAGGACAAAAAAAAATGAGTTAATTGACTTGTTTAGCTGAATGGAACACCATGTAGACACCGTAGTGAAAATTTATCTGTGCAAAAAGTCATCTTCATCTGACCTCTTAAAACACACAAACAAATCACATTGATGAAGGACACGTAATCCATTTTCATGAAACAAGGTTTGATTTGTTTATGTGTTTTTAGATATTGGATGAAGCTTATTTATTAATTCCTTATGTGGATGAACCTCCCCCACAAGTTCCACGAGATAAACGATTTAAATAATTTCTTATGCGAATGAACCTCCCCCACAAGTTCCACGAGATAAACGATTTAAATAGAGAGATGAAGAGATGAAGTCGAGAGAAGAGCTGTTCCCGTGCCCAAAGACATCATCAATTGATTCGTTAGATCAAGACAATCTCAATCTCTTCAATTAAAGTATCTTCAGGGTGATTCACATAATTCTTAATCGTAATCGAAGATGCTTTAACGAAGAATCTTAATCACAAAATGATATATCATGAAAATCAGGAGAGATTAATAGCTTTATATTGTTGCTATTATTCTAACCTTTGGTGCAGATTTCCCTTTATAAAAAGAAAATCTCGGTGCGGATTAAAATAATTAATAAATGGTTTTAAGTAATGTACTAAAAGGCAAAGTCTTTTGGCTAACCTATTTGGTTTCAGTTTTGAGTGTCATTACCGCTTCCTTCTTGTACGGTGGAGTATTTTCATTTGTACTTATGAAAGTTGGGAATTTGATTAAGACCCTCCCATAACTTAAATAACAAGACAACCGTATGATTTGAATTTTTTATTTTTTATTTTTGATATTTCACCCTTTCTCAATTCTTAGATATCATCTCTCTCTCTCTCTCTCTCTCTCTCTCTATGATCCAATGGGGTGTTATTGAGATTAAAATATTAGATGTCCCTATTAGGTGTATCCATTAACACACTTCTAGGAAGTTTCCTACCTCTTTCCTTTACCATATTTTAGTAATTTGTTTCCTAATCCAAAGATGGATGTCTGAATTTCACAGAAAAGCAAGACAAAAGTAAATTCCGAGGGCTTGGCTGAGTGGACATGAGAAAATAATGATTGCCTGTTAGGTTTGAATTTCACGGAGATCGAACATTCAAAATCTTAGGGCTAATAATACTGGAGGGTTTGTTCGGTTATTAACTTCAGAATTTCGATTTTAGCCGAAGCGTGCGCAAGTATGTTTGGACATCTGGTTACCGACAAAGAAAAAGAAAGATAGAAGTATGAATTAAACTTGCTTCAGACATTAGAATAGATAATTCCCCATCAATGGCCTTTGAGGGAAACAACAGAGTCAAAATATCCCTGGCCTAGGTCATCTTCTAAAACAAAACAACACTTATCGACTGAAATGTGTGAAAGGAATCAACTCTTGTTGAAAATAATTACTAACTAATTACTCCTATTGGTTATCTGCATGTGACGTCTTCCCTGGTCAGTTATTTTGTATATTAATTTCTCACCATCAGGTTGATTTGTTCGGTTGTGCTTATCGAGCTTGATTTGATTATTGTATACTCTCACATATTGATGGAGTGTTCCGTTCGTTTAATATGATCATACATGAATGTAGTTTTCTATATTGCGGCTCGGGGGTCCCAAAAATTTATATTTTTGTTGCCTATAATTAAGTTAATTATTTTTATATTGTCTAAGTATATTGAGTCATTGGTGCAAATGCATAGTAATGAATAAAGTCCCGATAAGTTTTCAATCTAAATAAGTATATTTACTTTATATTATTTTGTATGTAAAACAATCAGATACATTTTTGTCACTAAAGTCCTGTAGGCTGCAGCTGCCTCTTTGGATATCTTATAGGTTTTAAACAAAACTAGAATATCCATTTGACTAGTGTAGTTAAGAGCTGAGAGGTCAAGGAATAAATGTTGTCGAATACAAAAATTTTATTATTTTTCTCCTTTATAGCATATTAGATTCGTTATTTTTTTTCCCCACATGATAGTAGATAATAACATAGTTCGACAGAATTTGCGCTACTCATTTCTCGGGTCCGGACACTTGAGTTATAAAATAAAATAAAAAAACGCACTTCGGGCTATACAAAATTTTTCACATTAATTTTGTTTGGTGCAAAAAGTTGTGGGCATGACCATCATTTAATGGGTTTTTAGGGTTGGATCTACATTCACAGCAAGGGGTCACGTGCTCCTCTAAATTTCCAATTCTTGCACTTTTACCCCTAACAATTTGCAATATCCTTCATTTAATTTTCTCAAAAATTGTATTAGTTCCCCAAAGTTTTAGCAATTGTACAATTTAAGTACTCCTTCTTAGTGTTAAATGTACGAAAGTAACGTGTTAGCGTTGAGTTCAACCTGCTCATGTTCTTGAAATCCTGATTACTTCCAATTAATGTGTTAATTGCACGTGGAAATTAGTATTACTTTTTAATTTCTCTATGACATGAAACCCGTTCTAAAACCTATGAAACTTGGACCGAAAAATAATACGGTGCTTCATTGTGAAAAAGTATTTTCCAATCTTATGATTAAAAGGTCCGCTCCTACGTTGATTTTCTGGATCTTCCATGTTTCGTGCCAATTTTTTCAGAGTTGAACGGTCAAATTGTTAAAAACAAAGTAAAATCTCCATTTGTCTTTTCTTGTGGGTAAGTTTAAATCTCCATTTGTTGAATGAAGAAATGGAAAATTTGGACCTTTAATTTCACAGTCCAAGGGGGGCTGCCAAACTTAATAAAATGACAACAAAACTGATGCTACGAGGTCCCATAGTCATAACAGTTGAAACGATCTCCTTAAGCCAGCCATCAAACAGGAACTTAATAAGTAGGGGCGGTTCAGGATTGTTGTTCAGCGGTGACAAAAATACATTAAAATATTTTGTAGATGAAACACTGTAAGCATAAAGATATTTATTTGGGTTGAAAACTTGTCGGGACTTGATTTATTTTGTTTCTTCGAGCAACAATATCTACTTACTTACAAATCTAAGTAATTTTCATTTGATTTGGCTTCGTATCAATGATACACTAATGATCCAATGCAAACAATATTACGAAAAAAATCAAAATATATGAAAAAATATAAAACTTTACTGTATTTCTTAAACTCAGGGAGTTCGCTTGACGACCCCCCTTAAATACTTGTGTAAATGTGTAAGCGCCCATGACCTTAAGGTAATATAACATTAATTCCAGCAATGCTTTAGACATAAACGGAGAGCTGTACATACTCAAACACATATCGAAATCGTCCGATGTGTATGAATCCCACATATACCACGTACATCGAACAATTTCGAGCCATCTATATTCAAATCTATGTACCTGATCCGATTGGGTCGGTAACATTGCCCATAATCCTAATCAACCTCAACAAGGTGCCAATCACGCCTCGGATACCCTTTTCCAAAGTTAAACCGGAGTATTATATTTGACATTATTGGAGGTGCATCCTTTTATAATAATGTAAGAAGTAACAATTGCTTAAGCCAGTTGCTTGGAGGAATTGAAAGTCTCATTCTCAACAACCTCCTCCAGTTTGGAGAGTCAAAATTGCTTTCTGACATTGTATAGTGTAGTCAATAGTTCTACCTCATGATCAAAAGGTACTTCTAGGCCAAACATTCTAAATCTTAGGGTTGTTAGAGGTTATGTCCGATTGTTACTTTTAAGGCCTCGAAATTAATCGAGATGCCTGCAAAGTTAGTCCAGACAACCGGTTATCAAGAAAAGGTTACTTGTAACTTTTTTTGGGGGTAATACGGAGAGTTCCGGATCAGCTTGCACTTATCTTTGATTAATCATTACAAACTTGTCCACAACAGATTCAGGAGCTTATGCGTGAGCGTGAGATGACCCCAACAATTACTGGCCAGATGAATCAAATTTGAGATCCTAAGAGAGAACAAGCTACCAAGTCCCAAGCCAACCATCTTGGAGTTTACTTTATTCTTTAATAGCTCATCAGTTTTGGCGGTGGGAAATTAGGCTAACATCTGCCAAACAAGAAAAGAAAAGAAAGCAAACTGAATTTATTACACCTCAAGCAACTCACGGTGTCTCCTTTGTGTAGAGCAATCCGAACAAAAATAGCCCTTTTTATGAATTTATTCTGTCCCACAATTTTGCATCCTTAGGTTTTCTATCCAACCATTCCACAATCCTAACTTTGTCTCTCGCCCACCAGAGATAGCCAGGGGTGCCTCTAAGATTTTAATTCGTACATAAAAGTTTTTGCAATGCAAAACTCTATAAATTTATTGGACCTAATTTATTTTGTTTCAATTGCTATACTATCTTATTATTCACATATTTAAGCAAATTTTCTTTTACTTTGTTTACGAATGACCCGGTACAACCAACAAAGAAAGACTAATTTATTCATAAGAAATACAAAAATTTATTTCAATTTCTTTACTAAGATGATATGATTGAACTCCCTCAATTACCAGTAAAACCGCCCCGAGAGATTCTGTCATCAATAGTTTTAAAAAAAAAAAATCCTCTCTTATATGGGCGGTTTGACTTTCTCCCCTCGCGCATGCACATTTGTTATTCCTCCATTCCATATTGTGTGGTGCTTACTAATCCTTGTGTAATTATATTACTTATACTTCGTGTTAGGCCTAAAAATGGGCATGGAGCAATATTTTCTGGCCAGCCTTTTTCTCTTCTTTTAGCAAGAAAAACTAGGAATCCTATTTTTATACGTTGAATCCTATTTTGATAATGCAACTACCCATATACATATATATGATGCCTAAGTAAATTCCCATACAGTCCTGGGGGAATGCAGATCCTATTCTTATATTTGTTGGTCTTGCAGAGAAAGTCCCTTCGAACCTGTTCATTGCATCCGCTCGACCCGATTGAAACACAAACAACGACTTTTGCACGCTATTATAGAATAATTTTTCGGTCCTGTTGGAACAATGATTTTTTGTATTCTTCTCTTTGTATGTATTTTTTTTACTTCCGTTCTTTGCTTGGGAGCGTAGACTTTCAAATTAAATCACGTAGAATCTATGTTATTTGTGATTGCTACACTTCTATTTTCATGAAAAACGACATTGAAAAAAATACAATGAAAAATACCTAAGCATCTAATCTAAACCACAAGATAAACATAGGAAACAAAAATGAAAAATCAATAATACCTTACTAGTTCGGATATAATGTCAGTCAAAGAGAGAAGAAAAGATTAAAAGATTGGACAGTCACAAAGAGTGATGGGCTTCAAAAACACATTGAAGTCTACAATTCACTGGGCCTCACTTTGAGAATTTTTTGGGTGCCGAGCGGTATCACGAGATGATACCCGTCGGCGATCCCAATCGTGCAAACGTGTTTTTGACGGTCCAAATTTAAAACTTGTTTGGCCGGTTACTTTTTTCATTTTCTGTTTCCCCTTTTCCTCTTTTCACTGTTTGGCTGAGATTGAAAAAACTCATTCCATGCCATGAGAATGAATTTTCAGATTTTAACAATGGAGAAAAGAAGTGGAAAAGATGTTGAGAGGAGCTTTTCCCATTTTCAGTTTCTAGTTCAAAAGACACACAGAAAGACCACCATACCCGCTCTGTTTCACCATAATCCCCCAAAACCTCAATTTATTTTAATTTTGTTAGATTATTTATATATTAAAAAATATGGTTCAAAAATTAAGTGCTTCGATTTTCAATCCGTTTGAATCGGTACAAAGATCTTATTATTCTAAAGGGTCGTAATTAATTTTTGTCTCTAGGGCTCTTATTGGGAACCCTGTGGAGCAGATGCTTGATTATTACAGTCCTAAAGACAAAATTAAATTATGACCTTTAGAATAATATGATCAAAATAATAAGACCTTCGCATAGGTTCAAATGAATGGAAAATTGGAGCAATTATTTTTTTAGACTGTTTATATATTAAAAAATACTGTTAAAAAAATTAAGTGCACCAATTTTCAATCTGTTTGAACCGGTGTAAAGATTTTATTATTATGATGATTATATTATTGTGAAGGGTCATAATTATTTTTTGTCTCTAGGACACTTATTGGGGATTCTATGGAGCAGATACTTGATTATTACTGTCTCAAAGACAAAATTAAATTATGACCCTTAGAATAATATGATCAAAATAATAATATTCTCGCACTGATTCAAACGGATTACAAATTAAAACACTTAGTTTTTGAATCATATATTTTAAAATATAATAAAGAGTCATAAATTATCATCAAAAAATTGTAGACTTTCAAAAAAACAAATAACCATATTTTACAAAATTGGCAACTTTCATAAACAGTCTCAAAAAATTAACCATATTATCAAAAGAACTAAAATTTAGTCGGAGATTTTTAATTAACCAAGAATAATAAATTTTCACAATATAACTTTTACAAAATTAGTTAAACCATTATTTATACACATGATAGCAAATAATAAACAATTAAAGGCAACATGGTAAAAACCAACTCATAATTCATTTTCATCATATATCTCCCAAACACTATCCATGTTGCAAAATGTATTCTACACATATCATTCAAACACTCTACCAGATTCAAAATACATTCTGACAATAATCCAAAAAGCTAAAAAATCAAAAAGTTAAAAATGAAAAGTCAAAAAGTAAACTCCCAAACACCTTGTTTCCTCTATTCCCTCACCGTCCAAAACATGTTTGGACAGCTAGGCTTGTTGGATACCACGTTTGTGAAACCCACCCGGCAAAAAAAACAAACCGTAAAAGAATCTATGATTTTTAAAAAAAGGGTAATTAATGGAGTAGTAGAATCTGGTCTTCTGGTTCTCTCTCTCTATCTCTAACTAGCAGCATCCTTGGAGGTGATAAGCTTTGGGCCACCGTGTGCTTTCATTTATCATCAAGTGCTCTTGGTAACTAGAAATCATCTTTATCTTTATTGCTAAAAAATTACTACCAATATTTACACGTTCCAGATCCAGACAGGAATTTGGATTTTGACTTTGGTAAGGACCATAATTTCATCTCAACCGTTGGATGCCATTGAATTGTGTCTTTAATAGTTCGGATCCACGGACGATTTTTGGCCATTTACATTAGGCTTTTGTCAAAGTGAGGGGGTCAAGAAAAATCTATCTAGAGTTTAGATTTGGTCGTAAAAATGGTTGAGTGGACCAAAATGCCCGCATTTCATTCCACTTTAGGAGGCTGATAATTAATGTCACGATAGATTTTGTCCATACCGACTAGATTTGGTAAACAAAGGAGGGCAGGAGACGATAGACCAGCCATCTTCTTCCACCTGGTCGCTAATGTGAATGGGGGATTCTATCCATTGACGACACACGTTATTCTTTGCCTGCCTTTGATAAGCCATCTTCTACGGTTCCACCTCGTCGGCTCGTCGCTACTCTGTGCGTGTGTGCGTGTGACTGTGTGTGTGTGAGAGAGAGAGAGAGAGAGAGAGAGAAGAATGGGGAAGAAGGCAAAATTTTTTTTTTTTTTTGAAGATGTCAAGAAGAAGGCAAAATTCATTTGCTCAGTAGTGGGGTTTCTGGGGCTTTTATCTGCTGCTTTGGGCTTTGCTGCGGAGGCCAAGAGGGTGAAGGTAATTTATTAACCGTTTACTTGTATCAACAGATTGTAATATTCTCCGTCCCAATTAAGGGTACTCTACGGCAAATAAAGCTAATTCAAAATTTTTGCTTTATATTTCCAAAATTAACCTTAAAATTTGTGAATCTAGTACTTATGTAATTAAATTATTTATATATTTCAATAAAGTTCTAAAACAATATGCCATATGAATTTTGTTTGATAAATGTCAATTAGTTTTATAATATAAAATTTTCAAAATCATGAAAATATTTTAAATTAAAAGATATTTTCAATCCAAAAATAACATGAATATCAAAAACTGTTAAATCAATTAGAAAAAAATGATACTTTTTAAGGGTAATATTGAAAGTTTGACATGTTTGGATGTTTATTTTAAAAAAGTGGACACTTATTTTGGGAAATTCCAAGATGAAAATATGAACACTTAAAATAGGACTGAGAGAGTACATGCTTGTGTGTAATATTAGTCTACGTTGAGGTGTTGATAAGCTGAACACCTTTATTAGTATAAAAATAGAAACTCTACCCCCACCGTCGGCTCCTCCATCGCTCTTAATCTTACCGTCAAATATTTTGACGGTCCGGATTTTAAAATACTCTTATAGGAAGAGTTTAACTCGCATGTGATTTAATTCGCTTTACTTTAATGTTTATTTTTCCCTGGGAATTTGGTTTGGGAAACAATTTCCTGAGGAAATATTTAAAATACCGGATGCTAAATAGATGTTCAAAATATTGAACAGAAGTCTTTAGAAAATTATTGCCGCGAATTTCTGAGTATGGGCAACGGTAACGGTAATTGGTGAGCATACTGGTCTGGATTTAGAAAATTGTGAAAAATGATTTCCATGACATGTTCAAATTTCTTCAGGCAAATAATAAGCAAATCATAAGAATTGATGTAGAGAGGACCTCCGGTTCCTTCGGAATTGGTAAGATGTTTGGCCCCAAATGAGGAAAACCTAGGAGAGCCACCGGCTCCAACTACGGTCCATGTACGATACATATGTATCGGTAATGATATACCAATTCGATCCGAGCTCTTGGAATAGGAACAAGTTCGGCAGTGGATCACGAAAGGTGGGATACTCAACGCGTTAGCTGCAATACCGTATGTGAAAGGACTGTTATAGATGAGTTGGGTTGTGACCTAAGATTGCGGGGTTTTTTTTTTGATAACTCGAGTGCCCGGGCTTGTTTTTATGCACCTTGACTAAAGATTGTGGTTGGTAGTATAGGTTTCAGGTTATCCAAATGGGGGTTACCAACCTAGGACAAGAGAGAGGACTGAAATCCAACCAAACAAAGAATACAAAAGGACAAACAGGAGACACATCAACATGAACCCGAAACATGGGGCAAAATAATACAAAACACTCAAGCAGGTAAAATTGCTCAAACCGTGTCCTTGCTGCTGCCTTCGTGGTGGTGATTGATCAATCACCTTTCACTGTGTTCGTAATGCAGATGAATTTTCTTTGTAATGGCCACCTTCCATTGGGGCGTATCAAAGGCAGTTGAATTAGTTAATGTTGTACTTCTCGTGACTTGTAAGAGAATTAGTCAAGAGAAGCACAAAGTGCCCTTCAGGCTGTGTCCATTTGTAAAGATTGTAGCAGTGGTTATTTGACTGGTTAATCGCTAGTTGAATGAGACGATGTTTGACATGAGTTCCTACTATCTGGATTCTGTAGTGTTTTAAGTATTGATAGGGACTGACGGTTCGATGAAGTACTGCATCAGTTTTGAAAATTATACATATTCCATTCACCTTTAATCGATAAGGACAGGGACTTCGACAGTTCTTGACATGCTTATTGATCATGTTGCTACAATGTTAATTGCTCCTTTATAGTATCTGCAGTAACTTGATTTGTATTCTCACCAGGCTGCAGAGGCCTTTGGTCTCTCTGTATCATCAATCCAGTGATTAGTTGTTTCATCAGCTATTCGTCCTCTTTTTTTCCCCACTTCTTTTGCAGGCGTCTCAGATTCCGGCTTTGTATCTTACTCCATGTATACACACCAACGGTCCAGCTCCAGTTCTTGGATTAACTGCAGCACTGGCTCTTATGGTTGCTCAAATTATCATCAGTATCACGACTGGCTGTTTTTGTTGCAGACGAGGTTCTTATCAATCAGAATCTAATAGGAGACTGGCAATTATCTGCTTTGCCATCTCATGGTAATTCGGCTTGGACTTGAAAGTTGGAAACAAATTTCTACTTAGTAGGAAATAGGAATATTTTCTACGTGCTAACTACTTTTTAGGCAAGTTTACAGTCACTGGATATTTTGCTGGTGTTCAACTTTTTTCGTTGCTCATTATCGAACTCTCTGTTTCTAGGGTTCCCTGTTTTTTGTTTTTGAGAATCTTGATGGGTAAGTTGGGCAAAAAGGGTTGGTTTGGAAACACTTTGGACAATCTGTATTGCCTTCTTTTCTCTACACATCCATTGTGTAATTAGTTAAAAGTAGCTAGTAGGATTCATTCTCCTTTTCTTGGTTAAGTCTTCTTGGACCGCTGATCATTCTGGTACAAGAAACACGTACAGGAACGTGTTTTAAGAGATAAAGATCCAATACTTATAGGATGCTATTTCTGGAATTCTTGATTTACTACTTGCATTAATGCTCTATTTTTTGGTTGGGCACATTCTATATTTGCTCCCAAGTAAAACGGTAAGGAAAAACATCAGGTTCGCTTTAGATTGCTAAATTCCCCGTTTTGGAACATTGGCGTAATATACTTTGGGGAATGCGTTCCAATATGTAATTCGCTTTGATGTTGGAGAATTTTGGTAACAGAGGTTTGACCATCGCAAAGCATTAGTCGTGCATGTAGCTATGATTTAAACTTCTTTTTTGAATTATTTGTTTCTTTTCATTTTTTTAGATCTTCCTATTTCACCCCCACTAAAAATTTTTGGAATCGACAAGTGTTAATTCTATTACTTTATGTTGAGTGCAGGATAACATTTGTCTTTGCATTCCTTATGTTACTATCTGGTGCTTCACTAGACAAGTACCACGGGTACGAGAGCTTTCCCTTTGTATCCAAATCTTGCTACTTTGTGAAGCAGGGATTCTTCGCTGGAGCTGCTATCTTGTCCCTTGCAACTGTGGTACTTGGAATCGTCTATTATCTCGCGCTGGATTCAGCAGAAATCAGCAATAATTCATGGGGTGGGACTGCTGCTGCTCCTAATCAAGGCGGTATTGCAATGGGACACCCACAATTCCCTCCTCCTAACGCAGGAGCTCCAGTGTTAGTGGATGAAGAAGATACATACAAGAGGCAGCAATTTACTTGATTACCGTTTGTCTTTGGTGAATGGTGCTACTAACTTGTTAATGTGAAGGGTGTTTGTTCAGGGTTGGGGGACGTCCTCATACGTCCTTTTGCTTTGTTTGTCAGCACTAACAAACTACATCTCCCGGCCCGAATTGGTTTGGAAGATTGAAAAGAGTGTATGGAAGCAAACATGTTAGGCAAAATAGCAGATCATCAATGGAGGTGGGATGTTGTAATTGTACTTCGTATGCCTTGCAACTGGGATGCCCAAGTAATAATATGCGGTAGTTGCCAAAACCAGATTTAATAATTACGTTAAGTTGGGAGATGTGTGTAGTTGATTTGCAAACCATCCCCCCCGCGCCTCTCTCACACTCACACACACACAACCACACGCGCACAATAGCCACGCTGTGGCTTTGATTCTACATTTGTGTTCGATTCTATGCAGTAGGAAGCAAGTCCAAGCAAGGCGGCTCAACTTGGGATTCGTCTGTTGCTGGCTTCTGAATTCCCGACTGGATTCCGAACTTCTTTGTTTCAAGGCATCATAACTTATCACTGAATTTTACACTTTGAAATCGAGCCAGATGAGTCGGTGTTTGGTCACCCAATTTGAGGTCATGACAAGAATGGCTTGGCTAGCCCCATGCGAATCTCGTCATTCTCAGGAGCAAAACCCATGTATACGTCCGCTTCATTGCTAGTAGTACCCCGTATTTGGTTGCAAAACCAAACAAGAAGATATTCTTTCCGTTCGGCTGTTCATCATGTTTTTACGTGCAATTTTCGAACTATTATTTTAATTTGGTGTCAAAAAAATTATGCACATAAAAACATGGTGAACAGCCATTTAGAAACGGAGGGAGTACAAAGAAAAGAGAATTTTGCAAAGGGTGTTTAAAAGGGTTCCTATAGAGTTACATGTATGGGTCTGTTGGCATGATTTTCTTTGATACCACATTTGCCATTGGAAAGTGATTTTGGCACTTTACATCTAGCCGGTACTTTATTTTTTATCTTTATCTTGTAAAATTATCAAATTACTCTTTATTTTGTTAGTGTTCATCTTCTTGTGCACTGAAGTGTTTGGGGGTGTTTCCACGAACAAAAAACATTAAAAAATTAATGTATTTTACCATCTCATTTGCGCTATCAAAAAAGTTTCAGTATTTTATCATATTGTTTTCACCACTACTGGAAACAACTTGACATTTCTCAACAGTTTATTCACTATTAGAAACACCTAACAATTTCTCAATAACAAATAAAAATATACAAATTTTTCACTACCGAAAACACCTCTTTATTCCAAATAAAAAAAAGAAAGGTGCACTAACCCCGTTCGGCTAAATAAGTCAACTGGTTTATATTTTTGTCTATATTTAATTTTTTTTCGTATTTGTTAGTTTTTCGTCAATTTTTTTGGAAATTATTGTATCATCATGACATGATGAATCTAAAAAATAAAAAATTACGATCGAAACTTATTTTTTTTGAATAAAGAAAAAAATAAGCCAATAAGCCAATTTTTCGTCTTTATTAAAAAAATTGGATTTCAATCATAATTTTTTACTTTTTAGATTCCTCTCGTTATAACGATACAATAATCTTCCAAAAATTAACGAAAAACTAACAAATATGAATTTTTTAAATAAGAAAAAAAATAAGTCAATTAATTTATTTAATCGAAAAAGCCTAAAAAGAAAGTGCCAAAATCAGAGTCATTAATCCCCTTGTCACATCATTAATTCAGGGACCCACACCTCCCTTGGTTGTCAGAGTCATTAATCCCAACGTTTTCAATTTTTCCCTAAAATAGTCCAACAATCGCACATGCCCTTCCTCCCTGTCTTTATAAGTTACCTTCACCGATTAACCGTCTTCCATCTCTTCGCCACTCTGTGAAGAGGAGAGAGAGAGAGAGAGAGAGAGAGAGGAAGAAGAATGGAGAAGGCGGCAAAAGTGATTTGCTCCAGTAGTGGGGTTTTTTGGGCTTTTATCAGTTGCTTTGGGTCTTGCTGCGGACGCAACGAGGACAAAGGTGATTGATTACTTACTCATTGCTCATAGTGTGCATGCATGTCCAATAGAGCGTACAACTTGTACGTATCCATAGAGACAGAGAATATTGAAATAGACTAATTAAGGGAGCCGCGGTAAACACGCGGTTAATGAAATCGCGCGATCTCGGCCATCTGTTTCGGCTTTGGCCGGTCCAGATTTAATTCTTCTTCAAAAAAATTTCATTTAAATTTAGACCGTTCAAATTTGAACGCTCGAGATTCACTCCGTAAAGAACTATTCACAGAAAGCTCCCGTGAAAAAAGTTTTTTCTCTTTGAATATTACCGAGTATGAATCGACTTTTGTTGAGGGTGAGTTTTCCTTTTCTTTTCCATTTCTTCCCTCAGGTTCCAACTAGAGCCTAAGGAAGCAATTTTTCTAAGGATAATTAGTAAAACATACTTGACGCAAAGAGATGATCATAATATCGAACAGAATTCTCTAGACTCTAGTAAATTGTTGCCTCGGAATTTTTGCTAGAAGCAACGGTAATGGGTGAGCATACTGGTCTGGATTTAGAAAATTGTGAAAATGACTTCCCTGATCTGTACAAAATTCGCTGGGCAAATAAGCAAATCACAAAGATTGATGGAGAGAGGAACTTGGGTTCTTTCGGAATTGGTAAGATCTTTGGCCCAAGGTGAGGGAATCCTACTCCAACTACCGTCCATGTATGATCCATGAGAATAGGCATTGATATACAAATTTGATCCGAGATCTTGGAATTGGAACAAGTTTGGCTGTAGATCATGAAATTGAAAGGCGGGATACTTAACTCGTTAGCTACAACACTGCCCCACCGTTGGTGGGATATCTTCTGTGTTTTCATGGGTATCTGAGAAAGCTAATCAGCGAAAAGAAAAAAAAAAAAAAACCAGACAAAAGACAAACTAAGATCAACCCAAAACATGGGGAGAAAAGCTCGAAAAACACTCATGCGGGTAAAATTGCAAAACCTTTGTCCTTGTTGCTTCCGTCGTGGTGATTTATAACCTTCACGTAGTGTTTGTTACTATATAGATGAGTTTTGATTCATAATGCTCACCTTCCATTGGGGCTTATTGAATGCAATTGAATGTGTTTTTTTCTTATCTTCTTGGTGCTTTGAAAATTCAAAATGCAGTTTAATTTGTTAATGTCGTACTTCTTGTGACTTGTAGGGAGTATTAGCTAGTAGAAGCACAAAGTTCAGTTGAGTCTGTCTCCGACTCTCCACGTGCAGCATCGGTTTGAGTGGTTAAACGCTGGTTGAATGAGACGATCAAGTTTAATGAAGTTCCTATTGTCTATTGTTGTAAGTTTTTATATGGACTGCCTGATACATCATTAGTTTTGAGGATTGTCCATATTTCAGTCGCTTCACATCTAGAATGACCGAGACTTCAACAGTTCTTGACATGGTCATTGATTGCTAACCTGCGAAAATGTTAATCGCTCCTTCATAGTCTGGAGTAATATGATTTGCACTGTTATTAGGCTACATAGGCGGTTTCTTTATCGTCAAGCCAGCGATTAGTTGTTTCATCTGCTATTCACCCATTTTGCCCCCTTCTTTTGCACTTCTCAGATTCAGTTTACCTCTTCTTCTACTTGTACATACCCTAGCAGTACTCCAGCTTGGGGTCTTGGATTAGCTGCAGCAGTGTCTCTTGCGGTTGCTCAAATTATCTTCAGTATCGCCACCGGCTGCTTTTGTTACACACTTGGCTCTTATACATCATACCCTGATAGGATATGGGCAATGATCAGCTTTTTCAGCTCATGGTAATTCTTAGATTGGACTTGAAAGTTTGAAAACAAATTTCTAATTAGTAGGGGCATTTTTTACAGCAAGCTCACTCTAATACTTTTTAGGCAAGTTTGTAGATACCTGATATTTTCGTAGGTGTTCGACTTTGTTTTGTTGCTTACAATAGAATTGTGCTTTTCTAAAGTTCGCTGCTTTTATTTTCAATTTTCAAGAATCTTGATCTGTAAACAAAGTAAGTTGATAATAGTGTGTTCTCAAATATGTAGTGTGGGGCCAAAAAAAAAAATTTGTGGGGCAAAAAAGCTTGGTTTTGGAAACATTTTGGACAATCTGTATTGCCTTCTTTTCATGACACTGTAATTGTGGAATTAGTTGAAAGTGGCAAGTAGGATTCACATTCTCCTCTTATTGCTAGAAGAAGACTTGGTTAAGTTTGACCCTATGTTACCTTTTTATAAAAATTTATTTTCACTGTGACAAATGACGGACTTAACCTTTGTACTATGGACTAACCGTTAATTTCACAATAAGTATGAGGAACGGATACTTTACTCCCACCCGTGTGCTGCGGATCGTCCACCGGAAGAAAAAGCTAAAGTTACGGTATCCTCAAGTAATTTCTAATCTAATTTGGAGTGTGAGTAGAAATGTTGGTTTTGATTGCCGTTTGCCAGATCAAATTAAACAAGAAAGCAATTAAAAGTTGTGAAATCAAGGGAGAAAGGTACTAGGGCTTCGAGTCCACCTCCCTCTCATAACATGATAGTATTAGAGTCTAGGGCAAGTAATTCATTCAACATATATACAAACAAGATCATTGTTAGGGCTTGCAAACCCTAGCGACACTCACCAAGAAGATTCACAAGGTTTGACCATGACAGAGCATTATCTATGCATGTAGCTTTGTTTTAAACTTCTTGTAAGTTAATTGATTTCATCTCTTTTCCTTATTTTTTTGACCTTCCCGTTTCTCCTACACTAGAAATTTTAGGTTCTGACTAGCTAGTGCTAAATCTATTTTGCGTCGAGTGCAGGTTGGCATTTGTCGCAGCATTCGTAAGTTTCTATCCGGTGCTGCATCCCATGGACACCACGGGAACGAGAAAATGTACTTTGGCAACCACTCTTGCTACTTCATGAAGAGCGGAGTCTTTGCTGAAGCTGCTTCCTAGTCCCTTATTGCTGTGGTATGTGGAATCACCTGTTATCTCGTAGTTTGGATTCCGTAAAAATCAGAAATAAGGGCGGCAGCGCAATGGTACACCCGCAGTGCCCCCCACCGCAATCTCCTCCTCCGAATGTATGAGGTGGCAATTTACTTGATTACTCTCCCCTATAAAACTTGTTGATGAAGGGTGATTATTTAGGGTAGGGGTTGGGGGAAGTTCCTCCTCACACTTGTTTTTCGCTTTGTTCGTCTGGCCTAACGTATCTCCCTGCCCGAATAGGTTTAGAAGATAGAAAGAGTACATGTGAAGCAAATATGTTTACCAAAATATGCAGATCATCAATGGAGGTGAGATGTTTTTAGTTGTATGCTGTGCAGATCATCACTAATGTGACCACTGATTTAGCCCAATTATGTGCTGCCTTGACAACTTGCCTAGGGACCTTAGTGACAGGCAGCAACATAATGTGAAATCATCCACTAAACTTGATGCAACGGAATTCATAAGAGACTAGTTAGCGTACTAGTCCAAATGAGATAAACAACTCATCGCAACGAGAAAATCTTGCACACGTGAAAGAAAGAGATAATATGTGCAATATTATTGATTAAAAGCTGTATAAAGTTTAGGTTACAAACCCTTATATAGGCCGAAATCCTAGAAATCTTAAAAATAAACTTGAAAAATAAAAAGTCTCAGAATTTGGGACTTTTACTAAAATTGAAAACGAGAAAGAAAAACAAAACTTTCCCAAAAAGAATCAACTTAAAAGGAATTACGGTCTAAGAGTTATTAACGAAACAAATTTTTCCGAAAACGGCAAAATAATGCAATTAAAGGCCTAAACAAAGAAATTAGGCCGAAAAACACCTCAATCATCAACCTAGATCGGAGCGCGAAAATAAGTCAGCCCGCCAAGTTTGGGCCTATTCCGAGCTTGTCCGAATTTTGCCAAATTGGGTAATATGAAATTAAACATCGTTTGGGCTTCTGGGGCTTGGCTCAGTCAGCTGATTATGGAATTAGGGCGCCACGTATTCTACATCAAAACTAAGAACTGCATGTCTAACAAAATAGAAAACCTATTCAGAGCAGCAACGACGACCGAGCAATCTATCGGGACTTCAACCTGAAGGAAAAGCCCTTCTTGTTGGAGGATTGCAGAGCCATCGCAACCGCTTCCGTCGTAGCTGTAGAAGAAGAACTGATACTGCTTGGACTCGAATAAACCCGTTAGACGCGAGAGCAAACCAAGGGGGACAAGTTTGTGAGCAATTTAAATGATGGAGCAAACCGCATGATAATTTAAGGATGGAGCCAAGGGGACAAGAAGCGGCGGTCGCTACCGCAACGATTCTACACAATTACTATTATTCTATTAGAAGCAATAAACATATCCCCAAATTATATAGGCCTGCCACCACTATAATTTTTTCTTTACGTTTTTGTTATATGGTCTTTAGTCATCTAGTTTAGTTTTTGTTTCGATAAAGGAGGACAAAAAATATAGTCCAAAGCCAAATCTAATGAGCAAAGTGAAATATTACCAAACGTGAGGTCCAAATTAAGAAAACAAAACTTCAAACTCAGTCTTTTATGCAAATTTTGTTTATTTTAAGGTGTAGATCAGCACAAAGGGAAGAAAATCGAAGAAAGGCAAATCCTGGCTGTCCCTATGTAATACTCCATATAGAGCAACAAGTTGAGGTTCGGGTTATACCTCGATGTCATCTTTTGATCTTTATGATTAATGAATTTTTTTTTTCGCCGTTCAAAAAAGGAGTTGTACCTCGATGAACATCTCTCGCACTAATACTCCAACATATCTACGTACTCCTATATGTTATGATCTCTGCCACCAATATATATATGTGCACCTATTTTTGATAATCAAATTCGATCTGAGATATATTAATTAGTCCTAGTAGTTTCATATAATCTATTCGTGGTGTCCTAATATTTTAGGCTCATCTTTAAAAGTCCCACATCGTGTAAATATGAGAATGACGAGTTACTATTAAGGTACTGCCCGTTAGTTACTATTAATTTGAGTTATAATTTTTGAGTGACCTAAACTATTTAGGGTACAATATTATCCCAAATCATGCAAATTATCCATAATAATAATAATAATGTGGTTGAATTATGACTGCACTAATGTTAAAAAAAATATGAATCAAATATTTCGAAATATAAAAGCAATTAAGATTAGTTTCGATTTCCCAATCAATTCATTAGAAATTTAATCATCTTTCAAGCGTTTGTGAGCAACCCTAGGTTCAGCTCGATAAAATCTCGTTTTTATACGAGTTGGTGAGTTCAATTTTAAACGAGCTTGTAAACAATCTTAAGTTCAACTCGATAAAAACTCGTTTATTACAAGTTAGCTGAATTCAATTTTGAACGAGCTGAGCTCAAATAATTTAACTTGACTGGACGTAGCTAAATTTAAACATATAGTACTAGTATATTGAAGAGAAAGACTACAGCCACCACCGTAGGCAAATTGCAGTGGCAGGCCACCGCATGGTATTTGGGCCCCACTCCGGATCCCGTACGAACGATCCAATCCGTTCAATAATTTTTTAAAAAAACCGAGTAGGTCACGCCAGAAATAAGCTCAATCCGATATGTGTAGGTGCTCGGATCAAGCTTCTCATCTTTGGAAAATTAAAAAAAATGGAAAAATTGGTTTTCCGATTTTCTAAAGATGAAAATCTTGATCTGAGTACCTACACATGTCTGATTGAGCTGATTTCATAAGCAACCCACTAGGTTTTTTTTAAAAAATTTATTAAACGGCTCGGATCGTCCGTGCGGGACCCGGAGTGGGCCATCACGGCGTGTGATCTCCGACCACCGCATTTTGCCTTTGGTGGCCGTGGACTTTCTGACGAAAGTAAACTCAATGTCAGAGTGTGCATCATCACTTTTATCATGTGCACTGAAATGACATTTTTACCCTTCTTGTTGTTCCCAGTTCCCACCTCATGTACTCGCTCCCACCTCATTCCTTTTACAAGTACTTTACTCTCTCTCTCTCTTTCTCTCTCTCTCTCTCTCTTTTCCGTTTCTTTCTCTTCCTCACTTTTCTGTATCTCATTTTTTTATTTTGTGTTCTAAAAATGTTTATAACTTCCACTATTATACATATTTATTTTTTACACAAATTATATATTCAACTCTACTTGTATAAATTTACTAGATGAGATCTATATTAAATATAAAATTATTTAAAACTAAAATTTTAATTTTTCAATGTGAATTTTATATTATTGTGACTGAATTTTAGGGGAGTGATTTTCACATCCCTATTTTTTATATTCAAACTTTATTTATTTATTTCATTGTTGTAAGTGCATGTATTTTTTTTGCTAAAAAACGAAAAAAGAAAATCTAAACAAAGGGAGTGTAAAAATCATTTCTAGAGTTTTGCACTCTAAATTTTTGCATGTTTCAATTGTTAATTGTCTATGTATAAAAAGTAAAAATGACTTTTTCTTTTGCGTCTTTATTCAATTTTTTTTCACGTTGATTAGTTTTGCATCAAAATTTTTTGACTTATTAATTCATCTCGATTAGAGAAATTGAAAAAGTAAAAAGTCATGATCGAAACTCATATTATTTTGAATAAAGACAAAAGAAATTTAAAAAATCTTTTTTACAAATAGTTGGGAACTGAAAAGTGCGTATCCTTTAATGGTTGTCTTGTATCTGAACAAAGTCAAGAGTGTTGCATGATTAACCAGTGCATGATGGCGTTGGATAACCAGACAATAAAAAAAATTATTCTTGACTTTGTACTCTACCCATGCAACTGACAAATATTTTTTTTCTCGACCTTTGTAACGACAAATGAATTTTTTGACTTTTTCTAAAATGGTTGTTTCAGAATTTGTCAAATAGCATATCCTTTTGAGTTAGAGAAAAATCAAATACTCTCTCCGTCTCTTTTTAAAAGTCCTGTTTCGTAATTCCAACTTATTAAAAAGACATTATCATTATACCTTTCACATCAATTTTTCCCTCCACTTTTCTTACTTACCCATCATCATTACACTTTTACTCACTTACTTTTTAAAATGAAATCTACTTTTAAGGACAAAATAGACAATTCACCAACTTTTACCTACTAACTTTACAAAATGAACACTTATTAAAGGACAATTCAAAATGAAATACCGGACTATAAATAAGGGACAAAGGGAGTATAATCTTTTCACCTAACTTCTAACCCCTTAAAGAAAAAAGGAAAAAAAAAAGCAAAAAGAAAATAAAGAAGTAGGTAACACTTACAGCTGTAAGTTACATAGGTAGAACCGTAAAAACTACTACTATTTGCCGAGCAAAATTTAGTTTAAAAAGAATCTAGGGGTAGTATTGTATTTTCATATGTATTTGCTATATGCTCATTTCGGATTGCATTGGTACACACAAAGAAAGAACGTGCCAGCAAAGCCAACGGATCAACGTGAGGACTAAAGTACTACTCTGATTACGAAGTTAAGGGGTGTAATATAGCACTTTAGCACCTATTAACAGGACCGTTATAAATTGGAACTGTAGTTGTTCGGAGAAATAAATACTCTCTCCGTTTCATAATAATGACAATTCCATTTTATCTCTCTTATCTTTTTTCAAATGAAAAAATTAATTACTTTCGTGCATAATTTTTTAAAATTTTTCATATTGTATAAAAAGTCTCGATTAATATTTTAATTTGGTGTAAAAAAATTTAAAAAATCATACACAAAAATAGTTGATTTTTTTATTTAAAAAATTATACAATTTTTTATGATAGACTCTCAGTATCAAACGAGAGGAGTACGATAGAAAATAGATTCTTCATTAAACGGATATACGTTGCGTTGAGGAGTCACGTTATTCCCCTTTGCCTGTCTTCCATCTCCTCGCCACTCTGTGTTGTGTGTGTGTGTGAGAGAGAGAGAGAGAGAGAGAGAGAGGAGAGAAGTGAAGAAGAAGAAGAAGAAGAAGAATGGAAAGGAAGGCAAAAGTGATTATTTGCTCAGTAGTGGGGTTTCTAGGGCTTCTATCTGCTGCCTTGGGTTTTGCTGCCGAGGCCAAGAGGATAAAGGTAATTAATTACCCATTTACTCATACTCATCAGGGAAGAGATTGAAGTGGAAATAGCTATTATCGAGTTGATATCTTTCTTTCTTTCTTTTCTTGCTTCTGAATGTTTTCAAGCAGATGCTTCGTTTTTGCTTAGAGAAAAGTGGTATCACATGTTGAATCGCTGTACTATATTGTCTATTTTTCCCTGGCAAGGTTTTAGGAAATATTTTTTGTGACTACATATTTTTCTCAAGGTTATTTTACTGTGGAAAATTATTGCCCCTAATTTCTGCGCAGCAAGGGTAATTGGTGAGCGTACAGGTCTGGATTCAAAGAAATTACAGTAGTTAAGAGGGATCCAAGCAGCGAAAATGGTCTCATCAGTTTTCTGTTGGATCTACGTGGTTTTTTTTCTGCATATGTTAGTATTTATTATTTGAGTCAATTTGACCACCCTTTCCCTCTTTGCTCCTGTGTTGGCTGTTGGCTTGTACCTTGCTTACTATGGCTAAGTGTGGAAATAATCGTTAGAATTTCTGTAAACTATATAACAAACGGAGTCAACAGCACCGCAATAAAATAACACCACCATACTTGAATAATACTAGAAAATAAGAGTATGAGAGAATTTGTGTGGATCGAGTCACGCGTGAAACGCTCTTCTAGAAGAAGATATGTCCCTGCTAGCACCGAGTTGTGTGACATTCTACTCTCAAGATACAACGATCCTTGGAAAGGTTTGTGTGCGACTAAAACTTCCCATGAACCAAGAACCGCCCATATGCTCAAACACGAAAATCTATAAAAGTACTTAAAATTATGTGAACCAAACATGATTTTTTATAGTCTCAAAACTTTTCCACCCGTCACTCCCCTTTGGGTACTAGCTGTATATATAATATATATGCATATTCTAATATTATAATGAATTCTCTCATTCATTTTCCAGTTTTCACCCCGACGGTCAAAACGACTTAATGCCATAAAGGGCAATGAAAGCATAATATTTTAAATTAATAATATTTCTAACATTAAGTACCACCAATAAGCTGCTTAACATTCATAAAACCATCGTGGCTTAATTCATTTTTCGCAATTGAAGCTGGTGAAGTGGTGACAGGCGGTGGTAAGTGTCTTAAAAGTACAAGTCTTTTCGATTTCCACTAGGAGCAAAATTCTTTAGACCACCTTTCCCGCAAAGGAAAAGCTTTGTGCAAAATGTCTGTGATAGCACTGATAGGTAACTGACCGTGTTGTTACCGTATCAAAATTATTAATTAAAACACAACTATTATAACTACTCCGTAGAATAGCGGCAAAAGTCCGAGTATCGTTCCACAGGGACGAGTACGTTATTGGATCGGTTTCAACTAGTTTTTTTACTTCAATTCGAGAACGGGATTCAAGTACTGGTTTTTGAATTTAAAACTAAGAAAACAAAATGAGTTTGTTTTTGCAAAAACAAGTGAGAAAAGTTCTAGGGTATTGAATTCAGTTTCCCTCTCGTAGCTTGATTTTTCTTGGTTAAGGATCCATTCAAATCAATTCAAGATATTAACGAATAACTGATGGCATAGATTATCTCCGCGTAGTACAAGTCGTCTTACTAGCACAAGCCATATCTAAGTACGGTTCGTCTAATAGCACACCTTGTCTTATAAAGTATAACCTATCTCAACCAACTCCGCGAATCAATACAACCCGTATATGCAAGTGTTTGAAGTCTATAATACAAACACTAGAAATTGATAGAATAGAAAGCATTCGAACCATTCATTCCAAAAATGAAATTATCCTTAAAGTCATACATCCATGATTTGAAAGGAATAGTCTTAAGATGCATACAAAACTCAAGCTACTTGAAAGGAAACCTTCATCTAACCCTAGAAATGGAGTTTAGCCAGCCATGGATGGAAGAAACTTCAAGTTCTTTTGATTACAAGGCATGCTCCCTTGAATCTCTTCCTTTTCTTCTCTTTTCCCCTTCTTTCTTCTTGCTTCACCTTTAAGTAATTCCCAAGCGAGTTCCCAAGCAAGTGTGTTGCCCTAGGTTAGCCCCAAAAAGCTTTATATAGAGTCCCTCCTGAAGTTGGCTCTTCAAAACATAAAAAGGTCAAAGAAAAATGCTGAAGTCGGCTGATCTTGTCCAGCTGGGAAGGCGGCTTGTCTGGTTGGATGGACTGGACACATGGCTGGAAATAAAGTGCCGAAACTGATGCTTTTGGCTTGTCCAGTCGGATTTGAGATGCAACTGGTTGGATGTGAGTCCTTTGTGGCCCTTCGCCTTGCATCTTGCCTCACGCCTTGCTCCATTACTCCTAGCTTTGGTTCACATCTTCTAATTCTTCCATTTTAGCTCCGACTTTGTCATATTCTGCCTCCAACACCTGAAAGGCAAATGAAGTGTAATAACAATATACAAGTAGCATGATTGTGGCCTTATCAAGTGTAAATTGGGGAGCTTAAATGCCAACATTTAAGATGCAGTCGCACAATCTAAAGATTAAGTTTGAGTGGTATAGATTCCTGGTTACCAAAAAACTAGAACAAAAGAGAGAAGACCGAAAGCTAACCACTGAAAGAAAAGAAAAAGACAAACAAACATCAACCCAGGAAAAGAAATACTTAAGCCGGTAAAATTGCTAAAACCTTGTCCTTGCTGCTGTGATCGTGGTGATCAATCACCTTCACCTAGTGCTTGTGATGTAGTTGAATTTGGATTTTCAATGGTCACCTTCCATTGGGGCTTATTGATGCAGTTTAGTTTGTTAATGTCATACTTCTTGTGAGCATTGATCATTACTTAGTACCAGAAGCACAAAGTTGAGTTGAGTCTGTTTCCATGCGCAAAGAATGTGGCAACATTTATTTGAGTGGTAAAATGCTAGTTGAATGAGACGATCACATTTAACAATGTTTCTACTCTCTAGTATCTGTAGTTTAAGTTTTTATACTCCCTTGACTGACAGTTTGATGAAGTACTTAATTGGTTCTGAAGATTGTGCGTATTTCAGTTGCGCTGAATCTAAAATGGTAGGGGTTTCAACAGTTCATGACGTGGTGCTATAATGTTAATCACTTCATTATATTATGTGGAGTAATTTGATTTGTATTCTCACTAGCCTTTGGTCTCTACTCTTTATATTGTCAAATCAGTGATTAGTTGTTTCATCTGCTATTCGACCTCTTTTCCCCCTGCTTTTGCAGGCTTCTCAGATTCAGATTACCCCTTATTCTACTTGTATATACCCCAGCAGTCCAGCTTTGGGTCTTGCATTAAGTGCAGCAGTGGCTCTTATGATTGCTCAAATTATCATCAGTACCGCAACTGGCTGTTTTTGTTGCAGACGAGGTTCTTATCAATCCAACTCTAATAGTAGATTGGGAGTGATCTGCTTTGTCATCTCATGGTAATTCTGAGCTTGGACTTGAAAGTTTTTTTTTTTTTTTGATCTGCAGCTTGGACTTGAAAGTTGAAAACAAATTTATACTTAGTAGGAATATTTTCTACAGCAAGCACACTCTAACTACTTTTTTGGCAAGTTTGTAGTTACTAGATATTTTACTGGTTTTTGACTTCTTTTGTTGCTTATTATTGAACTTTCTGTTTCTGGAATTCACTGTTTTTACTTTGAGAATCTTGGTGGGTAAAATTGTAAGTTGATTGTAGTGTGTTTTTAAATATTTCTTGTGGGTCAAAAAAGCTTGGAAACACTTTGGACAATCAGGATTGCGGATTGCCTTCTTTTCATGACACTTTAATTGTGTAATTGGTTGGAAGTGCAAGTGAGATTCATTCTCCTTTCATTTGCAAGATTACTTGGTTAAGTTTCACCCTGTGTGGATCGTTCCGTGGATCATGCCGTAAATTGTGGTAGGACGGGATAGACTTATGTAGATTGCGGTATAAGAATGTGCTTATTTTAAGCAATAAAGATCCAAATATCCAATACATATAGAACGCTATTGTTGGAATTCTTGATGTACTACTTTCATTTCTAGAAGCATTCTGAAAGTTTTTGTTTTTTACGTTAGTCTGTTAGTGCTCTATTTTTTGGTTGGGTAAATTTGATTTCGTTCTCTTAAGGAAAATGGTAAGGAAATAAGTGGGAAAAATATTGTGTTCACTTTAGATTGCTAAATTCCCTGCCTCAGAACGTTGGTATACAATATTTCGGAACATGCATTCCAATACGTTATTTACTAGGATGTTGGAGAATTGTGGTAACAGAGGTTTGACCACCGCAAAGCATTATTGGGGCATGTAGCTATGTTGGTTGTAAACTTCTTTTGGATCATCGATTTTGTTTCTCTTCATTATTTTTTGACCTACTTATTCCACTTATGCTAAAATTTTAGATTCATGAAGTGCTAATTATATTTTTCATTGAGTGCAGGATCACATTTATCAATGCATTCCGTCTGTTTCTATCTGGTGCTGTACTCAACGGACACCACGTGAATGAGTACTTTGACAATACCTCTTATTGCTTCACTGTGAGGCCCGGAGTTTTTGCTGGAGCTGCTGTCCTGTCCCTTGCAACTGTGGTACTTGGAATTGTTTGTTATCTAGCTTTGGATTCAGCAAAAATCAGCAATAATTCATGGGGTGGGACTGCTGCTGCTCCTAATCAAGGTGGTATTGCAATGGGACACCCACAATTCCCCCCACCGCAATGCCCCCCACCGCAATACCCCCCACCGCAATACCCTCCAGGGCCTCCACCACAATACCCCCCACCGCAATACCCTGCAGGGCCTCCACCACAATACCCTCCTCAGAACACAGAAGCTCCAATTTTTGTGCACGAAGACACATACATGAGGCGGCAATTTACTTGATGACCGTTTTTCTTTGGGGAAATGGTGGTGCTAGAGCTTCATAGAAAACTTGTTTATGTAAAGGGTGTGTGTTTAGGGTTGGGGTTGGGGGAAGTTCCTCCTCGCAGTTGCTTTTGCTTTGTTTGTCAGGGCCTAGCCTATCCCCCAGCCTGAAAAGGTTTTGAAGATGGAAAGAGTATGTGTTAAGGAAGGGAAAGTCTTCAAAGCACACCCTTTTAAAGTGTGTACCATATGTATCTATTGTGCCATCTCATAAATTTTTTTTTGTAGGATTGGTCATTCATAACATTTTAGTATTTTGTATCGTAATTTTTATTCTAAAAATTCGTAACTTTTCATCAATATGAGTTGTAACTTTTTAGGAATAGATTTATAACATTTCGGTGTGTTTCATTAATGGTGCATATGATACACATCCAAATAAGGGGTGTATATTGTAGTCTTATAGCACTTTCCCTAAAGGAAACATGTTTTGCAAAATATGCAGATCATCAGTAGAGGTGAGATCTTTGTAATTGTATGCTGTGCACTGGAGTAGTGGAATGGCCGAGTTTGAATATGGGTTAGTTGCCAAAACCAAACCCAGTTCAGTTGGAATTGTGTAGTTGATTACTTGATTACAATCTCTCTCTCTCTCTCTCTCTCTCGCTCAAACACACACCTCCCTTTTTTGGGTTGAATATAAAATTTCTACATTATTTATTTTTCGTAGTTTCTTCATTAGTTTTTTGCCAAAATTATTTGGGGCAATGATTTGCGTCAGAGAGGAATTAGGAAATTATAAAAAATGAACCAAAGTTGGGAAAAAAATATAAATAAGACGACGCCAAAAACAAAAAGAGAATTGCTTCAAACTTTTTTTCGTCTTCAGTATTTTTTTTTGGCTTTTCGTAATTTTTATTTTTACTCTTTTCATTGAGACGAATAATCAATGCCAACAAAAAAAAATTACCATAAATATAGAAAAAAACGAACAAAATTACCATATAATAATTTAGGAAGAACATGGCTTATTTAGTGTTGCAAACAAGTTGAGCCATTTGTGAGAAACCATATGTTCAGCTTGACAAGAACTCATGCATGTTAATTTATCCCTTAATTTTGAACGAGTTGAGCCAAAAAAATTTAAGGGCCGTTTGGGAGCCGAAATTACTGGATTCGTCATTTTGCATTATTGCATCATGGGTGTTTAAAGGCCCAAAAAAAAAAAATTTTGAATTCTCATTTTGCACCCTAATTTTCCTCTACGGACAAGAAGACCTAATTACCCTTACATTTTTATTTATTTCTAATATTTTATAAATAAGTTAAGGTACACAGTAAAAAATAATTCATAATCTATTTTGAGAATTATCCTTTCAAATACTACTCGCCTCGGTAGCAAAAATCTGTTTTACACATATCTTCTAGACCAAAAATCTGTTTTACACATATCTTCGAAACCCTCTACTGACATATTATATTAATTCTGGTTACAATTCAAAAATCTACAATTTACAATTTTAACTGAAGGAAAAAAATTGCTCTCAAACGGCCCCTACTAGAGTTAAAAAAGAAAAAAAGAAAGAAAAGAAAAAAGAGGTACGTTATTCACTGCCGTCTGCAGTCTCCTTTGATAAACCGTCTTCCATCTCATTGCTACTCTGTGAGAGAGAGAGAGACAGAGAGAGGAGAATGGAGAAGAAGGCAAAAGTGATTTGCTCAGTAGTGGGGTTTCTGGGGCTTTTATCTGCTGTTTTGGGTATTGCTGCTGAGGCCAAGAGGATAAAGGTAATTTCATTACCCATTTACTCATATCTACGGATTGTAATACTTTGTAGAAATACACGTTTATGTGTGTCTGTCTATATGTATATTCGATAGAGTTTACAAATTTACAGAGACAGAGACAAGATTGAAGTGGAAATGGGTAGTACTGTATTATCGAGTTGACTTTTGTTTACTTGTGAACGTTTTCGAGCAGAGGGTTCTGATGTTTAATTTTGTCTGGGAATTTTGTTTTGGCCTTTAGGAAACAATTTCCCGTGGAAATATTTTAAAACATGTCCAAAGCATCGAACAGAATTCTCTTTAAAATTATTCCCTCGAATTTCTGCGAAGAAGCAACGGTAATTGGTGAGCATACTGGTCTGGATTTAGAAAATTGTGGAAATGACTTACATGGTATGTACAAAATTACCGAGGCGAATAAGCAAATAATAAAGATTGATGTACCAATTCGATCCAAGCTCTTGGAATTGGTGAGATCTTTGGTCCCTAAGAGAGTCGCTGACTCCAAGTACCGTCCATGTATGATCCGTATGAATCCGTATTATACCAATTCGATCCAAACCAATTCGATCCAAGCTCTTGGAATTGGAGCAAGTTCTTGCAGCAGATCACAAAACGCGGGGTTCCTAACGCGTTAGCTACAACACTGCATACACCCAATCAGACGGCCATTAATTTTGTGATCCATCCTCGGATCCTCCCAACAGCGCATGGGCTGAGATAGGTGACTTGGGTGTAGGATGCAGTTAGATTGCGGGGGGAACAACCCAGAACAAAAGCGAGAAGACCTAAAGCTAACTAGAGAAAGAAAACAAAAAGACAAAAAACTCTCCAGCGGTAAAATTGCTAAAACCTCGTCCTTGCTGCTGCCTCTTAGTGATTGATAACCTACATCTAATGGTGGTAATGTAGATGAATTTTGATTTGTAATGACCCATCAGGGCTTATTGAATGCAATTGAATTAGTTAATGTTGTACTTTTCATTACTTGTAAGAGTATTAGTTAATAGAAGCACAAAGTACCCTTCTGTTTCCATGTGCAAAGAATGTAGTAGTGGTTATCTCTGTGGTAAAATGTGAGTTGAATGAGACGGCGGTCAACGGTTAACAAAAGTTGCTACTAAGGAAACAACTGGACGCTAAAGAGATGTTCAATTTCCAGAGGAAATATTGTTCCCTGGGAATTTGGTTTAGGAAACAATTTCCTGAGGAAATATTGTAAAACACCCTGGATGCTAAACCTATGTTCAAAATATTGAACAGCACTCTCTAGAAAATCAGTGCCGCGAATTTCTGAGTAGAAGCAATGGTAATTGGTGACCCAGACTGGTCTGAATTTAGAAAATTGTGAAAATGATTTCCATGACCTGTACAATTTTCTTTATGCAAATAAGCAAATCATAAAGATTGATGTAGAGAGGAATTCCAGTTCCTTCGGAATTGGTAAGATCTTTGGCCCCAAATGAGGAAACCCTACTAGAGCCACTGACTCCAACTACGGTCCATGTACAATCCACACGAATCAGTATTCATATACCAATTCGATCTGAGCTCTTGGAATTGGAATTGCAGTTGCATAAACCCAATCTGATGGCCATTATTTCATTATGATTCCTCCCAGCAAGAGAAAGCTTATGCCATATGCAAAAGGGCTGTGATAGGACATGGGTGAGTCATGTTTAAGGCGCAGTCATGTGATCTAAGATTGTGGGGTTTTTTTTTTTTTTTCCGATAACTCAACATGAACCCGAAACATGGGGGAAAAGAATAAACAACACTCAAGCTGGTAAAATTGCTTAAACCATGTCCTTGCTGTTGCATTCGTGGTGGTGATTGATCACCTTCCAACGAGTGTTCGTAATGAAGATGAGTTTTGATTTGTAATGGAGACCTTCAGTTGGGGCTTAATTTATCGAATGCAGTTGAATTAGTTAATGTTGTACTTCTTGTGACTTGTAAGAGTATTAGTGAATTGAAGCACAAGGTGCCCTTCAGTCTGTTTCCATGTGCAAAGAGTGTAGCAGTGGTTATTTCAGTGGTAAAACGCTAGTTGAATGAGACGATGCTTCACATAAGTTCCTATTAGCTGTAGTTTTAAGTATTGATAGGGACTGACGATTCGATGAAGTACTTCATCAGTTTTGATAATTATACTACATATTTCATTCACCTAGAATCTAGAATGACAGGGACTTCAACAGTAATTTACATGGTCATTGATCAGGTTGCTAAAATGTTAATCGGTCCTTTATAGTATGTGGAGCAATTTGTATTCTCGCTAGGCTACAGAGGCCTTTGGTCTCTATATTGTCAATCCAGTGATTAGTTGTTTCATCTGCTATTCGTCCTTCCTCCCTTCTTTTGCAGGCTTCTCAGATTCAGGCGTTTCCTGGTGCTTGTATATACCCCAGCAGTCCAGCTTCGGGTCTTGGATTAGCTGCAGCACTGACTCTTATGGTTGCTCAAATTATCATCAGCATCACAACTGGCTGTTTTTGTTGCAGACGACATTCTTATCTATCAAACTCTAATAGGAGATTGGCAATTATCTGCTTTGTCATCTAATGGTAATTCTGATCATGGACTTGAAAGTTGGAAACAACTTTCTACTAAGTAGGAATATTTTTACTGCAAGCACAGTATAACACTCTAACTACTTTTTGGCAAGTTTATAGTCACCGGATAATTACCTAGTGTTTGTCATTTTTTGTTGCTTATTATAGAATCTCTGTTTCTAGAGTTGGCTCTCTTTCTTTCTTTTTTTTAGAATTTTGATGGGTAAGTGGGGCACAAAAGGCTTAAACGGAAACACTTTGGCGATCTGTATTGCCGCCTTTTCTTGACACATTAATTATGTAATTGGTTAAAAGTAGCAAGTAGGATTCATTCTCGTTTTGTTGCAAGAAGACTTAAATTTCTGGACTGGCAGATCATTCCGGTACGAGAAACACACACGGGAACGTAATACGCCACATGCCATAAATTGTGGTGCGACAGGGTGGACTTATGTAGAATGCCATATAAGATCCAATACTTGTAGAATGCTATTTTTGGAATTCTTGATGTACTACTTACGTTTCTAGAGGCATTTGAAAGATTCTTTTACATTTGTCCCATTAATGCTCTATATTTTGGTTTTGGGCACATTCAATTTTGTTCTCCCAAGGAAAATGGTAAGGAAATAAGTAGGGAAAACATCGGGCTCGCTTTAGATCGCTAGAGTCCCTGTTTTGGGACATTGGTGTACGATATTTCCGAATGTGCGTTCCAGTACGTAATCCTCGATGATGTTGGAGAATCGTGGTGACAGAGGTTTGACAATCACAAAGCATTATTCGTGCATGTAGCTATGTTTTAAACTTCTTTTGGATTATCGATTTTGTTTCTTTTCAATATTTTTTGATGTTCCTATTTCACCAACACTAAAAATTTAGAGTTGACAAGTGCTAATCCTGTTACTTTACAATAAGTGCAGGATCACATTTGTCCATGCATTTCTTATGTTACTAGCTGGTGCAGCAATCAACTATAACCACGGGTACTACTCGTACTCTGGCAGCCCTTGCCCCTTTGTGAAGCCCGGATTCTTTGCTGGAGCTGCTGTCTTGTCCCTTGCAACTGTGGTACTTGGAATTGTTTATTATCTCGCTTTGGATTCAGCAAAAACCAGCAATGACTCATGGAATGGGACTGCTGCTGCTCCTAATCAAGGTGGCATCGCAATGGGACACCCACAATTCCCCCCACCGCAATACCCTCCAGGGGCTCCACCGCAATACCCTCCGGGGGCTCCACCCCAATACCCTCCGGGGGCTCCACCACAATTCCCTCCTCCGAACACAAAAGCTCCAATTTTTGTGCACGAAGATACATACATGAGGCGGCAATTTACTTGATTATAGTTTGTCTTTGGTGAATGGGGTGCTAGAGGCTCCCAGAGAAAACTTTTTTTTTTGGGATAAGTGCCTCCACAGAAAACTTCTTGATGTAAGGTGTGTTTGTTTAGGGTTGGGGTTGGGGGAAGTTCCTCCACACACTTGCTTTTGATTTATTTGTTTTTCAGACCTAACATATCCCCCGGCCTGAATAGGTTTTGGAGATAGAAAGAGTATATGTAAAGCAAATATGTTTCGCAAAATATGCAGATCATCAATGGAGGTGAGATCTTTGTAATTGTATGCTGTGCAACTGAATAGTGGAAGGACCAAGTTTGAATATGCGTTAGTTGCCAAAGCCAAACTGGACAATCTAGTTCAGTTGGAACTTTGTAGCTCTCTCTCTCTCTCTCTCTCTCTCTCTCTCTCTCTCTCTCTCTCTCTCTGTGTGTGTGTGTATACAAGACATGGGAACTGGCTGATGGTGTAAAACCGCAAGACCACCAAGGAGAAATTGGAAGGCAGCTACAACTATTGTGTTGACGTTTTGATGATTCTACATTTCTTGACGCTATGTAGAAAGCAGGTCCAAGGATTCTCCGGGAGATTGTCTTTTTTAGCTTTTGAATTTTCCTCTCTCCAGGTCACGTTAATTACCGCGAGGCTAATATGGTGGCTGATTTGTCAGTCAAGAATCTTGCAGCAACTCAAGGATGTTTCGTTATGTATAACTCTTAGATTTTGTGTTTGTGTTAATATAAAGCATTGGCTTCTGGTTTCAAAAAAATGGAAAGGAAAGAAAATATTGCAAATGTCTCAAATAACAAGAAATTCATTGTGTGGAATTCCTGGGTCTAACCACTAAAGAAAATGATTCATCTGGATCGATAGATATATAAGACCTGTCTAGAGTAGTTAGTCTTTGTTTTTAGCTAAGTAAAAGGGTGGAGGAAGGCAACATGTCTCATGGGCATTATCATAGGGCTCTAGATCTGCAACAGGGGCGAGCAAGACTCACTGCCAACAGCCCCGCCAGAGGTCGAAGAAGGCGACAGACGGATCATGAGTTTCAAACGGGAGCGAGAGGGCATCGACGCGCTCCGACCTTGACCGCTACGAGAGCCAAACCGAATGAGAGTAACCAATTACCATCTTGACTACCAATTGACATAGTTTACACTCATAGTCCCGACTTCCGAGATTCTGGGGTCAGTTAACATTGTCAAAGGATGGTATTAACTGGCGCAAACTTCTTCCAACTTCATCAAATCGAAGGATTAGCTGAATAGCCTAATATCAAGGGGATTGGCTGAGTAGGAATGAGAAAGCACATAAACGCTTATCCTCAATGACGTCGCATGTTCGTACCACGGAGGCCAAACATTCAAAAACTTAGAGTCACGGTGGGGTTTGCCAGGTTGTTAACTTCAAAACTCCGGAATTAGTCAAGATATGTGTAAACTGTCTCGGACATCTGGTCGTAAAAATAAAAAAAAAAACCTTCACAGAACTGTGAAGTATAATTCCTGTCTCTTTACTTTATTTTTAGTTGTCCCCTCATCTCTTTCCTGAAAAGTTCAAAAAGAGCCAAGAGCTACTTATGAACTAAGAAATTGAGTTGTCAACTGTGGTTTGGACTTGTAATTTTACCTTTATGTGAGTTGCACATATACACTCTCCTGTCTTCCTTTCTAGTTTATAATTTTTAGAAGTTTGATCTTTAATTAATTTAATTTCGTCAATTCAGCCCTAAGAATTTAGAGAAATTTATAGAAATGGTCCTTCTAGTTTCATCCAAGTCTCATTTTTGTTCTCCAAGTACCAATTGCAACTCTTTTGACCTTCAAGTTTAGTTTTCGTACTCTGTCCAATAGATAACGTCTGTAAGTAAAACTAGACGGAAAAAAATCAGATTGAGACAGACGTTATCAATTGGATTAACTTGGTACGAATTGCAATGTCCAAATTGCCATAAATATGATTTTTTTCCTTTCAATTTGGCTGACAGAAGTTATCAATTGGACCAATTTGATACGAAAACCAAAGTTGAAGGTCAAAAGAGTTGTAATTGATAGTACTTTGAGGACGAAAATGAGACTCGGAAACTAGGAAAACCATTTATATAAATTTCCATAAATTTTATACTCCTCATTTTGCTTCACTCATTAAATTACGCTATTTTGAATAGTAGTATTATTTATCATGTAGCTAGGCAACACTTAATAGGACGTGAGGCGCCCGTCAGATTAGAGAAAGTTACCACGATTGGTCTGGATGAACGATTTGGATATTAGTTTGTCCTTGGCTATGAATCTGATAAAAAAAGTTCAAATATATCCTTATGAGACGAACAATAATCTCTCCTGTTCACAGTTTGGATGATAATTGAGCAATGGGGCAACATGAGATACTTATAGTCTTATTATAGGATAAAAGTAGAAAGTAAATAAAAAAGAGAAGAAATAATAATTAAAAAACTTCACTAATAGTGAAAATGCTTGCAAAAAACATGGGTCTTCGGCTCTTTGGTGGCCAACTTTTATTGGGATGGTACATTGTGGATTGTGAATTACGATCAGAGCAGATTAAGAATTTATAAAAGTATTTTGATGAGATATAAAGCTCCACAAACAGAATTAAAAGTATTTTGAAGTTAGGAGTTAATAAAAAGCTCCACAAACAGAATTAAAAAAGCCAACAAAATAAAATAAAATAAGGTATCAGGAACGACCATATTTATTACTGAAAAGCTTCAGCAGAATTCTGCAACACACATTGGCATGCACCTGTACTTGCGGCACATAACAGCACCTCCATTTCCTACTATAGTATATATTTATTTATTTTTATATATAAATATATATATTTCGGGGATTCGGGAATGGGGCGGGGCGGGGCGGGTAACGAATGGGGAACGGAGACAGATAGGGTTTGGGGCGGGGATAGACCTATCCCGCTCTCCTACCCAATCCCCGAATTTTTTTTAAACTATTCCCTATACCCTACCCAATCCCCAAACAAATCCCCGAAGTTCAGGGATTTTCGGGACGGGAAACAGAGCGGGTTCAAACGGGTAAGCCGATATTGCCATCCCTAGTCAGAGGACAGGTTTAAACTGATGAAGAACACATCTCGACAGAAAATAAAAGGATCCAAGTGGAGGTACTCTACTTGGTTCCCTCACTGAGCCCAGCACCCCTATTGAGAGAGAGAGAGAGAGAGAGAGAGAGAGAGAGAGAGAGAGAGAGAGAGAGAGAGAGAGAGAAGAAGAAGAAGAAGAAGAAGAAGAAGAAGAATGGAGAAGGATAAAGTGGTTTGCTCAGTGGTGGGGTTTCTAGGGCTTCTATCTGCTGCTTTGAGTTTTGCTGCGGAGGGCACGAAAAATACGGTAATTAAGCACCTATTACTCATATCGAGTTGACATTTGTTCACTGTGTTTTTTCAAGCAGAGGAATTCGTAGTTTGTTAGGAGAAAAGAGGTGACATTTCGCTGGTTTTACTTTTTACTCTATGTTGTTTTACTGGGAAATTTTCTTGAGGGAACATTTTCCTAACCGATGGATTGGACAGGACTGTCAAAAATCTTGAGTCCTTGACGATACAAAATTTGTGTAATGAATGGTTCAGATTTACTCATAGACTCTTACAGTGTCTCTAGCAAATCTGAACAATTGATTGCAGCAATAGACGATTTTGATTTTGATTTTCCCATCCGGTCCAAATCCTTAACCAAAATATGGAAAAAGATAATGCATGCCATTCTCTAGCAAATTATTCTTGCGAATATCCACATAGAGGCAATCGTAATTGGTGAGCTTAGTGGCCTGGAGTTACAAAATTGTTTAGTTTTGTGAGAATTACTTCAAGTGATCCGTACAGGGAAATTGGTGTCATCGTTTTTCCATTGGATTTGTATGGTGTTCTATGGATATGATTGAGTCTTTGACTTCCCTTGTTTGCTCCGACATTGGCTATTGACTTATCTGGACTTATTGATAAGGACCACCAATCAGCTGCTTTAACATTCATAAATGCATTGGGGCTTATACTTTTTGACGAATAGAAGATAAATGCATTACCCTAAGAACAGAAGAGAGAAAACCTGGATCCGACCAAAGAAAGAAGTTGCCTCCTAGCTTAGTTGGTAGAGCAGGTAATGGGCACAGGGGCACTTCATTTGGTGAGGGTTCAAACTCTCCCCACTCTCCCTTCCCCTAGGATGGTATCGATTAGGATTTTCTTGGATAAAAAAAAAAAAAAAAAAAAAAAGCCAAAGAAAGAAAAGAAAGCAGAAAACCAACATAAACCCAAAACAGGAAAAACCAATTCAAGCCGTTAAAATAGCTAATGCCTTGTCCTTGCCGCTGTCCTTAGTGGTGATTGATCACCTTCACCTTGTGTTTGTTGATGTCTTTGAATTTGGATTTGTAATGGAGCTATTGAATGCGGTTGAATTTGTTAGTTTAGTACTCCTTGTAATTTGGAGGAGTATTGGTTCATAGAAGCACAAAGTGCCGCTTGAGTTTGTTTCCACTCCTTGTAATATGGACTGTTTGATCAAGTACTTCATTAGCTTTGAATTTTGTCCATTTTGGTTGCGTTGATATGGCCACATGCACATGCTAGGTAGTGATGATACTCTTACAACTGTTTGGTGACGCTCCTGCATCCATGGCATGAGTAGTCAAACAAGAGAAGTTCAATCCCCGTTCTCAACCCATGACCGATATTGTGCTTAAGTGTTGTATTATATAAGTGCCTTTTCAGGTACGTGAGAATTAAGGCTTTGATACACATTCTAAGAGCATATGCTGTGACAGATGTTGAGACGCATTCTAGTTTCCCATGCATAAGTCAGTTAGCAGGTCAACTGTTGGTTTTATTGACTCCAGCAATTAAGAGTTTTAAGTACAAATTATTTTAACTTTGATGCCGCACTGGCACACTGTCCTACACCAACTTGTGACCCTCTTTCATATTATCTCCTGTTGCTTATTTATTTTTTCCATTATATCCATTCTGTGATTTATACACCCTCTTTTGTGTTTTCGACTTCCAACATTTCTTGACGTTATCATGCCAAGAGGTTAAACTCTTTTATTTACCGTGGAGTGATTCAATTTCTCAAGTATACACCCACAGAGGCCTTTGATCTCTATGTTGTCAAACCAATGATTAGTTAATTCACCTGCTATTGTCTTTATAAAATTTTCCTTCTCTTGCAGGCTTCTCAAGTTGTGTCTACATCTCCTACTTCTTGCATTTACCCAGCAGTCCAGCTTTGGGTCTTGGATTAGCTGCAGCGGTGACTCTTATGGCTGCTCAAATTATCATCAATGTCACAAGTGGGTGTATTTGTTGCAAACGAGGTTCTTGTCAATCAAACTCTAGCAGGACAATTGCACTGATCTGCTTTGTGTTGGAAATTTTACAGAGTTTCGGATGATTGAAATCGGGGCTACCGGAGGGTCTCCCGAGGCAACCGTGCATGTCCTGGGTTCTTTGTATCTGGACGCACCACAATCAATAGACGTATTGATGTGTGGATTTTATAACTCCCGTAACCCCTCCCCGTGATGGTGTATTAATTCCCATAACCTCCCTCCTTGATGGCAGAAGTCAATTCCTGAATTCATTGTGGGAGTTATCAGCAAGGGTCTTTTGCTATATATAGGTGCTTCCCATTTTTGTTCAAGCACCAGAAAATTCACAGCAATCCTAACAAATTCTGAAATCCGTTCTTTGAGGGAGAGAGAGAGAGAGAAAGAGAGAGAGAGAGAGAGAGGCGGTAGTCAATTCACCAAGGTGGTCGACAGTGGTGTTCCGATGGCTTGCGGTTTAGCCGAGCCAACCCTGGGAGGAAGTCGCCGACGCATCCTACAACACCCACGGTAGGCGGCGAATCTTTCTTAAGGAGACTGGGTTCTTGATCTAGAAATCTGTTTGTATCTCGTCTTTATATTTTGTCTACTGTTATTATTTTGTAACTTGATTTAATCTTGTAATTGTATCGTTGTTAATGAAATTGTTCTGTGGAATATTATGTGATTGTCGAATTTTTTTCCAACACTTAGTTGTCTCATGGTAATTCTGAGCTTGTACTTGAAAGTTGAAACAAAATTGCTATCTAATATGAAGGCAAAAGTGGGTGTCACTGTCTTCCATTTTGATCTAAATGACAAAAATATGTTGCTTTTTTTTTTTTTTTATTAGAAACAAAAATATGTTGCTATTAGTTGTTATCTTCATATTGTCTCCACGTATAGATTGTGGGTGACAGGGGGATTTTTTGGCAATGGTTTGGGAATTGAAGGATATAGGAGAGAAAGCTAAGTCTTGCAGTAACTGAGAGAGAGGCGGAGAGAGAGAGGTGGTTGATTGGAGTAATAAGTGGTAGGTTGTGAAAATAATTGGAGGACGAAGAGATTACGTTGACCAGAAAGGACAGTAATCTCACGAGTGTGCAGTAGTCATTGGACTCAAATCTAAACCGATGATTTTAAGGGGCAATTTCGTAAAGCAAGTGGTGTAGTAAAAGGCAATTAAGTGATGCAATGAAATGATACCACTTGAGTTTTGGCGGGAAAAAAAAAAGGGTTTTAGTAGGAACAAAAATAATTTTGGCATTATCAATTCCCAAGTTGGAAAACAAATACTCCATCTGTTTCAAATTGAGAGTTAATTATTCCATTTTGGATTGTTCCAAAATGATGATCTTTTTCAAAAAATGAAGAAAAAATTTGATGATTTTCCAAAAGTATCTCTCATATGTGAATATAAGTGTTATAAAGTAAGTAAAATATAGGCTTAATAGTGGAAATGATAAGCATTGTAGGTGTAATCATTACATGTTCCCTTAAATAGTTAAAATCTCCAAAAGGGACTCTCAATTTGGAATTGAGGAGATACAAATAAGAGGACACTGAAGACAAAAAAGACAATTTGCTTTAAACCTTTTTTTCCGTTTTTATTATTTTTTTTGGCTTTTCATAATTTTTATTTTTACTCTTTCTGTTGAGACAAAAAATCAATGCCAAAAAAGTTTTAGCACAAATTTAGAAAAAGACAAACCAAAATACCATATACTAATAATTTAGGAAAAATATGGCTTAATTTAGTGCTGATTCAGCAAGTTGAGCCTTTTGTGAGAAACCTTATATAGGTTGAACTTCACAAGAACTCATGTCTGTTAATTTGTTCCCCAATTTTGAATGAGTTGAGCCAAACAATTTTAAATTTGGCTGGTCTCAACTCATTCATGGTCAGAAATTTAAGGGGCCGTTTGGGAGTCGAAATTATTGGATTCTCCATTTTGCATTACTGCATCGTGGGTGTTTAAAGGAAAAAAAGAAGAAGAAAAAGAGCTTTTGAAGTCTCATTTCGCATCCTAATTGTCCTCGACAGACAAGAAGACCTAATTACCCTTGCCTTTTATTTATTTCTAATATTGTATAAATAACTTAAGGTAACATCGTAAAAAATCAATTCATAATATGTTTTACACATCTTCATCTTCTAAACCCTCTACTGACATATTATTCTGATCACAATTCAAAAATCTACAATTTACAATATTAATTGAGGAAAAAAATTGCTCCCAAATGCCCCCGAGAGAAAAAAGAGAGGATAGGTTATTCATTTTTTTGTCACAACGATAACAAGTGATATTATAGATTTAAGAAACATTATATCAAGAGGAAACTCTATCCCTAAACAAAGGATCAAGAAACCAAATAGGAAGGGACTCAGTTCAATGACTACATCATCTCCAACTAAACTCATCGCTCTAAATAGACGGAGCACTGCAAAAAACAACAAAAACACTCACACAGAGGTGATAGAAGCCCCACAAACAAGGAGAAATCCTACACATGGGACACAAAAGAAAAGAACCAGAGAAAAGAGAAAAAATGGTAAGGAAACCGGGCATACCAGACTTCATCCACCTTCCTAGATCTCCCACTCCAGCGGGAGGAGGACGCCTCCGATAACCACGATCTGCAAGTCACTACATCCAAAAGCTGTCGGACTGCACGGTTGAAAAGGCGGATGAGAGGCAGCGGATGGTAGTTTGGACAAGAGGAGGATGGGGGGTGAAGGGAGAGAAAGAGAAAACGTCCGAGATCTAGAATCAAGAGATTGGAAAATCCTACGCGGGGGAGAAATCCCTCCCCTTCCGTCACCCGTTGGGGCATAAAACCCTAGGGGAGGAGAAGGAGAGAGATAGGGGGCGGCGGCTTCTTTAGGGTGAGAGAGAGAGAGAGAGAGAGAGAGAGAGAAATCAAGTTAATGATTGCAACAGGTTAGATTGCATTAACGAGTGCATTTTTGTTAATCTTCTTTTAACAAATGGTAAATGTTATTTTCTTTGTTATTAGTTAAAATGATGTGAATTTCGCCCCTGCAAGTATCACTTTGTTGATATTGACGAGTCACGTTAACGAGTGAACAAAATTAAATCCATTGACGGACGAGTCACGTTATCCATTGCCGTCTTTGATAAACCGCGCGTCTTCCCTCTCGTCGTCACTCTGTGAGAGAGAGAGAGAGAGAGAGAGGAGAATGGAGAAGAAGGCAAAAGTGATTTGCTCAGTAGTGGGGTTTCTGGGGCTTTTGTCTGCTGTTTTGGGCTTTGCTGCTGAGGCCAAGAGGGTAACGGTAATTTGATTACCCATTTACTCATATCTACAGATTGTATAATACTTTGTAGAAATACACGTTTATGTGTGTGCCTATATGCATATTCGATAGAGTTTACAAATTTATTGTAGGGGTGAGAAAAAATCAGTCAAACCGTGAATTCAGTTTAAACCGATCCAAATCAAAAGATTTTGTGCGGTTTTTTAGTAGTATGGTTTGGTTATGGTTTAAAAAAAATAGAATCTGCGTTATATGGTTTGGTTTGTGGATACACGTTCACGGTTAGGTTCCAAACCGATCCGAACCATAACATATATATATATATATATATATATAGTTTAATTATGATTCACCAAATAAATATGGGAGCCTTAGTTAACTATTTTCCAAATTCATTGATCATATTAAATCTACCGCAATATTTAGTTTTTTTCTTCCCTGCCAAGATAATTTAGACTAAACTTCTATATATCACGAATCACAACCCTTTTCTAATTTCCTATGATTATTAATTTATTATACACAAAAAGCATATGGGATCACCAGATCAGTCAACCTTTACGGCTCAATTCCTAAGTTTCTATACATGAAAACCAATTCCAATTCCAATTCATATTCCTATAATTCCTTCACTACCAAGACTAATTACCCTAATATTTTTTTTGAAGAAATAGCTTAATTCAAAGCAAACTATGGTTTAAAATCGTAACCAATTCATATTTTAATGGTTTGGATTGGTTTGGTTTTATGTTTTTTGTAGATTGATTTGGTTCTCCAATTTCATAATCTGTAGGTATTAATTTGATTCTTGGTTTCCTATAAAACCTAACCAATTCGGACCATGATTATCCCTAATTTATAGAGACAGAGACAAGATTGAAGTGGAAATGGGTAGTACTGTTTTATCGAGTTGACTTTTGTTTATTAGGCCTGTCAATGGACCAGATCCAATCCGAAAAATTCGATCCGAACCCCATAACGTCGATCCGACAATCCGAATCCGGTAATCCAAATACGGATCGGATTAAATTTGTTATCAATCCGATCCGAATTTTTATTTTTTTAATTTTTTTTAAAAAATTGTAAATTTTTTATTTTGAAAAAAAATGTGTAAGAAGATTTATTTATTTATTTTTTTTTTTTGGAAAATAATTTCTTTTGCTAAAATTTTTGAAGCAAATTTTTTTTTGGATCGAATTCAGATTTTCGAATCGGATCCGAATTTTTTGGATTTGGATTACCACTGTCGGATCTGGCCCATTAACAAGCTTACTTGTGAACGTTTTCGAGCAAAGAAAACTCTACTAGAGCCGCTGACTCCAACTACAATCCATGTATGATCTACACGAATCAGTATTCACATACCAATTCGATCTGAGCTCTTGGAATTGGAATTGGAATTGGAATTGCAATTGCATAAACCCAATTTGATGGCCATTATTTCATTATATGATTCCTCCCAGCGAGCTAAAGCTTATGCCATATGCGAAAGGGCTGTGATAGGTCATGGGTGATCGAGTCATGTTTAAGGTGCAGTCAAGTGATCTAAGATTGCGGGGTTTTTTTTTGATAACTCAACATGAACCCGAAACATGGGGGAAAAGAATAAACAACACTCAAGCTGGTAAAATTACTCAAACCGTGTCCTTGCTGTTGCATTCGTGGTGGTGATTGATCACCTTTCAATCAGGGATGGAATCAGGATTTTACCTTAGTGGTGGCGAAATATATACTAAAAAAATAAAAAGATGCATTACAATATTAATAGTCATCGGCTCCAGAAAAAATTAAAATAACATAACAAAAACTAGAGTAAATGATGTTTGTCATTTGCACATGGAATACGAAAAAAGACTAACTTTAATTTTGGGTATCGATAATACCACTCCCCAAATTTATAATTTCACTCTCCAGACCCCTCTATGGATTTTTCAAATTGATAACCGCACTCCCTTTTAGGAGTGGCATTATAAATTTGGAGAGTGACATTATAATTAAATTCCCTTAATTTTTTAGGTTAAGTTGTTTTAGGGTTAGAATGTGGAGTTTTTTTTTCTTAATTACACATCATCATTTATATTATTTCACTTTGGCCCATTGAATTTAGTTTTGAAATACTTCTTTGGGTCTTCTTTCTTGAAAAAAAAAATACTAAAAGATTTATGACTAGTATATAATAAAAAATAAGGAAAAAAAAAACTTAGCAGTGGCGAGACTATATAAACTGGAGATAAAAAAAAAATTCACATATAATAATTGTATTTTCTAAAATTCTTGTCGTAGCGCCGCCGCTATCAGACCCTCCCTGATTCCATCCTTGCTTCCAACGAGTGTTCGTAATGTAGTTGAGTTTTGATTTGTAATGGAGACCTTCCGTTGGGGCTTAATTTATCGAATGCAGTTTAATTAGTTAATGTTATACTTCTTGAGACTTGTAAGAGTATTAGTGAATTGAAGCACAAGGTGCACCTTCAGTCTGTTTCCATATGCAAAGAGTGTAGCAGTGGTTATTTGAGTGGTAAAACGCTTGTTGAATGAGACGATGCTTGACATAAGTTCCTATTAGCTGCCCTTCAGTCTGTTTCCATGTGCAATTTGTATTCTCGCTAGGCTACAGAGGCCTTTGGTCTCTATATTGTCAATCCAGTGATTAGTTGTTTCATCGGCTATTCGTCCTTCCCTCCTTCTTTTGCAGGCTTCTCAGATTCAGGCGTCTTCTTATGGTTGTATACACCACAGCAGTCCAGCTTCGGGTCTCGGATTAGCTGCAGCACTGACTCTTATGGTTGCTCAAATTATCATCAGCATAACTGGCTGTTTTTGTTGCAGACGACATTCTTATATATCGAACTCTAATGGGAGGTTGGCAATTATCTGCTTTGGCATCTCATGGTAATTCTGATCTTGGACTTGAAAGTTGGAAACAACTTTCTACCAAGTCGGAATATTTTTACTGCAAGCAGAGTCTAAAACTCTAACTACTTTTTGGCAAGTTTATAGTCACCAGATAATTACCTAGTGTTTGTCCTTTTTTGTTGCTTATTATAGAATCTCTGTTTCTAGAGTTGGCTCTCTTTCTTTCTTTTTTTTGAGAATTTTGATGGGTAATTAGTGGGGCAAAAAGGCTTGGTTTGGAAACACTTTGGCCTTCTGTGTTGCCTTCTTTTCTTGACACATTAATTATGTAATTGGTTAAAAGTAGGGGTGGCAAATTGAACCCAGACCCATTAACAAACCCAGACCCATCAATTAGAAAATAGACCCAACCCAACCCATTTATTAGTTGGGTAAGAATGGGTTCAAACCCAGCTAACCCATTATTAGTTGGGTCATAATGGGGCATCAATTGGGTCAATTTAAATGACCCAATGGGTAATGCAAGTAACCCACCAAATTCCATCTCTTAATTGATCTCTTTTCCCTCTCTCTCTCTCTCCCTCCCGCCCCCCCACTCCCCCCCCCTCTCGCTCCCTCTGTTCCCAGCATAGTTCTGAATACCGTTTCGGACAGCGTACCGGTTTTCCTACTGGTACGGTACGTACCGGTACCGGTCAGATACCGGGTACCGTTTCGGATTTACCGCAACTACGATAATATATAATTATAACTCCAAAAACATACAATTACTTATAATATGAGTATCATTTAGCATCTTATGTGGGTGCATATTTATTACTATAGATATGGCTACATGGGATCAAGCCCACCAAACTCACTAGTACTTCTGTTCCCCGATCAAGAAAAAGTGATAAACCCACTTCCTTCACTCTCTCTATTACCCTCTCTATCCCCCCTCACGCCTCTCTCTCTGTATCCCTCTATATCTAACATCCAAATCCTTCATTTACACCAGATCTTGACCACCATCGCCCGTATACCCACGGGTTCCCTTTTCTGTTTTTCACCGACGAGGTAAACGAGGCCGCTGGGGAAGAAAAGAGGTCGCCGGGGACGAGACGCTGTTCGCCGGAAACGTTATGACGTTCGCCGGAGACGCAGATGTGAAAGATCTGGGGCTACACCAGTGCATACAAGTGACATTGAGTATGGGTTTTGGAACCTTTTTTTTATTTTTTTGAATCAGTGGGTTTAGGAACTGGGAGTGCAGAGATCTCAAACGGTGCAACATACCGGACGAAATCAGCGGTACTGTCATCTCGGCCGAGATTGGCCGGAAAATCCGGTACTCTCCGGTAACCCCCGGTATTGGGGCCGGGACGGAATTGGGAGGCTAGGTTACCGGTTTCACACTATTCCGGTACGTACCGGAACGGGATTCACAACTATGGTTCCCAGTCCCCCACCACCCCCAACCCCCCCCCCCAATCTCTCTCTCTCTCTCTCTCTCTCTCTCTCTTCCCCGTCCCCATCCCCCAACCCCACGAGCATGGCCTTCTCTCTCTCTTTTGTTCAATTGTTTTGTCCTAAATCACACGCGACTAAAAATATTTTGAATGGTCCGAATTAAAAATCAATTGTGACCGGTAACAATTATTTTGACCAGTTAAAATTGAAAACACATCTCATCCATTAATTGCGCGAATGGACCTGTGAAATTGTGCTCCGCCATGAATAAATTTCTCTCATGGTAGTCCCGCAAAGGGTTTGGATTAAAAAATTGACTTATTTTTTTGTCCTTATTCAAATTTTTTTTGCATTTTTTTTGTTTTGTGTCATATTTTTGTGACTTATTAATTTGTTTTGATGAAAGGAATCGGAAAAGTAAAAAAAAATTGATCGAAACTTATAATTTTTTGAATAAAGACAAAAAAAAATCAATAAGACAAAAAAAAATTACTTATTCTCGTCTTTTTGAAAAAATTTATGAGTTTCGATCATAATTTTTTTTTACTTTTCTAATTTTTCAATCATAATTTTTAGTATATATGTAATTGGGTTAATGGGCGGGTCGGGTTTGCTTTAAAATAAATGGGTCGGGTTGGGTATGGGTAATTAGACTCATAGTTAATGGGTCTAAATGGGTCAATGACCCATTAAAGACCCAACCCACTAACAACTTACCCAATTTAACCCAAACCCGCCCGTTTGCCATCCCTAGTTAAAAGTAGCAAGTAGGATTCATTCTCCTTTTGTTGCAAGAAGACTTAATTTCTGGACGGCAGATCATTCCGGTACGAGAAACACGCACGGGAACGTAATACGCCACATGCCATAAATTGTGCTGCGGCAGGGTGGACTTAATGCCATATAACAACTCATTTATTGTGAGAGATAAAGATCCAATACTTGTAGAATGCTATTTTTGGAATTCTTGATGTACTACTTACGTTTCTAGAGGCATTTGAAAGATTCTTTTACATTTGTCCCATTAATGCTCTATATTTTGGTTTTGGGCACATTCAATTTTGTTCTCCCAAGGAAAATGGTGAGGAAATAAGTAGGGAAAACATCAGGCTCGCTTTAGATCGCAAGAGTCCCTGTTTTGGGACATTGGTGTACGATATTTCTCAACGTGCGTTCCAGTACGTAATCCTCTACGATGTTGGAGAATCGTGGTGACAGAGGTTTGACAATCACAAACCATTATTGGTGCATGTAGCTATGTTTTAAACTTTGTTTGGATTATCGATTTTGTCTCTTTTCATTATTTTTCGATGTTCTTATTTCACCAACGCTAAAAATTTAGATTTGACAAGTGCTAATCCTTTACTTTACAATAAGTGCAGGATCACATTTGTCCATGCATTTCTTATGTTACTAGCTGGTGCAGCAATCAACTATAACCACGGGTACTACTCGTACTCTGGCAGCCCTTGCCCCTTTGTGAAGCCCGGATTCTTTGCTGGAGCTGCTGTCTTGTCCCTTGCAACTGTGGTACTTGGAATTGTTTATTATCTCGCTTTGGATTCAGCAAAAACCAGCAATGACTCATGGAATGGGACTGCTGCTGCTCCTAATCAAGGTGGCATCGCAATGGGACACCCACAATTCCCCCCACCGCAATACCCTCCAGGGGCTCCACCGCAATACCCTCCGGGGGCTCCACCCCAATACCCTCCGGGGGCTCCACCACAATTCCCTCCTCCGAACACAAAAGCTCCAATTTTTGTGCACGAAGATACATACATGAGGCGGCAATTTACTTGATTATAGTTTGTCTTTGGTGAATGGGGTGCTAGAGGCTCCCAGAGAAAACTTTTTTTTTTGGGATAAGTGCCTCCACAGAAAACTTCTTGATGTAAGGTGTGTTTGTTTAGGGTTGGGGTTGGGGGAAGTTCCTCCACACACTTGCTTTTGATTTATTTGTTTTTCAGACCTAACATATCCCCCGGCCTGAATAGGTTTTGGAGATAGAAAGAGTATATGTAAAGCAAATATGTTTCGCAAAATATGCAGATCATCAATGGAGGTGAGATCTTTGTAATTGTATGCTGTGCGACTGAATAGTGGAAGGGCCAAGTTTGAATATGCGTTAGTTGCCAAAACCAAACTGGACAATCTAGTTCAGTTGAAACTCTGTAGCTCTCTCTCTCTCTCTCTTTCTCTCTCTCTCTCTCTCTCTCTCTGTATGCAAGACATGGGAACTGGCTGATGGTGTAAAACCGCAAGACCACCAAGGAGAAATTGGAAAGCAGCTACAACTATTTTGTTGACGTTTTGATGATTCTACATTTCTTGATGCTATGTAGAAAGCAGGTCCAAGGATGCTCTGGGAGATTCGTCTTTTTTAGCTTTTGAATTTTCCTCTCTCCAGGTCACGTTTATTACCGCGAGGGTAATACGGTGGCTGATTTGTCAGTCAAGAATCTTGCAGCAACTCAAGGATGTTTCGTTATTTATCACTTAAGATTTTGTGTTTGTGTTAATATAAAGCATTGGCTTCTGGTTTCAAAAAAAAAAAATTGGAAAGGATAGAAAATATTGCAAATGTCTCAAATAAGAAGAAATTCATTGTGTGGAAATACCAAGGATTAGCTGAATAGCCTAATATCAAGGGATTTGGCTAAGTACGAATGAGAAAGCACATAAACGTTTATCCTCAATGACAGTCACATGTTCGTATCACGGAGGCCAAACATTCAATAACTTAGAGTTACGGTAGAATTTGCCAGATTGTTAATTCAGAACTCTGGAATTAGTCAAGATATGTGTAAACTGTCTCGAACATCCGGTCATTAAAAAACCCTTTACAGAACTGTGAAGTATCCTGTCTCTTTACTTTATTTAGTGGTCCCCTCATCTCTTTCCTTAAAAGTTCAAAAAGAGCCAAGAGCTACTTATGAACTAAGCAAATCAGTTGTCAACTGTGGCTTGGACTTGTAATTTTTCCTTTATGTGAGTTGCACATATACACTCTACTGTCTTCCTTTCTAGTAGTTTATAATTTTTAGAAGTTTGATCTCTAATTAATTTAATTTCGTCAATTCAGCCCTAAAAATTTAGAGAAATTTATAGAAATGGTCGTTCTAGTTTCACCCAAGTCTCATTTTTGTCCTCCAAGTATCAATTGCAACTCTTTTGACCTTCAAATTTAGTTTTCGTACTTTGTCCAATAGATAACGTCTGTCAGCAAAACTGGACGGAAAAAATCAAATTGAGGGCAGACGTTATCAATTGGATCAACTTAGTATGAACTGCAACGTCCAAACTGCCATAAATATGATTTTTTCCGTTCAATTTGGCTGAAAGAAGTTATCAATTTGACCAATTTGGTATTAAAACCAAATTTGAAGGTCAAAAGAGTTGTAATTGATACGTGGAGGACGAAATGAGACTCGGATGAAACTAGGAAGACCATTTATATAAATTTTATACTCCACATTTTCCTTCAACCACTATTACGCTATTTTGAATAGTAGTATTATTTATCATGTAGCTAGGCAACACTTAATAGGACATGAAGAGTCCGTCAGATTAGAGAAAGTTATGACGATTGGTCTCGATGAACGATTTGGATATTAGTTTGTCCTTGGCTATGAATCGAATATAAAGTTCAAATATATCCTTATCAGACGAACAATAATCTCTCCTGTTCACAATTTGGATGATAATTGGGCAATGGGGCAACATGAGATAGTTATAGTCTTACCAATACACTTGTAATAAAAGAAGATATGATGGTAAGCTAAGGCACGCCGTGAAAATGCGAAATTACCTCTCATAGGATTACTCTTGTAGTTTGAGTTGAAGGATATAGTTGTCATTTTGCCTTATTTGGAAGATCTAAAAGAACGTAGGATGGCAAGCCAAGCCACACCGTGAAATTACCGATTTGTCCTTGTAGTTTGTCAATGGTGGAGTTAAGATATGCGGGTATTTTAGGCATTTCAGTTTTAAGTCTTTTGCTTAGTCAAGAAGAAAAAGAGGGACAAAAAAATCTTTTTTTTCCCTAAATTAAGGGATATTGTTTTTTATAGGTACCAAAAAAAAAATCTAATTTTCCCTAATTTAAGGCAAACCTAGTTACCATGTTAAAAGACAAAATTACCCTTATAGATTTTGTCTTTCAAATTTCTTTTGGATGTCTTGAGTTGAGATTTTTTTAAGTCATATTTTGCTTAGTCAAGAAAAAAATGCTTTTTGAGGGTATTTTAGATATTTTGGGCCCCCCTTTGCTTAGTGAAGAAGAAAATATTTTTTGGAATATTTTAAGTCCTACATTGCTTAGTCAAGAAGAAAAGGCTTTTTCAATGGTATTTAAGGTTCTTTTTTGCTTAGTCAAGAAGAAAAGGCTTTTCGAGAGCATTTTAGGTCATACTTTGCTTAGTCAAAAAGAAAAGACTTTTCATGGGTATTCTAGGTATTTTAGGCCCTCTTTGTTTTGTTAAGAAGAAAAAACTTTATACATTTTCTTAATCTAACCATTAGAAAGAAAGAAATCCTTGTCGATCTCTCTCCCCCTCTCTCTCTCCTCGTACCTCCTAGATCTCCCCCAATTTCTCCCTCATCGATCCCTTTATAAATTAGATGACGATATGACACATCAATTTCTCAATCGTAGATTCTTACACACGAAGAAAGACTCAACTACGTGGTCAGATTCTCTTAGATTTCGTAACCTTAGACTATGATTTTGTTAGAACTTCAATCGTATGTATTTTGAGTGCTCGCTTCTTTCTGGGGTTTTCTAATTGTTTTACTTTTATGGTTCTGTCTTTTTCAGCATAATAATTTGTTGTACGCTCTCAGCAAATCGAGCTCTAATTTTGTACGATATTTTGAGAACTCTCTTGTAGCAAGGTTTTACAGTTATTTTCCAAAACACACAAACAAAAAAGCCTCATTATTCGCACAATTTTAGAATCTAATCCATGACATTATCTTGATTATTGTTGCTATTGTTTGAGAAGGAACTTATATTTTAATCCAAATACCTATTTCTTTGATCGATGTTTATGCAATGTTTAATTTGTCTTGATGGAAGCAGAAATACCGTTCCTTATAATTGTTTTTTTTAACAAGGTTGAACTATTTGTGACTCTCTTCAGTTTTATCGCATATGTTGGATTAAATTACTTGCATGATCTATAAAATTAAAATAGCCTTAATTAATTATTTGAGTCTAAAAATATTTTGGTGCTCCAAAATAGTGTTATTTATGTTATTTTTTCCGTACAAGAACTCCTTTGACATTGCTAATAAAATACTTTTTTTTTATTCTGTAAAAATAATCTTTCATTCAATTATTTACTCTTACGATTTCTTTATTTTTATAACTAAATCTTAATTTGAACTATCTTACATACATGAACAATTACATCAATGAGCGCACAACATTATGCAAAGCACACGGAATCACAATAGTATAGGATAAAAGTAGAAAGTAAAAAAGAAAGAAAGAGATAATAATAAAAAACTTCACTAATAGTGAAAATGCTTGCAAAAAACTTGGGTCTTCGGTAGCCCAACTTTTATTGGGATGGTACATTGTGGATTGTGAATTACGATCAGAACAGATTATGAATTTATAAAAGTGTTTCGATGAGATATACGAAAATAATTACACAGCATAGTATTGTATGGAATACAATTTAACAAAATAAGTAAATCAATATCGTAAATTTGTCCAGACCAACTTATGCACACTATTGTGATGTTGTTTGACATGTTATCGTTTCTTAGGATTTGGCAACACTATCATTCAATTTTGAGAATTCAAAAATTTGTCGGAGGTTTATTCTTGAAGTACAACTCTATCATTCAGTTTTGAGAATTCATTATGCGAAAAAACATACATAAACGAATTCATTATGCGAAAAGGCATGTTTTATCTGACTGCTAAATACTACTACTTATGATTTTTTTTTTTTTATTACAATCGGTAGGTAGAAAAATACAAGTATATGGATTACGTCAAACGAAAACAAATCAACAATCATTGTAAGCGTAATCCAATTTTTAATATGACCCGAAAAGTATAAAACGTCAAACGAAAACAAATCAACAATCACTATAAGCCTAATCTGACTTATTATATGACCCGAAATGTGCAAAACGTCAAATGAAAACAAATCAACAATCACTATAAGCCTAATCCGACTTATTATATGACCCAAAATATGCAAAACGTCGAATGAAAACAAATCAAGTCTAATCCAACTTATTATATGATCCAAAATGTGCAAGACGTCGTACGAAAACAAATCAGCAATCATTATAAACCAAATCAGACTTATATTATATGACCAAAAAGAAAATTGATTATAGCACTTCAAAAATTGACGGAGGTGCTCCAAAACGACATCATTTTGTATATTAATACTGTTTAGTTTTAGAACCCCTCTATTAATTTTTAAAGTGTCAAAATCACAATAAAAAAAAAAGGTGCAAAACGTCGTACCCATAGTATTTTGGATTCAGGAATTATATCTGGAGGTCCGGTCAGGACAGGTTTAAACTGATGAAGAACACATCTCGAAAGAATCCAAGTGGAGTCGTCTTTTGTACTCTACTTGGTTCAGCCCTCACTGAACCCAGCACCCTATTGAGAGAGAGAGAGAGTGAGAGAGAGAGAGAGAGAGACAGAGAGACAGAGAAGAAGAAGAAGAAGAAGAATGGAGAGGAAGGATAAAGTGGTTTGCTCAGTGATGGGGTTTCTAGGGCTTCTATCCGCTGCTTTGAGTTTTGCTGCGGAGGGCACGAAAACTACGGTAATTAAGCACCCATTACTCATATCGAGTTGACTTTTGTTCACTTGAGTGTTTTCAAGCAGAGGAATTCGTAGTTTGTTATTAGGAGAAAAGAGGTGACATGCGCTGGATTTTACTTTTTACTCTATGTTGTTTTACTGGGAAATTTTCTTGAGGGAACATTTTCCTAACCGAAGGGTTCAGATTCTCTCCGGTCCAAGTTTTTTATTGGACGGGACAGTCAAAAATCTTGAGTCCTTGACGATACAAAATTGGTGCAATGAATGGTTCAGATTTGCTCATAGATTCTTACAGTGTCTCTAGCAAATCTGAACAATTGATTGCAACAAAAGACAATCTAGATTTTGATTGTCCCATCCGGTCCAAATTAAGGACCGGAGAGGATCTAATTCCTTAACCAAAATATGGAAAAGATAATGCATGCCATTCTCTAGCAAATTATTCTTGCGAATATTCACATAGAGGCAATCGTAATTGGTGAGCTTAGTGGCCTGGAGTTACAAAATTGTTTAGTTTTGTGAGAATTACTTCAAGTGATCCGTACAGGGAAATTGGTCTTATCGTTTTTCCACTGGATTTGTATGTATTGATGTGATTGAGTCTTTGACTTCCCTTGTTTGCTCCGACATTGGCTATTGACATATCTGGACTTATTGATAAGGACCACCAATCAGCTGCTTTAACATTCATAAATGCATTGGGGGTTATACTTTTTGACGAATAGAAGATAAATGCATTACCCTAAGAACAGAAGAGAGAAAACCTGGATCCGACCAAAGAAAGAAGTTGCCTCCTAGCTTAGTTGGTAGAGCAGGTAATGGGCACAAGGGCACTTCATTTGGTTAGGGTTCAAACTCCCCCCACTCCCCCTTCCCCTAGGATGGTATCGATTAGGATTTTCTTGGATAAAAAAAAAAAAAAAAAAGCCAAAGAAAGAAAAGAAAGTAGAAAACCAACATAAACCCAAAACAGGAAAAACCAATTCAAGCCGTTAAAATAGCTAATGCCTTGTCCTTGCTGCTGTCCTTAGTGGTGATTGATCACCTTCACCTTGTGTTTGTTGATGTCTTTGAATTTGGATTTGTAATGGAGCTATTGAATGGGGTTGAATTTGTTAGTTTAGTACTCCTTGTAATTTGGAGGAGTATTGGTTCATGGAAGCACAAAGTGCCACTTGAGTCTGTTTCCACTCCTTGTAATATGGACTGTTTGATCGAGTACTTCATTAGCTTTGAAGTTTGTCCATTTTGGTCATGTTGATATGGCCACATGCACATGCTAGGTAGTGATGATACTCTTAAAACTGTTTGGTGACGCTCCTGCATCCGTGGCATGAGTAGTCAAACAAGAGAAGTTCAATCCCCGTTCTCATCCCATGACTGATATTGTGCTTAAGTGTTGTATTACATAAGTGCCTTTTCAGATACGTGAGAATTAAGGCCTTGATACACATTCTAAGAGCATATGCTGTGACAGATGTTGAGACGCATTCTAGTTTCCCATGCATAAGTCAGTTAGCAGGTCAACTGTTGGTTTTATTGACTCCAGCAATTAAGAGTTTTAAGTAGAAACTATTTTAACTCTGATGCCGCACTGGCACACTGTCCTACACCAACTGGTGACCCCCTTTCATATTATCTCCTGTTGCTTATTTATTTTTTCCATTATCTCCATTCTGTGATTTATACACCCTCTTTTGTGTTTTCAACTTCCAACATTTCTTGATGTTATCATGCCAAGAGGTTAAACTCTTTTATTTACTGTGGAGTGATTCGATTTCTCAAGTATACACCCACAGAGGCCTTTGATCTCTATGTTGTCAAACCAATGATTAGTTAATTCACCTGCTATTGTCTTTATAAAATTTTCCTTCTATTGCAGGCTTCTCAAGTTGTGTTTACATCTCCTACTTCTTGTATTTACCCCAGCAGTCCAGCTTTGGGTCTTGGATTAGCCGCGGCGGTGACTCTTTTGGTTGCTCAAATTATCATCAATGTCACAAGTGGGTGTATTTGCTGCAAACGAGGTTCTTATCAATCAAACTCTAGCTGGACAATTGCAGTGATCTGCTTTGTTGTCTCATGGTAATTCTGAGCTCGTACTTGAAAGTTGAAACAGAATTGCTATCTAATAGGAACATTTTTTCACATGAAGCAGTTACAATCTACTTCCTTTTCAGGTGTTGTATGGTGACTGTAGATATTTCAGGTGTTAATGTTTCGTTTCATTACTTATCCACCTAAACTTACTACATGGAATATTTACTGGCGGAAAAAGTCTAGATGGTAATATTGTGTTTTTAATGGCCCTTCAAAAAAACAATTGTGCTTTTAATGTAATCGGAAACACTTTGGACTTTCTGTATAGCCTTCATCACTCGAGTCATCAGTCATCACTGTCAAATCAAAGATGATGTCCAAGACTTAGATTAACCATGGAAGAGCATTGTTTGTCCATTCATTCTCCATTAATGGTAACAAGACTTAAGATTAACTATGGAAGGGCATTGTTTGTCCGTGTTGCTTTTGTTTTATTTTCTTTCTAAGATTATCAACTTTGTTTCTTTCACTAGCCTGTACCTTCCTTCTCTACTTTGGTGATTTTCTTGGATTCCACACATGCTTATCCCATCTTACATTGAGTGCAGGATCACTTTTGTCATAGCATTTCTTATGATATTAACTAGTGCTGCACTCAATGAACAAGGAGGGGAAGAGAACATGTACTTTGGCTGCTACGTTGTGAAGCCCGGAGTCTTTGCTGGAGCTGCAGTCTTGTCCCTTGCAACCGTGGCTCTTGGCATTGTCTATTATCTTGCGCTGGAGTCAGCAAAAATCAAGATTGGTTCGTTGGTTGGGACTGCTGCTGCTCCCAATCAAAGCAGCATTGCAATGGGACAACCACAATTCCCTCCACCACAGTTCCCTCCTCCAGACACTGAAGCTCCAGTTTTTGTGCACGAAGATACATATATGAGGCGGCAATTCACTTGATCACCCATTTTGCCTTTGTTGAATGGTGCTAGAGGTTCCCATGGAAAACGTCTTGATGCAAAGGGTTTCTGTTTAGGGTGGGATTTGGGGGAATGTCCTCATCTCCCTTGCTTTTGTAATTTGTTTGTCGGCACTAACAAAATAGATCACTCGGACTGGACATGTTTGGAAGATAAAAATGAGTTTTCATTAAGCAATCATCTCTTTGGAAGGTAAAGCAACTGGGTAGCTAAGTTTGAATGCGCGTTAGTTGCCCAAATCAGACCGAAGAGTCTTCAGTTAAGAGTTCTCTCTCTCTCTCTCTCTCTCTCTCTCTCTCTCACACACACACACACACACACACACACAGAGCCAAGTGATATTTCCCACCAAAATCTGGCTCACTCTTGTATTGGCATCCCCACTTCGAGTATGGTGATTGGAAATGTGGTATAATTCAAGAATTGTTTGGTCAATTAAGCTGACAAAGTTTACTTAATTTTTGATCGGCAAAACATCGTAAGCATGGATCAGACTTTAACCCAGCTGGGTTTAAAGAAACCCAGTCTGAGACAGTGGACCTGAACCAAAAGACGCGACCCAAGAACAAATCAAATCAAGATCTGAAACAAGAGACTTAATGTCCTCAATAATGCAAAAAGACTCCCAAGGGAGCACCAACTCTGAAACACACAAAGAAATTAGTAGAAGTTATTTTATTTTATTTTATCACTTTTGCCTTGGCCATCAAACAATCCTTTCTCCCGGAGCTGTCCGCCGACTCTCTTCCCAGTTCCCACAGTCCTATTTGCCTGCCGACTCTCTTCCCACAGTTCTATTTGCTGCGTCAAAAAACGATCTACACGCATTTGAGTGAACTGCCCGTAATTCCCTGTATATAGTCTTCTAAGCGGTACAACATCGTATGCCAATATTATCAAAAACAACGACAGGCAAAAGAGAAGGGCAAGACAAGATACCAGAAAACAAAGTCACCACAATAGTTGTCGCACCGGAAAAGCATATTCCTTTGAACACACTTTCTGCCACGAAATATATACCATACCTTTACCAAAACTTGCCCCACAAGATTCCTCTTTCAAAATTATTCAAAAACTTTGCTTTCCCACCTTGGCTTTTTGCCTTTACTTTACCACTGTGTTTTGTCATCTAACATGGACACCTGTAACCCACTTCTTGAGGAGGAATCAAATGTACAACATAAGGATACTACATTCACTTCCTGGGCCCGGGAGTGAATTACTTTACACGATCCCCATACACGTGTCCTACTTTTACTAATGGACAGCCGTGATCTATGCGGGAACTTCACAAATTAAAGCAGAAGAACCGACCACCTTGGACTTCTTGCCATTTAGAAGTTCACCAGAGTGATACGTTAGAATAACTGAAGAGAAACCAAAGCCACCTTTTGTCCATTCAATTGCGTTTTTACTGTTGCAAATCATTTAATGTATGTTTGCTATATATGTCTTGTGAAATACTACAATCGTAAGAACAAGTGGTGATATATATAGCACCCTACAGTCGTATTCTGAAACACGGTTCCCCACAATGAAATTCTCGTTCTACCACTGCCTAGGAAAACACAGAGCATAGAATTGTAGTCAAAGCAAAAAATAAAAAAATTTACTGGTTTGTCACGATGACTGACTGCTAAGCCACTTGAGCAAGGAAAACACAGAGCATAGAATTGTAGTCAAAGCAAAAAATAAAAAAAATTACTGGTTTGTCACGATGAGTGACTGCTACTACATTAAAGTGACATTAGTGTACAGGAAATGCCTAAATACAGGTGGTCCTTGTCCCTTTTCTCTCTTCTAGCTACATTGTTCTCTCAACAATTTAACTCTCATTATCAGCATTCTGCTTCTTAATTTCATCTCCCCCCTTCCTTTTTCTCACTCCTGAGAACCAAACAAGCCTCAGTCACCTAACCTCAGAGAAGAAAATGCAAATCAGAGAAGAAATTACAAAACAACAAGTCACTGCCTAAGCAAACACAGAAAACATGGACAACAAGTTTGATTTACATGAACCTAAAAGTATATTTGTTTTCTCTTTCTCTTTCACCAAAACTCAACCCAACTGTCCCAGCCTTTGGAGAAGAATTGTCTATCTACAGGGTTTCTTTGACACATCCCAACACCACCGTTTTCTGTCCCACTCAACGAATGCGGTTCAAGTGAGCAAACGGCTCTGGATTTGCCTTTGGTGCAGGTTTCGCCACTTCAGGAGTCCCAAAAACATTCCAAAACCTCAGAGTTTCATCCCCTGCAGCAGATGCCACTGTACATCCATCTGGGCTCTGAATTAAAAGACACGAAAAATCAAATCAGAACAACACTTTGCACCACAGGAAACATAAAAACTCTTCATTTGAAGTAAAAACTGCACCTGAGCCATGAAAAGAACTCTGGATGTGTGCCCAGTAAGCTCTGCTGTTTTCACCATAGATGGGTACTTCCAAAGAGTGAGCTGGTTCTGAGTAAATCCGTGAGAGCTAAGCAATTCACGCTCGTTCTTGTTCCACAGCAGAGAACAGACCTGCGATCCAGTGTCGACTGAGTTCAAGCATGCGCCAGTGTGGGTATTCCAAAACTTTATGCACCGGTCACCTCCGCCTCCACCAGATGCCAACAAGTTGCCTTGGAAAGGACACCAAGCTAGAGCTTTTACAGCAGCCGTGTGGTCTTCTAGCCTGTGGAGCCACTGGGTTGGTGAATTAGAAGAAGCAGTGGACCGGTCCCATATGTGGAGGAGGTTATCATTTCCCCCGCTCGCTAACTGCTGACCAGAGGCCGACCATTTTAGTCCACAGACTTCTTGGTGGTGTCCTCTGTAGGTCTCGACGATATGAGATCGTATTCTCACATCGTTGTTGACAATCTGACCGTCCATTCCTCCAGTCGTCAAAATGTGATTGTTCCAGTCCATGGAACCCACTCGTGACTGGTGGCAGCCTCTCAAGTTTCTTAGCTGCAGAAACAACCATTTGATTCAGCAATGAACAAACCCATTAAGCAATAGATATATCCATGGAAAAGTAAAAGGGACCATCATAAATATATATGTATGCAACGTACCTGTTTATTGGATGTAGAATCCCAAAGCTGTACATCAGAGTTGTTCAAACCAATAGCGATATGTTTTCCATCAGGAGCCCATTTGACGCTGGTCACAGGTCCATTTTCATCATCAACAGTGACGAGTTCTGAGGTGGCACCATCAGTAGCATCCCATAGGTATACTGTGCTTCCGAGAGCAATTGCAAGAACATTGCTACTACCCCAATCTAATAAGTTCAAGTAGTAATCGTCCAATAGGTCAGGAGCATCTAGCGTTCTTTCAGAAGTCTGCATGATCAAAGGAAAAAATACTTAATACGATTGACAAATGAAAAACATGAGACAATTCTTCTAAACTCACAAAATCTTGACCACAACGATAGAACTGCAGTTGATTTAGTTCATAGCTTTAATAATTTTTGGTCCAAATAACTATGTTCAAAACCACGATTGCAGTAAGGCAACTATTCCATGTCCTGATTCCAACCTAGTTAAAGCCATTGGATGCTCAATCTTAATGTAGGAAAATTAACTTTTAACAAAAAAGACACATTTTGGCCTGTGGCTGAAATTAACAAAACTAAAAGTTGTGCGGGAGCATGACACCATGAACATACTTTGGTGCTCAATCTTAGTCCCAATTTCATCATTGTCCACCAATTAGATGCTCAATGTTATGCCAATTTCCACCATAGTCTAAAAATTGGAACATCAAGACATGCATACAATTAAACATTGTACCCACCTGTGGAATGTACCGACGGGCCTTTGTGGGTTTGGACTGTTGAACGCCTGAGAAATCATGCGGTATGGCCTCAACTGGGGTGGGGGGCTTGTTCTTAAAGGCCAGTATCCGGGTCCGATTCATGTTGAAGGTTTCCGCAAGTTGCTTACGGTATGCTTCCCTGGATGGAGAGCTCACAGCTGGATTCTCCTTGCCTTTCCTCCCTTCAGTCAGCATGTAATGTGCATAGTCAAAATCCATCGCAGAGCGGTTTGGTATAAATCTATCCAACTGCAAGACATGACTCACAAATAAGACTAAAAAAACTCACAATAAAGGCAGGTGCTGTTACAAAAATTTTGTTAAATGAAAATGTGGATGCAGAAATCTACTCATGAACAAACCATGATTTCACAAATTTGATGATCTGAACAGACCCAAATACGCATGCCCAATCAAGCATAAACCCTAGATTTAAACTAGAATCAAGAACAAAAAAACCCATCGAAGCCCTAGTTTCAGAAATCCAATCGCGATCAAACCCTAAGTCAATAACCAATACAAAACCCTAGAGCGGAAGGATGTGAACCACCTATATAAACATTAGATATAGACTTGAATCGAGAACAAACAAAACCATTAAACCCTAGCTTCAGAAATCCAATCGCGATCAAACCCTGAATCAATAACCTATACAAAACCCTAGAGCGAAAGTATGTGAACCCCCTTTAAACATTAGTAAATAAAACCCAAATTCCTGTCTAAAGTATTAGAAAATACAAGTCTGTGTACACATAAATAAACATGAGGCTACATAGATATATAAGTTGCAACAACAATATTACATACATTGTCTCGAGAATTTTTCCTTTGTAGAAGCTGATCTTGAAGGGGGCATCGGGTTCGTGTCTTCACTGCAGAAGAGTTTGAGGATCCTGCATCCATAATATGAGAGAAGAAAAAACAAAAGACAAAACCCTGCAAAAACAGTAGAGAACCAAGACTAGAAGGCAATTTGTTAGATTAAAAAAAAAAAACCAAAAGAAATCGAGAAAGATGTAATGCAGAGAGTAAAGAGGATGGTCAATCGCTTGAGGCACTGTTGACTGTATGAGGGACGATCTGTGGCCTGCAGAGAGAGAGAGAGAGAGAGAGAGAGAGAGAGAGTTGTTGTTTGAGAATCAATGAAAGATTTGGCAGGTATTTATATCTATTGACAGAACAGAAACTAGGGTTTTGTGTGGGTTTGCAGGTTTTACTTCGCTGGTGATGACCAGAATATAGAAAGTGGCAACGGCTAATTGGTGAAGTAGCCGTTGGAAAGCTTGAGAGTCGTCACGTGGTCCATGCGTCTGGGCTTGGGCTCAGAAGGCCTTAACCCTTCTGCTTGTTTTGGGCCTTGTGAAATTGAGCCCAACATATAGAAATGAGATTTAAAAAATATATTTCCTAAAAAGATCTAGAAAGCACAATTTCAAAACAGAAAAACTTATCCACGGCTCAATCTCGCGTGTACAAAAGCATTTCGGATTAAAAACAAACTATTACCGGTTAAAAATATTTATTTCCGGTCAAAGTTTAAAAACATATCTCAATCATTAATTGCCGAAACGGAAAATTGTGATTGTGCAGTTCTGTGAATAACTTACTCACGACTCCTCTGTGAATAAGTTATTCTCATTTCAAAATTATTTGCCAATATATATTTAGTAACTCTAGTGTCCAAACTAGTTTAAACGCATCTTGATTAATTCTGGAGAATAATCTCACCGTCCAGTAGCGGGGGCCAAATTAAAATTGGGGCAAAGCCCAAAATGACTAGCCCCGAAGAAGAGTTTGAAGACATTAGCGGCCCGTTTGGATGAAGGATTTGTTTTAGGTGGATTTAGAATGAGGGGAGATTTGAAGGTGGATATGTAATGAGGGGTGATATGTTAAGAAGGGTGACCCCACCACTTAAGAAGGGTGGATTTGTAATGAGGTGTTTGGATGATTATTTGAGAAGGGGGATTTGGAAGGTGGATATGATAGGATAAGGTATCAAATGACTTAATTGCCCCTAGTTATTGAAATGGACAAAAAATGTTAATTTGATTATAATTACGAAAAATACGTATTTATTATTAAAAAATCGGAAAAATAAATTTATTAAATCTTAAAAATATCTTGTCACTCCCTTTGAGTAGACTTTATTTTTTTGGAAAAAAAAACTGAAAATTGTAAATGTTAAAAATGTTGAACATGTCATTATTTGATTGTAGGTACGGTAAAAATAATTATCATTAATTATTACATAAAACTAATGAAAATATTTGTAAAATGCTTAAACGTTATTTGATAATTTATGTAAAATTCCGAAATATGTAAATAAAATTTAGTAATCACAAAATAGTTTGTTTGTTAGTTGAAAATGAGGAGTAGGTGCAACAAATTTGTTAGGTAAACATGTGTCAACAAATTTGTTTGGTAAATTTGTTTATAAATAGCAAGGTATTTTATATTGTCATCTCACATCTCTTCTTCATTGAAAAAAATACTGTTCTATATTTGTTTTTCCAATCATTTGAATGGCACGTCGAGCTTGGATCGAGGCGGAGGAGAAGAAGTTGTTGGATAATCTTACGAGCCTTGTAGATGCAGGGGTTTGGCAAGGTGAGCACGGAGGGATGATTCCTGCCTCCTTTGAAGTCTTGCAACATCAGATGACTGCTGCTTTCCCCCATGGTGGTTTTACAAAAAATATTATTGAGGGAAAGATTAAAAATTGGAGGGAGACTTATTTCACCATAGAAGACATGATGTTGACTCCTGGATTTGGTTGGAATCCAAATGAAAATAGATTAGTTGTGGATAATGAAGATTGGAATGAATTTGTCCGGGTAAGTGATCATCCTTCAATTGTATATAAACTACTTCTTTTTTTTGAGAAATTATCATATTTGTTATGTTTTTTTAGGTGAATCCACGAGCCAGACAAATGAGGGGCATGCAATTTCCTCATTTCAATCGTTGGGCCCATTGCTTTCGACGTCACTAGTTGGAGAAGTTAGAAGTTCAAGATAGATGTTGAAGAATAAATCGTATTTGTGATAATAACTGTTAGAAGATCGAAATTTAAGTTAGTACTGATGTACCTCAAATAAATATAAGTACTTTGTCTTTGTATTACATTCTTCATTTTCACAATCTTTGAAAAAAAAAGTACAAATTCATTCAGAATCAAATAGAAGTGCGAAGATTAAACAAGCTAAGAAACCTACGAAAAAAACAACAAAGTATGTGCTTAGACTAGTTCGATGTTGAACTTCCAAACCACTTGCGGATGTGGAACCACTGTGACTTGATTGAGGTGCGGTTCGGACCGACTGCATTTGAAGGAGCCGGTATCTTTCCTCATGAAACTGTAACAATGCTCCTTCTGCTTCGTCAAACGTCTTGTATTTTTTGAACAAGTTCCCCGAGTATCCATTAACCTGCAGTCCCGCGGTCTCCCAACTTGTATAGATTCCCGGATTACGGCCGATGAAAACCACCCAATAGGATTCTTTATCTTGACTTGTCATTGAAATATCTACGAAAAAATTGTATTATTACATTTATAAGAATACTAATATTATGTTTATATGTACTTGGCTCAGATATTCTTATTAACCGGCGCATAGTACACTATTTGGCTACAACTTATGTTGCCGAATGGTGATTAAACTATTGACCCTCATAAGTTATCCCGCCAAGACAAGTGCGTCGCCTTTAAAATTGTCTGTCATATCCTCATAGCCTAGGAGAACAGCCTTAAAAATATCATAAACTTGCCCAGCTAGAAGCCACAAAACTGCCCAGCAACCACCAACGAAACTCCCAAAAATGTATGCCAAGAAAACAGTTCCTCTAGCAAAACATAAAATACCACAATTTTTCCCCACATTAGACCACTAAAGTAGCACCGAAACTGCCACAAAAAGGAGCCAAAAAATTGCAGCACCAAACTGTCCAAAAAAACAGCCAATAACTACACAGAATGCAGCACCAAACTGTCCAAAAAAAACAGCCACAAAACTGCCCAGAATAGTGCACCAAAACTGTCAACAAAACAGCCACAAAACTGCACAGAATGCAGCACAAAAAGTGTCCAAAAAAACAGCCACAAAACTGCCCAGAATAGTGCACCAAAACTGTCAACAAAACTGCCACAAAACTGCACAGAATGCAGCACAAAAACTGTCCAAAAAAACAGCCACAAAACTGCCCAGAATAGTGAACCAAAACTGTCAACAAAACAGCCATAAAACTGTACAGAATGCAGCACCAAACCTGTCCAAAAAAATAGCCACAACACTGCACTTAATGCAGCACCAAATCTGTCCAAAAAAAAAGTCACAAAACTGCCTAGAATAGTGCACCAAAACTGTCTAAAAAAACAGCCACAAAACTGCATTACTTGCAGCACCAAAACTGTCCCAAAAAAAGCCACAAAACTGCCCAGAATGGTGAACCAAAACTGTCCAAATAAACAACCAGAAAACTGTACAAAATGCAGGCCCAAAACAATCAAAAAAACAGCCAGCAAACTACCCAGAATGAAGAACCAAAACTGTGAAACATACAGCCACAAAACAGCCACTAAGTTGCCATGTAGCATATGAACACTTGGGCTCAGACAATTCTACCATAATCAAAGTAGCACTACCACTTGCAATTAAGTTACCATTAAACCCGTCTTAATTTGCAAAAGCAATACCAACTAATACATTGTTATTAACATTGCATCATTGCCCAAATAAACAACCCAACTAAAAGCCAAAAAACTGGCCAAATAACAGCAAAAAACCAAAAACAAAACCTGCTACAAAACAGCACAAATAAGGGAAAAACAGCCTTGCCAATCTTGGCATAATAATAAGCCCAAACCAGAAACGAAACAGCCACAAACCAGACCAATAACAGATGATCCATCAATAAAACTTCTCCCAATACAGCAACTGAACTCAGCCAACAATAAACCAACAAAACAGTCTCTATTTTGCCCAACAGTAACTAACATTTGGCTCAGATGTAATGAACGTAATCAAAGAAGCACTAGCATACAACTAAGTTGCCATTAAGACCCTCATAGCTGCAGTAACTAATGCATTTTGATCAATCAATAAAATGCATCATCATTGCTCAACTCAAATTGGATCATCATAGTTGCCCAACCAAGTTAAAAGTAGTAAAGTGCATCATTGCCCGATTTAAATTGGATCATCATAGTTGCCCAAACATATTTAAAGGAGTAAAGTGCATCATTACATAGCCATAAAAAGGACCTAATCCACTGTCATCATCATCGTTGCCCAAAAAAATTTCAAAGGACTACAATCATCATCGTTGCCCAAAAAGAGTTGAAACTACTACGATCATCATCGTTGTCCTAACAAGTACGAAATATACATGATGAGAAGTTTAAAGTTGTACGGTGAATCATTACAAAAACAGTAGCTCGATACTCCACAAAATAGGTCATAAGTACTATGTAGTTAATTACGAAATATACAAAAATGAGGAATCACATCCTCCGCCATATTCAACGTTGTACGCATAAGTTTGAAACCATCCCTATGTGGTCTTCAATTTGATTTGCCCGGCTAATACGGCCTCCACCCAAGCTTGTCTATAGTTTTCTGGTATGCCATAAAACGTGTCCACGTTTTCTTTTGCCGACACAATAATGGCTTGTGCAGAAAACATATCAATCAATTGAAGGTCAAGCTTTTCAAGCTCGGCAAACACCCTTTCTTTTTTCGCAGCGAGTCGGTCCTCATATCCGATCGAATCAGCAATCTTTATGAAAAGCCGTACTGCTTTGTGCCATGAAATCCCCAAATGCGTTATGAATGGACGCCTCTTTTGCGTCAACCTTTGCCTTCTTCTTTGGCCTTTCCGGCACGACATTCATCGCCGGACTATTCACATTGGTTCTTGGAGTGGGGGGATTGGCAAAGCTTGTTGGAGTCTCGGCAGAAGTTGATATGTCAACAAATGCCGGGTCACCATTTGCAAACGATGGGGTATAGTAGTCATCGAACAAGTCATCGGGGTTAAGAGTTTCAACGGGTTCGGCCTGAACATCATCAATTTCCGCTGCATCCTCGGCTATTTCACCGGTGGCCCTATCCCTCCCAAATAATATTTGCCAACTCTCGTACATGGGGAAAGCCTTCCCATTCATCCCTTTTGCCTTGGGATGAATCTACACATATTCAACAAATACATTAAGTGGGATGCAATAACAATTTTCATAAGTGATAATGGAAGAGAAGAGAAGTTACCTTCTCATATTCATTCCACACCTCTTGGGAATCAACTTGAATGGAATTGGTTGCATAGTTCCAACCAAACCCACTAATGCGTGTGATGTCGAAAATTAAACTATACTTCTCCTTCCAATTTTTCACCTTTGACTCAATGTTCGGTTGAGCTTTAAGCGTGGTTCCGGGCAATTTCTTTCTCAACTCATTCTCAACTTCATTGAAGTAGCCCGGTTTAAAACCAGGTTGACCTCTATACTTATCGCAAATACACTCCATCATGGCAGCAAGTAGGCACTCCTCTTCCTTATGCGTCCATAGCCTACGAGGTTGTTTTTCTTTACCACTTGTTTGAGATTGCGCAGTTCCTTCACTTTCCATTATATTTGGTAACCTGATTTTAATGACAATCACAATATGACATAGGAATTGTACTCACGAAAGGCCTAAATATTACATTGACAAATTAAACACAACCATTCTTCCACAGGTTTAACAAGTCTACAAGCAAATATGATTCAAACACATAAATAACACGGTTCAACATATCCTAGTGGCCACCCCCCGGATTAGCTAACCAATCATTGTACATTTGGGTTGCCAAGTTATCCCTCATTTGGGTCCATTGGTTTGTACTTTCGAGGGTTCTAATGTAGTCATCAGGTGGTACATTATGTAAGTTCGCCTGCTCCCACGCTGTGTACTGAGCCTCAATGGGATCCACCTCCATTGTACGCTTAATGAGATTGTGGAGGAGGATACAGGCTGTGACGATGCGACATTGAGTCCTAATGGGGTAGAAAGAATGAGATCTCAAAATTCCCCATCTCATCTTCAGCACTCCAAAGCATCTCTCCACGACATTTCGTGCTTTGGAGTGCTTCATGTTGAAGAACTCCTCCCGGCTCTGGGGCATGTGTCCTTGCCTCCAAATATTTATGTGGTATCGTTGACCCCTGTAAGGTGCTAATATTCCTGGCCCATTAGTGTATCCGGCATCAGCGAGGTAGTAATGACCTACAAATGATATTAGTTGTGTTACATGAGTATGTTTACATATATGGGGAGGGATGTTCACTAATGGAAAGGTTTTCAAGTCACATACCGTGTGGAATTTTCAACCCGTGAGGCCTTATCAAGGCATTCTCGAGCACTCTTGAGTCTGTGGCTGAGCCTTCCCAACCAGACAACGCGTATACAAATTGTAGGTTACGACTACAAGCGCCTAACACATTTGTCGCGTAGTCACCCTTCCTTGACCTATAGCGTGCTCTGTGTTCGGCTGGAGGAAGGACAGGTATGAAAGTACCGTCTAAAGCTCCTAGACAATTCTACGAGAGACAAGAGAATTTTTATTATCATAGTTCATTTATAATCAATAAGTGCATTACTATAGCTTAACATATAACATTTATGTACCTCAAACCACTTCCACCTAGCATCTGGTTCATTGGCAGGAATAGGCTGAGGATGATACCACAAGACATTGTGAAGGCGCAATACCGCGATCAAAATTGAGTTGAAATGCCTACTAATTGTTTCTCCCGATCTCCAAAATTGTAAAATGGTACGCCTATTCTTCGTATGGTGCGCGAGGATCCACAAAAAAATCGCAACCTTCTCTACAACGGTGACATTCCTAGACGGCTCTAGCCCATTTTGAGTAAGTAAATGGCACAACGTCATGAATGTATGCCTATTTACCCTCAATTGGTTATGGCAAGTAGTGTCACTCTGGCGTACCAACCGATTAAGAGCGTCTATTTGATGTTGGTAATAATTAGGATTGGCACGAAGATGAGGCTTTTCTCGATGTCTTTCGGCAATCAAGTCCGTAATTAACAAGTAAAGTTGAAGAACGGTATTCACTACTCTCATCATACATAACACTACTAACAATGTCTTACGGTTTGCCTTCTTTCTTCGTTCACGTTTCGTTAGTCTTGCCATCTGTTTCATAATGAAATTAAAACAAAATTAAAGAGTGTTAGACCCATGATGGTCTATTATGTTCTTCTATTACATAATAACATGTTTACAACTAGTAAGATGTTTACAAGTGTTGGTTTTGTTTCTAGCATGTTGTCTTTATGTCATAATATCATATTGACAATTTGTAGGTCAATTTAATATTAGAATCCCCAGATACTAAAAAATTTACAACCTGTATGCACAATCATGCACCGAAACATACTCTAGGATATTGGAACAATTTTTTGTGTTCATCTAAACTGACACGCCCACCAAGTAAACCAAAAAGAGGTTCTTCCCTTTTTTTCTCCTATGTACTACATAGTCTAGACCTATATCTATTTTAGCTATTCGCTGAAACCAACTTAATTGATTCAATCCTATCACCAAATCTATGTGATTGTGCAGTGTCAGAGTGTGAATCCCCCAATCCACTTTATGTGTTCATAACATTTTCCTGCTACCTTTAGCCATCCAAAATTGCTGTGATTACCTTTATAAAGTGCTACTATTAATGAAATACTATATTTGGTTCACATTAGCTCTTTGTGTCTACAACCATGGAGAAGGTTTCATGATCTAAAGTGAGATTCAATAACGCTTTACATTATAGAAAATAAACAAAACAAGGTCTCAAACCCACATGCACCTGCGCTTTAATTCAGTAGAATATGTAGGACTTAGGCACTAAACAGAACAAACCCAAGAAAATATACCCACAAAGTACATTGTCCTATCTTTTCTTATCGATATGTATATATGTATCTGTTTATATAATGATGATGATTTGCAGGGCAACTCAGATCACAAAATGAGATAAATAGGGCAACTCAGATCAGAAAATGCGACAGATAGGGCAACTCAGATCGAATCCTGGTACTGAAATTGCAGAATTAACAAGGCAACTCATAGCGCAAAATCATGGAGTATTCAATTCAAATCACAGTTGGAAATGAAGAGAATGAGAAAAAAACCCAACCAATTTCGAGATTTTATGGCAACTCAGATCGCAACCCCAACTGTACAGCATATTAGGGCAAAATCAACAACAAAAAATTTGGAGTACAGAATGCAAAATCAGATCGCAACTTCCAATCGTTGGTGGAAACTCAGATCGCAACTCATGTAGTAGTCTGTTCGAATCGTTGGTGGAAACCCCAACTTCCAACATCAAAAACCCCCAAATCGATCACAAACCCTACTGTACAGTACACGAAAATGGAGTACAGAACCATACCTCAGTCCGTGAGGAGGAAGACGAGGGAGAGTTCAAACCGTCGGAGTACGGCGGTGGAGTCACCAGAGTAGATCGGCGACCTCCTTTCTTCTCTCTCTCTCTTTCTTCTCTTCGTTGTTCTGGTTTTCAGAAAAGAAAACAAATCATCTGAGAAACAAATACGATCGACAAGGGGGATTTGGAAGGGTAAAAACGTCCCAAAATTCCCCGGATTTGCCAACGACGGGGTCAAACCCGTTCTTCACAAATCCCCCTCAAGGGGGATTTGAAGCCGCTACAGTAATCTACTCCGGCTTCCCAAAATTTGAACCAAACACCGAATTTGAGTGAGACCTGGAGTCCAAATCCGGCCGGCTCACAAATCGCCCTTCTTCTCCGCCATCCAAACAGGCTCTAGAAGTGAGCAAATTCCTAAGTCTTTTGTCTTTTTTCACTAGGCCATGCTGTCATGTGAGATGTCTGAATAATTACTATAGGAGTGAAGAAATTGTGGAATTCATATCCGGTAACCTGCATTATTTTTATAAAGTTATTAAACAACCGTAGAAATAACTAGTGTTTGCCTACTCAATGGTAGGAGCAGGGTGGACGTCACCAAAAGTACGGGGTTAATGGACTCCGTCAAAATTGAGGGTGTGGCTTATAGTTGTCAATTCCGTACCGGCAAACTTATCGTTTTCTCTATTAGGTACATATTGGTATCTCAATCTCGTTCCGAATTGATTTGGAACATATATTTTGTATATTTTTAATATATTTACAAATAATCAGAAAAACTTGAAGTAAAGAAATACGGAGTAAAATATATCCTAACACCTTGATGTACCTTGATATTAGTCATAATAACAAATTAAGGTGATTAATTTAACATATTATAGACTCCAAATTTTGTTGAATTACCTTAAAATTTAAACCTTTTTTTTAGCAAAAGAAAAAAATACACAAACTTTTTTGGTACCAGCTGAGACTCCGGTACAAGCCCGATATCGATCGGTACAGCCCGGCATTTTGGCCAATACGGAACACCCATGTATGTGTACCGTTTAAATTATGGAGACTAATTGGTACGGAACTGACAATACTAGTGTGGCTTAATTTAGTTGCAGAGCCCTTGGGGCCGCAGTGGTAGGAAGGAGTAATAATATGGGCCGGTCGATCTATCAATCTCGAAAACGGACTCAAGATATGTCATGAATTTCTCTTGCAAGTATAAAGATTGCTTTCTCCAATAACCTCGTTGAGTTGGATGAGAAGTGCGTGAAAGTACATGTATGCACCAAAGTGCGAATACTATAACTATAGTAAGGTCACTTGTTCACATGACCTAATAAATTCATGTAACATAACATCAAAAGTGACAATTATTCCACAGCAACACATTCCACCCGTTCAAACAATCACAGACACCGTTGTAATCCTTGGGGACAAGAATAAGTTCAGGCAATAATAATAATAGTACAACAATAACAGTACTCGTGTAATCTCCATGTAACAATCACTTGACTATACCTTCTGATTCGTCACTTGTTCAGCGATGGCTATAGATGTCGAAAAATAGAGCTTTTATGGTGTCGACAATTACCAGTGGGCTTATTGTGGCATCAACTTTGACTATGCCCTCTGATTCATCAATCTGCAGCAAATCTATTTGAGATTGCAGCAGCTTAGCAGGCATGAAATGATTTCCCTCTTCTGCTCTTTTCTGCAGCCTAGCAGCAAGCACCTCAGCCCCAGCATCCAACAAAACAAACTTCATCACACAAAAATAGCTCCCCGGTACATAATTGGGGTCAGCAGATCTGAGAATTTCTCTGTACTGTTTCTGCAACGCTGAACATCCAAGAATCATGGTTTTTCGACTGACTAAGCTAGCTCTTAAGGCATCCCGAAGCAAATTAAGCCATGGAATTCGGTCTTCGTCTGATAATGGGATTCCTTTATGCATCTTTTCTGTTGTGCTTTACCCGATCAAAAAATAGAATGGAAGATGTAGTTCTAGAAAGAGATTTTAAACGTCGAAGGAAAATTCAGTTCAAAATAAAAACTTTGAAAAGAAATTGTTAGTACAACTTAAGGTTATACCTTTGTTTGATTGTGGGTGGAAATCATCGGCATCAAGGAAGCTGCAATTTACTGCTTTTGCCAACATCTCACCTATTGTTCTGTCAAAGCACAAGTGCAATGCAGTAGTTCATTAGCAGAAACTGACTGTTTGAAAGGGGGGAAAGCAAGACATTAGACGAAATTCTGCTATAAGTTTGTGTGCCACAGAAGTTTGGATTCAATATAGACTTTGATCATAATCTGACATTGGAAGAATGAAGATGGCTATTGGCCTTGAATTTTTTTCCCAAAGAGAGGGTCATGCAACAAGGAGCAATATGTCTTCTGACAGGTATGAAATATCATACTGGAGTTTATTGTCAAATTTTATGCCCAAATCAAATCCTGCAATTTACCGGGTGACAGTAATTATATTGGGGTACCGGGAGGAAGTAGTTGCTTGTTGCATCAGAAACTGCTTATTTGCAGCTTCAGTTCAAGAAGCCTCATGCCAGTCCCTTTCCCTTGGTTTTTTCCCAGCTAAACAGAAAGAAATGGCTGAGCTAATGCAAGAGGGATTCAAACAGATGCTTTTTGGAAGCCAAGATTTTCTACCATTGTAGTTATCCAGTGTAAAATCTGGGTTCCAGTTCTACGGCTGCTAAACCCATACACCCATTGCCCTCCTACCAGTATTTCGACAAAAAGATGTTCTTCTGTCCTTGTATTGTTTAGCCTTGATGCCTTTCACTTTCATATCTTTTCGTTCTGTCCCTGAATCCCTCTACGCAATTGGGGTAGCAATAATTTAAGCTGAGCTTTCAAGGCAAATTAACCAGAAGAGGAGAATTAAGTATGACAATTTTGACCAAGGCAACAAATAGATTGAAGACTTACGATTTACCGGCACCACTGACCCCCATAATCACAACACCCATTCCTGAATCAGCAACAAAGGAAAGGAATGAGAATAAAGACCAATAACAGCTTCCTAAGAGCACAAGGCAAAACATTATGCACAACTGATGAAGAAAAGCTCCTGATCAAGGAAATGAGCATATTGAGTACATGTAGAAAAGAAAAAAGAACCTTCAGAATCAGCAGCCATGTTTGCTTGACAGAAAAAAGGGGTGCATGCAATCTGTGAAGCCTCGAGGATATGAAATTTCAAACCTTCAAAAGCCAAACTAAGGAATCAGTCCTTCAATGAACAAGATGATCTAGATTAACAAAACCTTCGACTAGCTTTGGGCCACTAATTAAGGATCCATTGAATATAATCAGACAAAAATATCTTCAATTTAATACTTATGCATGTAAAATTCAACTCTGAAGTTATATATATATGGACAAAATAAAGATGTTAAAACAGAGAGCCGGTCAAATTGAACAATCCCTACCATATTGGACGGCAAGCAAAACTGGATTTATCAACCTCTACCATAATTGAGCGGCTCCGATCATTTGTGTGGGAACCCGAGGTAGATCCCACACAACCTGGTGTTCATTTGGTGTACACCAAATGGTGAGGTGTACCAGTAGTCGGACTCTCTCATACACGTGGGATGCAAAAATGGAACTTAATTCCGAATATTTATCTTGAAAATCCAATCCTTGACCATTGTTTTCCACCACTAATCCCCTAAAGTGAAGTCAAAATTGGAGTCTACTAAATACGGCCGACAAAATCTACACGGCAGATGCTCTCATTCGTTCCTAAAGTCTAATTCAACAAAATCTCATTATGATATCTCTAATAAAAATGGCAAATTGATCGATTGCAGTGATTGGAAAAATCAAGGATTCACAGACAGAACTTAGTTAACAACTTAAGGCTGATTTCGGACACAATGTATATACATACAGGTTAACACAGAGAGAGAGAGAGAGAGAGAGAGAGAGAGAGAGAGAGAGAGTACCGATTTTGGGCGGCTCATCGGTTGAGAGATCAACGAGAAATTCGATCGTCGTTCTTAACTGCCGTAGAAAGCGTAAAGATTATTATAAAGACTAGAGCGTTATACCAAACCACGCTTAAAATCGCTGTGGCCGCACACTTTCACACACTGGACGCCAGCTTTTACATGTTGGCCGCAATAAAGACAAAAGCGTTATACGGAAACACCCTTCTATTGGGCCTTAGTTGGGTCGGGACTATCACAATTTTAAGCCCAAAACAACGGAAGCAAATCCAAAAAAGAACTTTTAAAGTGGCCCAATAAAGAGGGCGTGGTGGTTAAACGCGCTTTATACTGTGTCGGCCCCCTATTGGACTTCGTTTAATTTGGGAAAAGTCTCTCTCTCTCTCTCTCTCTCTCTAATTTCGTCAGAATCTCGTAGGGCCCCGGCGAAAACCCAAGAATCGCCATTGGATCAAACGGTCCTGTAATCCTTCAGCTGTTCTCACTTTTCCGGTGCTTTCTTGCATTCTTTGTATTGCTTGTTAGTAGCAATTGTTAACTTATACCCAAAATTCTCTTTTCCAAATTACTTGTAACAGATGCACACCCCCTTCTGGGTAAAGTTGAACTGATCCCTTTGTTTTCTAGGGTTCCAAGGATTGAAATCAGTTTCTTTAGCTTCTGTAATATTAGTGTTCTTTCTTCTCTGTTTCGATAGGTGGAATATTTTGGAAGTCGGGGAAAGGAAACGAAAAGAAAAGAAAAGAAAGGAAAAAAGAGGAGAAATGTGAAGAAAATAGATTACAGTCTCTTGTTTGAATGCAGAAAGAGAATGAAAGAAAACTAAGTGGAAAATGATTTTCTTTTGTTTGGCTTCAAGAGGAAAATGGAAAGAAAGTAAAGAAAAATCAGCCTTCCACAGTTCCACTTATATAGAGCTTTCTTTTCTCTCCCATTTTCTTCTTCCGCTTTTCCCCTTCTAGGATTTTGTTTACATTCCTTCATATTTCTTTTCTTTTTCCCTAAACTAGGAACCAAACAACCATTCTTTTCGCTAGGTTCCAAATAGAGGGATAGTTTTTCAGGTCTTTTCCGTTATCTTGGCAAATGGGGTTTCTCTTGTGGTTCCGATCTTCCTTATGTTGAAAGTAAATGGTAATGTTATTGTCAGTAACCGTATGTTGTATTGTGACTGATTAATACCAGGGAACCTTAAATTGAACTTCAAAGATTTTCAAGAATTTGAAGTTGGTTTCTTTCTAATGTGTCTAGTGTCATCCAGTTGTGTTTACTTATTGTTGGACAAATAAGCAGATACTCGCTAATTCAAAGGCTAAATGCATTGAGCCAATCATTTGATGCTAAACTAAGTGTAAATTTCGGATGTTATGACCTGTTCTTTTGTTCTTGGACTGGAATACTTGTTACTTACTGCTTCCTCGATTTTATGCTTGCAGCGTCATGAACTTGATAAAGGGTTTGCGTCGGTATGGACAGTGCATACAACATGATCCAAAACTGGATAGAGATTTTCTAGTACGGCTGTGGGTAGATGATAGAAAAATGATATCGTCTATGGAAAAAATGGAAAAAAGACGGTCAAAATCTAGGGAAAAAAGAAGGGATAGGGTTGTTAACTATGCAAACCATGAGGAAACAGGTTATGCCAAGCAGTCTTCTTTCCGGAACCCGTTTGGAAGACTTTTTTCGGCCCCATCTGCTGCAGAAGAGAGATCGTACAACCAAACGAAAAAAGTTCTGAAGCAACCACCTCTTAGCCAGCCTACCACTGGTGCCTTGAAGCCATCATCCCTGGAGGAGGTGAGTTGGGTTGCTTAATTGTTCTCTGTGGTTTTTCTGTAACTTTTCACCTTAGAAACATTTTGTTGCCGTGGACAGACTGATTTTAATTTCTATTTTTCATGTTCTTTTGTCACTGTGACTTTGTAAGTTGCATCAAGATGACAACTTTCTTTCTTTTTGGATTAATAGGCTCGCCTTGCACCTCTTCTTGCGAGGTCCAATTTGCTGATTACAAGGGATATAGAATGGGCAAATCTTGTATTTGGTTTTGAGCAGGTAACTCTTAAACCAACTAGTTTACATCAAGCTGTAGAAGCATTTGACATGCACCATAACTCTTTGCTTTCAGTTGAACTATAGCTATGTGTGATTGTTTAGTTGTTCTAGAACGGTCAAGTGGTGGACAGAATGTTTTTGACTAGTCAAGTAATTTTTGGGTAGCAGGTTATTTGACACATTCATGTCTTATTGAAGGTTACTATTGCTCGGCTTCTAATCAAGTCTTCACTGGTACTTGTTATTGCTTGGAATTGCAGGAAAATCGATATTTAGTAGTAGACGTTTGCTACCCTGAATCAGTAAGTAGTCTTCCGACTTGTTTTCTCCTGTCTTGATGTTCAGTCTGAGATGCAGTTAGTTAACTATTGGAAGGGCTTATATATCACAATTTGATATCCTTTAAAGTTCTGACAGTAGTTGTTGTTTTCAGCCAGTGGGTTTGATCCGCGAACAGAGTAATTTGATTGCCAGACAGGTAATTCAATTAATGCCCAATCCGTTCGTTATTTCTTCAAAGTGTTCATGTATGTTTGCACTAACACGTTGATGCGTTTGACATGATGTATTTTGTTGGAAATTTACTTTGGGAAAACTCAAACTACGTTTCAACAATTTAAGAAGCTTACTGAATCATGAACAGACAACAGAGATCATCTAGATGTTCTGTGGATACAATTTCTCCTTACTGCTTCATGTTGTTCACCTTGGCACTTTCAACTATTTTTCTACGTATGAGGTTTTTTGAAAATCCTTTTGGCTGGTCAACCTCTTCAGTTGAAAAGTACTCCATGCATGTTTGATTATTTGGCCACCTTCCTTTGCCACTTTGGCTACACTCCAGTTAAAAGACTTTCAAATCATAAAGTTTTTTGAATCTAACCTGGGGCTGATACAGCGACATTAGCTTGTTTGAATACGGAGAGCAGATATAAAGTCATTTACCTGTGGTGACTAGAATCAAAGCCATTAGGAGGCCGCAAACCTTAAATGTTGACCAATGTCTCTTATGGTGCTGCTAATCTGGTACACTTTTTTCAGTTGGGCATCTAATCACAGATAATAGTGACTGATAAGTATTTGCTGTGATTTTATGGTACAGGGAATTACCAAAAAAAAAAAGTTCAATTTCTGTGCATACGCTTTGGCTAATTGCTACTTGCTCTTCATGCTATATTGCAGTTGCTTCGTACGCGGCGTCCTTTCATGGCTTACATAACTGATGCCTTGGGCAACGAGCTGTTTAGGGTGCGAAGTTGAATTGTCTTCTTTTTGTCCAGTTTGCTATTGGATTATACTATTGAATCTTTAGGCCTTACTTAGCCTACCTTTAGGTCCGAAGGCCGTTTTGGTGGATAAACAGTTCAATTTATGCAGAAGTAGATGGTAAGGTATGTGAGTTGAAATTCCACGTAGATGTTTTGCTTTCTATTCCAGTACTAAATAACAAGTGTTGCCAAGAATAAAAACAAGTTGTTAATTGTCGATTTTCTGTTTCTAGGAGGTTGGTGTTGTTCACAGAAGATGGCATCTGTGGAAGAGGGTTTATGATTTATACTTGGGGTAATTATATTTGTGCCATTGAGTTCCATGGATCAATTGCTATTACTTTTTTTGTTGTGGTGCTCAAGAAAGAATATGTTAATTTTTCTTCGTTTGCATGTTAACCTTTTAAAAGCTTGGCAAAACTTAGTGTGCCAATAGACAGTAATTTCATCACGGAAAAAGATACTTCTCCTTTGTTTGTCCTCTGTGGCCTTTTCACTCCCTTTCCAAGAGTGTGGGAGCCTCTGCTTCGTCCTGAGAAATTCCCCATAGTCCTCGGTTGACAACCTAAATTGTGGTCTGATTCTGTGATTAATTTTGTTCAAGCCGTCTGCATCAATGCCAACAAGTTCTATATTGTCTGTGTTCTTGTTTTTAGGAATACACAGTTTGCCGTGGTTGAAAATCCTGGCTTTTGGAATTGGACATTTACTTTGAAGGACATTGATGGACAAGTGTTGGCTCAAATAGATCGTGACTGGAGGGGCTTTGGGTTTGAGGTTGCCTCTTTACCTTTTATATCATTATGGTTGTACTTATGCCACGGTTCTGCAATGATGCCTCTCTGGTGTTGCTGATATTTTCATAATATTATGATGTAGATCTTTACTGATGCTGGTCAATACGTGATCCGATTTGGAAGTGTTGATGCTAGTGCTGACAACGGTGATGTAAGTTTCTCCTGTGCTGAAAGAAGTTGAGTTTCTTTAGTTGTAGTCTAAGTGCAGTTTAAACATCTTCAGATTTATTTGAGGCCTAGGGTTCAAGTTTCTATAGAATCAGTGCCAAGCACAGATGAAAGAACATGGGATCACAGTTTTGTGTTCGAGGACATGGCACTGAAGACGTGCATTGGGACCAAAATTATACTGCATTCAGTTTGTAATTATGGAGTTTTGCTTCTGTAGGTTGAAGAGTTGGAAGTAGCTCGTCCCTTAACTCTGTCAGAGAGAGCAGTAGCTGTTGCACTTGCTGTGTCACTGGATAACGACTATTTCTCGAGACACGGAGGCTGGTAAGCTTGTTCACTATCACTTTGTGTTCCTCCACCATCAGTTTGTGCTCGAATATGATGCCTGTTTGATTATAGCAATTGGGCTGGTCGTTCTTTTGGTCAAGTGTGATAGCTTTATTCATCATTTGTTTTTGTGTTAGGTTTCTTACACCACTATGGCATAGTATTCTGGTTATGATGCGAAGTCTTGCCTTTCTAACTTTACTGTTGGCAATCAGTTTGATGGGGTTAAAAAACGGAAATGACTGCTGATTTTCCTTTTCATTTTTTGCCAGGGGTATTCCTTTTGTTGCAGTGGGTGAATAACATTTCTTGTCACTGTGCTGATGCTTTGTTATTTCCGCGGTGGTGTTGCACAGAGATCTCCTTTTGGTCTCCCTTCATCTCTCCCCTTTGTAAATCCTAATGTTGCCCTAATTTTACGTGTGCATTTTGAATTGAGATTGTTGCCCTTGACATGTCTTCAGTGTTGATGGAAAATAGCCTACACATTGGTTTTCAAATTTGAGATGATGTAATTTTATCACCAACTGTTCATTTCATTCCATTCGTGAATTGTCTTTCCTTTCTTCCAGTAGGCGACGTATGCTTCAATTGTGCAAATCATTGTTGTTCTTTATATAATGCTCATCATCAGTTTATCAAACCAGCCCTCAATGGATGTCAATGGGCCAAACCAGCACTCAATGGATGCCAAGTATTGAAGGAATTCGCCCAAAAAAAGAAACCCATGTACAACAACGCTGGGAAATGAAAGTCCATTTCCTTCTTCAACATCTTCGGAAACCCATGTACAACATTGCTGACTTTATCTGGAATCAAGGTTCCGTTTACAGTAGTATAAGGGTACTAATCTCATTAATGTAACTATTGCGGCAATTGCCAATATAATATTCTGTATAGCAACTCACAGGAGTTCCGTGACTAACTTTTACTGAAGGCGGCCAACCAATTCCTCGTATAGCCTACTGAATACAAGTTTAACAGGGATACAAGCAACTGCAGTTGAGCCAGACTCCCCTTTTATCAGCTCATCCACTTTAAAGTTTTTGATACATTCTCTCAAATCATTTTTGAGCTTCTTTTTGGTGCCAATTGAAGACAGAGCTCTAATCTTTTTAATGCTTGTCTTCTTTGGTTGCTTTCTTGAATACCTACGGTCTAATGGACGGCGAATTGGCTTGTGACCATAATCTTCACCATCTAATTCTGCCAATGGATGTTGGTGTCGGACCCGAAATACGGCTGTCCTCCTGGCAGTTCTCCGCAAAGGTTCTTCCGTATCATCATTTTCTTCACCATCAGCTACAGAAAGAAGAACTTCAGAAGCACCGTTTTCAAGTGCCTCAATTTGGATAGGGTACCCAACTATGGCGTTACCTGACTTACTCATCAAAGAAATCAGAGGGACATGCTCTCTTTGATAGTTCGATTGGACCTTAAGATCCACATCTACCAACATGGACTTCATCCTGCCACCAGAATTACCACAGCCCACGAGTACTTGATCGAAGTAATTGTAATTGCTTGAATCCTCCTCCCAGGATCCTTTCACAACAAGGTGATCATTCAAAGAGAAGTCCTCCCAATCAATTATCTTATGGGTGAAATCATCTAAACCTTCGGATGTTGGCTTTGAGGCTAACAAAAACCCTCGGTTGTCAAATGCACCTAAGTTGTTTTCAGTTAAATCAGGTTCACCCCAACTATTGCTTCCCCTCTCTTCAAGGTTTGTTCCACACATAGAGCTCCTGGAAACCTCAGTGGACCTTTTGGAAACACCACAGTTGTTCCTTTTCCCTTTAAGTTTCCATTTCGATACTCCAACAGGGTCACGCCGGGAAAGGTGAGACACATCACTGGTGAGTGCCAAGTCATCAGGCTCCTCACTGCTTATGCTTGCATATGGCACTTGAGTTCCAGACCTTCCTGGTGATTTTGTTTCTAATTCAGTGACTGCAGCTGCATCTGAATAACCAAGCAGAAAGGGTTAGGTTGCCAGGAAATATACTAATTGAAAGACAAGCCCTCAAGTTCAACAACACTAGAGGCCAAAACTCAGTGAAATATGTAGCTAGGAGGTACAAACTACTACCAAAACCTTATGAGAGAGAGAGAAGGTGCATTATCAACAAAGAGAAAAAAAAATCCCAAACCTGGTACTACAATCTCCTCATCTGCAGCTGAATCCACCGAAGCAGTCTCAGAAGAATCAGTTCCAGTATTTTCAGATGCAGTCTCTCCATCCAAAGCACCAGGATGAGGAAAGGTGCTCTCTTCAAACTGAGAAGGTGGAATCACCATATGATTGGTGCAAAATTGTCTATCATCTGAAAAATTAATAGACTCTCTTGGCAAGTCAACAAACCTGCCCCTCTTGGCACGGAGTATTACTCCTGTCTGCTCCTCTTCAGACATAAGCATGGGAACATTATTGTTGTCATGCCGCAAGGAGCGATGTACCGTCAAGTATGCTGTACTCTGGAGTACTTGATCAAGAGGACGGCGCCCATCACGTCTCCTAACAAGGGACTCATAGGTGAACACTTCATTTGACTTCATCCGATGGTCCAAATTAGTAATATTGTTGGCATGAACTTTATTTTCAGGGCTATTATCAAATCCAGGTTTCCGAGAGCCATTCGAAGCAACAGAGGATGCAAGTTTTTGATTCGAACAGGAAATCTTGAGACCAATGTTCTGCAAACCTCGCAGCCGAGGTATTATTTCAGAATTATCCTCATCCCTCTCAAGAAGCCTTCCTTCTTTGACTTTCTGTGCATGAAGAGGATGATCCATGCTCTTATCCTCCATGGGCGAATCTAGTTTCTTAGAATGTGACTTGGGGTGGACATGTTTGCCACTGTCCTTGCCCAAGCATTCTGAAGGTGACACTAACGACTTTTCTATGGGATCTGATGATTTACTGCTCCTACTATTGGAAGAACAACCTAGTTTACTATATTTGCCCCCCAGAAACTTCTTCTCAAGTTCAAGAGCATGAAGAATAGCATCTTCCCGACGCGCATATTTCTCTCTTTTATTTGGAAGCATTCCGATGGAAGATTCAGCCCTTTCAATACAATGATCAAACTCACCACATCGAAACGCCTTCACACGCTTGGACTTCTCCAAATTGTACCAGTCCCTGATAAAATATTTATGAGGAAATAACATCACAAACAAAAACACAGAGACAGCAGGAAGTTTAAAGGGAAGCAGTCTCCCGACTCAGCCCTCAGCTGCTAAAAAAAAGTCAAAACTCCCTTCATAAGAGTAAACTACAAGTAATCACATATTCTTTCCTTGAAGTTTGCAACAATGGAAGAAATGAAGATGTAAGGTTCAAGGCTGGCAGTTGGTTAAGAATATTGTATGTGCTTTTTCATGAAATAATGTAGCACTATCCTTTAGAAATTATTCATTTAAGCGTATGCTAAATGCTTTCTATGGATTTTGGAAGTCACTATGTAGTTCAATAAAATCTCATGGAACTTATGAGCAGTCCTATTTCTCATCCACAACCCAGTCGCAGTAAGTGGTCCTGAATATAGACCATCTTCTCTCACTGCTAAAAAGGCTTTCACCCAGTCATACTACAAACTCTTAAACAAGCAAAATTGGCTATATCTCAGCTTCGGAATGGCATTCTTGATAAAACACAATGGCCAAGCTGATTTCTAAAGCTACATCAGCTCAAATTCAAGTTCAACTAAATGTATCCCAAGGAAAAAAGTTCCTAAGGAAACCGAACTGGGTCCATTTCTTTACCAAAAAAAGGTTCCATTTACATTCATGATTCATTCTTCTTTTACAGCAACATAGAATGGTGGAAAGCATACATGCTCCTGAATTTAAATTGCAGAGTACATTTTTACACTCCCCTAGACATGAGTTAGGCTAAACCAGAAGGTAAACAGCAGCATACAAATTCATTCTCGTCAATGAGTTCAAACATTTTGTCCGCCAAAATAGCCTTCTTCCCTTTCCAATCAAAATCAAAAAATGAAAAGAGGACTTAAGTACAGAGAGGGCCGTACATCAAAACTCAAGACAATGCAGATTTTAACTGGAAAAACATCCTTCCTGCAGTAACAAAATAAGAAGTAAACTACACCAACACGAGATGCACTATCCAATGATTTCATAAAGAAACCACCCGACAACCATTCAACTCAAATTACCAAACCCATCAAACAAAACAGCTTATTATAATTTTAAAAATGAGGGAATTAAAAAAACCAAAGTTAAGCTCCACAAATGACGGTCAATCTTTATTGTGCTACAAGCCTAAAAGGGTGGAGGAGAGGCGACCAGGAGTAGCAGCTCTCCCCTGGGTATAGAGATAGGGACTCAAGACCCGTGGCAGGTCCGGAAGGGACCAAAGAGCCATATCATATACAGCCCCACCAAGTGCTATTGGAACCCAGCCTGGAGGACAAAGTTCGAGGGGGGCGTCGCTAGCATGACTCGAACCTTGGACCTCTTTACCACCCAAACCACTCGGAGTAAGCCGTGAACCACTAGGCTACCACCCTTGGAAGCCAAATGACAGTCAATCTACAAAAATGAGCAAGTGGGCATAGCTAATGAAATGAAACCACAAGATTCAAGTCCAAGTAGACTTACACAGTGGCATCTTCTCTTCCAAGAAGCTTGACTGGAGTCCCTGATCGCGGAGACATGAGATCATGAGCACCTGAGAGCTCCTCTGGACCCACTATCGTACCAGGCCACCATGACCCATTCCTTCTCTTAACCCAAACTACCGCTCCAACACTGCAATCAACCACCGCACCCATTCCCTTTTCCAGACTCATCTCTCTCTCTCTCTCTCTCTCTCTCTCTCTCTCTCTCTCTCTCTCTCAAAAAGAGTTCACTTTTTTCAGCTCATTGGACTCTCGTAAAAAAGTTAAACCGTTGACGATCCTTACAAGGCTCGAACACCCAATTGCTCAATCACTGCTACTTGCGTACATAACTGTTGACGGTTGACTATCATCGAATAGAAGAGGAGACTTCTAGCATTTGGAGGTGATGGGATTGGCGGGGGGTGTAAAACTGGGATTTTGATTCAAATTTGGGGAATTTTCAGTCATTCGCTTGTTTCCTTACTGTTGGCTTGTTCAGCTATTCAGCTGTATGATTCAGACTATTTATTGGTGTTCTCTCTCTCTCTCCAAACAGGTCATTTTGGAGGTCCAGATAAGGTACGGTTGAAGCTAGGGTTAGGTTATCGTTCCAAATTTGGAAGAAATTCGTATCTGGCTCAGAGATTGCCGAGAAGAGGAAATTTCACAAGTAAACTTGCCAATTTGATTGGGTGTGTTCCAGTGACAAACCACTCCCTACGTCCCATTTTCTTTGGATTTTTTTGATATTTGTGTCGTTATTCAAACTCATATATTCCCTCCGTCTCAACTTACTTGTCCCAGTTCTATTTTAACTGGATAAAAAAATTAGTTATATCTTTAAATTGGTAATGAATTTTATATCCAATATAGATCTTGTTTGATAGATCTCGATTTGTTCTATAATACAGTATTTTTAAAATCACCTAAAATATTATAAATTATAAAATATAATTAATTGAAAAGTGACATAAACTTCCAAAAGTGACAATTAAATTGGGACGGAGGTAATATCTTTCAATATGAATCTCAAAAACTTTGTAATATGAATCTTAATTGATAGTTCTCGATTAGATTTATAATACAAAATTTTTAAAATTATGAAAAATATTATAAATTGAAAAATATAAGAGTTTGAAAAATGGCATGAATATCGAAAAAGACCCAAAAAAAATGGAACGGATGGAGTAAAAGTATGTATTTTTTTTAATTAAATTAAATATATTATGAGAGAATAATTTGTTTCGTAAAACGAAAAATAAATAACTAAAAAATAATTATAAGAATCTTAGCAGAACGAACCTATTAGCTCAATATTGAAAGAATGAGTTTAGTTACTTTATTTTATTTGAATTATTGACTCAATAAGCCAATAATCTAAAAGGAAGTGATTTTGCCACTTCCTTTTTTGTTAATGTCATTCTCATTTGTGTTTTTATTAGATGATTTATTTTGTGAGAAAAGAAAGGCATTAACAAAAAGGAGAGTAGCAAAATCAATTCCTGAATTATCTTTATACAAGTAAGTCAAATGTGAAAATTAGTTGTATTTTGTTGTTGGGTTCTGGACCATTTATCTAGTATGGGTAGGAGTAGGACCATTTTGTTCTAATTAAGTAATAAGCGTTTGGTAATACTATTATTTTACGTTTTACGTTCTCTCATCGAGACAAATAAATAATTTAAAAAAATTAATCAAAAATAAAAAATAATAATAATCAAAAAATTTCTAATAATATCTTATGACCAAATTAAAATTCTTAACTCGATTTATATTCTCACCCCATTTTTTGGGATGCCCACACCTTAATGGTTAGCAAAAAGACAAAAAGACAAAAAAAAAAGGTGGATATATATAGCTTAAAATGGCGTGAATTTATAAATTTCAAAAATCTAAAACATTTCTCTCAAAAAAAAGTGGTCACTTTTTACGTGACGAATCAGTTGTAATAAATTTGGTCATACTATATAAGCGTAGTCATATACTAACATAGTAAAGTGATACCTTATGAAACGGTTTGTAAAATCAATTTCTGTAGTAAGTAATTACTACGTTTTTTTGTAGAAAATTCATAAAATCATATCGTTTTTAGCAAATTCATCATACTTTTTATGGGTGGTTTTAATGATTTACTTATTTTTCAATCCACTGGTGTCCATGTTTAATTGAGCATACTTGTGCTACAAAATTAATTCTCTCAAAGTTTATGTTTTTATTTGATTAAAGGGCTCAGTTTTTCAAATCCCATATATTTGGAGCCTTTGGATTTTTTTTAGGAAGAGCAAGAAATGCATTAATAATAAAAAAGAAATAGCACAATTGTGTTGTCGCCGGTACATTAATTAAGACACGCCACCAATGAGCCTTTGGATTTGGATGGATGGCCATGATTGATTTTCCCTACACTACTCAAAGGCTCAGATTCAAGTAGTCTATGGCCGGAATCATTTTAGCCTTTCACTTTTTGTCAGTCTATCCGTTCATCTGCCGTTCAAGGGAGATCATTTCTACTGAAATTCTCTAAATCTCCGTACCAAAATGCATTACCGATTGTTTGATCACACAATCTAACGACCCAAAATATATAAAATTTCGATACAGAGGATCCACCGTGTGCCGCCGGTTTTGCTTTGTTCTGATCTCTCGGGAACCAAATCCCATAAAAGCATTTTTCGTTTTTGAGGTTTGTTTTAGTCGCACTCTTCCTCGGGACCTCGGCAGATAATGGGTATTGGTATTGAAGAACAGAAAATGAAAAATTAATTACGGTCTTACTATTGTCAGCCCACTAGAAAACAAAGAAAGCACATATTTCTGTGTACTTTTTATACCATTTTATACACATTCATATACTCACTATTGTCAGCCCATTAGGCTGATATTAGAATTTTTCAATTAATTATTAGGAGTAAAAACAGAAGAATTTAATATGAACCCACCACTACTAATTCTCGAGAAATCACTGACCCTTCCAGTTCTCCCTATCCCCATTCTGGCTTTAAATTGCTTTGAACCACTTCTCTGTTCCCAATCTCTATATTGACTGCTGCCGAGCGGGTGCAGAGCAGTTGGTCCAGTTGTTCATCTCAAACATTGATAACAAATATTGCTTAAAATATTGATAAAAAATAAATAAATTTTTGAGAGAGTTATCTTTCATTTAATTACAAATATTTTGTCCAAGATATTTTCGTACGTGCAGTTGGGCAAACCGAAGATTATTAATCTTCTCTATTTTGTAAAAAAAGAAAAAACTTTCATTTAATAATCATGGTTTCTAGTGCTTTTTTTTTCAATTTAATTAAAATTAACTATTGGGTTGTTCTATAAATTATTCCGAAAACTGGTCTTGGAAACAGTTTATCCGAAAATGTTTTTTTCCTGAGTTTTTCCAAAAGAAGTTGCCTTATTCACGAAACCGCGCGATTTCGGAGGGAGGGGGGCTGCTGTCCCCGAATTCGGGGCCCACTCCGGTCTCGATCCGATGATCGGAAACGTTCACTTCGTAGAGCTCGTCAAGTATAACAACTATGCAAAAAATCAGCTTAACTGGATATCATTAAGTACTTGATCGGAACCTTTTTATTTTAAAAAGAATGGATCCGAAACACTGGATTAAATCCACTGTAACCCATGGACTAAGAGTTTTATGGGCTCCGATCAGGTATTTAATGATATCCAATTAAGCTGATTTTTTGCATAGTTGTTCTATTCGACGAGCTCTACAAAATGAACGATTCAGATCATCGAAGCGAGACCGGGGTGGGCCCCAAAATTGGGGCAGCAGCAAGCTGCTGTCCCCTCGGGGACAGCAGCCCCCCCGCGTCCCGCGATTTCGGTCGTTCATTTCGGCTTTAGACGCTCCGGACGTTAATACTGTAACACTTTTTCGGGAAAAGAAAAACCTTTTTTTTCTGAAATTTTTTTATTAACATTCGGACCGTCCAAAACATTAGTGGACGGTCTCAATTCACCTCCATAAATGTACTACCTCCGTCCCAATTTAATTGTCATTTTTGGAAGTTTGTGCCACTTTTTAATTGATTATATCTTGTAATTTATAATATTTTAGGTGATTTTGAAAATATTATATTATAGAACAAATCGAGATCTATCAAATAAGATCCATATTGGATATAAAATTCATTACCAATTTAAAAACATAACTAGTTTTTTTATCCAGTTAGAATTAAATTGGAACAAGTAAATTGGGATGAAGGGAGTATCGGAAGCGGGGGGGCTGCTGCCGGGCAGCAGCGTGCTGCTATGACCCGTTTGCGGGCCCACCCCGGTCTTGCTCCGATGATCGAAAACGTTCACTTTGTAGAGCTCGTTGAGTAGAACAACTATGCAAAAAATCAGCTTAATTGGATATCATTAAGTGCCTAATCGAAACCTTTTTATCTTGAAAAGAATGGATCCGAAACACTAGATCAAATCCATTGTAACCCATGGACCGAGAGTTATATGGGATTCGATCAGGCGCTTAATGATATCCAATTAAGCTGATTTTTTGCATGGTTGTTCTACTCGACGAGCTCTACAAAGTGAACGTTTTCGATCATCAGAGCGAGACCGGAATGGGCCCGCAAATGGGTCACAGCAGCACGCTGCTGCCCCAAGCCCCCCCCGCGTCCGGGAGTATCTGTTAACCGAACCATCCGTTAATGATGACGACCTGTTGTCCAGGGACACGAATCGACTTCACCACGGCCCAGCCCAGCCCAAAAGCCGTCTCATCTAACCTAGGTTAAGAAAATTTCAAATTTCAAACTTCTCCGCTCCAACGGTCGTATTCCGAAGGGCTTTCCCACACCTATATATTACCCCACCCTCGTCTCCACTGCAGCTCTCCCGTTTCAACCTCAGCTCACTCTCTCTCTCTCTCTGGAATACACAGTAACACCCTCGTTACTCCTCGTTAAACCACCAATTCAATCGCGATGGATTTCCACAGCCTCAAGAGGAGAGATCTCCAAGCCCTGTGCAAGAGGAACAAGATCCCGGCAAACATCACCAACGTCGCCATGGCCGACGCTCTCACAGCTCTCGATGTCGTAAGAATTTTTCTATCAATCCCTTATAATGCATTCCCAATATTTTCTTGAATTTTACATGTCGTAATTTTCTTGAAATTTTCTTCTTTTCTTATCGGCAATTTTCTTGAAATGAAAATGAACCCCCGTGACCCACCACCCAAGTTTTAAGTTTTTACTAGAATTTTATTAGTAATTTTTTCTTCAAGATTTAAAATAGTATAACTTCACCCCGCCTAAGATCGTTTTTTGAACAATCGTATACCCGCCCAACCAAAAGTTTTGGCAAAGATAATATGTTGTTTTTAGCAATACTTACATTTTTCTCGTAAAATTATTATTTTGCTTTTTAGATAGGGATGCACTAGATTGTACGTAATTATGATTGTTGAATGATGATATCTCCGAAGTTGAATGGGTTGATCGAAAATATATTTGATTGTCTTTTGTATTGCATCTTTACAATCTGTATAAGCAAAATTACATCGTATAGATTTCATGAATATTATGTGTTAATAGGTCCAAGGGATTGAAGAATTCCTGAATCCGTCCCCAGTTGAGTCACCAGAAAAGACGGTGAAAGCATCGCCGTGTGTTCCTCGTACCGGTGGTAGAACAACTTCTAGTCGAAAATCAATCAAGGAAGAAGCTGCAAGTGTCCAGATTTCAACTCGGGCACGCAGGGGAACAAGAAAGGCAACAGCAGAAGAGGGGACACCTGGGAATCAGAAGGAGGAGGTTTCGGTTCAGAAAATGTACTCAAGGAGATCCACGAGGTTGTTGGAGAAGAAAATGATGGAATTGAACTTGAATAATGAGGAAAGGATCGAACCGATTGATTTTGGAGGGTCTGATAAGGAAATGGCTAATGAGATGGAAGGGAATGTGAAAAAGCATTCTGATGATTTGGGTGGAGTATTGGAGGATCAGGGTAAGCCTATTACATGCTTGCTTTATCATCCAACAGAACAATGTGGAGTAGTTTCTTAATCATTTGTTACCTCCTTTATCTTTGTAATCCAAATTTGTGGTTGCTTGGTTCTGGTTTTCTGTATACATAGGAGTATTTCATAAGGCACAACTAAAATGGATAACTCTTTAAACAAAAAGGACACCTAACTTAGAAAAATAGACTTATATCTCTTGCTTTATTATCCAATTGATTACGGATTCCACTGGTGATTGTTTACAATGCAATTTGTGTCTAGTTTTTTTTTTAATTTTTTTATTATATATGTATTCTGACAAAGCTTATGTTACAGGATTGAATCAAGAGACAATATCAGATGATCTTCCCATGAAGAACGATGATTTAGAAGATCTTTTGGACAAAAAGTCTGATGATTTGTCAGAGAATGGAAGGGAACTGGAACAACCTTCTAAGGTACTTGATGAATCAGATATTGTTTTGGTTTCAGAAGAACACACAGTTGGGTTGACACCGGAAATGGGTGAGGATGTTGATGATGAAGTCAGTGACGCGAACAAGGGTAAGCTTTTCTCTTTTTGTACAGTTAGAAACTATGGTGTCCAGTCACAGAATAAGTGACTCATCCAAAATGTTGTTATTAACATTATGTACAGATCAAAAAGAAGATGATGATGGAGTGGGTTCAGAGGGATATGCTGACTCTGATATTCTGTCTGGAGAAAACTTGGATAAATCTCGAGAGTTGAAAGATGAAGTCACAGAGAAAGAGGGTAGGTTTTATCTCTCCCTTCTTCTTCTTCTCATCATTTCCAACCACTTTAATTATCTGAGTGCATTCTTAGTCAATCATAGTTTTGGAATTTTTGAAATCTAACTGCAACTTCATTGCAGGTAGTGATGATTCTGGATACATTGCTACAGCCGAGTGCTTGGTGTCAGAGAACGCAGAAAGAGTGTTTAATGCTGAAAAAGACTTGGGTTCAAAGGATTCAGCTGATATTGTGGAGCCTGTTAATGATGTGGTGAGTGAAGATTCAGGACAAATGGAATTGGGTACATTGACTTTAAGTGTCTGTGCTGCTGCTGAAGATCAGAAGCAGCATATTGATGAGATGAAAGTGAGTGGGAAAGAGGATTCTGATGATTTTGGTAGAGTATCGGACATTCAAGGTATGCCTATTTACTCGTTTGCATTTGTATCCAATAGAAACATGTGGATTATTTTCTTTTTCTTTTGTTACCTCCTTTTTATTTGTAATCCAATAATTTCGGAAATGAAAGCAATTATAGAATGGATAGCTCTTTAAACAGTTTTCTGTTTACATACTTCAGAACGTACTAATAAATTGGACAACTCTAATTGAAAGTGACACCTAGCATTAAGAAGAGACTTATATCTCTTGCTTTATTATCCAATTGAATACGAACTGGTGATTGTTTACAACGCAATTTGTATCTAGTTTTTTATGTATTCTGACAAAGCTTCTGTTGCAGGATTGAATCAAGAGACTAAAACAGATGACTTCTCGAAGAACGGTGATTTGGAAGATCTTACGGTTGAAAAGTCTGATGATTTGTCAGAGAATGCAAGAGAACTGGAACAACCTTTTGAATTACTTGATGAATCAGGTATTGTTTTGGTTTCAGAAGAAAACACATTTAAGTTCACACCAGAATGGGGTGAGGACGATGCTATCAAGGGTAAGCTTTTCTCCTGTTGAATAGTAAAAAGCTATGTTTTCCAGTACCAAAATAATTGACTCATCCAAAATGCTGTTACAACATTTTGTACAGATCAAAATGCAGATGATGGATTGGGTTCAGAGAGATGTGCCGAATCTGATTTGCTGTCTGGAGAAAACTTGGAGAAATCTCTAGAGTTGGAAGATGAAGCCCCAGAGAAAGGGGGTAGGTTTTAATCCCTCTCTTCTTCTCATCATTTCCAACCACTTTATGATTTGAGTAGTGTTTTTGAAAAATGAGTAGAGAGCAAAATGAGAGTAATGATTGAAAAGTTAGAGAGAGAAATGAGAGTAATGATTGAGTTGAAAAATATTTTTTGAATAAAGTTGTGAAGTGAACAAGGCATTAATCATCTGAGTCCATTCTCAGTCTGTCATAGTTTTGGATTCTGGTTAGCTTTTTTAAATCTAACTGCAATTTTATTACAGCTGAGTGCTTGGTGCCAGAGGAAGGTGAGCAAGGGTTTAATGCTGAAAAGGACTTGGGTTTGAAAGATTCAGATGATATCATGGACCCTGTTGATGATTTGGTGAGTGGAGATTCAGGACAAGTTGAATTCGATACATTGAATTTGAGGGTGTCTGTAGCCGCTGAAGATCAGAAGCAGGATATTGAATTGCAAAACCAGGCCATCATAGAGTCTGATGTGATGATGTCTGCAAAAGATCCCGAAGATGAATTTGATCACGCTGAATATTCATTTGGTTCCAACCAGTTGAGGAATGAAGAAGTAACTCAGGTGACTCCCAAAGGTGGAGAAGAATCTGATCAACTAGTTATTTTTGAGGCCACCGCTATCGAGTTGAGTAACACAAATGACTGCCCTCCAGTTACAGATAGCCAAATGAGTTCTTGCTCTGTGATCTGTGAAAGTGATGTCAGTGATCAAGTCACTCCCCAAGATGTTGCAAATATTGGCAATCTTATGGCTGTAAACCCAAGTACATTTTCTTTCCCCTGGGATAAGTCTTCCAATGCTGAACTTCCAGTTGACATGCCATTCTCAACTTTGGCAGTTGATCCACTTCCAGAACAGATGTCATCTAGTTTGCTCCAATCAAATTCAGACCGAGCCATTTGTCCTGCTTCTGTAACACCGAGGAAGAAATCTTCCAGTAAGACACCAACCACAAGCCGAAAGATTAGTATTCTTTTGGATGAAAACAAGGAGAACATTGACAACAATGGGAGAAATTTGGATCTTACTAAAGAGAAGGGGAAGAAAGAGGATTCATTAAATGATAAAAGTCTGAGGCAGCTAAACAAGATGCTCAAGGAGAACATTGACAACAGCGAGCGAAAATTGGATCTTATTAAAGAGAAGGGGAAGAAGGAGGATTCGTTGAATGATAAAAGTATGAGGCAGCTAACCAAGATGCTCAAGGAAAAGCTGCAGATTACGAGCAGAAAGAACATCCATGAAGAGAAGGATATTGCTAAGGTGAAGTCACAAAAAACTTTTTGTCGCTAACAATTTTTGCTAAATGACATTCTTTTTATGACAGGTTGTGTTTGTGTATTGATAGAGTTGTTTCTTTACTGGATGACAGGTAGGAAGGGCTAGACCAGCTTTGCAATCCCTGTCAGAGAATCGTTTAGCGGCAAGTGAACCTGGAAATGAAATTTGAAGTGGCTGCTACATAGAGAGAGGTGTTGTTTAAACCATTTCGTGTGGTTTTGATCAGACAAATGTTAGATTGAGAGTGTCTGTCTTGTCAAACCTTGGTTTGCCTTGTTTTCCATTTTGGAAGTGTCATTTTGGTTTTTTCATCAGCTGACGATGGGATTTATATAATTGAGAGATTTTGCATGTTTAGCTGCTTATTATGGTTGCCATTCTTTGTTCTATCTCCCCTCATCTCTCAAGTTTAACTGTTACAACTAGAGTAATAGGACTGTCACAAAGAAAAGAAACAAGAAAGGTATCCTTAATCAATTCACATGCTGCAATTTATCTATTAAACAAAAAGAGTAAAAAACTTATATGGTGTTAACTATGTGATGTGTACATATGTTAATCAATCAAAACATATTTGCAATTATGATATGCAAGGAGCAAGTTTTAATAAATAAAATATTTCCCATGGGAATAGTTTGTTGCTCACCTCTCCTCAAGGAACCTCAATGCTAGCTAATAGAGTTCGGGTGCTCTCATTTGAGAATCCTTATCTTTATGACTTTGACACCTCGTCCTTTTAGCAATTGCCACCCCAAACAACGTCGTTTTGAATTTATTCTAGACTATAGAATCCCAAAATTTTTGGCATCTCAATGGCTCGGACTACAGTGAGTTATACAACAAAGAAGTACACAAACCTCATGCTCATAATGAAATATTCCGAAGTACCAAAAATAAAATAAAATAAATAACACAAGAAAGACATAGAATATATAATATATAGAAGGCAAAATTAACGTGAGAATGATATGCCAAATTTAATACCTCATTCTTTGTCTGGCGTAATGTCTGAGCAAAAATTTAAAACAATAGTCATTGTCATATTGCTCAAATTTGACAAAACATAGAGAGAGGAAACCCATCTCTCTAATCAAATATGTGGAGAGGCATTCAACATCAACTATTATGTCCGTATAATCCAAATAGAGAGGCTGATAAAAAAAAATTCCAAATGGATGGAGAGAGAGAGAGAGAGAGAGAGAGAGAGAGATATCCTTTCAAAAGTATAGCGTAAAATTTTAACTAGTACACATTTTTGTTAGTTTTTGGATAGTTCTATGGTGTCTCTAGTCAACAAACCCCATTTACAATGTAAGTGCATAACCTTTTTTATTATTATTATATTAGGTCATAACACTTTTTCAAAAATGACATTACAAACCACTCGAAGACACTTGTTATGTCATTATTACGAAAATGACATAACATAAGCACTCAAAGGCATAATAAAAAAACCTTTGAGAGGTATACCTAGTGTGTTATGATGTCCCTTCTGGCAGGTTGACACCATAACATTTGCCTTTTTGTTAAAACATTTGCCTTTTTGTTAAAACATCTCATGCAATGTTTAACATCTAAATTCTTTAAAATTCAAAAGTGATATAGTTCAAATTGTAGGTCTAAATTTTGAATTCAAGATGCTTGTGATGATTACATGGATCTCAATCCCCCAGATAAATCCTTTTTTTAGAACTTTGAGTATCCACTTGGGTTGTGCTTTGTTCCTAGATTTGTGGAAAATGGTAGGGAACCCTAACTATATTCGGGGATGATAAAGACAGTTTTAAATCAAGTCAAATTACAAATGCCATGGCCACTTCAGTGCAAATTATTTTTTGAACAGAGGCGCCCAAGAAGATTTATATGCAATGGTAGAGAGAATGTTCTCACGGAAAGAATACATTCAATCTCAGGCTGTGCTCTTTCATTAAAACTTTCGACATATACATAGAGCAGTTTACTTTACCTGGAAATACAAAATCTCCAGCAAATGTTGGAGTTTCATCACAAACTACTGAAACACAATCCCCTTACTCTGCTCTTCTTCAAAAGTAAACCGCGATCATTGATAATGAGAGGAATTCGGGAGAATGGAATTTGTATCTGCTGCGTCAATTACGTTCCCATTAGCAATTTCAGGCTTCAGAAGTTTTGCTCATTATTACAGAAGCGTAATTAGAGATAGTTGATTCTGGGGATTGTCGCAGCCTTCCAATCACCGGGAAAAGGTCCGATGAGCGAAGAAATTCCCTGCACCGTGGATGCGCACACATCTTGGCCAACGAAAAAAGAGCTATCTTTAAAGGTGACTCGTTTACAGCATCCTTCCTACTTGGGTTCAAGGCCACCACAGAACAGTCGGATACCAACTTCAGTAAAGCCTGAGATGTATTTGTTTCCCCAGTTAATCACACAATACAGCAGTTGCATATAAAATGGTTTCACCTAAGTAAAGCTGGAACATGGTTTCACCTTTTACCAAGTGGCAACTTGATCTACATTTTCATCCCCGTCTCATGGGCAAGGGAGGACAAATTGATTGACTATAAAGTCTTTTGTAAATGGAGTAAGATTCTTTGTTTTCTACGCGTAAAGATGCAAACATGCATGATATTAAGTGTTGCAGTGGACAAAAATCAACAAAGAATTGGCTTAGAGAATTCAAAAACATTCAGAAGGCAGGATTTTGCACTAGCCATGAAGTATATTCCGGAGAAAAAGCTTTTAGTAGTGATTTAACAGGATTTAGAAACACTTTACACTTCCAGAATCCAGCTCCACTGAATTCAATCTATTCAGATAGCTTCAAAACTTCATGATAGTACCATTTTGTTAGCCAAAGCACAAGCAATCAACAATGAAAAGCTAGCACATAGTATAGCATCCAAGTCATAGATTAAGCATGTCCACAAACCTGCAGGGCTCCTTTGGAGATAATATCGTCACAAAGCCTGTTCGAATTACGAACCAGGTTACTTAAAGCACCTGCTGCATTTGCTTTAGTTTTGTCCTCCTCAGTTGAAACCAACAAATTTGCAAGTTGAGGAATGGATCTCCTCAGCTCATCATATAGCACGTCATTGTGGTAGGCAGCATTGCCAATCTAGAAACAAAGGGGCAGGAAATGTTTACAAAGATGAATGCCACATGCTTAACCATTCAAAGCATTGAATAAGGTGTAGTTAAACTTTGTAGCAACAGATTGTAAAATGCATGACTTTAAAAGTGGAAAGGATCTTACAGCAAAACAAGCAAATTTTCGCGTACGTTTGTCTGAATCTGCGCATCGATCGATAAGGAGACTGATGATTTGATTGTTTGCCTACAATTAGAATCAGGACATTAAGGTAACACCAATTGTTCTAGCCGCCGAGAAACTTCAAACAATGAAAAAAAAATAGCTTTGTCTATAATTTGTTCCAGTATCATAGCAATGGAAGAACACTCAACATGGTTTTAAATGTTACAAAACAGCCCATCATGCACTACTCACCAGTGAACTGTAGAAATAGGCACTGTGCCGACACATGTTGCCTATAGCACTACATGCCTTTGCACGTACATTGGGATCTTCATGGGTAAGAAAGTGCTTTAAGAACTCCAACATATCAGCCCCGTTAATGTATTCATAAAAAGCCTGCATAATCATATAGTTTAGCAAGGAAGTACAGTCTCTTCATCCTCAAATCCAATGAATTGGCATTGCAACTGTTAAAGCATCCAACTACAAACCAATTGGCTAAGAGTGGAGAGGCCGCCCAGGCTCATATACTAGTTTTGGAGGAGATAATTAACCGATGTGGGACAAATTCCAACACTCCTCCGCACGTGCGACCCCCGACTCGCACGTGGAGAGGTAAACAAAGGATCCATAACACACGGATCACAATGAAACAGAGTGCAACTATGACACAAACAAAGGAGAAAAGCCTCCGAAAATCTAGCTCTGATACCATGTTAAAGCATCCAACTCCAAACCAATTGGCTAAGAGTGGAGAGGCCGCCCAGGCTCATATACTAGTTTTGGAGGAGATAATTAACCGATGTGGGACAAATCCAACAGTAACAAAAAAGCAAAGGTATTTAGCCGAATAATTACTTCTCAGAGGACAAACTAGATGCTTGTCTGAAACTCTTTTTTAGTGTTTATAAGTGTGCACAGTGAAACTAAAATGCACAACAGCACTCCTACATTTATCAGGTATATGAATAGATGTCTATGTTTGTACATGCAAAGGGTAAGAAAAACAAAAAAAATTCAATGCTTCATGAGCACTGAGGATCCAAGATGTAGACTGAACTAGAAAAACACATTTCAGAATCGTGCAGGTAAGTTACAATGCATGGGTTAAATCTCAACAGCAAAACAGAAAATTGCTTCCATTGATCGAGGTAGTTACATAATGCACACTTTTATATCTGTGTCCAGTTACTCCTCCTGGCACTATAAACTGATTAGTAGAAGGCTGCACACCTTTCTATGGACCTTTCCTATTAAGCCTCTATTGCTTCTCCAGGGGATATAGAAAATTCCCAACCCCTTCATTTATCGTTAGACCAATTTGACGTTTGTACTGAAACCATTTTAAAAGGGCTAGAAGTTGACCTTGTCCATTCGTGCTAGATCTGAGACTATCATAAGAAAATCCATCATGACCTCTCTAGGGCATGAACTGCTCAGCAACCTTCTCACTCTGCCTGGATCCAACAAGCCTTTGCCCAAAAGTTGAATTGCAAGGGGCCGATGGCCTGTCATCTTAGCAAGAAATGCAATGGGCCTTGCCACATCTTTTATCTCCATATGTTCCAAGCACCGAAGAATAATCCCAGGGACTCCCACCTGTAACTCTAGAATCAGTAATGCAGAAACCAGAGCAGCTGAATAGGCTATGTAACAGCACAACGGTAGCAAGACGTAGTCACGTAGCATCTAATTTTCTTGTTCATGTTAAATCCGAAATGTACTTAATAAATGCTTTTACCCTTGCAGTTCTGGAAACCAGAATTCTCCAAAGGAAGTGTTCAAACTTTGAGAAATCCGCATAAACTTTTTGTTGATAGATAACAACTTGCTAGGCTCTCCACTATAACACCCATTTTGTAAAAGAACTAGCCAAACGCATATGAACTAATAATGCAATGGCAATTGCACTTACATATGATTCAGCAAGGAAAACACTATTTTTGGCAGTGTCAATGCAAACACCCTTCTTTCTCCTAATATGAAAGAACCAAAAGAAAGTAATACAATGGATGAAACAAATGGTCTGACCTCCAGAAGGATCTGAATATACTTTGCCATGTTTATCTCAATTGCTTTTACCATGTCCTTGTCCTCCATGCAAACTTTCCCCCCAGGTGAACCCATATTAAGAAGGAATCCACTGTTCACTGAAGCAGTGGCAGATGGTAAGCCAGGAGAATTCTGTACTGCAACAAAAGGAAATGCTAGGAGGTCGATCACAGCATTTGTTACATCTCTAATCCCATCGTTCCCCCCACCAGGCCCAGTCCAGCATCGAACAAGCTTGAGATGTGTGTCAGATATCAAATCAGAGATGAACTTGATGTGTTCACTCCTAACCAAAATCTGACGAAAAGTTGAAACTCCACCAGAAAGACATTGACATATTGAAGAAATTGTCCAAACAACCCCAACCGGTGATAGCCCAACAAAATCAACCGCACGCTCAATTCCCTGAGAAGAAGCATCGGAATGGCTCTTTGCCAACAAATTAATTAGAAGCTGAGGGATGCCACTTGCACACAACTGTTGAACAGCTAATGGCCCTCCCCACTTCAGTCTAGATTCCAACAAGCCAACACAACCATCCCTAAGGCCATGCCAATAGGAGAGCATACCATTTAGAGAAGGCTCTCCTCCCTTTTCATTAACTGGTAGAATCTTGAGGTAGTCACAAAGCGTGGCGGTTCGGGGGATCAAAGATAAAGCTGCTTCTGATAGGGAAGACTCGGAGGGAGTTCCGCTTTCAAGGGACAGAATAGATGCAAGAGCCAGCATAGAAGATGAACAATGAAGCTGAAAGGAAGTCTTCATCGTATCATCTGAAGAAAAATGATGGGCAAGAAGAGAAAGTCGAGAAAGCTGCTTTTTTGAAGACGAAGTAAGCATAAAAAGAGCAGAATTCCTTCCAGATGACTTAAAACCCTGTGCAACAGTGGCAAGTATCAGACATGAGTGTAAAACTAGGACAGATGGATTGGCTACCCTGGACTTGGCATTGCCTTCAGTTTGTGGATCCTTATTTGTAGATGCAGCACAAAACGACAGTATAGCGAAAATCTCTGAAATAATTGTACCATCCCCTCCACCACTGACAACTGTGGTAATGGGTAATGAGCTTGGTAAACCACAGAAAACACCAGAAACAATTCCATTGTGGACGCAACACCTCAACATGATCTGAAACACCATAAAGCTCCATTATCTTCATGAATGAGATGTTGTGAAAGACTATACATAAGCATCAAACAAAATGCAAAGACTTTCAAAATCATAATCCGCTGCTAACAAATGCAATAAGATGGCATTACACAATGTCCACTTTGGTGCCTAAGCACGCACTATTATGAGGATAAATGGTAACATGGGAGTGGAAAACACGCGTGTCAAGGGAATAGAAATACAGACAACTAGAAACTACTGATGATATCAGTGTGTTTGCAACATCTTGGACAAAACAGGAAAAAAGCCTACATTACTAAAACATACTTTCCGCTAATTTATTACTATTTGCAAGTGAGGAGCTTATATCCGTTGATAGCAGAAATTGGAATACAATGCTTCAACCATATTTTAACTCCATAAACCATACAAATTGCGAATAAACTATTGAATCGATAAAATTCTACACAAGCAGATTCAACCCACAATTAACAATCACGTAGGCTACTTAATAGAGAAACATCAGAAAAATGAAGCAGGAAATAAGCACCTGGAGAGCAGCAGACTGGGCAGTTTCAAGACGATGGCGAAGACAATAGTAAATAGCAACCTGTGTGGCTTTGGATTTGAGGAATGCTTTCGTCACTGCGTCAACAATTTCCTCTGATTCTATACCGATCAGTGAACCTTGGTTGTGGTCCCCAATATCCAGCCGGTGCAAAGAATGGCTCCGTAAAGAATTTAAGGGGAATAAATAAGCATCCCCTTTTATAGAAAGAAGTTCAAATGCATGTGTCAGTGACCAAATAGCCCTGCAAGCTTCACACGCAGCACGTAACAAATGCGAAGAGCCCGACATAAGACTTGAGCCTGACATTGCTAAGCACGAACACAAAAGGTCTGCTATGCCTGATGTTTTAGCATGGTCCAAAACTTGTTGAAGAATTTCAGACACTGTTGAAGGAGCAGAAACCCCCTCAGTAGCCAAGGTCACTCTAGATGCTTTGAGACCCTGAGCTACACGAGATAACATGACAGCAATGCAAGCAATGGACTCGCATAGAACTCTTCCAGATGCATCATCAATGCTACCAACTACCTAGAGATTCAGAATCATGAGAGCTAAAAGCAAGTTCCTAGATAGCTGATACAGAAAAAATTCCTAAACCAAGAAAAAGACCTGTGAAAACAATTGCACAGTAGCAATCCAATGCATAAGATACGAACTCCCCATAGAACCTCCAGAATTATCGACTAGCTTCTTAATGATTGTGAAGCTCTACACCAGAAAGATTAACCGTGTCAGCACCATTAACAACAGACTGCAGCTTGTAGTCAGCAACAATACAAAATGTTATCTGAACATTATGAGTTAAGGATTCACAGGCTTTTAGCAATTGAAAATATACCCATTAATAAAATGAAATATCCCGTAAAATAGAAGGCCTGGCAAAGAAAACAATGTGATATGGGAAAATTTGCCATGCTAACTCTCATAATTAACTCCTCAATTTTTCGTTATTTCAGTTAGGTCCAATACTGGCACTAATCATGATGTGTAATACTGAAGTAGCAAATGTGCTTCAATGTGCTTTCAGACTTCCACAGATAGATGAGGTTCAAGCAAAATAGAGATGGTGATTTTCAGAGAACATCTCAGCTAACTTTCAACAGCAGTACTCCAAGCAATACAGCATTACAGCCAAAATGGTAAACAAACGCAGGAAGCAAAGCTTTCTTAAAAATTAACAAGGATATACCTTTGCAAGTATGTCATTAATATCAGGAGATTTAAAATTCACTATGTTAGCTGTAAACCCAAGAAGCTCATGTATTATTTCATCAAGTATTCCAGAGGAATTGATAGCGCCAGCTGCAATTAAGTTCAAAAGGATCCTTAGTGATTGGTTTGAACTAAGAATATCTTGATCCCTGGAAAATAAAAAGAGAAATTAGACCAGCAGATAAAAGAAGGATAGGCCTCCAGTAATGCAAAGAGCACAGTTGAAAGAAGAAATCTTAAGCTATTTTGCTGCAACTGAAACTATACATGTGATGGTAGTACAACATTATCCATCCCTGACCAAACTCACCACCTGGATATTTATCTAACATAAAAACCCACAGTAACAATCTTTGATAATCTCTGGATTCAGCATCAGATCAAGAGACGGAATGCATCAACGTAATTTATATTGTTTTAATACATGCACCTGATTTACCTGCAAGAACTTTCTGCTCCTCCACACCAATTCTTTAATGGGAGCAAAATAACAGATAATGCTTCATTATCTTGACCAATTAGTTTTGCCCCCTTGACCGTGCGGGAGTTATTTTCCAACCGGTCCAAGGCCTGGCAACCTGAACAGAGAAATACCGCAACTATGAGTTTCCTGTGATCAGTACCAAAGTATAGTAACTAATTAAGCCAACAAGTGATCAGAAAATTAAGCCAACTAAAATCAGGAATCAAAACACCCTAAAAAGAAGCAAATAGAAAGAGGTATGGGCTATGCAAACAAATAGTTCAACCAAAAGACTTCATGTCCTAAGCAGAAAGCCTACAACACAACAGAGAACTGTCCACGGGGTTTTTTTTTTAAAGGTAGAAAACTGATCAAAGTTCACTCAGCTCAGGTAAAATATGGCACGAATCTAAGGTTACAAACGAAATACAAAGAGCAAATTGCCACATTCAAAGGAATTGTGAAAGAAAAAAAAAGGTGCATTGAGCTTAAGAACGATCTTGAAGAGGTTAAAGAACTTATAACGTCGTAAACAAACCCCATATGGCAGAAATACATAAACAAACAGAAAAAAAAAGAACCAAAAGATATGGGGGGAGAATAAAACTTTGGTCAATCTAGACAATTAAGCGACCTGACGGCTCAAAATCGGCAGGAACTGTAAACCCAGGGAAGTCCTCTCTTGGTGAAGAATTCTCCATCCCTACTTTAGGATAATTTGATTCGGGATCACCCTGGAGGCACTGACCAGTACCATTTCCAGTAGCAACTGGAGATTGGTTTTTACCTGTAAAATGTATCTAATGATGGTTAGAGTTAGACTCACTAGAACTCTAGTTACAAGTGAAACACAGTGCAGGCCTTACTATCAGGACTTGCACCAGCAAATCCAGCAGGCATACAAGTGTTTCCTTCTCCTCTCCAAGCTCCATTACGTTCCCTAACTGCAACACTTGCAGCACTAATCTCCTGGCAACAAATGGAATATTAAAGCATTATCATTTATCCATTGTATAGCATGGGAAAACCATTCTCCAAAACCTTACCTTGGCTTCCAGTTCCTCCAAAGTTTCTTTAACAAACGGGTGTTGTAGAAGAGAAGGCCAAGTCAGTCTGTTTTGTGGTTCCTGTACCCATGAATCAATAGATTAGCTAGATAACCAACTGCTTCAAGAAAAGGCTACAAGTAGGCATTCAATAAGGACAGAAGATTAACAATGTACTACCTTATTAAGCAAACCTCTAAGGAAGTTTTTGAAATTTGAACTCATGTTGTCGGGATATTTTACTGGATCCTGGAATGGAAAACCAACTTGCCACTCAATGTCCATAAATTCAGATCTCAGAAATTTATGCAGATTCACATTTACCTTAATGATGTGCCGGATGAGTGCATAAACTGAATTAGTGTAGAATGGAGGCTGGCCAACAAAGAGTTCATACCTGACCATGCCAAGATCAGCTAGATAACATTCAAGATGACAAACAAACAAAAGGAGGCAAGAAAAGATGGAAACCAGGTAAAGCACACATACAAAATGACTCCAAGAGACCATAGATCAGCAGTGTGGTTATATGGTTGTTCCCGTACAAGCTCCGGAGCCATATATAAAGGAGTCCCTGAAAATTTTACATGCAATAGCGATACGCCATGACCAAAACTGTTAGTAAAGGTTAACAAGCTTTCCCTTCAATTGGGACTTTGTAAGCGTCACCAAAACTTCCTTACTAACCTTTTATGGATCTGAGAACCACAGTATTTGATGACATAGCACGCGCAAAGCCAAAATCACAAAGCTGTGTCAAGAAACAAAGGATAGAATATTATGTTGAGTACCTTTCACAAGGATACCATATGCAAGATTAAATATCACCAAAAATAAATAGGCAAAGATATTGGACAAGAATAATCCACACGTGATAAACCAGTACCAAGGAGAAGCTCATGATATTTGTTTTGAAGTTTTAGATTAGTTAAGTTTTGGTACATAAGCTTCATATCCCTAGACTTATACATCGCTCAATATACTCAAACTACAGTGGCGCTAACTATGAATACTCCCAGAAGTAAGGATAGAGTTTCAAAATGTTAACATGAGAACCCTAATGAAACTACACTTTAAACCAGATTGAGATGTGAGCTGAAACATAAAAACAAATTTGCATTATCATTGAGACCACCTTTACAACAGAACCAGCGCCAATGAGAATATTTTGTGGCTTCATATCACGATGGATTATCCGGTTGGAGTGTAAATAATGCAATGCTCGCACCTGAAATTTTTGAAAGACAAAAGTAAAAATAAGCGAAAGTACGTGTGTTATGAAATCATGAAATCACAAACTACAAGAGGGAACCAACTATTGATTTTCAACCAAACAATAACATCTGGAGAGACAAAAAAAAATTTGCAAATAAAACGACAGAAGAATAAAGTACCAACTGTTTTGCAATAGCCTGAACTTGTTCTTCAGGCAAGCACTTATCGTCCTCAAGAATCTCAAATAGTTCACCCTACATATTGATGAAAATTATGAACCACCCATGCATCTAAACAGTATGAGCTATTTATTAATATTTAATATCTTTGGCAGCCAACAGTCCTAAGTTATGAGTAAGTAAGGTGCTATACAGTACACATGAATTTGCCCCAAAGAGAGAAGCAGTAATTACTTGAGCGAATTCGGTGACAACACAAAACTCTTGTGGGCTTTCAAAAGAGTCCAGCATTTCAATTATATTTGGATGCTTCAACTTTCTCAGAATCTGCAGATTTTTTGCAAACAGCATGAACAAGAACTTATTAACTTTGTTGCGTCAGTTATAAATATCGATCTCATAACAACTACTACAGTCAAGGCATGAAAAAGATAGATCCTATATATATACCGCACGCCATGAGGCATGAGCTATTTTTTCTAAATAGAAAGTAAAAGAAAGAAGACATGACCGCATTGATTTCGAGAACCAACTTCTTTTGATATTAAATTTTCTACGAATTAGACCGTCCAAATTTCAGTTGTCAATAGATAGCCCGCTGCCCCGCCAGAAGCGAAACTATTCTACCCATAACTTTTTGCATCAACATTACATCAATACGTATATCATCAATATAAAAGGGTACTGTGTTCATAACACGACTTTTATGGACCCAATGCTACAAATTGCCGAAGTTACCTCAATTTCCTGTCTCAAATTATGAATGTCCTTCTCACTTTTACCATGTTTAAGGATGAATTTCATCGCAACGGTCTGAAACAAATGCAAAATAGAACTGTCACCATTAGAAACGTGAAGTTACCTTCAAAGTTCAAAGCTAATACAAGTATACAACTATCAGTGGATATTAAAAGTGCATAGCACACCTGGCCAGTGTACTTTCGTCTTCCCTTGTATACTTTCCCGAAAGAACCTTCACCCACAAGCTCAATTACATGGTAATTTTCCACACCCATCTTCTGAATCTTCAGTCAGTTTTTTCCTTCAGATTCCTGAAAAGAGATAATCAAATTTGAATAAATTGGAGACAAGTGCTGAATTGTGTCCAGTAGAAAAACCATTATAAGCACAACAACCTAGGTTGTTCTTCTGAATCTTCAGTCAGTTTTTTCCTTCAGATTCCTGAAAAGAAATAATCAGATTTGAATAAATTGGAGACAAGTACTGAATTGTGTCCAGTAGAAAAACCAGTATAAGCGCAACGACCTAGGTTGTTCTGCTAGTTGTTTATTAAGCTTAAGCTAGTTCGACTCCAGTAGAAAAACCATTATAAGCACAACGACCTAGTTTGTTCTGCTAGTTGTTTATTAAGCTAGTTCGACTCGATTGTAAACCTATCATTAGCTGGTAAAAATAGTCAAACGACTGCTACGTGCCCTCACTGTAAAAAACGCGTAGACACTGCTACCGTAGGAAATTAGGAGCAATGTAAGTCAAACATCAGGGCCGGCCCTGGAAGAAACCTAGAAATTCTCTGCGTCAACTGTTGCTCTAAAGCGATTCACTCCTGATGTGTGGATCGGAGAGTTTATTTACTAGATTACAAACATTCTATGTTTAAGCATCTAAATTACCGATGAAAAACAGCACGCAGAGAGACATGGACGATGAGAGAGAGAGAGAGAGAGAGAGGGAAACGTACCTGATCGATTTAAAATTTTGGGCGGCTTCTGATGCTGAACGGATAGAAACTGAATATATACTGCGACAATTACATAGAAGTTCCTAGAATTTAGTTGGTGTTACAAATTACTGCCCTAAAATTATACGTTCTTTGCTTCACATCCCATGACTTCTGATTTAACAACAATATCAGCCCAAATGATTTTTGCACTTCAATATTTATAAATTTTGCACTTCAATTTCTTATAAATGCACTCAAAATATTTTCTTTCGTTGAGATGGATGATTAATTCAAAAAATATCATGCATTCTAATAAAAATTCAAAAAAGATGAATAAAACACAAAACAAAGAAATAAGTTAAGTTTACCAGAACGCAACCTTAATGGTTTAATAATTTTTTCCGGTTTTATAGGGTTTTGTTCGGACTTTGAATTGTTGTTGTAGTTTTTTTGATTTACTTCATATTTAGTGGCTTAAAGTTATTTAGCTTAGATAAAATATTGTTGTCCCTTACTTTTTTATATATACTATTGTTTGGAGTTTGGCCTAACTTTTCAAGGGCTTTTTGGCATAGTCGTTTTGGTTGTTCTCTCTTATCTTTACAAGATTTTGGTCATTTTTTTTGCACCATATTTTCCATCTTGACGAGAACAATCGAAAAAATATAAAAATATATACCAAAATTGAAAAAAGTTCATATAAGAAATTAAACCCAAAGAGGAGTCCAATGTTTAAGAACCCAAATACAAGAGAAGGCCAACGAAATCAAGTCCAAGATGGAGTAGATTCTAGAGACTTAAAAAATATTTAACACTTCAAGAGAGGAAGAAGAAGCATGCTTATAATATCAAATATGAAAATCTAGAAACTTACGTAAAAAATATCTTTGAATCTAAAATATTCCAAGGTTAATATCTTGTAGAAAATATTAATGGACTGGAACCATCCATGAGGTAGTATATATAATTAGAGAATGAGTCTAGCCATTTTGTGTCAATCAAAAATCATGTATGTGTGTGTATATATATATATAAGTTGTACTCAATACAAATCCTTCATCCTTGCATACAATCCCCATCCTTCACTCCAATTACTCTTATAAACTAAACTTTAACTCGCCCTTGCACCCCCAACATAAGATTGAGATTAGTTTGATCAAAACTAGTTTGAGTGTCAATAGTTTTCCAATAACACTGACTTACTATTCTATCAATATCAAGTGCATATCCAAGCAACTGCATATAAAAAACCCTTGTCCGATTATTTGGAGAGTGACACAAACAAATCAGACTCCGATCGAGACCGTTAACGACATACCAAAAGAGTTTGAGCGGAAAAAAAGGTCGTTGAAGTTCCCAAGCGGCACCAATAACGAAGATGGGTCCTTGGCGAGGGCATCTTAAAGTACCCCTTTAGCGACAAGCAAGTAAGTAATACAACTGCAGTGGTCTATTTAGTTCTTTTTTGGAGCCTTAAAATCAGGCAGGCAACACAGTTGTAAACAGTTTGTGCTGTTTTGTTCTGGTGTACTAGATCAATTCTACGCGTTGCAGCAGCCGAAAAAAGTTTGGTGATCAGACTTGTTGAATACAAACAAGTAGGAACCACTATAAATTGTATTGCTGATGTGAAACGGGAAGACTTATTGCAAAGAGTATGTATTTTATTAGAGAGATTATTGATTATTGCAAAAAGGAAACAATGTTCGGAAGGTTGGTCCAAGAAAAATTTCACAGTTCCTTGTATTATTGTGACAGCGAAAGGCCAACTGGATGTAGCGACTAGGTTGTTTGTCCATAGGATGTGCTACGAGTCATACTTGCCGACATTTGCATTGATGGATTGCAATCCTTTCGGTATTAGAATCTTTTCAACTTACAAATATGGATCGAAGAATCTCGCATTTAATACTGGGCGGCTCACAGTTCCGAACATTAAGTTGTTGGGGCATTTTCCTAACCAAATAGATGCGTTTGGCATTCCAAAAGAAGCCAATTTGAAGATGAGAAAAACTGAAATTTAGAATGTGGATGAACTGGGTAGTATTTTAGAATCTAAAAAAAAGTTAGAGCTTGAAGCATTGTGCTTTTCAGAACTCGACCACATGGCTGATGTTTTTGTGAAGGAATTGATAGCACTCAAGAATGAAATTAATAGAAAAGATATGAATGTGAAAGAGATATTGTCTGAATGTTAAACTTGCTACTTGCACATGGTATTTTTGTACTTGTTTCCTGATTGTCTACGCCGGACCATCCAAAACCGAAATGGACACGCGAGATTGAACAGTTTCGTGAACAGGAACATCCTGTTCACGAAGGCTCCATGAAAAAGACAACCTCATAAATCAAAATCACAATTACCACTCATTGTTTTTTTTTTTTTTTTATCCGCACTCATTGTTGAAGTACCACTTCTATTCAAACGTTCACATAATTTACACACATTTTCTGCCGCTGCCCAAGCGCTAATTTCTGTAACATCGCTGTTTGTGTGAATCACAATATTCAAGTCAAACCTAAAAGGAACGGGAACCCTGCTGCTGATAAGTGGACTTATTATCCCAATTCCAAAGCTAGAGAAGATCTTTGCACCAAGGTCTCCCACTTGAGAGATGTATTGTTCCTTAATGCAACTAATATCGACAAGATTCTAGGAATTTGTTCAGGAGACACTCTGATGGAACCTTGCAAATTACCAATCCAAATTCAAACGTGACCATACAAAAGTACTAATCAGTAATTACAAATTCACCAAGATTCAAAATCACAACAGGGACTCCAGTTAAAATCAAAGCCCGAAATCTCCATAAGTATATTAGTGAAGGATCAACGTCGAAAGGGAAAACTTTATCAACCGATAAACTAAGAGGAAAATCTATGCACCATAAGAGAAAATCCTTTACAACGTACAATCAGAAACATGTTTTCAAAAGGAAACAGCAAATTCTCCCATTCAGAATTTTCAAAACCAAGTACCGTGAGATAACAGCAAGTCCGCCCATTGCTATTTATGTTCCACCAAAATTTGACATTTTTCGGGCAAGATCCAATTTCACACATTGTCATTTGTTAATGTCATAGAATGACAATGCCATGTTGGGTGCCAAATTTTACACCAAAGATGGTCGTGGTCATTTCTCTCCATTTGATTTGTATTCAAAAAGGAGATGTGTCAAACCAATGGTCTTATTTGAGATTGTCCAAAACAGCATCAAACCTATACCAGTAATATTGTACACCTTTGACAAAGCCATACGGAGTCTGAGCCGTAACACATGGCCAATTGAACTTTTCATTATTAAGACATCTTCAAACAGGCCAATAGAGATACTGAAGTAGAACATGGCTAACAAAAAGAACCCCCTTTATATACAATTTTCCCCTATACATAATTTTACCTATTCTAACTGTACTGAATACAGAACTATTTACATTCTAACTTCCACTACATCACCATCTTTAAGCTCTGTGTTGGGCAATACAAGCCGACCATTAACAGGAAACCAGCTTTCCGTCATGCCCAACTCTTCTAGCAGCATCTGCAGCGGTGCTACCACTCCTCAACCTCATTACCTCACCATGTGGCCAACATACAATCACCACTTCTCCCAGCACAACAGATTTTGGGTTACCACCGGCTTCAGATCGCAGCTGCTCCTCCCACTTGAGCATTGTCCTCAGTAGCTTCACCTAGAGAATTTAACCAGTCCCCATCAGTTTTGGAAGTTTCAAGCTGAACGGTTCATATTGAAACCTTGAAACCTCAACGACCCATAAAAACATGGTCGAATGGACACCATTGAAAAACTGTTAATCACCAACCATAAGTTACTCAGTTGAAAGCTTAAGCTTTATGTTGTTAAAGAGATGGAAAATTAGTTATGTTATTCACACACCCATAAATAGGCCAAACATATGCAGAACAGTAATTATTGGGTTGACTGAGGATCGAACGCAAAATCACTTGCATGCTTTGATACATGTGATTTTGTTAACTGCCAACTCATCTAAAAGCTTAAACTGTAAGAGAGACACATTAAGGGGTTTTCCAAGGCTTTGGCTATTCTTGGCTTATAACCGAAGAACAACCTACAAAAGCTGGAAGGCTAATTTTCGAGAAGTTCCATGTCGATGCTTTTGACTTTTGCTTTTTAGTAAGCAGCTTTCACCATAAGCTCAGCTACAACAAACACACACTTATCTTAATTATTAAGAGTCTCACCAGAAACTAACACAGCCATGCGTGAAACAAACTCATGAAGGAAAATAATGGATCAGACCCGTTTCCACCGTCGTGTAATATGAGACAAATTTATCATTAAATCGGACCTTGTTATTGATGCCAGCTTCTACAGAAGTTAAAGACTTGGAGCCCGGGGTCTCATAGCAGCTGGAGTCAGATATGACAGAAGCAACCTGTTTGCCTTCGAAAACAGCAGACATAACAGCCCAGTATTCAGTTTCCTCCCTCTCTGTCAATTCGATGACCTGAATGAAGGTTGGTAGTAGGCGTTGAAATTGGTCTTCCTGCACATCAAAACTATCATTGCAATAACCCCAAGGCAACTGAATTTTAGGAACTGATAATAGTTTTAAATAACAAAATGCACATATCGTTTTCGCATCCTCTCCTAGTAATGACAGAACCCGGTGATCTGAATACCAAAAGAGGGGAAATAGACACATTACAATCAAGTTTCCTCATTCGAACTCAACAAACAGTTACCTCGAAACTCCGCCTGGCTTTTCTTTTTTTGTTTATAATCTCTTCTTTCATGTAACTGCTTAGAATGTTATTAGATTGTCACTTTAGTCCACACACCGGAATATTCTAGTTGGGGTAAATGGTCGATATTCACTTAAGACTTTAATGGATACATGTTTACTAGCTTTTTACCCAATCTCTGACTTTCATTTGAACATATGATCCCATCCAAAACCAATACAATCCAGTATCGGTTCTGTCATTACTGGGAGAGGGAAATGGACACATTACAATCAAGTTCCTCATTCAAACTCAACAAACAGTTACCTCGAAACTCAGCCTGGCTTTTCCTTTTTTGTTTATAACTATTTTACCTTTTCATCCACAACTATCTCTAAGGTAACATAAAACATACAAGGGCATTCAGAAAACAAAAAAACCGATAAATAAGGCAATCTATCTACACGCTCACCTTTCACAATGGTGCTTAAAATTAAAGGATAAAAGTTGGTCTCTGCCAAGAATCATCTACTATTACATATCACGCCTAGGAGTGAAGACTGAAGAGTAACTTAATAACCATATATTTTTTCATACATACAAAGGACTATCAGTCCAATAGCAGTTTTATACTGGGTTTATGTAGTTTAACGGTCACATTTTTACTGCTTACGAATTCCAATCATAGCTTGAGGAGAAGTCTACCATCTGACTTACCAAAACAAGTCTAATGCTTACACAAATCAATTTATTAACTAAATCCGATTGACTTGAGGGGTCCAAACAGTGAGATGCCAGTCAAGTTTCCTGTGATGAATGATGCAATCTAGTCTATGGGGAGTGAATCCCAGCCTAAAATTAAAGGGTGAAGCCTAAGTCCTAACGGATTCCAGGTGAGAACCCAAGGTTCCTGTGACAGAGTGGAACAAGCATTATCTAACATAATTCCATATTAATGTGCTTGGACAACTCTCCTTAAGAGCTTTGAGCGTTGTTGTTGACTTTGCAACAACTTGCCTCTCTCTGTTTGTCATCAGAAATTTAGTAAACTTTGTTGTATCACTTTCAGACCTCAGAGATTTGTACATTGAAGTCGAGTTTCAAGACCATTTTATAGTCAGTGAACGATACACCACAAATATCAGCAAATAATCAGAATCCAATAAAATGAGAAAGAAAAGCAGGCATGGTGAACAAACCTTGTGGTAGATACCATCTTGACAGAGTGTGTACTTTTCGAGGCAAGTACTCCAATCTCCATGCCCCGGTTCACACCACCACAAGTCGAACACCTAAAAGCCAATTTTCAGTTCAGTATATGTATGAAAACAGATAATTATGCAAATGTCTTCCTCCAAAATAGGAAAACATGCTGATTTAGGACTCATTCTCAAAATGATGTATGACCTGCGAATAAAAAGGAGAAATATGGGAAACATTGATCACAAACTGTGTTTTTGACAGGTTCACTGGATTGGGATATTTGATCCCATTTGTCCCATCTGAAGTTATGTCTTCCATTTACACTTTGCCTTATGTTACCTACTTAAAGTTCTCAATGATACAATAACTTCAGTTTTTCTTTTCTGGATCATGCAACTTTTTGAAATAAGTATTCTTCAGTGATTTAAGGAGACCAAAAAGTCGAATAGGAATCCATGAAGAAATAATCCGAGTTCTTAAAGAGTTCTGACCCCTTTTTCAGTGTATTTTCACCTTTTTATATAGCCTTGCATAAGCTTCCCATCGCTGAAGTTGGTCAGAAGATCTTCTATCAGCTACTGCTTCAGACGTTGTGAGTCCAAAGCTGAAAGCAACAAGCAGTTCCCTTCCATCCTTATCCACCCTGGAAATGCAACCCTCGTAAAAAGATAATTCAAAAAAGGAAAACCATGTACTTCCTGCATAATATAAACGTGTCCAACCTGACAATAACAGCAGCAAGCAATTGACTTCCCTCTACTCTAAGGACTGGATGTCCAACTTTCAAAGAATTATATTTCCAAAATGTATCATTTTCAAAAGAACTTTGATCATCTATATCTTTTGCGAGAGATGAAGATGCTGGTATTTCAGAATCACGAATGCTTCCGCTGGGAGGAGGCTTGTTCCCTGTTTCTTTATAAAGCCAGTGCGCAGCAAGTCCATGCTCAGCATACTCGTGCATCCTCTAAAACATTAACAGCAAATATTTCTATCAGCTGAATAAAAATTGATCTGATTACAAGAATGCGATAAGACTGGCACCTGTGTTCTTATTTGAACTTCCAAAGGAGAGTTGTCAGGACCTTGTACAGCAGTGTGCAGAGACTGCGATCAGAAAAGGAAAGTCACTTTTGAGAACAGTTTTGAATATATTTATGTAGATATTCAAACTCATACCAACAAAGTGGAAACTGATATGATCTGTAAGCAAATCATTTGACACTATACCTCCTTTCGAATGTATATTTGACAGTTAGCTTAGATAGGAAAATATTTTCAACAATTAGGTCAAAAATTATAGCATGCATTGATTTGAAAGTTTTCAAAATACTATGGCAGGGTTGCCTAAACTGAATAGACTCGTGATATTAGTAAGGCAGTTCATCTTCTGTACGAGACTACAACCAATGAAAAGGGAATTCTAACCTGATATCCACTTGGCTTTGGATTAACAATGTAATCATCAAATTCACCATCAATTGGGGTCCAAAACCTGCACAGAGGGGAAGGAAATGTTAGTGACTTCTCTCAGTCACTGACATGCAACCTAAGCATTCCTGAATGCCTTGAATTGTTATTGATTGATCTTATGAAACCCTTTCTCTCCGCATTAACAAGAAAAACAGCACTGAAATACAGGTCAGACAACCATTAAAAGTACAAAAATAAAATAAAAAATCCTGCTTCGCAAAGACAGAGGATCAGTAATTTTTAGGTTTCATTCACCTATGCACAATGTTGAGAAGATTGTAACAACAATGAACTGCCTCTCCATGTAAAGTCCCATTCTTATCCCCAACAATTACCCTCAAAGCACGGGCATCATATACTTTATCAATCCCAACCTCTTTTCGTTTCATCTATGACAAGTGCAAATAAAAACAGAAAATCACGTAAGGAAATTCAGGTGAGTACTCTATGAGGCTTACACAACCAAACTTCGGGCAATAAGATGAACTTAAACAAAAGCCACTTCAAAAGACATGTGTGAGAGCAGGCACGCACACGGGAGAGAGGGAGGGAGAGAGGGGGGTGGTGAGAGAGGGGGAATGCTATCACAAAGGTAAAAAGAAAAGAAAATGAGATGGAAGCACAGATTCATACTCCACAAAAAGTGCCAGTCCCTCCATCTGGTAACAGGTTACTTCCAACAAATGACATTAAGATTTTAGACAGCTAACAGTAAGATTGTGGGACTGAATTACCACTACAAGAGGAATATAATAAACAAAACGTGAATTTTTTTTGGATAAATGAGAAATTAATATAACAGGACCACTTTTCACGACTGTGACAAAAATGTTGGAAGAATCCAGGTAACATTATAAAGATCATCTATTGTGACCACTTGCCTTGTTAGATAGATAGACAAGCTAAGAACCACCAAACAAAGAAACTAAAAATGTTCACCTACATCAAGGCAAGATTGTTGACTTAAAGCACGGATAGAACGATCTCAAGGCTAAATTAAAGGGCAAGAATGTTACTTAAGCACGCAGAGAACGATCTGAAGGGAACGTGCAACATCACGAGATGGCTGTATCTCTTTGATGAATGCGGTACCAAGGTCCAGTTTCATTTGGAAAAGAGGTCAGGACCGTCAGATCATTTTCACCCAAAAAAATGTGAAGTATTCCTCGTAACGAAATCCCGGTGAAAATTTTGCATTTCGCTTTTGTTGTTGTCTTGAACTTCAATGGTGGGTGCATGGTCTGTCAGTTTTTATTATACGCGAAAAAATCCACCTATACCTTACTGTAGATACTGTACAAGCTTTTTAAGCGGCTAGACAAAATGACTTCCATCCCTGGCACATAACTGCAACATAGAACAGAAAGCAAAGTCAATGATGTGTTACCACAGTGCCAGCAATTGCTTCCAGATGTACAAAACATGATTTTTCAGAGTACCAACTATTCTAAAAATCAACAAGAAGAATCTTGACAATGGATAAACAGAACATACGAAGTTGATATAAGTAACTCCTGCTCAAGTGCTTCCTCACAAACAACAAGTGATGCTAAAGCAATTCCAGCATCCCTTACAACTTTTGGTTTTGCTTGAGACTCAGAACTTGTTTTAAGATTATGAAGGAAGTTCATCCGTTTTCTTCGATCTAGCAGGACATCAAATGGAAGCACACCCTGCAAAAGTTCCTGAAAATAGAACGCAAAATAATTTTTTTTAGGTTAATGGCGAGAGAAAATTACCATGCAAATATACAATCAAAAGCAACATATCCAATTGTGATAAAAGAAACTTCATATTACGTTCTCCTTAAGTGTTAGCACCTCTGCTACCACCACTTCAATCACAAACTTACGATTCCATGAAAGACTAAACTATGACAGCCGTTTGAGTTATGCAATCGCATCAAGCAAGGCGAAGGCCACGGGATCTCTTATGGAAAAAATAATTGCGAAACTTATTCCATGTTAGAATCCTATCTGTTTATCCACCTAATTCTGAAAGTGGAAACAAACTAGAAATTTACAGAAGAAAGCTAATGAAAAAGATTTCACGTTGCGTCTTAAATGACATGAGAGGCCAGGTTTTGACCCATTTTAACAACCATAGGGCACAAGAATTGCAACTAGCACTCTCACCCTAATGCTTGTGTTGTCCTCATCTATTGACATGGACCTTTCATAGGCAAGAGTGGAGTCTTTTCCACTTGATGGCACAAGTGAGCTGGCTTTTGCAGGTATTCTTCGCAGATTGCCAGCCCTGTTGGTAGGGCTCCACATTAAAGCCAGGTCAGCTCGCATTTGACGGAAAATTTGAGGCTGCAAGTAGCAAATATTACAGCTTTGTTAAACTACCTAAGCATTTTGTGTACTCCACACTGGAGTACTTGCTTGAAAATTGCAAATATCATAAGCCCACCTGAAGTACAGCAAAGCACATATCTTCCAGTTCAGCTTTTAAAGCCCACAGACCCAATCTGGAAGCAAGTGAGCACCAAATAACTAATGTCTCCTGAGCAACAGCTTGAGCCTTGGCAGAGGGCAGAGCATAACTGTCAGAAAGCCACCGTCAAGGACAGTTTAGCATTACAAGGCTACGAACCAACTACCATGCAAGTTAAAGAAACTAAAAGTAAGAAGAGATTCAGAAGCTTTTCGTGAGTAGTAACTTTCTTCATATCTGAAAGACAGTAAGCAAGCTTATGGCAGCACAAAAACAAGTGGGAAGATGAAAACATATGCAAAGGTACAACTACAAGCAAAACAATAAATATAATAGCAATATCTCTGTACAAAAGAGAAGTGACATTGAGAGAACCATTTTAAAGTCAGAAGAACCATATCAAGAAATCCAAAGAACTTCATCTATTACCAACATGAAACAGCAAAAATCATGAAAGGAGCATAGAGCCGTTACATGGTCCTCATGTTATGCAGACGATCAGCAAGCTTGATCAGCACCACACGTGGATCATCAACCATGCCTAAGAGCATGACTCGTAAATTATTTGCCTGGAAGACACAGTGCAAACCATCAGAAATAGAATATTAGAGCAGGCATAGGCAATGCATTCTCTTTTTGTACAAGAAAGAATGATAATAGTCATACTTCTTCATCAACCAATATGTAGTTCACTAAATGTAAAGCCACGATATTTTACAGATTGCCTTTATAAATCAAGCACAAATTTGGGAAAGAAATGAACTCTTCTATCATCTCTCCATTAAGTTACTCAGAAATCTATTTAAATACACAATTGCACGGAAAACAAATTCGCACAACGGGAAGTACACAACATTTTGCGATGATCAGTTTTACAAACACAAGCAACGTGAAAAGTCAAGGTAGCATTAAACTATGAAAGAGGTAGGCAAATATGACCAACAGTAATTCATGTTAACAAGAGTTGTCATTTTAAGAAACCTGAACTACCAAAATTGCAGATTAGGATGATAATCACTTTTCTATCCATAGAATACTGTAATGGGGACAAGGTCTTCTTCACTCCACTTTGGATTATGAAACTGAAAGCACCATACAGAATCGCCAACAAGCATTACATCAGCACTACTAGATTCTTTGGACTATTTTGTTAATATCACTAACACGTGTCATTTGATTATCCCATCCAAAAATTTGGTTTCCCATGCAAACATTGACCAAGGAGAAAACCAATGAAAGCAGCATATAAACCCATTGGAATTTACAGCTTCTGCTTTATAGCTTCAAAGGAAGGTAGGTACCACTAAATAAACATTTTTTGTATCATCATAGAACAAAGTATATACAGTCTTTCCAGCTTGTTTCCACAGCTTGGTTGATAGTTAACCCCCTATACACAGAAAACTTACCTCTTCATGACCAAGGGTGCCGTGACTCATGTTAACCCTCCGGTGTCTCCGCAACAACTGCAGAACAAAATTATCAGTTGACACAAGATGAATAACACAAACAGCATGAGAAAGGGCAGCAGTACAATATCCAAGCATGCAAAATGAGTCAACAATGTATACGAACATGAATTACAATTTACCCACGTACTTGAATGAAACATCAAGATGAGATAAATAATTGGAATAATGCCAAAAAGGGTTCATCAAATGGCCTCGAGAACTCCACGATAACCGAAAGAGCAAAAGATAGTAAATTTTCAACCCTTAAGCATTTTAGCTTAAAGTTTAAAATACATATACCATCAGGTACGAGTATCATATATCACATACCACCACTTATGGTAAGTGGAAAGCATTTCGGATCAGACCCATATGGGGCCTACTATATTCAAATCCCTTGTCACTAACGGGTTTACACTAATAGGCCTTGCCTGACTGGCTATTACAAATCAACCCCATACCCCTAGCAGTTACTTTACATGAATAGTGTAATTCTCAATTATTGGAGATGGTTATTTCTTGCTAAATGCCAAAAAAGGACCAATGCTGCAAAAGTACTCTACCTGATTGACATAACTTAACCTGGAAACTCCAGCTACCAACTTTGCTACGTCATCACCAAACTCTCTTTCTATGCTGTGCAAACTTTCACAAGTATCATCAACCACGTCATGGAGAATCCCGGACACGACTGTATCGACAGCCTGTGCACATAGCAAAAAGTCAGTAACTGTTTAAATATTGGACTGTCAGACTCATACTAGATACTGCACCACAATAGCAAAAGATGACACCTACTCGCTTTCCAGTTGATGGAACCAATACTGCTACGATTCTTCCTGTGTGTATACAATGAGTCAAATAAGGGTCTCCCGTTTTCCGTAATTGGCCATGGTGAGCTTTCCTAGCAAACGCAATTGCCTTCTGCACCTGCCTTCAAAAAATTGGTATCTTATGGCACTTCAACAATAGATCACATGCAATCAAACAATGCAAGTAGGGATGGTAAACCTTTGCATCACTAAATATGGGATACCCAGTTACATCTACTCCCTCCAGTACAATAGAGCCTGCATTATGATGAATAGCATTAGCACTGAATAACAAACTGCAACGTGTGGCTGATGAACTTACAAGATACATGTCCTGAAACCGTACCATTTTTTCCAATAGCACACAATACAGGTGCTAAAAAACCACACCCAGACAAGGAAAAACAGTACGAAATGTGCTTCACTTTCGCCAAAATCACTTGTGATTTGTCTTCGAAAAACTTCTTTTCTTTCTATCCAATAAATTCATTTCAGGCTCGGATTGTCTCCAGTAACTAACGGGGGGTCCAGTCCAAAAGTATGTGGGAGGAGCTGCGGGGCCCCATGACAGGAGGCCCTGCAGTCCACATTTAAGCCCAACCCTTTTTCCTCATGCACAAAACTAGTTCATTCCACAGATTTTTTCTCTGCTTGCGTGAAGATGATACAGTAAACTCATAGTTCTAAATTCCAATGCAAAATACAAATCAATACAGAAGTTAGTACACATCACAAAAACCATAACCAACGAACATAAGAACACCAATCTATGATTAAGAACGGAGTTCAACTTGACGGTCAAGACTCGAGTGCAAAAACTAGGGGTGATAAACGAGCCAATCGAACTGTGTAGTTGGTTGTTTAAGCTTTGCTTGTTTACAAGACAAGCCAATCTCAAAAGAGCTTCAATCAAGTCAAATGCGAGCCGATCTCAAGTAGCTTAAATTTTTTACACATCGTAAGCCGAACAAGCCTAGTAGTAACTTTTTTCGAGCTTGGTTTGAAAGCTCAACGAGCTTCAGTGGAACACCAGCTCAGACTGGAGTAGCTCGGTTCGTTGCAAAAACGCATAATTCCATTTTTTTTTTCTTTTTTATAAGCACATAATTCCATTTTTCAAAAACACATTTTCAAGTGAAGGAACAAGTGACTGAGCTCACCAGGTTGCTCCTCAACTTTAGGCCACAAGAAATCGACCTTGGTAGAGAGACAAGCCCCAGACGCAATCGCCACAGCGGTGACCGCCACCTGCGTAATCGCCGACGTCACCGCCCCGTGCACCGTGCCCGACCCGGCTGCCGCCGCCGCCGCGGCGATCACGTTTCCCGTCGTGAGCACCGCGCCCAGCGGTGGCGAGACGGCGAAGCACCGGAATTTCGTCGGACCGCCGCGGTGGGGCCTCCGATTCGGATTGCGGAGGGAGTAGTAGTTGCGGAGGATCGTCGAGGAGGCTTGGCGCGAGCACATGGCGGGTTGGATCTTCACGAAAAAAATACTCCTGCTATCACATCTTGACATCTTCTATGTGGTGAGGAATTGGAATCGAAACTGAGGAGTGAGGAGTGGTTGAGTGTATAAATATATATGTGTGGGGTTTTCTGTGGTTGGCAATGAGCGACGGTTAATTGTTGCGCAACGGCAATTTGGAAGTTACCTTTGCAAATCTCTTGCTAGGCATCGGGATACAGCCGACGGCCGAACGGGCCGTTTTTAGACAATTGACGGCTCGGATCTTGATCTAGCGAGGCTCGAATCTTGACCAAGTAAGGGACAGTTTCAAGCCGTTTGTGCCGAAATGAGCAGCCGGATCGACAACTCTATACGCGCTCTATTGGGAGATGCTCGGTGGATCGACAACTCTATACGCGCTCTATTGGGAGATGCTCGGCGGCAGCTTCCCATTCTGGTTCCGCTGGAAAATAAGTAATTATTTTTCAATTAAATGTGATTTTTATTACAAGAGAATGAGATATCTCGTAGAGAAAAAAATAATTTCTTAAAAAATAAGAATATCAGCAGACTTTATTGGTTAATCGGTGGGTTAAAGAGGGTGTTACCATGAATAATTGAATATTAATAAATTTGTTCTAAAATTGGTTGGCCAAAGTATAATATTGCTCACTTCTCTGCTTTTAAAAAGTGGATCTTTATCTAAGGCCCCATTTCCGAACCTCAAATACATAGTTATTTTTTAATAAAATAATTTCAAACTAAAAATTGATGGACTTGTTGAAGTGTAAAAATATGCAATATAAATCTTATTTAAAAAATCTCATTGAGATCTTAAATACGGTGTAAAAAAAATTTAAAAATTATTTTTTATTTACATTATTTTTTAATTTGAAAATATAAAATAAGTACTTATTTTTTAAGAAAGTGTTTTAAAACGGGCTCTAAGACGCATAATTCTTCGGCAAAAGCTGCAGAACTCTTCGCTTCGAGGAATTTCTTGTTTGGAATGTTTTTGGAAGTCGCTTTTCACGTTTGTGTATCCGCTCACACACTCAGATTATGTGACTATAATATCGATTTCATGAAAATAAGAGACCTCACTGTTTATTTATTTGAACCCGACTTCTCAGCCGCTTGAGTGTGGACTGTAAGAAGTAGTTCGTGTGTAATCTCGATCACGCAACAGTAGTTCTAAGGGTTCAAATTAGTTAGAAGCTCTTTCCGGAAAGAGTTTTTTTACGCTTGGGAGAACCACATATCTAATTCCATCCCTTCATTCGGGCCGATGAAACAATATCAATCGGGATATTATCGTTTACAAACAAGAAAGCTCTTATTCTTCATTTAACTTCTTCTAACAATATTTGCTTTGGTTATTCATCTCTTTCGATCACGATGTTTATCACACACGAAAATAACCATCCCTACAATAACAAGAACATAAAAAACACGAGCACGTAGCTACGTTGCGTGTGGCTGAACACTAGTTGAACCGTACAACTCAAGCTCAACTCAACTCAACAAAAACTTTTTGAAACTTGTTTAATTTCCAAACTAAGTTATTTGGAATTGGTTCATGATCGACTTATAATTCATATCGACTCGGCTCTGTTACAGAACTACCACAAATTGACCTAGACTCATGCCATAGGATGGACTTAGTGGGCGTTTTTGTATCGAGGAATATCATTGGCAGACTCAACCAAATAGCTGGTCCTCCACAACACTCAACCAAGTAAGTAAAATTCTTAACAGGAATTGCAATTCACCCAATTTTACACATTGAATAGGCGCCAATTGTATTACAGGGGGCATCCAAAGAATAGGCAAAAACCCCTGTTACCAATTAACCCCAAAAGGCAGGGCCTGAGGACCATATCCTAATATACATTTGAAGAAATCGACAAATCAATGTGCCAAACAAGGCCACAAGTACTCAACCAAATTTCAAAACTTCAACAGTTGTAAATCGCCTGTCCACATCTGCAATCATCAAGGCCTCAAATAAGCCTGTGAGAGAAAGCAAAGTGTGAGTTAAATTGGAAAGAAGCTGCCAATCAACCAATTCCTTGATGTTTAAAAGGACAAAGTCTAAGGATTAGTAGCTTAAACCTAGTAAACTAGAACGACGAGGGGCCCACTGAAGAATATCCGGTGGCCTTTAACTCCTTGAGAGTGTTAGCTAACCAGTCCAAGCCCTCGTAAAGGCCATCTCCTTTGAGAGCACAAGTCCCTTGTATATGCCATTTTCTGTTCTTAAGATCATAAAGCCCCAACCCTTGACACACTTCCATCGGTGTCATTGCTCCTTTCTGAATAAAGACGGGAACATATTTAAATATTTGACCGTGCCAATGCACAACATTGATAAGCAGTTAGCACAAATGAAAATATGTTTCCACAAGTTGATCATACAGGCAGTTGGTTGTGCATCATTTCAAAAGAACGTGGGAAACATATTCATCTCCAGGTTTATTGGAGAAGCTATGATACCTATCAACTAGGTCCTAAAACGAATGAAACAACTAGTAGGTGTCTCTAGAGGTAATCACTAACCAAGGTTGTTGACTGAGTTTAAGAATCATATGAAGATAGATGGAATTCCATATAAGGCTGACAAAATCAGTCGATGAAATCCACATACAAACAACTAAGCAAAATCACACTATATTCTGAACCAGAGATATATAAAAGATAGGAATGCGTTTTTCTTCTAAGCAGCAAGCATGGGCACCATGCGAATATTGGCTTCCGCCAAAAGGGCTTTTCTCCGATTCGACTAATGGATATAAACTCCAGTAACTTGGAAATAGTAAAAATGTAAAGTTTGAATAGAGAATCCCGTATCTATCTTGCCAGTGGCACGGTGTGAGCAGTCGATCCAGTGGACCGAAGGAATGGGTGAATCAGTTTATAAAGGATACATATTGTACTACAAAACAAAATTATTCATTGGAGGTGATTTCTCAAAGGGCCAATATATGCTAATGCATCCCAATAAAAATTTAATGTAGTGTCTAATTCACCTGCTATAAAAACAGGGCATACCAGAGATTACGACAATTTACGAAGGAAATGGGATTTAGTCCCCCCGTCAACTTGGGGATAGATTCCAGACTCTAATGTAGTTATTTCTGAGAAGAGCAACGAGATACTCCTAACACCTAAGCTTCAGTTTTCGACAAAAAAACATGTTTGTGTGTGTCAGTTTGTGTACCACTCCTTGATAACAATTATGAGGGAGAGAAATCATTTATGAACAGACTGCCAGATTTAAATAGCAATATTCTTCCTAATAGATTCCGTTTTGTGCAGGTAGTGTTACGGAATCTCAAAGTTCAAATCCATATCTAACACATGAACTTGTTTTGCAACCCCATTAAACAGGTCTAAATATGTGTGCTTCATAGAAGTCAAAAGACAGCAAGGAAACTACTTGTGTTGCATAACATACCATGTCCTGTTTGTTTGCAAACACCAAGATGACGCTGTTAAGCATAAATGGATCTTTTATAATGGCCTGAAAGAAAAATAAGTCGAATGAGCAAAATAGGTATAAGGGGGCCACTATTTAATGGTATTTTGTGAGCAGCCACTTTGTGCATATTGCCAAAGGTTAGGTCTATCTCCAATCCTCCTCTGCCTATACCCCCAATGATTGGGGACTAATTGGGTTCTACTGTTGTTGTTTGTTGTTTGTTGTTAATAACAACACTCACAACAGGGTCCTTAATCAGAAAACACTTAGAATATACAACCTGAAACTCTTGTTTTGCTTTGCCAATTCTGTCTCGATCCAAAGAGTCAACAACATAAATCTGAAAATAGAGAAGATGAAAGACGTGAAGATGAATCGGAGAATATAGGAGTGGATAAATCAAAAGTCAAAACCCAAAAATTATATGTACCTAACACAGGGCTACATTTGATTTTCTTGTTCCTTATTTATTTATGCAACTATAGTGGTATAACACCTTGCCATTGAAGGGCATAAAACCACTTAAAAAGCACAAACCGTTCATGAAGATGGGAAACCATAAGCAATACAGAAATGAAAATGACAACTAGAACCAATATCAGCTACATATTACTTGCAGAAAATCCTTACAAGTCCATCGGTGTTATTGAAGTAATGCCTCCATAGTGGCCTTAATTTCTCTTGTCCCCCTACATCCCACACTGTGAATTCAACATTCTTATACTGCACTTTTTCCACATTGAAACCTACACAAGATGAGAAAAATCAAATCAAGTACATTTACTATGCTTCAATGTTGGTAATATACCAAGTTACGATTCTGACCATCAAGCTTATTCTAAATGCACAGATAAGAAAACACACAGTTGACAATACAAGTTGTACAATTTTAACGTAAGTGCATTTGAGCAGAGCAGTGCATCTAAGGCTCAAACTGATAGTGATGGTCTTGCTAACATTAATAAACAACCAGGTATGGCTGGAATCGCTGGATGCAGAACACCAGTGTTCTAAAAGTCAGCTGCTTAGGCCGACTAGTCCCCGACTTGGCTAGGCTGCCGACTAGTTGGCACCTATGTGCTAGGCGCACCTTTTCTGCCCAACTAGCGCCTAGCGATTTTTAGAACATTGGAAGACACCAATGTCGACCACCCCCCTTCCATATGTTTTTTTAGCTGTGCTCATGTGAACTAATAGGAATGAGAATTCTAACTAAAAATGGGAAAATACCAGCATCACCAAATTAGCAATGGGCTCAACCCTATTGCCAAATCAGAATATATACGTTAAGCCAATTTTTAGGAACTGTACTCTGCCTGGGGTGAAGCAAAAAATTCTGTAGCAATCAGCAGCCTGATATCGAAGGACCAAAAAGTAAATATATAACTACACTCCCAAGGACGTACGTATTGGAAAGTCCAAGTATACACCAAAAGCAATACAGTTTGACACATGCGAATGCTTAATCCCGTTATCTTCCTTTCATGAATGATAGCTACCCATATACCCATCTGCATTATTTATACCCCAGCAATATGTAACAAGGTGGACTTAGAAATCTGGTGCAATCATCAAATTTGTAGACTTTCTACTCATAAGACATTGATAGAAAAATAACTCAAACCCGTTCATATATGGTGAAGGACATTTTATGGTCCTCCAAAAATACACCGATACTTCCTTTCTCTTTCTTTCTTTCGCTCAATAATCTAAATACTACCTACCTCGACCAAAAATAAATAAATCCCGACCACCATACATCCAAGAGAAAGATAAGAAACACAACAGCAAGCAGTTGATGAGACACCCAGAAGGCCCAGACACCAAAGAAATAATCCACTGGAATTAACACAACAAAGTGACCTACACAGAAACCCAAACCAGCAACAAGATGAAAATGAACTCTTAAAATCAGTGATATACCAATTGTAGGAACTGTTGATAAAACTTCTCCAATATGTAGCTTGTACAGGATGGTTGTTTTACCAGCAGCATCAAGGCCAAGCATCACAACCTAAAACAGTAAAATTATGAATCACATGATCATAAAATCCTCAAAACTAGCAGGACAAACATGTAGATCAATCTCAGATCACCTTAAACTCAAGACAAATCGAAGAATGATAGTCCTATTTATGAAAATATAGAGGACCCACTGAAGGCAAGCGAAGGAAGGTGGAGACAGACAAGCCGCGAAAAATTGAAAGATAAACTCTCTCTCTCTCTCCTCCTTTTCGTATGGTGCCTTTTGTTTTCAGAGATGCATCCTCGAATTTCAAATATCCTACCTCCTTCCATCTGTTGCAATGATTCGACACTGGAAGCACACCTTGAGGTTTCCCCCAAAAAGCAAGTAGATTAGACAACTACTTTCAACACATAATAATAAGCCTCGGAGTCTGTAAGCCCAACCCACTATCATAGGAAAACTGTTAATCTATGAAGCACCGACACCTCTAGGGGTCGACGTTTCGCAGTGTCTGGACACGGGGACACGTATGGGACACACCACGTGGCGTGTCCCATAATTTAATATAAAATTTTAAGGGGGCCACGGCTGGGGACCCCACCGATGGGGACAGGCAGGGGTCAAAGTGTAATTTTAAAAAAAAATGGGGTCAAATTGTAATTTTTTAAAATTTTGGGGGTCAAACTGTAAATTTTAAAAAAATCAGGGGTTAAACTTTAATTTTTCAATAGGGTTGTATTGAACTTATGGATGTCTTGTTTTGTTTAAATGGTATTGGAATTTTCGTTTTGTCCACATTTTGCCATTTAAATTTGGAAAAAAAATTGAAACAAAATATAAATAAATAAATAAATATACACGTGGCGTGTCCCCCGCCGTGTCCATGTCTCCATTTTTTTAGAATTCCCGTGTCCGTGTCAGTGTCCGTGTCCGTGCATCATAGCTGTTAATGAATGGCATATCTAAATAGACCAATATGCTACATTGGGATAAAGCTGGTTTCACAGATTAGTTAAGCTCAGATCACTCTCATTCTAAAGCACAATTCCTATCTACCTTGACGAATGCAGTGGCTTCTAGATAATCAATGGACCGTGTAATTAAACGGTCATGCAAACCACGCACTTACAAATTTGTAACTGCAAGGGCAGTCATTTCATACTGTGGTCTAAAATCCCATGTAAGTTTCTGTGGTTTAGATACCCCTAAATTAGGATAGAAGAGTTTCGTTTCATCTAATATGTGGGAAGTACAATCGGCGTATTATAAATTGAACTGTATTTCACCATATGATTTGAAGTCATTGCGCTGCAACATAACCTAGAAATCACAAACCACCTTTCCTTTTACTGATGTCAACTAATCTCTCCAATGTTCGATTGTACTCTATGTTGGACATTTTTGTGCATGCTATTTCAATCTAAGTGGTCTTATTATAGGTCCATGCTACAAATTATGAATCACTACTCTTCTTTTTCTTCCAAATTCAAGAATACGACCCTTACAATCGGTTGGTCTGTGTGACTCTTTAATTACCTTTTATATTACCCTGCTTTTTGAAGCATAAAAATTCAACTACGAACAGTTTACAAGCATATAGCAGACCACACTATTTGAGGCTCAAGTTGGGGGGTCATTAGCAAGTGAAGTAAAGTGCACCTGAAATAAACATTGTGATCTTGGAGGTAAAGTCTCCAATACGGATCATGAGAGGAACTTAAAAAGTTTCCAAAATAGCAGCAATTTCCTTATCATTACCAAATTGAGCCTTATATCCCAATCATTTGGGGTCAGCTATATGAATCTTTTTCTTCCATTGAGCTCTGTCAATGGCCACTTATTCACACAAACCCATTATACTCATATCTTTGCGCACAACAGCATCTGATGTCAATTTAGGTCTACCCCTCCCCGTAGCATTGCTACCCAAAACTATCCTATCCGCTCTCTTAACTACTGCATCTCCTGGTCTACGGTAGACATGCCCAAACCACCTTAGCCTATTTTTCCTCAACTTCTCCTCTATGGGTGTTATACCTACCATCTCACGAACCGTTTCATTTCTAATCCTGTCTCGTCTAGTCTTACCACACATCCACCTCAACATTCTCATTTCCGCTACACTCATCTTGCTCACCTATTGTTTCTTAATAGGCCAACATTTTGTCCCGTAAAGCATCGGTGGTCTTATGACAGTTCCATAGAATTTTCTATTCAATTTTGTGGGTACTCTCTTGTCACATAGTACACCAGTAGCGCTGCTCCATTTGAGCCACCCCACTTGGATCCTATAGGTCACATCATCGGCAATCTCTCCATCTCTACTAATAATTGAGCCTAAATGCCTAAAATAATCACTCTTTGGTATCTTTTGGTCTTGGATCATCATTCTTTCTTCATGCGCACTGTTGGTACCACTAAACTTGCACACCATATACTCAGTTTTACTCCTACTAATCCGAAAACCCTTTGACTCTAATGCTTCCCTCCAAATTTCTAGTTTCGTATTAACACCTCTAGCGGTTTCATCTACGAGGACAATGTCATCTGCAAACATCATACACCATGGGATATCCTCCTAAAATTGTTAAGTCAATTCATCCATAACTAAGGCAAAGAGGTACGGGCTCAAGGCTGACCCTTGATGCAATCCCACAGTGATTGAAAATTCACTCGTTTCCCCTACTGGTGATCTAATGGTGGTGATGGCACCTTCATACATGTCTCTAATCACCTCGATATACCCTTTGGTCACTCTCTTTCTCTCCAAAACCCATCATATGATGTCTCTAGGCACTCCATCATAAGCATTTTCTAAGTCTATGAAGACCATATGGAGATCCTTCTTCTTTACTCTATATTTTTCTACCAATCTCCTTAATAGGTAGATAGCTTCCATGATTAATCTTCTAGGCATGAACCCAAATGTTTCTCTGATACCGTAGTCATCATCCTAAAACGATGCTCACTCATCAATTTAATACCTCTATAGTTGTTGTAGTTTTGAATATCCCCTTTGTTCTTATATATAGGTACTAGGGTGTTCCTTCTCCATTCGTCGGGCATCTTCCTAGTCATAATAATCTTGTTAAACAACTTCATCAACCAAGTCACCACCAGATCACCTAGACTTTTTCACACTTCAATAGGGATACCATTCAAACAATTTCCTTATCATTCAAACTAATATTTCGCAGAAAGAGCTACACAACATGTGTTGACTTCAAATCCCCAAACTCGAATCAAGCTATTGACTTCGAGTTTGTAACCGTACGTTCAAAGCTCATTCAATGATCGGTTTGCTACATGAACAAACCAAGCTCAATTATTCTTTTGAAGCTCGTTAAGCTGTCAAACCAAGCTCGAACAAACTATCACTCGGCTCATGATACATATAAATAATTCAACCTTCTCCACTTCGGTTCCGTGTTCAGCTCGATTAAGATTCGTTCGTGATCCGCCTGTCTCGTAAACAAGCTAAGCTAGAACACGTTCTGAAGCTCGTTAAGTTCGCAATCCAAGCTTGAATAGTACAACTAATTGCTCGGCTCGTCCGGCTCGTTAATCACCCCTAGACCGCATTACGCCACCCCCCGATAGGAATAAATTCAACCAAAAAGGAACCAAGTCCAAAACAGAAAGTAATTAAGAAAACCTCAACAACGGGATACATAAATTGCGGAGAGAGAGAGAGAGAGAGAGAGTACCCTCATCTCGGAATTGCCGAAGAAGGAATCGAAGAGCTTGCGAAAGGCTTGTCCCATGACGGATTCACCGATCGGCGATTGCTCAATCTGTCTCTCTCCAACACAGATCAGATTTGGGGTGGAGAGAAAGCGCCAACGCGTCGAACCTTTGTTGTTGACGACGCGGGAGGAGAGGGAAAAACTTCCTTCGATCGGAATATTCGGAACTCGCGTAAAGAGTGTACGTGTCTATGGAAATCCGAGCCAAACTTCAATAGTAGAATTCTACGATCGATGAGAAAAAAGAGAAACAACTTCCTTTTATTCTCTCTCTCTCTCTCTCTCTCTCTCTCTCTCTCTTCCCGAATTTCTTTTTTCTTTTTTTCTTTTTCTGAAAGTTGTGAGTTTGTTAGTTGTTGGTATACCGAGAGAATCCGTGAATAAGTTATTGTTAATTCGGATAGTTCAAAATAATTTTTAACGGCTGAGATTGAGTACCGTAAAATTTATTTAATAATGTACATTGGGGGGGGGAATTTTTAGTACCGGGTGGGTATCACATGGTGCCCACTCGGCCCATCTGATCCGTCCATTATGTTTTTGGACGGCTCAAATTTGGAGAGAGAAAAAAGAGAAAGAAAGTGTTGAGGTGAGAGAAGAGAGAAGATTTTAATTCGAGTCATCCAAAAGTGTATTAGACGGCCTGAATGTACCGAGCGGGTACCACGTAGGATATACTCATCCGGCACCGAAAAATTTCTCTGGGAAGGGACCTGAATCTTCCCTATTTTTTTCAACAAATTAGATATTTTCATCAGCACAGAAGTATCTCGATTAAATTTGGGATCTAATTCACCGTCCACTCATATGGAGTTCAATTAAAATCGGAGCAAAACGTCATACGGACTAAGTTCAAAGGAGTTTGTAGCACCCGGAAGGTTTCGACAAACTGACCCCGGGAGTGAGCAAGTTTAGGCATCTCCTTAATGGATTGGAAAGTCCAATCGGGTCCGATTTTGGTATTTTTTGGATGATCCGAATCGATAATGTTCTGTAGAGCTTGGTATTTTTTTATGAGCTCGGTAAGCTAAAAAAAAAAAAAAATTAAGTTGATCAAATGTCGCTAGAATTCCGAAACGCATTTAACTTTAAAAAAAAACGTGTTTAATGAGTTATGATTCACTATTGTCATCTCTTTTTTTGCCACAATGAAGTCAGTCTAAGCTCGTATTAAATGATTCCCAGTCATTCTAATTTTCTGCGCAGTTGATGCTAATTGGAAAGAAATTCGTTAAAAATAATTTAAAAATCGGAAAATAATTTCCTGCCACCATGGAAACAAAATCTGAACCCTAACCCAATTTTAATGCAAGTGGAATTAATGTATTATATGGATATAATACTTTTTCAACCAAAAAAATATTTCAATCTGCAATTCCTTTTGGCAAATTGTAAGAAGAAATTCAAGAATGGGTCCATTAATAATAATAAATAAATAAATAAAGCATTAGAAGGCTTCAAGCGCTAGCTATTAGTGATAAAAAAGTACTAATTCATAGTAAATTTTATTGGTACTTAGATAAGTAGGCATAATATGATGGCGAGGCACCATGTTTTACCTTAGTACTATTTGTCTAAAGGGAAGTGCTACAATACACACCCCTTATTTGGGTGTGTATCATATGCACTCTTATTAAAATACACCAAAATGTTATGAATCCCAAAATGTTACGAATCTATTGCTAAAAAGTTACGAATCATATTGTTGAAAAGTTACGAATTTTTAGTATAAAAGTTACGATACGAAATAAAATGTTATGAATAACCGGTCCTACAAGTAATTTTTTATGAGGTGGCACAATATGAACCACACAATAGGTGCATATGGTACACACTTTAAAGGGGTGTGTATTGAAGACTTTCCCTTGTCTAAAACCACTCGTACATTTTCTTCCAGAACTTTTTATCATTGCTGAAATAGAAACCATCGGCTCTTGCAACCCAATAGCAATCGCATGGATAATGAGCACAAAGAATGCGCGCCATACGCATACTTAACACCGGAAAGCTGCTGGTTTTAGTGCCCCAGTTAAACTTACACAAGAACTCATAGTCATCAAAAAATTTGTCAGAGTATCCCCAGCTGAATTCCTGACCATCGTTGAGTGTGCGCTTTTGGAAATCAGTACCGTCAAATGTGCAATTAACCCGTAAATTGGTAGGATTGTCTGGCACACCGCTAATGATATGCACCATAGTCCCAAATGAAGTTTTTTCTTGATCGGCAATCTCGCTTGAAGTTGCACAACCAAGGTGAAATAGCACGACGACTAGGGGAATTAGGAAGACCCGACTCATTGTATGTAACTCTTGGATGCCAAACCAGTTGGTTTATATTGCTTTTATAGTTGCTTCCATGGCATATTTATACACATGAGATTTCATGAGAGATTTTGGCAATCCATGTTGAATATTATGGCAATCTTTTACGATTAGCATGGAATACGATATACATGCACATAAAACGTAAGCAGACTTTTGCAATCAGGTGGATCATGGCAATCTACCTTTATGATTTTCTTTGAAAATTGTACAACAAATGCGAAAATGCTCTCTCTTACTTTTTAACTACACTTGTGATATACGTCCTGTTCTTTTGAACTTGACTTATTTTTTCTCCCATTTTGAAACTTAAATGAAAATCAATTAAGTTCATCCATTCTTCTAAATTTAAACTTAATTGCCTAACACACACAATTACAATATTGCCCATCCATTTTTAAATGAAAATAAGTTACACCCATGCAATATTCAAAACGGAGGGGTATTTTGGACATTTCACATATGCATTGAGGCTTGTTTGGGAAGGATGGAAAATAAGTTGTGTAGAAGAATGAACTGAATTAAAAAAATAAGTTTAGGGCAAAAGAACGCACCCACATAATAAGACAGATTTTAAAAGACCGTGTAAGGAGGATTCTGCAAGTAATTCTGGAGCTCAAGCATTCCAAAGTAAACTATTTTCCCCCTTTTCCTCCATTTCCCTACATCATATTCCATTCTAGTTCTAGAAAAGCAAAAGCATCTCATGAAATATATTTCCAACAAAATCAGTTGCATAGCAACTCAAAAACATCATCAAACATAGAAGTTGCATGTTCAGCATAAGTCGCACAATACGCGGAGTACACAAAAATCACACCCCTCTAACGATGCCAAGGATACATGTCTTCCCACCAATAAATAAACAAAAAGAATTTCTGCACAAGGTTTGTCTACATTACACCTATTTTGGAATATCATCATCAATACTAAAATGCCACTCCAACGGTTCTGTACCTCAGCTTGGGCATGAACTACAATAATGTCAAAGCTGATTTCAGGAACCCGTAAAAATGACTGCCATATTCCTACATCAGAATCTAAGTACTCTACAACCCAAAATAGTATCAAGCCAAGCCTATTGCCCTGGGACACCTTCATGATTCACCCGTTCGAAACTAAAGAAATTCAGGAAACCTGAGGAAAAAAATTGACCAAAATACTGATCTTGTAACCTCGACAAATGTGTATTCCAGTCGCCCCACTGCAAATCTGGAGTCAGACCCACGAAAATTAGTGTCCACAGCAAACCTTAGAGCCACCTATGAATCCAACATCTCATCTTGTATCTCATTAGGGGCAATAAGACCAGGAATAGTAAGCATCCGTTGCCGCTCCCTTTCTCTCTGAGCAGCAGCTTCCTCTGCGTAGAGATCCTTGTTATCCTGCATAATGGAATGAGCATAAAAGTAGAACAATGTTATCAAAACACCAACAAGAAAACCCCAAAAACCATTCTAAACTCCAACAACCACCGGATCACACGAGTCCTTGTGTCAACAATGCTTTTACTAGATTGATCACACAAGTCCTAGTGTCAACAATGCTTTTACTAGATTGGTGCAGCCAACCCACCTCCCAAGCGTTGTTATCCAACCACTTAGGGACAACTGATTGTCAATGGCTATATGTTGAGTTGACTTAAGTAAGATCATATTATTTTCCTCACAAATGTCGATTTATGTCTTCTCATCCCCCCTGGCATTACCCTAAAAAAACTGCATCACTTTCTTCACTATTTCATATACTAATCTTCATTGTATCTCATCAAACCAACTTTCCAGTTTCTCTCATCTTCAATTGGTGCAACACTACAACCTAACAGTTCACTATTTTTCTGAGGCTTATTCCGGGAATTTATAGAAATTGCTTGATGTCGTGGTCTGGGGATGACCATCCGGCTTTCTGATCTATCCAGCGACTTCTGAATGAAATAAACTATGGAGAGGTTGACAGAAATATCTAGCCTCTCTTCGCGCAACCCTAATCAACTTTCGGATAAAGGATATCCTTCGGAGGCATAGTCTCAGGATTCAATTGCAAAGAGACGTTACTTTATATATATCAAAGTCCTTTGGTTGCTGTTCATATCAAAAAGCTGGCCAGCCTGGCCTAAAGGCAGAAAAAGTTTCATGAGTAAGAGCTAAGAATGAGAATGATATCTTTCTAATTCTACCTCTTCTCCTTTCATCATATATCAACCTTAAAACTACCATTTACGCTAAACCCATTTTATTTGTTTTCTGTCAGTGGACAAACATCAGGTCTCATATTGCTCGTCTTACATCTGTCCTAAAGAATGATCCATTGAATTTTTTAGAATATATCCTCTCCACTCTGAGTTATGGTCTTGCAAAGTATACACAATATCTTAAGAGGGTTTACATCAAGCTGAAAACAGATTACAGCTGATCTTAAGCCTTAATGGACAAAAAGTAGAGGCCCACAGGTAGTGGTTTCTTGAGGAATCCTCTTAGAAACCACATAAATAAGGAACCAAACCAAGTAATGAGATCAAACATCACAGGGTAATTAAAGATCACTATCAACTCTGAGGGGTAGACCGTAGACATGCTGAGAAAATTATGCAGTAAAAGCAAGTTATGCTGGTGTTAACCTGAGCTGAGAACTCTTTTGACTGCACAAGGAAGTCCCGAATGTGATCCTTAAATGTGGAAAGATCGTTCCTCGACTCGAACAGTCCATTCACAAATTGAGTTACCTGAAAATACCCATCAAATAAGAGATGTACACAGAGCATATAATCTTTCAAGTAACGTTGCATTCCATACCTCAGCAGTTGTCATGTTGGGGAATGATGAACCCAAAAGTTTTATGGTATATTCACGAACAAACATTGCATTGTTTGGATATGGATAAGGAACAGTCGCCACATCCCACAAAGGTTCTGTTAAAGAGCCAGACTCCGCCTAGAAACATATCACAAGAATGGCAATCAACTTTCCATTCTCATTCTTCCGTGTCTATAACTCATTATGCACTTCCCAAAAACAAAAGGTGGCTGAAGAGGTGGGGATGTTGGAAATGAAATGAACTTGTTCTACACAATAGATGACTGGATAAGAGATCATACCAGACAAAACAAGTGCTGCAGAACCGAGACATGCAACTTGAACCCAGGTTTATGAAATGTGTCAGTTAAGACGGCAAAAATCTCTTGCTCGATGGTCACAAAGTAAGTTCGGTAAAATTGATTACAAAACTCAGAAGCCTGCAAGACAACCATAAGGACGATAAAAACTATTTCCTTGAGATAAAGGTAAAACAACTGAAGAGCATAAAGAACCCATGACAAATCACACCTGAAAGTTCTTCAGCATTTCCAACAAAAGATTTAGCCCCGTTTCAGATATGTTCCTCTCAGTGTGCCGGAAAGCCCAAATAATAGAATCCATAACTAGCTTTAGTTGCTGTGTGGAGCAATAAATATAAAACCAGAAAACGCTCATTGAAACTGTCGATACAGTTGAAGCCAGATGTTTAAAAATCAAGCATACACATCTCAACCGATAAAGACCAAGATTACATCCTTGTCAAATTTGAAATGTATAAATTAAGAAAAGCCCCAATAAGGGGACAAAAATATTAACACAAACCTCGCTTGACAGCCGAATCAAAGCTGGAAAACAATGTGTAGCAATGGCACGAAGCAGTGAAAAGAACTTGAGGCGATGCTCAGGGTAATCTTCAAAGTTTTTGGTTATCATCTGAAACATTAGTCAACGGGAGATGTCAACCACTACACATATTGTACGTTGTGATGTTTGAATAATTCAAAGTTCCTTGCCAACATCCATTTAACCAAATAAATGAAATACAGGCCAAGCAATGTTGAGAAATAAAACATGATATGGCTATTACTTCATTACTAAAAGCAGCTTTATTTCTCACCTGCAAAGTACATTGGAAAACCGCTTCAAAAATGCGAGGCACGTCCTCGATCATTGTAGCTTTATACCTACGAATAAACAAGATGAATGCAACGAATATTAAAGGCAGAAAACACAATGGGACATGATGAATAGTGAACAAAGTCAGCTGGCGGCAGTAGAAGCAATATTCCTCAAGTTTAACAAAAATTTGGGGGAAAGGATAAAACCAGAAAAGATTTTCCAAACACCTAGAGTCTAGATCAGTTAACAAATTTATAAATAGTCGAAAGAGCAAAGGCCAGAACCGTGAAAGTGGTTTCATTTAATCAAAGCAACCACATCAAGGTCAAGGAGACAACGATGCACTAACTCGGAGAGCTATTATTTATGTTCTCGAATAAGTTCATGAGTATCAACTGTATCCCGCAATGGCTACCACATTTGTAAGCAAACATTGTCCATTGCTTCCAACACCCCTCTTATTAGAATTTATTAATTTATCAATAAAACCGTCAAAAGATACGCAACATACTTGTTTATTATTGTAGCAAAAAGTGACAGGACTTCTGATTCCCTCGCATCAGGCAAGTTCCTAGCGTAATCACCAAGTACAGGGTCCATCATTGGGGGCACAAATTGCTTTCCAATTTGTGGTTGATCTTCAGCCTTGTCCAAGAATGTCTCAATGAGCTTAAGGGTCTCTCGTTTAACCGAGCTGTTTCAAGAGAAAAAATAATACAAAATGAGAACAGTGTGCTCTGTAAAATACACCAAGACAAAACAAAACACAAATAAGTTGACCTCACCGCAGAAGTTTTACATAAGACGTTCTAGATGCATAAGGACCCCCTTCCGCAATGTTGGTTGATATAAGCTCGCTGTACATTCTGTTCCAAACATTACAAGTCTTAAAAAAATCAAAACATTACTCGAAGGTCTTCTCAATCTCCAAAGTCCAAACACAATAAATAAACAGAAGTATTGCTGAGAGTATTGAAGTCCAAATTCTCAAGCAAAATCATACCTGTATACATTAAGCATGTCCAAAAAGATAAGTGAAATTTGTGGCAAGAAATATGTTCCGAGTGAACTGGCAACACTTGTATTCGTCTGTCAAGGACAACCCGACAAAACGGGAGAACAGCAAAAAATAAATTAAATAAGCTTCATAAAAAGAGACCAATCAACAACCAGCTCCCCCAACCCCAAGATCTCCACACACAACAAAAATCAACCGACAAGGAAGAAAAGAATAAAAATTCCCTGAATCATAAACACTAGTGACCCGTCTCAGGCAAGAAGCAAGCTGCAAGCGTACAACAATGAAATCTCATAAATCCAAGTCTAAAGTTACATACCTGCAATATGTTAAGCACAGTCCTGATTACATCTTGATCCTTCAAGAAGTCCACACTTTGGCGTGCCTGACCTATAATTTCAGCCCATTTCTGCCCATAACAATTAAATCATAAGTTAGACTCAAACACGGATACGGCTCTGAGCATGCAACCCATGCTCACATGCACTAATAAGCATGCTCAAAGAAAAGCACTCATTTTATGCAGGATTCTCAGAGGTGCCCAAAATATATGCTTGCCTGATTGGGAAGCTCCATCAGCCTCTGCAAATATTCGTCCCTCTTCAGAGGATCCGATTCCGCTTGAATCATTTGACCAACCTAAAACACAGGACACCAATAATAATGTTACAATAGCACATTATGCAGATTCGCCTTCTAAAGCATCAGATTAACATACTGATTCATAAAACGAATGAATCTGATGAGGCTCCAGATCTGCTATCGTTGTTGGAAGGCTTGTCAGAAGCTCAGATACAAATGGTTCATTTTCTCCAACCTAGAAACAAGAGAAGAAAACAACTGCAAAATTCAAAGCCTCATTCCATATATATAATTGCGATTACACCCAAAAGATATAAATAACAGACCTGTACAATAACAAATTTTCGCTTGCACTTCTGAACAATTTTCAAGAATGTATCACAAGCCATATCCTGAAAGAAAACACCGTAACCAAATGATGAAGTGAATAGTTCACTTTTCTCAAGATAAAGAGTTTACGCATCGTGAAGTACGAATAAAGAGGATTACTGAAAAAAGATACCTTTTAATTGAGCAATTTAAAAGAACAAGAATGAAGATTTGAATGACAACACTTATAATTGACGACGATAAGAAAGCTATCAGAATAATCAACAATAAAGCGCAACACTAACCAATTTGCAATACAGCGAAAACTTAAACTGATCCAAGTAAAGAAATAGACAAGACAAACCAATCGTTGATCAAGAAGTAACAAAACAACTGCAACCTATAATATCACACAGAATGCCACATTTGGTTGCAATGTTCTAAAAATCGCTAGGCACTAGTTGGGCCGCCTAGTGCCTAGGCGCCGACTAGTCGGCTGTCTAATCTAGGCATTGGACCACCGCCTAGCGCCTAGGTGGGGACTAATCGGCCTAGGCGGCCACCTTTTAGAACACTGTTTGTTTGTGGAGGGGACACAAAGTGGTTGACAGACCATTCACCACATTTTCCAAATGATCAAACATCTTCCAAACAATTAAACAACTCACCTTGAGAAAAACCAAGGCTCCTCAAGTTGCTAAGTCATAGACAACCCTTTTTATATGTGAAACAGTTTTCTTGGTAAATGTCACAGGTAAAGAAGTAATTTCAATCCGGTTATGGGCTACACCAAACAGAACTTTCTGAGATTTTTGGGCTAAGTGTGTCTCTATGGCGGAACCAAAAGGGACATGGGAGCTTTCTTTGTAGACAATTGCAAAGCAACAATAATCAATTCCAAGAAAATATCACAAGAGAAACAACTAACCTGAACTCCAGGATGTGTTTCATGCATGAACTCGAACAACTTATTCACAACAGTTTTTAAGAACTTCCAATGGGCCCTAAGAAACCTTGGGTATTGCCCAACAACATACCTAACAAACCAAAAGAAGAAGGTAATGAATTTAGATCATTAGCTCGAAAACAATTCTCAACCTTTGACAACAAGTACCGCCAAGTTCTGTTGTCCTAGATGAAACGAGATTGGAGATGAAGAAAACAAAAAGATATTAATGGAGATGCAAGTTTAACACGAAAAAATCTTACATGATGTTACTTGCAATAACAGCTTTGTTATCTTTTCCTTTTGTGATTTCACACAAATTTAGGAGATCACGAATCACCATAACCAGAAACCTGTTTTCCTGAAAAAGGCCCAACAAATGAATTAGCAAAACACATAAGACATGACAGGAACATAAGAATAGCTTTGTCTGACAATACCACCAAGTTGGTAAAGCAGATTGGAAACCTTCATTAATCTATCTACTGATAACCAAGAACTATATATCAAAACTGTACCACCCAACAGCCTTGTAGCTAAATGTTAACTAAAATGTACTAATTAAATGAGCATGCAATACCCATATGACAGAATACAGTCTCATGAAATATAGAAAATAGAATTCGAGAATTAAAAAAGGAATAAATTCAGTACCTCCAATAAGAGAACGAAATAAACCCAGAAGGCAGATTGAAATCGGAAAGAATCATAACATAGTCCACCACATAAACCATCCCCAATGCCCAAGAAACAAGTTATTTGGGATAACCATGCTCAAATGTGGAACGAAGCATACCTGTTCCTCCATCATGGATCCAGATATAGATCCTATTGCCCAGCATAAGGTGTTTAAGTTGTTCCACGTCCAATCTTCACCACTCAGTTGCTTACTCAATTTCTTCAGCATCTATATCATCCCAAGTGGGCAGAAACAAAATAGATTATAAAAGATTGCGTAGTCTGCGAGATTCAAAGTTAAAAAAGCAAAGTAAAGTACTAAAGCACAACTTCATACTCAAAAAACATAGCCATTATGTGCTGATAGCCGTGAACTTGTATACACCAGATAGACCAAGGGAAAGGTATGGGATACCAGAGATGTGACTGACCTCATATCCAATTGTACATTCGAATACACTAATTTATGCGAACAATATCTGCGGAGTCAAAATGTCACATCTGATAAGGAACCAAAATGTTGTAGCCTCTCACATTGGATCAAAGATAGGAATTCCCTTTTACCCAACGTCTTACTCAATTTCAAGCATTTCTTACCAGAATATTTAGACCATATCCACGGACCAGAATTCAACTTTTTGGACAAGAAACCATATATCCTAAGCCTATGGCTAGGGAAGTCCGTTGCAACCCCCGCCCCAATACTCATGCCCCAGTCCTTTTAACATATGTGCTTAATGGCTTACCATGCAACTACCTAAAATGGATAATCTAGGGAATTGAAAGCAGACTATGATAAAACCATCAAACTGGAAAATACAAGGTCTAACTTAGAAATAGAATGCTTATCAGATGCAGTACCGCGAGCCAGGATAAGTAACAGCACTATGCATGATTAGGAAAAAATGGATTCTTCCAGATAGAATACTAAGTCAATCACAAACCAGAAACCAAATTCAATTCAACTCCCATAAACATGATAATTAAATGGTTGGTAACACACTTTCAGAAAAACTCTGTCAAATTATTTTGGCAAGCAATCAAAATCAATTCGTTATGCTGCAATTATAATCAAACATCAATACCATGAAGAATCCAAGTTCTACACTCATCCAAACAAGCGCATTAAATTTAAAAGTGGATACTACAACACAACACCAACTAATCCTCCAGTCCTCAAGCCGTACATGTGAACCTGATACTCTAACTTAATTACTCAGATTTCCCAACCCCAGCGAATGCATTGATTCCGAGGGGAATAAATCAAGCCAAAAGATCGATTGGGGGGCATAGTAGTTTCTAAAGTACAATAAATGATTTACGAGGTTAATTTATGCCATTATAAATCCTTCGAAAAATCCAAGCGGTATATATTCCTGCCACATTCATATTCAGAACACAAAATAAGCAAATATCATCCATGTCAACAAGAAGGTTTTCTACACTAATGACGTAAGGACATATATTGACGGTGAGTGCACATCCATACAGGATAACAGCAGCACATTAGTTTATATTTCCGTTAAAGCAAGCAGCGAACAGCAAAGGCAATTCCAAGTCATACCTGCTTTTCAGTATCTTCATGGTCAAGATGTGACAGGTAGATAAGTGCTTCCCTCATGCTCTACCACAAAGTAATTCAATTACAATAAGTAACTGGATCAGAAACAGAGGCAGAGAAACAAAATGCAAAAGCAAAAAGGACCCCGAGCATGACTTCTAAAATATACACACAAACAAAAAAAGTTTGTGATTAGACACTTTTAACATTTTAGGTTGAAGAGATAGCACATCGGACAAGCAGAGGTTGAAAACCTTATATTGGACGAGGACATCATTGTCCTTCATAGTTTCACGGACTATATTCCCATTTTCATCCTCAACAATCAGAACCTCTTCAGGCTTAGCCATACGGCAGATCATTAGTAATCTCAACTTGGACATTGGAACTGCATAGAGCTGCCGTCGCTGCAGCAGTTGTGAACCAAGACCATCAGCCATACCTGGAAATGGCATCTGCCAATTGAACATGCGGAAACAAACACAAATCAGTGATTTTTAACAAGAAAGGAGCATAAATCTATGCAATTTCTAATTAGTAAAACATTAAACATTAAGAAGGAAGTTTGACATGTGCATATGTGCATATGTGCAAGCTCTGATAGTGCCTGAAGGCCTGATGAGAAGTGCATAGATTCTTGCAACGAAGGAATCAACTGAAACAATTACTGTGCATAACTAGCAATGCAAAACAAGAGTAACAAGTCAAACGTAAAAAAACAAGGAAACAACGCAGCCATCTCAAATAACACCAAAATGAAACACCATAGAAGTGCAGGCACCCACCCCCCTTAAAAACGCACAACAGCGAGGAAGAGGTATAAGTGGGTCAGAAGAGAAGATTATAAACCCATATCATGGGACAATATACACCAAACCCAATAACGAAAGAGTAAAGACTAGGATATACAACAATTGCCACACATAAATAAGCAGGTACATTAACATCACGCGTATTTTTGTGCAAGCAACATACTAACGTGAAATATGTATCTTCTACTATCTCTTCCATGTGTTTCTCAAACGATTCTCATTGATTAACTCGATCAAGTTTTCATGACATGATGAGAGGAAAATATTCTACAACTTGTGGAAGACAAATGGAATTACCAAATGCAAAACAAGCGCACAAGTTATAGAAGCAGTCCGCCAATCCTTCTCGTGTGGATTTGAACAGAACATAGAAAACAATTTAACTAAAGAGGCAAACCTCCAATCTAAGACGTCCAACTAAGTTTCCTGATAAACTCGAACAATAGCAAACATAAACCTTAAGGCCAAGTCAAAGAAAGCAAGGCTATTGTCCATCACTAACAACTTACTTTTTCTTTCTCATTTTCACCTCCCACAATAACAAAAGAAAATCAAGAAAAACAGCTTGCGTTGCTTGGCTATGGTTCTATGACTTTTCTAATGAGAAATTCCAAGTGGAGACATCTAAAGTTCTCTTGTTTACTACTACACTGCAAAGAGGTCGCTCCTCCTTGATAAAACAAAAAAGTATTCTACAGGGAATCATAAACCTGGGTTATAATAATACAACAGAAGGCATCGAAGCTTACGTCCCATGTAACAAATAACAGGGGAGATGAAGTGGGCCGAGACACCCAGTAGGAGCCAGAGATCCGTGAATAAGAAGAGGAATCCTAAATAGAACCTCCAAACCTCGCACACTAAAGCACCACAGGATCATAATCTCAAACCCAAAGCACCAATATTACCTGCAGTCCCATCATGTTTGCAATTGCTAAAGGATTATCCAGATTATGATGTGCCTCAAACAACTCAAGAACTAAAGAGTTCCAGTAGTCCAAGCAAACCTGTCAAATTTTAGCAGCACCTAGGTTAACATATGAAATTAATCCCAGATTGGATGCTAAAAAGATACAGCAGCAAACATACCTTAAAAACCTCGGTGTCATCCACATATGAAATGTTTATGAGATATTCAAGACCCAGTAGGAGGGCAGATATATTCTCTGATGAGGATTCTAGAACCCGAATATGCGACTGCACCAACATAACATCAATCAAAGAAGCTGCCAGGCTGCCTTATAAACAATCAAACTCCAAAACGTGCAAATAAATTTGAGAACAACAAATAGTTGAAGCTTCAAGTTTATAGCTCGCAAAATCATCAAAATCTTGCCACAGATATAACGAAAACAAATAGGATAAATGGCATAGGTGCGCAGTTCAGACCAATCGTTTTAGAGAGTTTTTCCTTTCTACTTTGTTTAGTTCGGAGTAGAGATATTTTTGGTGTTTACAGTGACGTATAGGTCATTTGTTTGATTGGTAACTTTTTGGTGTTTTCAGTTTTATGTCCTTTTGTTCCTCTTTTCTTTTGTGCATGGGGAGCATCCCCGTGACAATGCCTTTTCAATAACATTTATTTCTTATCAACACAAAAACATAGCTTTAGCACATTAACCTGTTTTGAATTGCAATTTGCAGGGACCAGGGATGGCCGTAACTTCTTTTTTGTGTGTGCGATGATAAGCCGCAGAGTGAATTTGTACTCAGCAGAAGCTACTAGTTCTTGGAGGACGACGTTCCAGCTATTACCAATCAGATTAAGTCCGGGTGAGCTACTAAACGAATGAAGGTTGGCACAGCCACATACGTCGCCCAATTGAAGCATATTTTATATACCAGAACTTTCAGGTTGACACCAGTTGTCTTCGCAAGAATGTAAAAAACAAGGCAAATCTCTTGGCTTTTTTAGCCAGCAAAGTCTAAAATCTTTTACCACAGGGCATCTAGAAACAGGATCACATCATGCAAATATGTGTCCTTGGTCAATAAGGATACCTGACCTCCTCTGCAACTTCATTGTAATTGTCCTTATAGCCCATTTCTACTTTCATAAGAAATAAAAGAGTTTGATGTCTAATAGATTTTATGGATGTCATTTGTGCAGTTACGTTTTTTTCGTTTTTCTTCTTCAAAAGAAAGCTCACTTCACCCAAATTCACTAATTGCACACACACATCCAGACAAGTATAGGAAAATCAATGCTTCAGTAAGTGAGTCCCCACATCGGAACAGCATCATGGTTCGCTACTTATTGAGACCAACCAATGATGGCCTGGCAAGGTAAAGGCCAGTACATAGACTTTGGAAAACACCACCCACCAGAGGATACTCAATGGCACTTGCATTGTGCAGTTACACAAGAATGACTAGTAGCAAAGAAAAGGCTTGCCTTATAAAATGAGGTGAAAAACAGCGCCAGGTTTTGAATGAATGCCTGCAAATAAGGTACAGCATCAGCTTATGCAAGTCTATCAGTTTCAAGGCCAACTAGAAAAACATGCGTGAAACATTCACCTGCTCTTCACCAGAACCATTTGCATAAGCATCGGAGAGGTTTGTATTGGGTGGAAGAATGGCCTAAAAACACAAAATACACCTCAAGTCATTGCAAAGAGAAACCAGAAATCCCAATGGAACGGATAAAGGAACGGAACCCAGAAAATATTTACAACTAAAATGGCAAATCCACACACGCAGTTCCAGATTTCTAAACTAATTTTTATTAAACCATTTAAGTACCTGCAGTTGCACCATAAAGATGGTATACATTTTAACGTACTGCACGTTATAGAAATCGCCAAAATTAAGGGCAGCAACCTGCCAATATCAAGACATGAAAAAGAAAATATTGAAGCAGTTCAGGAGCACTTAACATTTGAAATTTGCGCAGGTACGATGGAGTAAGTACATACCTCAGTCAAACACTGGAGGGTGAGATTTCTATAAGAAGGCACGGGGAAAAAGTTCAAGAGTGTTTCAAGCTGCAATATTCATGGAACACAAGAATGTCAGAACATGCTTTGGCTTTTTCCTCAACAATACTTCAAACAATAAGTCTCAAACACATACGAAGCAGCCATTTTTTTGGGTTCCAAAAGCAGCCATGGAAGAAGGCTGACAATAGCCTTCTTAGTACCCAGCCCCTCGTTCATTAACTCTTTCACATTACATAAAGGAAAATGCTAAAGACAGCCCAGTGGACTGTCGTTAAGATTTTAAAAGTGTATTGACATGCGTGAAAAGTGTATAAATGAAGTAGGTGATAACACCGCTTACATCAGGTGGTACTCGTACAACCGTACAAGTGCAGATTCACAAGTACTATCCAAACAGAAAATCGTAACCAAGCATGTAAGAAGAGAAAACAAACCAGTGGAGATTCAAATATATATCCCAGAGGAATCCATGAAAGAAAAGCATGCAGTGTCGCCAGCGTAGCCCGCATAAGCTCAGTTCTTTGAGATGCAGCGGATAGTACATATAGGCATAGCTCATGAATGAGCTGAAATTCGCTGTAAACAAACAAACAAACCCTCTGATAAGACAGAAATAACAATATCTTAAGGTAGTTAGGTCAATTGGGATACTTCAAAGACAAAACAAGGCAAAAACAAACAGAGATTGTACAGAATCAAAAGCTAGAGACATAACAGAACCAAAGCCTGTTCCAGTTCAGTAGTCAACAAACAAGTTGCCAAACAGGTATATAAACAAAAAAAATTACAACAATTTTGCAAGAAAACCCATCTGCGGGACCCAAAAAAAAGCAAGACTCTTGCAAGGAGTAAGAATCAAGAGAACCATGGGAGAAGAACTAAAAAAAACCCTCAAACACATTTCTGAAACCATTGCCAAACATCTGCAACTAGGTGTTTACATATCCCATGTGTCCACGGTCCATCGTTAGCCTAGTAATATGGTCACCCATACAGTTATGAGTTCCTAAAACGGTAGAGCAGGTAGCAGGTTGGGACCGCCAGGATAATGGACATTTAAGGTAGTACAGTAGTACACATAAGGAATCCATCACATGGTAGTCTCCAAGGATGATAAAATAATAGGAAATTACCTGTTCAGGGATTGTTTAAGCTCTTTGATCTTCTGTTGTGTCATTTCACCCCTTGAGAAATCAAAAACTTCTTCACTTAAAAGCTGACAAGTAGCAGTTCAAGTCAGTGAAAATGCTTCCAATAAAAATCAGTTACTCCACCGACTTAAGAAAAATAAAACTAGCTTACTTTTAATATAGCCATGCAATTTTCACATATAGTTTCACTTGTCTTTGCTGCAGCAACAAGATCGGGAATGAAGCTTCGCCATCTGGATGGCCACTCATGTTTCAAAATCTGTAAATCAGGAGGGCATATACAATTCAGATCACATTCCAAAATAACTCAATACTATAGGGTCCAATGATCTCTACTAGATAGAGCAAATAATCAGAACAAATAAACAAAAGACACTTCAAAAAGAAGTTGACGCAATAACAGGCAGGCAAAAGTTACGACCATGATGCCTTCGAAAGCAAAGACTGACCAGTTTGAATAAAACATAATAATCTTTCCCGAGTAAGGAAGTCCTGAATGACCATCCTCCTTTGCAATATTGTCCCAAAAAATACTTGCAACTATGCGACGTAACATACTTATCATACCCTGATGCATGCCCTACAATTTACCTGGACTAATATTATGTTGAGTTTGTTGACATACAGCCTTTCCCGCCGAAAAGAGATCTCATCACTGGACAGCTAAGCAAGGGAAATTAAAGGTGAATGACACAACAGCATGGACTAAAGAGAAAAAATTGTGTAAGAGAACTTACAAATGAAATACAATAAACAACATACCTTTACAATGACCTCAGAAATGTAGTTTTTCATACCATCTCGCTGGTCAACAGGCAATGCATTCCATCTGTACTTAATTACACCTTCCAGAACCTAAAATAGAAGAACATCAGAGCTCACTCACATCAGCACCTCAAAAAGGGAAGAAAAAAAGAAAGAAAACGGCATAAACACTATTCTGCTTTTAAGAATGTAGGACACAGTTTCTACATAAGCACCATGCCAACCACAGGAAAAGGAAAAACATTAATCAAGTAGTCCTTGAGACAAGAAGGAAGGGAAGTTAAAGGATATCACAAAAATAATCTCACTCATGAGTCATGAGCAAGCCTTTACTTTTAATGGATAGAACCCCATATAGATGTAACACCATAGATTTGAAGAACTCCCCTAATTTATACATTGTATTTTCCTAATCCCACCCAAAAGAATTCCAATGTGGCATGTGCAAGTAAAAAAGTAAAGGCTTCATTTCAGTGAGACCTCCCGAGATTTGCATCTATTCAGCAAAACACCACCAGTTTGACAACATTACACCTACCTACCTACCTCCAATAAAGGATAACCAAATGAACTTATCCAAGGAGATACATCTACCTTTTTAGCTTATATTACGATTTACTTACACTCATACCTATTACCTAGATCTCAACCTATTAACAAATGACAAAAACGCCCGTCATGCCATATATAAAATTCACCATAACAATATTCCTCAACCTTGCCCTTACAATCTCTCTCGCCTTCCCCTCCCCCTCACTCATCTGAATCTCCATCTTCTCTCCTCTCTACTAGACCAACCAAACCCAAACACCTACAACCAGCCATTGACAATTTGCTGCTCACGAACACATTGGCACCTCCTCTCTTAAGTCACCCGTCCAACCACCATCACCTTCATTCCCTCAAGTCACCATTACCCCTCCCTCTCTCTAGCAACCAGCCTTCATCAACCAACGCTGCCACCTCCCACCACATCAAAGATTCAAAACCCTTCGAGTTCATTACCACCTGAACCCCGTGGCACCTCCTTTTTATCATTCTCTTCCAAACCATCATAAGCAGTCCACCCCGTGATTGATTTCAGTAGAAATACAAGCAGGATTCAGGTATTCTTAATATGGGTCGAGAATTAGATCCCTTGAGTACAAGTTATAATGTATCTGGTTGAGCCTTGATAATTGTGACACCAGTGGAGGTGAATACAGGCAGATGACAGTTCCAGAAGGTTCTTTGGGCTTTCAACAAGAGAAAGGAGAGAGAGGACTAACTAGGTTTCTCAGCTTCTCCTCCCTCGGGCCTCTGTGGTGTCCCTTTTGTTTCTCTTTCCTATCATTGCAACTTGAAAGTGAAAATTCAACGAACACTCCTACCGAATTTCAAAACCGGAGCAAGAGGGACAAAACAAAGAGATCTACACCACAGCCATGGTGAAGATTCTTTTCCTTAGACCACGCGGTTATTGTCCTTGCAGCTTTTATAGAAGAGGTATAAATGACTTTCAAAGTCTAATCATGAAGGGTAAAAGAGGATCCGAAAAGTACTACCGACCTTCTGACTCAATTAATGAAGCCTAAACAAGAATCACAACAATTGGGAATGTTTAAATTAAAAAACAATATCATCCTCAGAACTTTCCGTTGATCTCTGATTGAATTGTGTATACCATTCCACAACATTTGAAAATTAAATTTCCAAAGCAACTTAGGAAACAAATATCTCAGATAGAATTGTGAGTATAGCTTAGTTGCGCAACATCTACCTTAGCTACTAAAATTTGAAAGCAAGCTTTATCAATATTGAATTTGCAAGGAAATGTACAACACAATTAACGGATCCCCTCCCCGTTGTTGAAAGCATAATCAATTGCATACTTTCAGTTTCTTCCATTATATGATGTGGACTTTCCTTGATAAGTGATTCGCAAGTCCAAAGTCCTCTCAAGATGGCTTTCTATGGAGCAAAGCGGTAAGTGAAGTTATTCTAAAGACTTAAAACTTGAGAAGAAGAGGAAATTCCTGTTGGATTGGTGCTTCACGTGCAAGTCTAATGGAGAGTGTGTGAATCATCTCCTTCTGCACGGTCCGATGGCTGTGTAGTTTTGTAGCTTGATGTCTCAATTATCGAAGTGCATTGGGTTCCTAGAATGACAGCTTTTTGCTTTGGGAGCAGAGATTTCTTTAGAGGTAGGAGATGGAAGGCATGGGAGATGGTTCACTACCTTTCACGGTGCACTTACTGTCAGGGAAAGTACAGAGCTTTTAAGATTTTTTAATACTGAGGCACTCAACTAGTCAATTTGTTTTTGGGTTCAGGGAGGCTTTTGCGTTTTCTTTACGATTATGTTGACTTCACGTTTTTTGTGAATTAATCAAATTCCAATCAAAACATAAAACTTTGACAACGCTTAAGCATAGAAGTGCCATAGTGACTTGGAAGCAAATTGGGGATAGTAGAACAGTAACAAAGTGAGATGCGAAATTGAAGCAAATTGATACACCAAAGTGAAATACTGAACAATTGAGAAACTTAAAGGTTTTTTTCAACTTACCTGCAAAGCAAAAAACTTAGTGTTCAAGTTCTGTGTATTTGATAGAACATGAACCACCTGAAGCCACATGTCTGGATTGTTTTGCAACTCCTGCAAAATATGGTCTGCAGCGGTCCTCTGCAATGTTCGAAGAACGAAATAATAATTACACTTGTGGCTAATGAAACTCTAGTAATATGAATATGAACTACAAAATTACACTTGTGGCCAATGAAACTCTAGTAATGGATGATGATTTAGACATCCATTCCTCTTTGTTCACAACATTTAAGACTTCTAAGTCATCACCGCGAGCACCAATTTTAGTATTTACATGTACGCACTTGGACCAAAGTAAACTGATGCCCTGATGAAAGTGGGGAACACTGAGAAAGAACGACAAAGGGAGGTCAAACCAAGGCCTATGGAAGTCGAGGCTCGTCCCCAGTCAACAATGGATCAAAAACATAGGTGGCCGTAGCTATGAGCTCTTTTATTCCGTTGTCTCAATCCATATTCTTTCCCTCAAGTATTACAACCAACCATAGGTCCGACTCACCAAGCACTGTATGCCCCATAAACACGAGAAAACTCCAATGCGAACGTCATTTATTTTTTTTATAAGTAAATAATTAAATTAGCAACGAGGCATTAAGAGAATGCCACTCATATACAAAAAGTGGTTGAAGACAAAAAGGCCCTATACATCACTGTGTGAATTGAAAAGTACAGACCAATCTAGAAACTGATCAAGAGATGGATTACATTCTCTTTTCTCCACTTTCTAAACGCGTTTACCTAACCCACAACATTCAACGACGGACAGTGAGATTCCCCGCCCATTCATGATACCACGTGTAAATAAGGACGTGGTAACTATCACCCATAAACCCCATCATCAGACCCTCGGCTGACACTATTACTTGAGTTGGTTCCAATGTATTCCCTCCCTACATTCTACAGCAATTAAGCAGAACAATAACCCACTACAAGAAAGAAAGAAAGAAAGAAAAACGGGCACGAACACATTAACAAGTGCGATACATGTACACAACGTACAAAGCAAGAGAGATGGTCTCACCTCGTCCTTAGATCCGGTGCCGTAAAACGCTGCGACGGTGGCATCGAGCAAGCCGACGTCTATTGGCTGGCTCAAATCCCTAAGTTTTTCCGCCGCCATGGAGAGATCAAAACTGGGGAAAAAAATTCCTAACAAAACACACACAGAAGCACAGTTCAGAAGCCCTAGAAACCCCCACGGACAAAACCCTAGCACTTATTTAAACACCGATAGTTATATCACAGTCCAAAAAACGACAGCTTCAAATTGAAGCACAAGTCCACAGAGAGAGAGAGAGAGAGAGAGACTGTGTGTGTGTTTGAAATCGTTTCTACGGAGAGGTCTTCCCTCCACTTTATGTACAGTGAGAAAGTGGTAGTGTGGTCTTGGAGTTTACCTAAAAAGGGTAAAGGCCTCGGTTCGACTGGGTGTGTGAGGCCCGCTGTGATGAATCTTTTGGAGAGAGAGAAAGAGAGAGAGAGAGGGAAAAGAGGAGAGAGAAGGTGGGAGAGTTCGATTGTTGAGGTGTGGGGGGGAATTGTAGGGATGTGGCGCCTCTCTCTGTCTCTCTCTCTAGAAAATATACGATTGTCGATTGGGGGGGGCGGTTTAGCTCTGCTTCAATTTCAAGCTAACATAGCTGTTCAACTTCGAAAAATAATAATAATAATAAATACTACTACTAAAAACCTAAACATAGCTGTACTTTTTCACTAGTGACGAAAGTGAAAGAAGAACGCTGTACTCACCTCCCAAAAAAAACCCTAGCTTTGCTCGAAGATGATAAAAACGAAAATTGACTTCGGCACTTTATTTTTTTATTTTTTAAAATTATAACAATACTCTTTTAAGTGTGAGAGAGTGAAAGAACAATAACAAAATAAAAAATAATTTGGTAATTTCACATAGGATAAATACAGACGGTAGTAATAATGTCAAAACTGCTTTTGTTAGTGTCAAAACTCTAATGCATTAAAGTCTTGTACATTGCACATAGTACAAACTTTTTGTGCCACATAATTTTTGCACCAAAAAAAACAGTTTTGACATTATCATTTAATAAAGTAAAGTGTCAATGGCTAAATGTGAAATACCAAAATTACTTCACTAAAAAAATTATTTTTTGCACTCTGTTTTTTTTATAAGTGTGTATACTTTAAATTTTGTTATCTAGTGTTTTTACGGTGTGTGGTGTGTAATTTGAAGCGCTAAGTAACAATTTTATCAAAATATGCGGTGTGTAAATTATTTTCCAAACATTAGTGTCAAAATAACTATTTGCCCACGGATTTTGGCACTCCAATTGAGTATTTATTTTATGTATATTAGTTTTAAGTAATTATTGATTTTTTAATAGCTTATTTGTGAAGTTTATCATATTCTCTAAATTGTTCAACTACATTTATAAATTAGGGTTTAAATAGTTCTAGCGTAATTTGAAAGGTACATGCATAAATTAATTAATTTTAAATGATTCTTCAAGAGATTGTATGGTGTCCTTCCTTTTACAATGGAGAGAAAGAGAGGAACTAAATACGTGATCTAGCTTTTCAAGATAAAATAGAATAGAATAACCGTTTGAATATACCCCTGCCGCTTTCTTTTTCAATTGTGTTCCTTACTTGGGGCCTACTTTTTTGATTGTTGAACTCTTTCTAATACCATAAATTACTGTTATTCGTTTTCACACAGACACGTATATACATATATAAATATTAAATTTATAGAAAATTCGAAGCTCTCTTAAATCTCGAGCCTAAAGTCCTTGTTTCATTGGCCTAATGGACAAGCCGGCCCTGGCCCTAGGCGTGAAGTTCCTAAAAAAAATGAATTTTGTTAACTCTCTAGTTTTTGCAAAGAGCTAAAAAAAAACCCATAGAATTTGTCAGTTTGACTTAGTTGAAGTCTACTCTTTTTAGTTTAGCATTATGAATAAGAAATCACAAAAAATATAAAAGGGCAGGTGGTTTTAGAAATTCCCATGAGAGCTTAAATCAGAGCACCCCATAACCAAAACAGAGCTAACCCCAAAGAACCTTGGTGAGACTGCAGATAAAAATAAATAAACAAAATTGGGTGAGGAAAAGCAAAACGAAAATATAGTGACAGTGTGCGACTTTTCTTTGCAAGGCACAACCAAACACAAGAATGTCGCATAGAGTTTGGTCTTGGATCCAGATCAACAGTCGCGACGTGCCTAACACGTTCAAGTCGGATACAAAACGTTGTTTTCAATGACAGACGGGTGAGTAACGTGTAAAAACATACGATTCATGCAAGATAACTTGTAGATTCGAATCTCTCAAAAACTAGACAATGGTTTTTGCTTTCTTTCAGGCTACTATCCCGGCTTCGACTTAGTACTTACACAAACGGTAGAAGTAAAATGAAAAATCGTGCATCCTCCAAAAATTAGCAGAGTAGAGAATGAAGTCTAGAACAGTGTATTAGCCAGGAGTGTTACAAACCCGACCAGACAAAAAAAAAAAAAAAAAAACGAAAAACCGATCGATCGGTTCGGGGTGGTGTCGGATTTTCTAGGTTTGGGGTGGACCGGTTTTGTGGAATTTTTGACCAACCGATCCGATCCGATTACCCCAAACCGGGGGCCGAACCGAAATATCCCTAACCGAACCAAACATATATATTATACATGTTTTAATCTTGGCCATTAAATATTTTTTGTTTCAATCTCCACCGTCCTTCTCCCACAAACCCTATCTCTTATCTCTAGCTAACTCCCTTAGGCCCTGTTCCGAAACACGAAATAAGTACTTATTTTTTAAGAAGGCAATTTCAAGCTAAAAAATAATGTGTTTATTGAAATCTAAAAATATGCATTATGGATCTTGTTTAAAAGATCTCATTGAGATCTTTAATACGGTGCAAAAAAAATTGAAAAATTATTTTTCATTTACATTATTTTTGAGTTTGAAAATATGAAATAAGTACTTAATTTTTAAGAAGGTGTTCTGGAACGGGCTCTAGTCCCTCTTATACTCTCATGAGTCTCATCCGCAGCTTTTGAGCACGCTCTCTCTCTCTCTCTCTCTAATCGAATTCACAAAATTCCCATGCAATAACTAGCAGTGCCTCTCCCCTTCGTTTCTTTTGATGAGGAGTTTTTACCTAAACAAGATTCTAAGAAGTCAAGCATCCCTCTTGATTTATTCTCTGTCAAGCTTTCCCTTTTCTTCTTTCTTTGACAAATGAAAGTCGGTGGTAGAGTTGTTTCTCAATTTTCAGGCTCTAGCCGGCAGTCCCTTTCATGTTTTCAAAGTTGGTCCTAGGGGCAGCAAAGCCTAGATGTATTAGGTACAGGCAGTTCGGGAAGGGTTTGTTATTGCCCTAAACTCGAGGGAGTCTCCCCCGTGTTTCTAATCATGCACTAGTTTGATGAAGAATTCCAGATCAGGCGCCTCTGTCCTATGACTGCCTTCTTTTGGATCCCTTGAGCAAGTTGGGTTTTTTAATTTTTAATTGGTTCATTTTTTATCGTTGGCCCAACTAGGCCCAATTCGGCCAAACCGAATTCTCCGACCGGGCCAAATCCACCCGAACTGAACCGAAAATAATACCGTTCGGGATCGGTCCTGGAATTATACACCCCGAACCCGATCGATTTCCGGCAAATCCACGCCGAACCGAACTGACTGGACTGAATAACACCCCTACCTCTATTAGCAGTAAAAAGAACACCAATTCACAAACTCCTTTAACATGATACATCTCTCCACCACATAAGCTGTTGTTTGGGCCTACAAGCTAAAAAACGGTTCGAAATAACTATGTACCAACAGACCGAAATCTCAAACTTAGTCTGTTAACAGGCTCCATCAGTTTTAGAATAGCTATAGAAAACGTTTCGACTGAAATTAAGCCTGCAAACAGGGATGCTGTCCGATATATGGGAAATTCAAAAGGAAAGCCAAACTGAACTCAATAAGTAGTAATGGTCCCCAATAAATAGTTCTAGACAGGCAGTAATTGTCCAAATATCCCCATTGTTCAGCCAAAAAATAGCTTAAAGGAAAATGACACATTGTAAAGCCATTGCCAACTATAAAAGGAAAAACAAGAGAAGAAAAAACGGACAACAGTTGTCAATTTACAATTTCTTCAAACAAGCATCGTTTTTTGTTCTACATATGCTATCCGAGGATGTTACTCTGTTACAAGATTTCCGGAACTCCTAAAATCACTTCATAACGAATTGCCAAAAAAAAAGTGACGTTTTCGCTCTCTGCCTTTTCATAGTATTCACAGTCTCGAGTCACCTTGTGATAGTGCCGCGTTTGCAAGATGTATTACCTCTTCTCTGGCTCTTCAGCCTCCTGATGTTGACTGCAATCTGATACGGATGAAGGTGATGGTGCAACAGCCTTTCCCTTGATGTCTGAAGATGATGGGACACTCACATCCATGCTTTTCTCGGTCCTTGACTTCTGTAGAAGGTGGAGCTGGTTTTGCAAAATCTGTTGAAAAAACAGAAAGGGAATTATCAACCACAATAGTACAACAAAACAAGATATTTTACCATCACAAGTTTGCTGACATAATCGTGCGCGCCCAATCAATCAAGTATTAATAATTTAATACTCAAAAGGAATAGGTATTTTTCCAATCAACTGAAACATCTCTTAAAAGATATCCCATTCCATTCTCATAATAAGCAAAACTTACTCTTGTTTTACGTATCTGAGTGGTCAAAACGGTACCATTTTTTGGTTCAAGGCATAAATTCTTATGTCTTCTTTGTTCCTCAATATTATGAAAATCTATGACGAGAAATCCACTGTCCCATTTGAATATGGAAAAGAAACATCAAACATGACAATGCCCTTAAACAGGAAAACAGAATTAGAAGCACCTAACAGCGATCAGGTGCCAAGTTTCAAAACAGATCAATAGATAAAGAAAGGAATCAAAGGATACTCATCATCATATAAGAAAAGTACGTAGGTAAACATTCTCCTAATCTCGTATGAAGGGCATAAACAAGTTTCTCCTTTTGAAGGTTCACCATTGGAAGTGAAAAAACCTAGTAGAAAATTTAAAATAAATTTAAAATAAATCATGGCATTAAGTTCTTAACCAGCTAAATTAAGCAAAATAGAATACTATTAAAACATATGTATAGCCAAAGAAGGCAAATAATAGAAGACCAGGACATGATGTACAGAACCTCAATCTGGTCTTGAAGAAATTGTTGCTGGGTCTCCAGCTGAAAATATGGCATATTAAGATTGCTGCCGAATTTTTCTCGGTAGTTCACATCTGATCCAGGAGACAAGAAAGGGACAAAACTCCAATGTGGAAATTGACTACTGCCAAAGTTGGCAGGTCCATCTGGGATTGCAAATGGATGCTGTTGTGATTGTCCATCCAAAGATTGTCCACCGAAGTTGGAAGGGGCCCTGCACTCGAGAAGAATTTCAACTAATTACTAGAGCGTGCATAACTGAACAGATCATATTTTATGAGCAGTTTAGAACCGCACTATGCTTAGAAGTCTGGTTTATATGGTTGAACAACAGGGTTCTCGGTAGAATTTCATGATTCGAAAGACCCAAACAAGAAATAGCAGAGCCTTTGTTTATAAGCAAAAGCCTCATGTAATGGAAAATGTTTTTTTTTTTTTTCTTTTTCTTCTGCTCTATCTGCACTCTCAGGAAAAGATCCACAAACAAGCTCCTTTGCTAATTCTATGAGCCAGTGTGAGTAGCTAAGGTCTACATGCCATCAGGAAAGAAAGGGCATAAAAAGACATGGAAAAGAAGTGCATACCCCGTGAAAGTATCTACAGAGGGATAAACAAAAGATCTCCCATATATTGACGCGGCTGCAGCAGCAGCTTGTAGCCTGGCCTGATGCTGCCTAACAATGTCATTTACCTCACCATCTCCACTTGAACTCTGAGAAGGAGTACTTGCCGCTCCTGTGCTCAGCCAAACAGTAAGCCAATGTTTTCAGCATGCATGAAGCAAGACTCATCAATGAATTACAAAACCATCCGATGATTTAAACTCTAAAATTGCTCATACGGAAGAGTGATCAAACAGGGGGCCACATTTCCTAATTGAGCTAAAGAATTAAATGACACCACCAAGTGACAAATGAGATTATTTTTGGACGAACTAGACCATCTAAGCTTGCAAACCATTCTGATTGAATAAAATTTTACATAACCTCCACAAAAGAAAGATTCAATATTCACGTAATATGAAAGCACCATCTAATGACATTGGTAGTTCTGCTAGCAATAAATGGACAATGTCATTTACTATCTGCTGCATGTGTGGTCATCCAGAGGTCAAATACCAGGTTTCACAATTTCAATAACCAACTTGAGCTGATTACAATGAGGGCGTATCAAGAGCTGCTCCATTCCCATGAAAAAAATCATATGATTACCTTGTTGATGAGCTTCTGCCCATGATCCAGAAGTACTAGTCCCATTTTCAGGTGGTGCAACAGGGGCCCTACAAGTTGGACACGTGTGCTGCCGCTCTAACCATGAACGGAGGCACTGCACATGGAACAGATGCCCGCAACTTAGTCTCTTCGCTGTAGTCATCTCCTCACGACAAATGATGCAGGTTGCATCACTCCTGAATGATTATCAGTAACATATCATAAAAGCAATGGGATACAGATAATAAGAACACACACTTCAAAAGGCTGGACAACTCACGTGTTCAGCTCTTCAGGTGTTGCGTCTGGAAAACGGTCATCCATATTAGAAGTGATCTTCCGATAACGAATATAATCAGCAATGCGTACCCTAAAGTTGCGAAATGTCTCATAAAGGTCCCGAATCAAGTGCAGAGGCACTCCATAATTCCTGATACAACAAAGTGCACTTGGATCTTACTGGTCTGTTAATGAAACAAAATAGCAATAACAACCACCTAATGAAGTTATGAGGTGACCCCATCAGGCATCCGTTCATGTAAACGAGAAAACACTGAACTAAAGCTACATACAGAAATTCCTCAAAGCAATCAGGGGAGAGAAAGGATAACAAACCTAGGTAGTGGGAAGTCCAAAAATGTAGAATGAGTTCCAAAAAGAAAAGAAAAGAAAAGAAAATAAAATAAAAGAAAAGAGGCTACATAAGCAAGTCAGCCTTGTTTTTTTTAACATTTTTTAATGTACAACTGAATGTAGTTGCTTTTCAATTCTAAAACGTTTCACCAGGCAGCTGTCAAATCTTCAGACAAATCTAGCTAAGCATTCATGCGAACATGGATCCAACGCGACACTGACACGCAGACACACCATTTTTAAAAGAAAGAAAGAAAAGGAAACGGTAGGTTCATGGCATGTCAACAAATGTAACTTTTTGATATATCCAAAATAAACTACTAAATTTAACACCACAAAGGTATTCATATTTCTAAATATAAAAATAGCAACAAATTATCGCCATGCTCTACATGCTGGAAAGAATGTGTGAAACTCATATAGTGACCTGGTTTGTTTAAGTAATGGACAAACATGTCCCCAAGAGTCTGAAGTATGACCTGTTCCGTAAAATTAAATTTGCAAATAACTTTCCGACGTGTCAAGCATGGTTCCAAGAGTGTTGGTGTCCAACAGTGACTTGCCACCTTTTGGAAGTGCTTGTGCTTCTTAGCTTATTACAGTCCGGCAAAGATGAAACCGCTTCTAAGATTCAGAGAAAGGTAATTTGCTACCCGATGCAAAGGTTCAGTCCAACAACAATGATAACTCACCCACCAGATATCTACCGTGCAAAAGGTGAGACAAAGGACTCACAAACATTTTTTCAGAAAAAGCAACAAAAAGCTTTTTACCAATTTTAGACATCATGCTAGCATACCATATATGACATTCTATTTATGTAGCCGATTAGCTACCTTATATCCCACAAATAAAGCCCAACAATTATCCTTCAGCTCAAACCAAATTGATGAGTATGATGGTACCAATGAAGCTTGTTCACCAAATTCTTAAGAATCGAACACACTTCAAGCTGACACACTAAACAAATTTACATAATACCAAGATGACAAGGACAAATTGTAAATGACCATGTAAGCATGCACACCTGCATACCAGAATCATTGATACAAACATTCAAAGAAGCACTCAACGCTCAGGTCATCAGTTTATGTCATAGGTAATATATGCGAATCATATGCACATACTGACATAGCCATGAAGACAACCAAGACTCATAAATAACTTACATGAAAATCACAAGAAAGAAGCATAGATACATAGACAAGTGCAGCAAGTCCCGAACAAGTTCCAAGTAAAAAGTGTAGACTGCCTTTCTTTCCCATTGTCCTTCCATAAGCATGTCTCTGACGTAAAAAACATATTTTACAAATGTTGAAACTATTGTTGTCGCCAGTATCATATACCTGAAATAAAAGAAATTACAAATAAGATAAAACTGTTTAAGGCAGCATGGGTCTAAATTATGACATGACCAAGTAACTTGTGTAAATAGACCAACAACAAATCGTAAATGTTGACGTAGAGATTTAGAGCCAGTAAAAGGGTGTACATATTGCTTCATTGTTCATGCATCATGGTCAAATAATAATAGCACAACCATGCTGTCAAAATGAAGACTAAAAAATGCACCAGACTATCAACATTGTACACACATGTATATGCATCAGTGGGTAGGTGATTATTGAGCAAGCAATTGTTTTCCTCGTTGAGATTTTGAGCATTTGAATCAGTAACAGAACATATCAGGAGTCAGGGACTCAGGACCCTTACTAATTCATCCAACAAGAAGTAGTCAACAGTATTTTGAAAACATCAATATCCGTTGTCAGGAGATTCGTACATCTTCAGTTACGAATGCAGTTCCCAGAAATGTGTTACCACTTAACTATACCATTGCACATATTATAGCATTTGTTCTATTCGCTTTGTGCCTATGACTTTATTTCATGAGGGTTCATGCTGGAGTATATAGTCTTTGAAGTTGTATTTGTTGGTGTTGTGATCATTGCACAAGTGTTCAGTATCTACGGCTCAATCAGGATAAGGCTTCGAATGAGGCCTGACACACACAACCTTCACCAGTGATGACATTATTCCAAGCACTGGATCCACAATCCCCGAATATGTACGTTTGTCTCTATTAATGAATTGACAGTTGCAAGATCATTTTTTGGGATTTGTGTCTTCCGGGATTCTCACCAAATCGCATGTTTGTCAGTACATTGGAATAGATGAACCTACAAATATAGGAATGGAGGATCCCTTACCAGCAGTTAATTACATCATTAATCAACATTACACACGATCCATCAGTCCAATACCACATCTCCAAAGCACCTCAATAAGAGCACAGGTAACTGAATATGAATAAATCACCAGAAGAGCATGGCTAACTAAAGTAGTTTTAAAATGCCCTCGACCACATCTTTTTTACCCCGTCATTGCCCCATTGTACATCTACTAGCAAACATTTTAAGGAATAAGCTTTAAATATAGTAATCCTATATAGAGCCAATGAATGTTCCACCACAAAAGGTTGTGTTCAATTATTCAAGCAGGGTAAACTGTAACTTTATATAAGAATGGCTTTCGATTGGCAACGCCACACAAAAAAAAAAAAAATTACAACCCCATAATTGATAATTACTTTTTTTACCCAAATGCCTAAGGATTTAAGTGACTTCACTAATTGGACCAAAAAAAGGAGTGTCAATAATCGTCCCTTATTGAATACCCATCCACAATCAATAACCCCAACTTCAGACATCTTTCAGCCACTTACGTTATGAGGTCACTGTCTACTACAAAGCACTGTCAAGTCAATAAGATGAGCAGATTACAGATTACACATTAATGTCATCATCACCTATCCTGGCTATCCAAAATGGTGAATCAAGTGCAAATTCAATACCGCACATGACCACTATATACCAGACAGTGAACGTAGCCGTGAGTCACAGAGCCTCAATTGTGATGGTCAAAGTTACAACTGAAAGAACCACGAAATAATGCTAACACCAGCAGCAGCAATAGCATTAATGTAATCACTTACTCGAATGAAAAGAAGAAGGAAACTGAAGCCTGACGGGTTTGTATCAAATATCTCACAGAACTATACAAAAACAAACTGTCCAGCAGAAGAAGGAATCCCATGAAAGAAACAATTCGGATATGAGCCACCATGCGAACCGAAGGGGTTGTTTCTATGTACTCGACCCTTTTCTGAGCCAACCAATGAAGAGACTTAATTAGCAAAAGAGCAGTCACCATAGCAAGAAATGTAACTGAAAAGTCCTGCCGGAAAATGGTGATCGCGAAAAGTATTTCCATAATTTCCCGCCACGACTGCTCATTGAGCCTCTCATCCTCGGCCTCTCGCAGAGATCCAAGGAATATCCATTTGGTTATTTGCCACAAGAAACACATAAAGACGAGACCCATGTTGAGAAGAAGCACCAAACTGATCTTGGATGTCGATAAATGTACCATTGCAGGGTAGAACTGGCCTTTACTATAAAAAGCGTGATAAATAACCACTAGTGTCGCTACCAAACTAAGACCCCCATACGTTTGTAGCCTCATCATTTTTCTCTACAAGCTGTATCCCCCAACTGTCCGAAAAATCAATCAAGTTGCTGCAAAGAACACAATTATATTCAACCTGCATTTCATGAGCATGATAAGTATATAAGACGAATAACAACAGAACAAATAATTTTTAGACAGAAGGAACAAATGCCTATGGGAGTATTTTTTGCTAAGGTAGCAAGCAAGTGTTGCGTAACCATAGACTCCAGAGTCCAGACCTACGGCGGGCCTCGGAAGGGACCAAAGAGCCATAGCTTCTACCGCCCCCCCAAGGGCTAGTAGAACACAGCTGGTCTTTGCTGGAGGCCAAACTTCGAGGGGCGCTGATCGCCCAATTCAAACCTCTGGACATCCAAACCACTTGAGAGTAAGCCATGAACCACTAGGCTACCAACCTTGGTGGTCATGTTCATGGGATGTTTTTTTTTTGGGGGGTAATGCAGGGTGTCCCGGGCCAACTTACTCACATCTCGAACTAATCCCTATAGCCCTCCCAGTGCTCCCACAACCGTTTCACGCACTTACGCATAGGGTGAGGTGACTACAAGAGTTGGTCGCAAGGATAATCAAACCTAAGACCTTAGAAGGCAAGGGCAGAGGTAGCATGTGGCAAGTGGGGTCACTTGACTCCACTGAGTTCAAAAATACCCCAATAATAGGTACAAATTTTTGGAGAATTTAGCAAATTCGCCCCGCAGGAGTTATGCTCTTGCCTGAGGGAGTTCAGGAAACTACAATCCTTGACTTCTTTGATTTAGGATGTAAATATGTAATACACTCTCTCTCTGTCTCTAACTCACACTACAGATGAGGCTATCTTTCAACATATGAAAATATGTAATACACTCACTCTCTGTCTCTAACTCACACTACAAGTGAGGCCATCATGCATCATTTCAACATATGAAAAATCATCGAGGTCAAGTTTCGAATTGAATAGTATGATTACATAGCTACATTTTTATTTACCAGTGTAGTGTATTATTTTTTAATTGTCAAGGAAGAAATCTTTTTTTGATAAGTTTGTCAAGTAAGAAAAATAAATCATATATGATATAGATAATTGACCCCACTGCCAATAAATCTTGGCTCTGCCTCTATTAGAAGGGAGCAAAACCCTAGCCCCTTTGGATTGAGGGATTTCTCAAGAAAATAAAATAGAAGGTTATGGTTTCCAGCCAAATCACTCATTTGGATTGAGTATCGCAGTGAGAAATAGAGAGAAGAAGTAAAAAAAATGGAAAATTTGGATTGGCCCTTCTCCTTTCTGACCAAACAAATGGAGATGTTGGGTGAGAAAGGGCTCCCCTTTCTTATCTAACCCCTTCTAAAAATCCAAAGAGACTGATACAAGTCCCAGGCGGCCAATATCACAGGCCAACCCCTTGGGGGTTATGTTCACGGGATTACATCCAAATTCTAAAGCGTACTAAAAAATCCATATTCAAATCCAACAGAAGGATTACGTGTTCCTGGGGTATGAACATATCCGATCAATTTCCCGAGATAATTCAATTTAAAACCGTAAGTATAATGCCATGTAGGGGATCGACTAGGAGTAGAAGATCTGATCAAAAAGAATAGGAGGATATAATGCATAACAATCAACTAAATCCTAGAGAACGAATGCAGAACTTACCTATTCGAAGAAATCTCTCTCCCTCTTCCTCTAGATTTCCGTCTGTTATTCGGAGCTGTTCAATCGCCTAAAGAACAAACAATTCCGCGAAAGCGAGAAAAAGCATCATCTTCATCATGGGCTCATATCGGCCCATTATTAAACGGATCTACGGCCCATTAAGGCCCGCGGATTAGCCCACACTTCAAAGATGGCTTATGGCCACAAATGACCAAAGTGGACAACCCCAGATCAATCTGGAAACACGGGGATGAAAGCAAGAAATAATTGCAGCCTAAACTCCCCATTAAAGTCTACACTACCGCCACAAGTCCACCGCAGGCCTATGCAGACTCGTGCGGCGAACGTAACATCTCAATGCAGTGGTTCGGGTGAATCGGCCAATCATGGAACCCCATGCAAATGTGCGGTAGACTCGTACGGTGAACATAACATTTTGCCGGATCTCCCATAGGCCTGCGGTTGATCGAGCGGCGAACATAGCACCTCATTGCAGTGATCCAAATGAATTGGCCAATCATGGGCCTAATCAATGGAGCAGTGACAAAAACACACATGTAAGCGGAAAGCGATTTGGAATGGGGACCGGAGCAATTTTAATCACCACACGGAACTCCATCTCTTGTCTTAATAACCATGCAATTAAGGACCAACGACAAGCACATGTGGTGACCAAGAGAGCTACGTTTTTGGTGTGAGTCCACAAATCTTTTTTTTCAATTTAAGGTGTTCTGGTGAGTTTACTTGCACCATGACTACTTATTGTAGATTAATTTAATTGTTAGCTAGCTGAAGATCTAGTTAAAAGTCTATGGATTAGCCCTAAAAAAATTAACAGCGCCTTAAAGGTTTCAAACTGTTTATAAAATTAAGATCTTGACTACCTAACATACAATCCCAAAATTTTAAGCATTTTTCTTAATTACAATTATGGGAATGACGGAAATCATAGACTTCGTATTCATTTTTTCATGTCTCTAAGTAACTCAAAAAATAAAAATAAATCACACTTTTTATATCGACACATTTTGAAGTATTATTTTCTTATTTATACGCGACACCTTTTGAAGCAGCTCCAAAAAGTTATTTTTTGGACTTTTCTTGAATATTTTTTAAAGTACTTGTGTAAAAGTAATAATTTTTACTTTTTCAATTCGTCTTGTCGAGACGAATTCATATCATACAAAAGTTTAGCGTAAAACAAACAAACGCAAAAAAAAATAAAATAATAAAAAATAAAACAAAAAAATTATAGTGTATAATTTAATCACGCTAGTGAATAGGTTCCGCAGCCACAAACTCCGTTAAAAAGTACCACCAGACCTTCCTCAAATTCGTCGTAAGTATACAATTTTAATACTCTCGTCACTGCTTACGCTTTCAAACATTCCACTGCTTACGCTTTCAAACATACCAGACTTGTTTGACCCATAATAAAAAAAAAAAAAATCCCAAACTTGACGTGGAGCCATGCTTACCCGACATAAAACCGGGCAAGGGTCTTTGTCGAGTTTTCCTCCAACCGGTCTGGTCCGGTTTAAATCATTTGTGGATTCTTTCCGGTCCAATAATAATGATCGGAATCGTTCATTTTTTAAAATTCATTGAGAACAACACTGACCGTGTCGAAAACACATATCGTTTGATATGATATCGAAATGCATTTATCTTCGAATAATTATGTTAAATGGGTTGCAATCTAATATTGTACATTTTTTTCTTATAAACTCAATGCATTTAGAAATCAAATATCTGATGAAAGTGATTTTTGACGTCATCAATGTACTCAACGAACTCTGAAAAGTAAACAATTTCGATAATTATTGTGAGCCTGAAAAAACTCACAAATGGTCAAAAACTGGACCTGATTAGAGCATCTCCAACCCATGCTCTATTCGGATAGGAGAAAATATGAAGGATCTCCTCTAAAATCACTTTATGAATAAATAGAGGGTTTGTGGTTTGGGTAAATATGAATAGTGATTTTCTCTAAAATTATTTTATAAATAAAATAGATTATTTTGATACCCTCAAATAGAGTATTGGATCGGAGATGCTCTTAGAGAGGACTGGACAGGAAACACTACTATAGTATATACAGGTGGGGGCCAATTGTTTTCCAAATTCCTTCATCGTTTCTTCTCCAACGTAGGCACTCTCTTCGCCCCTCTTTCCATCCTCTGAAAGCTACTGCAAACTACCCCACGCCCTCTCTCCCTCTCTCTCTCTAACCCCCATACCCCCAACCCCCATCCTCTCTCTCTAACCCCCATTCTCGAAAGTTCATTTTCCACTATCCATTTCCCGCCCCACAACTACCCACCCACCAACCTCGTTTTATCAGGCACGTATTAGCGTTCGTTGTGACGGTCATACATCCCTCAGTATCATTAGTGTCAGCCATGGCCTCTCGTTCGTCCGATCCTGAGCAGCTTTCTCTCTCTTCCCTCGGAAACGTTTCTACACAAACTCTATACTCTTGTGTGTTCCGTTACACAATTTGTTTTTGTACGGATGCTGATTTTGTTGTTGTTTGTGATTAATTAGGTCGGCAAGTCCTCAGGAGAGATCGATGATGCTCAAGTGCCTCTTGTTAATGGGGAACGCCATTACGATAGCTACTCTGTTCTCTCAGCTGTCCTCCCGTAAGTACGCATATTACATATAGCTGTACAAGTGCGATACCTAGAACGACAATAGTTCTATTGTGTTTTGACGGGATTATTCGATTCCACCTACAACGGAAGCGTAACAAAAAATAAATGTGCGCACAAAGATAGATATCTACCTGGTTCGGCCTCAGTGTCTACTCTACGTGAAAGAGAACAATTTGCACTAATATTAAATGAGTACAATGAGATAAGAAATATCCAACCCAAGCCCAAGCTCACTTGTGTTTTTATCTCCTGACACTCACCCAATATACTCACTTGTTATCTCTATCACAACAGAACTATTACAGCCAAATAGTACTGCTTAAACAAAACTCTAGAAACCAAAAAAAAAACTCTAGAAGGTTGGTGAAGAATGTGGAAGGGCACCCATGGAACTTGGAGCCGGCTGCTCTTGCACTACCCAAAGCAATTTGAATTGCTTGACAATGGGCACTCTCCCCTTTCCCACCAAGAAACCCACTTCACAAACACATTGAAAAGCAATAAATTCTTTCGTTTTTCAACAAATGGAGTAGTTATATCTCATTGATTTACGATTTAACATTAAATATGTAAATTTTATCGAGGAAGGAAGTTTGAACATGATGCCTCCATTCCAGACATGGACGTGATATTTTGGTGTTACAACCATATTCAGACGTGCATTTCACAATTTGAATGATTTGCTCCTCCATTGACAAGCACTTGTCGTTCCATGCCTTGCTTAGCCTAGTGACAAGTACATGCCATGCATGCCTTGCCAAGCCCATCTGGTTCTCAACTTCTCAGTTTGACAGCTTTTTCTTTTTCCCGCTAAGTGAGAAAATCAACAGATAAGGGAGATGAATTTAGCGGCTGGGGTGAGCTTTTGTGCGAATTTTTATTTTTTTCCCACAAAAAATGGGAGTATGCTGTCTGTCATACATAGATACATTAGATATTCGGACAATCACGAGCTTCAATCAAGAAAATGAAATTTTAGTCCTAGTGTTAGACATAAGAGGCTGATAAAAAAGAAGAAGAAGTAGCATTGCACTGAGGTCAATGTGAATTGGGTTTAGCAGATAAAAGAATTAACTTTAAGCACTTGAATGGGGTAAATTGTTCTATTCTACAATAACTTCATATAAACCTAGCAAATCTATTCAAACATTGAGCAACATCTTGCAGTTTCATAGAATATCTGTCTTGCGAGTTACAATCGTACCCTTGTTTCATCCTATGTGTGATTCCACCGTTTTACACCGAACAAAATGGAGATCTAACATATGTATAAATTCTAGACACAAGATTTTGTATAGGGTGCGTAGAGATAATATGTGCTGCGCTGCAATACTTCTAGAACGAAGCTTATTCATGCCCATTTTATTTATTGTCCGATACCATGAAGCAGCATCTTGTTTCTTTGTTCTAGACATTATTGACAGATTCCCATCATTTCAGATTTCTTTTCCCGGCCCTTGGAGGATTTCTGTATGGCTATGATATTGGTGCAACATCCTGTGCTACAATCTCCGTAGAGGTACACTTTCATTAAAGTTGTGACAGGATTTATGTAGCCTCAAATAATTGGGTCAAGGCTTTGTTGAGTAGACTTGTTGCAATATTGCTACTAGGTACCATTTGTTTGTTAGAAATGACGATAATTGTTTTCATGGTTCTGGAGTTAGTTTCAATTGATCTGCAACCATTAGGTTTCTACAGAAGCGTGTTTTTTAGTTCTCGGAAGTTTATTTCGACTTAGCCATTAAAAGGACGCAACTTATGTCCTCCTATCAGAAACCTGTGTCCTGTCCTTGCTATGATTTTGATGAGTGGGGAACGCTTGTGTAAAATAATGAGGTAGAGTGGTTAAAATACTTTACTTGTTTCGATACCATGCTAACCAACCAACTTCTCTGTTGGTTTAATTTGTTAGCAAGTGCGTTAAACAGAAATCTCATCTGTCACATCTAAGTTTCCTCTTCTTTGCAGTCAGCCACATTAAGCGGGACGACGTGGTATGATTTATCTTCAGTAGACATTGGTCTCATAGTAAGTTTTCATCTCTTTGTTGCTTGTTAGACTTGACTTCGATTAGTGGTAACTTTGTATTTCCTGAGGCTCCGCTAGTCAAAGTTCTATTTTCCTGAGGTTCTGCTCTTAGTAGGTCCTTTGCTTTACGCTCTTAACTAACAAACGAAAACAAAATCTGTCGCGGAGTTATGTTAATTCTGCTCTCTGGCTGCTGCCCTTCGCAGACTAGTGGCTCACTGTATGGGGCTTTGATTGGCTCTGTATTAGCTTTTAATGTTGCCGACTTTCTAGGTTAGTTTTGTCTTCTGAATGGAGAGATAAAAAGTTTGTCTCAATTTCTTGGTTTCTGGTTGAAGTTCAAGTCGTGAATATGAATGCCAGGAAGAAGAAGAGAATTGATTGTGGCTTCGGCGTTGTATCTTGTTGGAGCGCTGGTTACAGCACTGGCACCTGACTTTGTCGTTATGGTGATTGGACGTTTTGTATTCGGCATTGGTATTGGACTGGTAATATTCGTTATAACCTCTTGAATGCCCGATTCAGTTCTCTATGTACTTTATCATGGATTGTCAAAATGATATTTTAGTTTCTTTTCCCTGCTTATATAGGCAATGCATGCTGCTCCGATGTACATTGCTGAGACAGCTCCATCTCAGATACGTGGTCAACTAATTTCTCTCAAAGAGTTCTTTATAGTTCTTGGGATGGTTGTAAGTACTCCAATCTAAGTCTTTTACTTCAGTTTTTAATTTCATAGGCTGAAGTCTTAGTGCTTCCAATTGCCTTGTTCCTTTTTATTATGATATCTTAGCAATATTTGTGGGCTATGCCTTTATTTCCTTGTTATATGAATCCTGGAATCTTTTCTAGGCAGGTTATGCGCTAGGGAGCCTTTTGGTTGATACAGTTTCTGGTTGGCGCTACATGTATGGGGCTAGCACACCCATAGCTATAGTTATGGGAATTGGAATGTGGTGGCTACCTTCGTCGCCTCGTTGGCTACTTCTATGTGCTATACAAGGTAAAGGCAATATGCAGAACCTAAGAGAGACTGCCGTATGTTGCTTGTGCCGGCTCCGAGGTGAAGCTATTGGTGATTCAGCTCCTGAACAAGTAGAAGAAATGCTGGGTGAGCTTTCTTATGTTGGTGAAGAAAAAGAAGCCGGATTAGCAGAGATGTTCCAGGGGAAGTGCTTGAAAGCCCTTATTATTGGTGCTGGATTAGTCTTATTTCAGCAGGTATCCTTGTTAGTTAGGAATTGGGGCTACCTAACATGACTTATGAAGTCTCAACATCTGCTCTTATGGATGTCACTCTATCGTGTTGCAGATAACAGGGCAGCCAAGCGTGCTATATTATGCTGCATCAATTCTTGAGGTACTACTGTTGATTTGCCTTTTTTTTGTCAGTGACATAAGCATTTGTTTCCGCTAATCTGTTACATCTTGATAGAGTGCAGGATTCTCTGCCGCATCTGATGCAACAAGAGTCTCAATTCTTCTTGGTTTACTGAAGGTGCGTTTACTCAACTGCTGTAAAACATGCATTTTCCCCTCTTTGACTTCTTGGCGATTTTTTACTGAGGGTGCCTTTGCTCAACATACACAGTAATGGACTCCCCCTAAGTGTTCATGAAGACTCAACGAGTGTGACATTTGACCTTTGATTGACATGTCCTTGATGCAAACTAAGTAGGAGCTCACTGGGAATACCAAGTGCAATTTATGAAGTTCCAGCTCATAGTTTATTTTTCAGAAACTTTTGCACAAATTGGTGGATAGGTTTTGTTGCTTGTCAGCTCATATTTTTATAGGCGATTGAAGTCTTGATTTCATGCTATCATTTCCTCTTTTCTGTTTTGAATACATACTTTTGTCTTCTAGACTCGGTTATGGCATGCATGATTATTATTTACTACATCATGCGCTCATACCCGTTGGGTTGTTAGGGTGTTTTAATGTGAACCCTAGTTGTGGCATTGTATGAGAGACAGAGACTAAAAGAATCTTTAGCCATCCAATTATTTTGTCTATTCTTTTGGGGAATACTAATCACCGCACATAGGTTGGTGGATAACTTTGGTAGACAGACATGGTTTTAATTGACAATATGCTTCAGTCATATGAATATATGGATTGGTTACGCTCTCAAATGCAATTTTTGCTTATTGAAAAATCTTATTGAGAATATACAAGTCAAGCATTAAAATGTTTTAGTTAATGCGTATACTATGAACTAATCAAGTCTCCATACTGTTTACAAGGTGGTACATTCTATAGAAGTTAGTATTCCATTGTCAATTTGTGACTGGCACTTTTGGGGCGGGATTGTATCCCGTTTCAATTAGAAACATGCCTCACTTCCAATTTGAGATCGCTCCCTCTGTGGATATCAGTTCTATCTTTCTTCATTCTGCTTAAGTTTTCTTCACCAAAATCGGCTTCATGCACCCCAGTCCTCCTCTATTCCTCAAGCATGCAAGCTATATTATTCAGTGATTGGGTTATGTGGACTGTCTTTACTTTCCTTCTTTTTGGACATTGCTTTTTGTTTTCCTGACATGTCCGATGTTCTATTTTATAGTTGATTATGACTGGAGTAGCAGTTGTAGTTGTTGATAGAGTTGGGAGAAGACCTTTATTACTTGGAGGTGTCTCTGTCATGGTAATGTTTTCTTTCTTTTTTTGGGGATGTTTTTTTTTTCCTCTAAATGCAAAAAGTTGTTGATAGTCTATAATCAAATGTATTGCAGGTCATATCATTATTCTTATTGGGATCATACTACACTTTTCTGGATAATGCACCAGTTATGGCTGTAGTGGCACTGCTATTGTATGTCGGGTGCTATCAGGTATATATGATTTCCTTTCTGTTCCTTATGTTTGAAGGTCGCATGTGCAAATGCCTGTACCCTTATGTGTCATTTATGCATCCCTTCAACGAATTAGTTATTTCTGCCTCTTTATCTTCCCAATGAAAATATGTCTCAGAGACTCTGATTGCCAGGTTGCTGCCTTGTAGGAAACCTTCCTAAACAAACCAAAAGGAGTATTGTGTTTATACGTGCATAAAGAACCGTGTACACATAACAACAGGTTTATATCATTTGAAGATACCACCGAATAAACTAACTTCTGTATTTATTTTCCTGAAAAAAATTGGTGTTTCACTTTTTTTCTGAGGGTTACTCTACAGAATAGAATATATTCTGTGGTTCTTCTTTGTTTTATGTTTAGATGGGAGGACTCCTATGGTTCTTGCGTGAGGAGTTTCCTTGAGCTTATTCTCTGGTTTTCCGTCTGTTAGGAGTCTGGGTTTCTGTCAAGTATGTGCGACATTGTTCCTTTTCGAATTGCTATTGACGAACAATGGTTTTGCAGTTGTCATTTGGTCCCATTGGTTGGCTGATGATTTCGGAGATTTTCCCGCTTCGGCTGAGGGGTCGAGGATTAAGTATAGCCGTGCTTGTAAATTTCGGTGCAAACGCTATAGTGACATTCTCATTTTCTCCTCTGAAGGTGCTTAAGCTCTTCAACCATTCTAACTTTGCAGTAGTCTTTCCATCACTGTGTACTATACTCGTTGTTCGTGAATGTTCTTAGGGTAGATTCGGTTCTCAAAATAGGCAAACATCATAGGTTTTGATTTTTGTCTGCTCTTATGGCCTGTGTATTAGCATGCTTGACTAAAGTGCTGGATGATCTCCCCCCATTTAGTGAGAAATTTTGTCACTAATGTTTTACTTGTGATAATGGCAGGCATTGCTTGGAGCTGGACCTTTGTTTTTCATCTTCGGGGGAATAGCTATTATATCTCTTGCTTTCATATACTTTATAGTACCAGAGACCAAGGGGCTGAGTCTGGAGGAGATCGAGGCCAAACTCCTTTAGGCATTTTTTTACTGCCAAGCCACCCTTCGGTAGTACAGTTATAAACTCATAGCCATTGCCGGCAAATGTTTGGATTTTGTATTTGGATGTTATGCATGTATGTTTTTCCAAGCGAGATGTAAATTTTGTATTTGGATGTTATGTATGTATATTTTTCCAAGCGAGATGTAATAATCAACATGTCTCCATATGCAGCAGTTTACAGTGTTGCCTAAAAATCGAGAATTTTCTCTCTCTCTCTCTCTCTCTCTCTCTCTCTCTCTCTCTTCCACTGATTCCCGCTTCTTCTTGGTCCTGAGAAGAGCTTGCCTTTATCTGCTTTTATGCTGTCAAATGGGTTTGTGATTTTTGTTTCAAGGCAATGTCGATGGGGACTCTTACCAATGTCGATGGGTTTGTGATTTTTGTTTCAAGGCAATGTCGATGGGGACTCTTACCTATGAGAACTTTAAGCTGTTAGGGAGTGGCATGTTTATGCATGCACTGTCCTCTTTAGGCATGATACTGTCTTTGGTTTATGACACTGAACAGAAAATTATAAAGAGCAATTCAATTACGAATGCACGCTAGACTGATTGCATGTGAAAGAACAGAAAATAACAAAGATCAATTCAATTCAATTATGAATGTACGCTAGACCAACTTCATGTGAGAGAGCGGAAATTAAGGCAAGATGCAGCAGGGAAGAAAACCTCAAACTTGTGACCGACGGAATCAGCCATCTGACTTGATATGCAATGTAGATTGTATAAATAAAATTTTGGCCTACTTTTCCAGGAGGGGAATCAATCTAAGAATGAGAAAAAACCCCAACGGTAACAAGAAGTGTAAAAAAGGTAACCCCAAACCCTAGGAGGATCTTCTTCCTATTTAAACACAGCCGATGGAGGGAATGCCGATCGACTTCCCTCCGGAGACAAAAAGGCAGAGTACAGAATATTACTATTTCAATAGAAATTAAATTGCATTACTCTTTCTTCCTAATTTTTTTTTTTTTTTTGTCTCTTCCATTTAATGTGCCTTTTTTTTTTTTTTAAATTTTGTCTCTTTCATTTAACAAAAGTTCTCTAAATACAAAAAAAGGAGATGGATCCCTCCAATATTTTTCAAAAATTTCAAAAAGTGAAAAAAAGAGGAAGTAAATTACAAATTTTTTTCTTCAATGTGTCCCATCCATCCTCCGTTTTGGAGGAATAGAGACGGGTCTATATTTTTAAATGGAGAATGAATGCACTGTGCTCTTTAGGCATGATAGGGAGTAGCTAGACCAATTGCATGTGAAAGAGAGCGGAAAGGCAAGATGGAGCAACATCAAACTCGTGACCGACGGAATCAGCCATCCGACTCGATATACAATGCAGATTGTATAAGTAAAATTTTGACCTACTTTTCCAGCAGGGGAATCAATCTAAGAATAAGAAGAAACTATTCTTCGAATAATCTGAGATTAAAGTACTACCATATACGGTTCAAAATCAACTGCTGCCATGCCAGCTTCCTAGTTTGGCCAAAGCTACCGCCTAAACATGCCAGAACTCTGCAGTGTCTTTCCGTACTCCGAAATTATTGAAGAGTTTTTCACCATATCCCATATCTTAGCAGAATTCTTCAGCCAGTCACGCTCAGATACCGTCCTTGCAAAGGATGGGCTACTCATGGATAAAACCTGTAAACATAAAGGGAGATTCAATTTCTTACTTATTGCTTTGGAATGGCTATTCACCCAGTACCCAATGGTTACACACCCCAGCGGACCAAACATCACGAAAAAACATTTTCGCATAAACTGTTTCCAATATCAGTTTTTGGAATAATTTATAGAACAACCCAATAGTTTCTTAGACAATTAAAAAAAAAAAAAGCATGATTATTCAATGGAGGTTTTTTTTGTTGACAAAATGGAGAAGATTATATTAATAATCTTGGCTTTGCCCAGCTGCACTCACAAATATCTTGGACAAACTTACAAATGGAAGTGGGGTTTAACAGATTTTTTCTCCAGCAGGAGTGGGTAAGGTGGACCTTAAAGAACCCCGCTCGGGCATGGGGCAGGTATGGTTTTGTAATCCCTGCCCGGAATACCTGTTCGCACCCCGAAGTCTGTTTTAATTAAAGGTATTTTGTTAGAGTTGTATATTTGTGAAATGAGGGAGTACATGTCGTCTAATGTTGAACTTAACAAAGTGCTGCTATTAACTAAAATGAGCAAACACAGACACAGAGAAACAGAGGCACGCCAAGAGGAGAGCAGAGTGAGTGAGATACCTGATCCCGCAATTTCCATAACGCAGAAACATAACTTTCAAGCTCTGCCCTTGGGAAGTCATCTTTACTCTTATATGGGATTAGAAATAGATCCAGTGGCAGTGAGTCCGAATTGTTTCCCTGGTTAATGAGAGAGACAGAAGAAAACTGATTATCTTTGCCCGCGTTTTGGTTTTTAGCTGCTGTGAAAGAAGAGGAGCTGAAATATTGCATAAACGCCTTCTTTATTTTCACAAAGTTGTGAGGAGTAAGATCTTGGTCCCGCAGTCTACAAACAAGAGAAACAATAGACTTAGTAGCTTTCGAAAGAGAAGAAGACAGCATAACATTCTGAAAGTAAAGGAAGACATAACATTGATTACGTTGCTTTCCTCTTGAGCTATGTGGTAATTCTATCCAATACTTCACCCGAAAGCTTTACTCATAATGAAAATCTAATTCCTCCGTCACTTAATTAGTGGCACACTGACATAAAATCGAGACTGGTGGCGAAAAGATAACTCACTTTGTATGTACAAAAACCTGAGCTGCCATAAACTCATGTCCAGCCTCCTGAATTTTATCTCTGTTTTCTTTTTCGGAACTCAAGGTAGAAGTTTGTGAAGTGGGAACAGCGGGAGAAGATGGGTCAGGTAGACCATGTTTCAACAAGTCCACCTGCACAAATGCAAAAACACCATACAGATGTTCAAAGTGCCACTCCCAAATGAGCAAAAGCGGGGTGGGGGGGGAGGGTGGTGGAGTCCAATTTAGTAAGATGAAAAAAGAATTATCAATAGAGGAATCCTGGTTTTCAACCTAATCTTTCAGACAAGTACTGGCATTTCATAGTAAAAGTGCCTACAAAAACACTAAAAGAAATAAACCAAACCAAACCGAACCGAACCGAGCCTTAAGTCCCAATCACTTGGGGTCGGCTACATGAATCCTTTTCCTCCATTGAGCCCTGTTAAGGACCACTTGTTCATACAAATCTACTATACTCATATTGTTGCGCACCACAACATCTAATGTCAATTTAGGTAGACATGCCCAAACCATCTTAGCTTATTTTCCCTTAATTTCTCTTCAATGGGTGCTACACCTACCATCTCACGAATCGTTTCATTTCTAATCCTGTCCCTTCTAGTCTTACCACACATCCACCTCAACATTTTCATTTTTGCTACACTCATCTTGTTCACCTGTAGTTTCTTAATAGGCCAACTTTCTGTCCTGTAAAACATTGCTGGTCTGATGGCAGTTCCATAAAATTTTTCCTACAATTTTATGGGTACCCTATTGTCACATAGTACACCAGTAGCGCTCCTCCACTTGAGCCACCCCATTTGGATCCTATGGGTCACATCATCGGCAATCTCTCCATCTCTACCAATGATTGAGCCTAAGAATCTAAAATGATCACTTTTAGGTATCTTCTGGTCTTGGATCATCACTCTTTCTTTGTGCACACTGCTGGTACCACTAAACTTGCACACCATATATTCAGTTTTACTCCTACTCATTCGAAAACCCTTTGACTCTAATGCTTCCCTCCAAATTTCTAGTTTCGTATTAACACCTCTAGCGGTTTCATCTACGAGGACAATGTCATCTACTCAAAAAAAAAAAAAAAACACTAAAAGAAATGAATTCTCAAAAAATAGAAACAGAAAAGGATGGGGTAGGGGTAGGGGGCACCTTTTTCGCTATCTAATTCAAAGCCCTTGGTTGGGATAACCAAGCTTAAAGGTTTCTTAATGGTGTGCTCATTGTTATACATGAGTAACCAGATCTCAAGCAAATTCTATGGACCCAAAAGTTAGGATAATATGACAACTAGAACACAGCCGTGAACCTCCACCCATCACCGCACAGTAGATCATTGCCAATCCAGTTTCACACAACAGATATGCCAGTCTGGACATGGTTTGTCTTTTGTGTATCGCTGTCAAAATTTTGTTGATAAACATGTAAGCTCAGTTTTAAGGCAAAGAGTATCATGGTGCAATAACATCGTGAGTAGGAGAGACATTAACCATTCTTTATGCATTAGGATGAGTACATGGTCCAAGAAGCAGCAGCCCTCCCAATGTAAGGCAAAAAGAAGAGCAAACTGTAAAAAAATTTAACAAACTAAGCAACTGATGTGGCATTCTTCATTGTTGGACACATTGTCAACTGTGGGGATTCCAAGCATCTAAACCATCAGCATGATACAAGGTAATCACATTCGAATTGACTACTACACCATTACTACTTAGCATAGAATATTGGCTCAGAAAAAAATGGAAATAGCCCAATTTGAACATATAACACCAAATATTTCCTAAGAAATATTTTCGAGCTTCATAAGATAAGACAGTTCAACAATATAACAAAAGCTTTTTAATGCATCAAGTCATCAAGACACCAAATCCAATCAAAAGGCAGAAAGAAGAAAAGAGTACCGTCAACATCAAACGCCACAAGTTAGTATCATGAACTCCCTCGGACACCACCAGTACTATATGACAAACCGACGCCAAGAAAACACCAAGCTAGAAGGATCCCTTGCAGCATCCATGAAAAAAATATGTTTGCATTATAAGGTTAGACTTTGAGAACTGTTAGAAGGTGCTTTAGCACCACCAAATAAAAAATGAACCAACAAATAAATAAAGACGGGCCAACTTTGGAATCATATGCATTCAATTTTTAATTTTGAAGTCAATAGATTACGAAGCCTGCTCCACCAGGAAGTTACCTGGATACTCATCAATTCATGAGCCAGCTCAGCAGATAGAGAATCACCACTCAATACAGAGATTGTCGACGTGCCATCGGGTCTAATTATCTCAGCTAAAACAGAAGGACTAAACACAGGCTACATGACATGAAGGAATTCAGTGAGGGTTAAATTAACACACAACCAAAAAACAGGACTGTTTCACTATTCAACAAACCAAAGTAGCAAATGGAAAAACTGAAAAACAAGAAGTATTCATCGTTTTCTGATGCCAGGATGTACCTCAGGGTTTATCGTGTACTTCTCTACATAGCTAAAACACAATTCAGGTTTAGATCAAAGAACTACTGAATCAGATCCTTCTGAACGAAGTCAGAGTAGATTGGCCATGCATATGATTGAACCAAATAATCAGGGCAGATATAATGTTACATCATTATATATATCTTTTCTACACGGCTGTCATTCCCTCAATACCATCTTTCAGGAAAGTATACAAAATATAATGATATAGGGTTGCATCAATCTACTTCTTCTTATCATATATAGGCCCATCATGGAAAAGCTATTATATGCTTGCTTAGACATCCCTAGTTTTCCCAACAGGAAGATCAAATTCAAACCTAAAGAAGACGAGGACCATCTAGGCCTCAATACGCTTTCTCCGTTTGCAAATTAAGTGGCTGCTACTAACACTTAAGGGAGAAAAAGGAAAGCCGAACAAAAGGGAAAAATAGCAGTAAAGTGTTAGCACTAAAATGGCACTTTAAAACAGATTCAATCACTGACGACACAAACTTTAGTCCCACCCATCAAAATGAGTTACACAACATTGTCTGAACAAGACTTATTCAACAACGAAGAAACAGGTCCTATGAAGAAAATGGCCAAAAAAGAGGAGGTAGTTACAAGTAGGGAACCTGTGTATCAAGAAGTATAATACGCTCAGCAGAGATGCGAGGCTCAATGCCAACAGTACAGTGCTTTGCCATTGCTCTAGTTTCCTCCGACTGTATCGCAAAAGGCGGCAACATTCCTACATGATAGCCAAGCCAGTGTTAATCATCCATTTGGAAATGCAACACAGTTTTCCATCAAAACCGCTTTACACTCCAAAGATCCTACATTTTCTGCTACTTGCCCCAATAACAAACACCAAAGAGTGACAGCATGGATTAGTTACCAGGTGAGGTTCCATCAAATCCATAGAGCTCATTCATTATAGTCGACTTCCCCACCCCAGGAGGACCAATCACACCAACCACCGTAAAATCAGTGTTATCAGTTAAAAACTGCAACAATAGCAACTTACTCAGATTTTCATCAAATTCACAGATTAATTAGAAAGAGAAAAGCCTAAATCTGAAGACAGACTCAGTAATTCTAGTTTCTTAATCTAACCAGCCAGATAGAGCATCTCCAGCCCTTACTCTTTTTTTACTCAAACTCAAAATTTGAGTAAAACCCCCCTAAAAACCACTCCACTCCTTGACTCAAACCCATATCAAATTGAGTTTTACTCAAATTTCTATATCAAAATGAATTTAACTCAAATCATGTGTGGGCTGCAAACAATCCAAACTGAGCCCTAAACGAGCCAAGCCGATTGATTTACTAAACGAGCCTCTCTAAACAAGCCGAGCCTTTTTTTTTTTTTTTTTAATCCGAACCGAGCTTTGGAGTGTTAAGCCCGACTCATTTACAAAACGAGCCTAAATCTCGAGATCGAGCTTGGGTAGATTACAAAACAATTTGAATCAAGCCGAGCTGAACCCTAACAACCCAGGCCTTGAGTTGTTCGGTTCATTGGCCGCCCTAATCAAGGGAGACTCAAATTTGGCAAGGCTATTCTCAAGTTTACAACCGCGTCATTAATGAAGCTTGTACTCGAACTTGTGCCTAGATTTGGGTTTGGCTATTGGAGCTTCATACCAGAAGCAAAACCCAAACTTTTTCTCAAATTTGAGTAAGGGCTGGAGATGCTCTTTACAGAATTCATTTTGTAATAAAAAGCTTGAACGTAAACTTCAGTTGGAGTCTTCTTAATTCTCGTACAAATTGAGCCTCCTTAATCAATATTGGGGAGAGAGAGAGAGAGAGAGAGAGAGAGAGAGAGAGAGAGAGAGAGAGAGAGAGTACGGGGAGGAAGCGGTCGGTGTGGAAGTCCCAGGAATCAGAGAGGAGGTTGAGAGATCCAACGGAGGAGGGGACACGAGAGCGGAGAGTGACGGATTCGTCGTCGGCTGCGCGGATCAACTTACCGGCGGCGTTGACGAGGCTCGGCTTAGCCAATAGGATTTTGGGAGGAGGAGGAGGAGGTAGATGAGACGATGCACCGCCGCCGCCGGACGACTGATTGGACGCGCTGACGCCGCCGCTGCCTGACATTAGCTCCAAATTGAACTCCCTTGATCACTATAAAAAAGCTGGATTTGTACGCATATCGGGGGCAAACGTTTTCAACCAGAATGGAAAGCGTCCCCCATAATGCGGCTTTACAAAGCGCGAGTTTTGGATTGAACATACTTCTCGTCTCCAACCTGCGAAGTAATAAGGAGAAGGCTTCTCCACCATTTTCGGCCACTTTCAAACTTCTTTTGGGATTACTTCGACAATCCGATTCGTCCACATTGTAGATATTGTCAATTACAATAGTCGGGTAGAACATAAAAATCAATCGGATACACAATGGTACCTCATCAGAGATCATATGTTGTTAATAAAAGGGAAAGCAAATAAGATGGGCACAGTGGATTAATAAAACTTGAATACTCCCTCCATGCGCAGTCTTTTGTCATTCAAAGGCGTTTTGGTCGTGTGAAAGGCTTTTCTGCCCGTTTTTGTTCCTCGTGGCATCTCAACTCCTTACTCAATTTTTTATCCAAATTTGAGTAAAAATTTGGATAAAAACTTGATTTGGTACGAAACAATCCAATGGGCAAATGCAAATATCTAGGCATAAATTTGAGTAAAAGTTTCATTAATTGCATAGTTGTATATTTGAGAGGGAGAAAATAGCCTTTAAAATTTGAGTAAGGATTTGATTCAAACCAAATTTGGGGAGAAATTTGGTTCAAACTCAAATCTGATATGAGTTTGAATAAGGAGTGAAGTGGTGTCTTGGATGATTTTTTACTCAAATTTGAGTAAGGAGTGGAGATGGTCTCATCCAAAATTTTTTTGGCTCATAAAAAGTTCTCCAGATTTGCCGAGCAAAAAAAAAAATTCTCCAGATTTCCAACTCAACAGTGACTCCACTCTTACCTTTTCTTTCCACCTTCTTGGGAGTCTGCAACCCAAGTTCTTTTGAGGGTTCTCTTGGGATAAAACAGCAATAACAACACCATGGAGTAATTCCTAATCAATGGGGTATGGGCGGAGAGGACTGAAGTCTGAAGACGTACTTAACCTCTCGCTATATTCTCTATGAAAACCTAGATTGCTTTTTCTTTTTTGTTTCCTTGCTTCTCTCACCACTTTGGAGATCTTCACTCTCATGACAATCATGCATTACCCAGAAAACATAAAACTGTTGACTTTGTTGCAAATGTCGATAGGAAGGATATGAGCAAGAAATCTCCTATGGAGTCGATCAATCAATGAAGTTCCACCAATCAAGGTTGAGGGCAGAATTGTTGCTTGTGAAGGAGGTTAGTATGTCTTCCGATTGCCAAACTCTCTTTAGTAATTAGCTTGTCAAAAAGTATCTTTAGTAATTAGCTTGTCAAAAAGTATTAACTCGATCGATTGTATGAGGTACCAACTCAGGTCTGTCAGTGTTTTGAATTTTCGGCATGCAACGGAGCTCACGACCGTCTACTCTTTATCTTGCAGACAACAATCCTTCCCTAGGGGCAAGGGCATCCAATCGAGTTCATTTGCCTCGACCTGGATCAGCCTGCCGTTTTCAAGTATTGCGGTTTACGTTATCTTCAGGAGGACCGTGGCCATCATCACCACTAGGAGTCCACAGATGAATCCTCTCCTGGATGATTTACCAGAACAGGGTTTATCTGGGAAACTGTAATTTGCAAGAAACCTAGGGATTGATGATACTTGCATTCTTTTATTGACAGCAGAATAATTATCTTATAGTACAAATGTTTCCCTTGTTTTGATGGACCTAGATTCATACAACTACTAATATGTTGCTCTATTCGACCATGAGTTTGAAATCCCGTTCCGCTAAGGTTCTTCTGTGTATCGTACCGCTAAGATTCTTATTTTTTAAGTATTTATTTTCCGTTTTACGAGTAAGATCATTCTTTCATAATACATCATTTTTAATTCAAAAAATAAGTACTTATTTCCCTCAACAGAACGGGGCATAATTGGGATCTTTTCAACTTCATGTGTCATTTGGCACAGATTCAAGAGAAAGGAACAGGAAAGTGCAATTTATTTGGGATATCACAATATTGTTCAAGTAACTGTTCTGCCTTTTTTTAGTTCTTATGTTCTGCCCACCTTCCAGCAAGTTACCCTACTGATAGTCTCATCATCTCATGTTCCACACATTTACGTAGGGCCATTATTAAGTGTATGAATCTCTCCAAAATGTGTGATGAAAAAGAATGTTGGGTACCATGTAGCGGTTCCTCAATCAAGACCACCGAATAATTACTCCAAAATTGAAGTAGCTCTGGCCGCCTTTGATCCGTAATCTGGATATCTATAGTACATTACTACGAGGGTTTGTCCATTAAAGACATCGGTTCCACACCATATTTAACCGTATGAATGAAAATAAGTAATGTGCGAGATAAAATTGGCCTTGTCTAATTGAGTAGTGTTCAGATCCACCAGCTCATGAGTAAACAAGATTATGTTTCCACACAAAAGGGTGGGAAAAAAAAAAGGTATTTTGAGATACCTCCATCCAAATTTTGATGACCATACTATACCAAGCCGCGAACCAACGACCTGTGGGTTCAGTAGCCACTTTACCAGCCAACAGGCAAACAGGAGGATTGGCTCTTGATACCCTTCAGCTTATTAATTTATATTGTCAAACCAGAGTCACCAGACCGGTGTGAGAAAGCTTTCAATTTATTGATTTATATTATATTTTTTATTTATGGAAATCTCCTAATCAATACAATCCTGGGGAGTGAGGGCTTACGGGTGGGGTTTGAATCCTCATCAAATGGAAAAATTATTCATTGCTCTGAATGAAAGTGTCCGTTACCTACTATACTAGTTGGCAACTGAGATAGGAGACAACTTCGATTAATTTATTGTGATAACACAGAAACGTACATATGTCAATTTTACTGTTTCAACCTTGGCTTCTTTAATCACTAATCTTGATATTTAGGTGCCCTAAGGGCAAAAAAAACCCTCTGCGTTTAATTTAGCGACACGATTTTTGAGTTGTTTTTCTCCAATTTCCGTTTATATTCGGATGAAATCTACGAAGTCAAAATTCAGATGTGTTGTTCGCATCGCAACTAATAGGAAAGAAAAGGGAAAATAACGGCCAATGACGTGTTTTGATAATTAATAACCGCTAAGGACATTTTCAGCATTAACAAATATTCTTAACTTGTCCTTGGCGTGTATTAATTATCAAAATACGTCCTGGGCCGTCATTTTCCCAAAAAACTTCTAGAGAGAGAGGGAGAGAGGTCTCCATTCATCAATAGAAAATTTTCCAATTGGAGAACCCAAAGGAGAAAAAAACGGAGCAAAGAGTGCCTATAGGTAAGTGTAAACGAATGTAGATCGTATGACCTATAAATATTTCCCGACTACCATCGGCAGTCAGGCCAATGGAATTGAAGCCTATGGTAAACATACCAAAACTCCCCAATACAACGGGCAAATAGCGATGAAAACGTGTTAGCCAAAAACCAAAAAATGGCCAAAGGCTAGCAGATACTCACCTGCTCAGACTAATCCAGATGGGATACAACTGCAAAAAAGAATCCCATCAAGAGCTTCCTCATTCATCGTTAGCAGCCATTTTCCTTCTCTGTTGATGCTCTGCACCCTTATAATCCACTACTTCACGGAACAAGATTGGATCAAGCACACAGTTCTCGCTCCCATAAACAGCAGCTTGAACGCTTGCCATCGTCTTTGCTATCTCTCTACCTGAAAATCCTTCAGTACTGGCCGCAGCTTCCCTCAGAATATCATCTGTCAAGTCCTTGATCTCTATTTTCTGCTGTTGTTTCTTGAATAGGTGGGAAAACAAACCCGGTTTTCTTGCCCCTGCCTTAGCTATGTACTTGTCCAAATAGAGTTTCAGAAGCTTGAAGCGTTCATCTTCACCAGGCAAAGGGAACTCTAGGACTTCGTCAATTCGATCTGCGACAGCTGAATCAAGATCACCCGGGCGGTTTGTAGCAAGAGCAAGGACTATATCCTTGGACTGATCGCCTGTGCGGAAAAGCAGGGCATTGAGTGCACTTCTTTGAGCTTCACTCATGTAGGTTTTGTTTCGCCTGGAAAATTATGGTTAAAAAACCCAAATGCTGACTGTTAGATTCACATAAATTAGTCAAATGAAAAAATACGACTGCCAAAACCAAATTAGCCATTGTTTCACGAAGGGGGATAAGTGCCTCTCCCTCCAAAGATTACAAGTCGTTGGGAAGATAAAATAGTTCCTAGAACATTATTGGAGACTACAAGAAGGAAAATATCACTTACTCACACAAAAATGCATCTGCTTCATCAATAAAAAGTAATAAACCCCTCTTCGACTTCTTGCCCCAATCAAACAGTTGATGTATCTTCGTAACAGCCTGTGGACCCAATGGTGCAACATCTCCACCAGTCATTAATGCATAGTCTAGCCCCTGCGAGCAAATCAAACAATAAGTGGGGAATCACCGGGGTGCCAACATAATCTACATGGGTTACCGCTTTCATGGAGAGAGAGAGAGAGAGAGAGAGAGAGAGAGAGAGAGAGAGAGAGAGCATACAGATTTCCGTGCCAGCTCTCTAGCAGCCATTGTTTTCCCAGTTCCAGGAGGACCATAAAAGAGCATGTTCCTAAATGGTGCTTGATGGGACTTTGTATTGGCAGTTGCACTAGCCAGTTGCTGAATTCGTTTCTGAAGACTAGGGTTTAAGATAACGTCCCCAAATCCATTACCGTTATTTGAAGCAGACGCTTTAGAGGTTTTAGAAGATAGAGTGCTCATACCACGAGAAAACAATCCAGACCATGGGTATTTTCCTCTGGAGGACTCTCTGATCAAAGATGGTTGCCCTAATATTCTGTCCACATAGCTCCATATAACTCGTGCACCTTCTCTGCATTGCAGATGACAAACTTGTATGAGCTCATGTCATTGTTACAGACACAATTAGACCTTTAATAGCAGTACATTACATCTTAGTTCAAGAAAATAATGCAGCTTATAATAGGGAAGGGAAGGATAAGCAAAAAATGCATATTCAATATGCATCTAAGACCTCATTACCTTGTTGTGTAGATCCCTGCTGCGAGGGCTGTCACTCCCCCCACAGCTACGACCATCTTATTTTGATCAGTTAATATGGCCCGCAAACCCCCTGCAAAGCATAGATGGATCCCCATAAACTACAACCAAAAAGGGAAAATGGACAAGAAGCATCAATACCAAACCAAATATTGTTCCCAAGGATTACACTGTAGATCCCACTAATGCATGTGCAACAATAGACCACATTGTTCAAGAATGAGGAGAAGGTTGATTCCATAAGTTGTTTTAGACTTACTCTTGTACATGCTAGGGAAAGAATTGGTACATAAGCTACCTAGTCCACAACTTAACATTAGATGCTATGGTTCAAGTTTCAACAATTGGGGTTGTGACTCAAAAAGATCTCACATGTGCTTTATCTTATTAATCAAAATGATCTAGGAGCTTGTCAATGTTAAGATCCAAAATGAGCATTCTAATTTCGTTTGTGTCAGTCACGAGTGCGGTAAAATAAATACCTCCGATATGATCAAAGGTCGTGTTTATGGCAGCAAGCCATTTCTCTCTCTCAGCATTTGCACGCTCTACTAGCATGCGCCTGTTAACCTCTTCACCAAGCTTTGCTTCATGTGCCCTCCCTTCTGCTTCTGCCATAGCCTTCACCCTTATTGTTTCACGTTCAATATTAGCCTTCTCCCTTTCTGTTTGCCGACGCTGCGCTTGAATCTGTTCCTCAGTAGCTCGTCTGGCTTGCTCTTGCCTAAGTGATGATTCTTCTTGCATTTTTACAAGCTCTTGATTTCTTGCTCTGTGATGCTCATTTTCAGCCTAAAAGGTAAAAAGAGACAGTTATATCCTTCCAACTGGTGTAGTTGAAATCCTTAAGTATGAAATAAAGTTATAGCTACCTGCATCCTCTTCCTTGCCAACTCATCCTCGTAACGAGCCATCTGTGATTTTATTTGTGCCTGTTGCTGAGACAGCTTTTTCTGTTCCTCATAAATTACTTTTTGCCTCTCCTGTCAAAAATAGACAGCATCCATTGAACTATTTTAGCATATATTCAAACTTATGGGATCATGGGTACACAAGACACATCATGCATATCACGTACAGTAACCACTTGAAATAGATTCAGAGCTTGCATTCTTTTTTACTCTTCCAGAAAAAAAAAGTAAAGGAGATAAGGTATGTAACGTATGTTTCATGTCCCAAATTCAAGAAAGATAGGAACTGTAAGAGCAAAACTCCCACTTTCTTATTCGCAGCAAGGAACAATGCAAGAGAAGCATGATCAAACTCAGAAGAGCACAACATATACCTCACCTAATATTATTCTAATCCCGAAATTTTTTTGCTTCCAGTAATCAAGATTACACAAAGATCAAAGTACATCAAACAAGCCACTTCACATTTTCAGTTGTTCACAACTCCATGAAAGTAAAGCAGAAGTGTTCTTTCTTTTTCCTTCCTTCTATCCCCCAAAAAACTAATTTTACAAATAATGACAATATAAGAAACTGATGCAGAAGTATGAATCATACGGTTTCAGCTTGAGCTTGCATTGCTTTAAACTCTGCTCCTTTTGAAGTGAATTCTATCTGCCTTGTCTCTTCTTGCTTGTTTATTACGTCAAACACCTAAACCAGCATTAAACTCAGCATTAATTACCTGCCAAAGACTTCAATGTCCTTAAGTCACCAATCAAAACTATACATAAAGATACATAACTTTCTACCCTTTTGCGACAAAAATCCATTAACAACAAAAGTGCTGGACATTCAAACCTGCCATTGATTTCCCAGGGAAACAGCCAAGAAAATTGGCCTGTTCCACTGACCAGAATAACCAAGTGATTCCATTACAAACCCGGTACAGGTCATTTCCAGCATCTGAACGCAACTACTTGCGGAGGGACTACCTATACATTCGAATAAATAATCCCAACAAAACAAAGGCTACCAATACCTCACTAAAACTTTGACAATACTACCCAAGAACAAATCCTCTCTATCAGCCCCTTCGGATTCCAAGAGGGGGAAAAGAAAAGAAGGAAAAATCCTACTTGTTTGGATAGCTGAAAGAACCGTGAGAAAAAAAAGGTGAAAATTGAAGAAAAAAGATTTATCTTTTATTGGTCCATCTTTACTTCCTGGAGAGATTCAATGAAAAATCACAATCCTTTATCCCCCTCCGTTTCTCATAAAGGCCCGCTATTAATCCGGTCAATCAATCAAAACAAAGACAAGGAAGAATAAACTAAAGCTAACTCGTTGGCCCAGACTTAGAAGTTTGCTCCTTCCTAAAATCCTAAACTCAGAAACTTCCCAAGTGCTATCAATTCCTTCCGAGGCCAGGCTATACGAAGCTTTGCTCCGGTTTTAATTAGGGCCCTCCAGGGAACGGTGGGTTTGGTCTCATGATTAGTCGAGTTGTGTGTAAGCTGGAGTTGTGTGTAAGCTGGCCCGTTCGCCTGAGTTATAAAAAAAAAAACTAAAAAGAAGAACTACCAAAAAAATAGCTCGAAACTCCAAACCTTTTTGCCATGGGGAGAGCTGCTAATCTCTCTCAGGGCCTTTGCGCCCCTCTCCAGCGCCTCGGGATCGAACCCGGATGCCGTCGTTCGCGGGTTATCATTCCGAGCCCGCGGAGGCTCGGCCTTCGCCGCCGCCCCCGGTTGGACCGCCGCCGCCGCCGGCGGAGAATCAGAAGAAGCTTGAGGAGGAGGAGCCGGCGAAGCGAAGGGAGAGAAGTTGAAAGGGCCGTCGGCGTAGGCGCAGTCCACGCCCAATGCAGCGGAGGCTAGGGCTGAGATAAGCCCTGCGCCAACAACTCTTGCCATTTTTCTTTCGGACTAAAAACCCTAATCGAGCTCAGCTCTTGGGGGCGATAAGATGGGTTCTGGATTGTGGGAAGAGAGAGAAAATTTTAGTGAGAAGATAAAGGGAAAGTCTTGAAGGGCAAGAAAGGGTTTACAGAGTGGGGGAAGGGAAAGAGGAGAAGGTTCAGGGTTTTGGTAGGGTTTTTCTCTCTCTCTTAAAAATCCGGTTTTACTTTTAAGAGATATTTTAGGCACTGTTTGGTACCTATGAAAAAGAAAAGAAAAGAAAGAAAAAGAAAAATTTGCTTTTGTTTGATCGACAGTTTTGAGATAAAAATGTTATTATAGGATTGCGTATTTTTCATCTTTGATTAATTTTTTTTAGTACTAATAATACAAACTTTTTGATTTTCGAATTGAAGCATGCTATATACATTCAAAAAGTGAAAAAATACGTAGAAAATTTAATAAAAATTACTGAAAATGAAAAAACAGGAATGACGAAATAGTTAAAATTTTTTTGGAGAGAATATTTATGTGATGAGAACAAAGTTTTGAAGAACGTTTGTTTTATTATTTTCTTTTTCTTTTTCCTCTCGAACCAAACAAAAGAAGAGGAATTTTTTTTATATCCTTTCCTTTCTTTTCCCCAACTATTTTTTTTTTCTTCCCCTAATTTTCTCATTGTATGGGAATAGCCTTTTCATGAGAAAAATGCTACACGCACAACAGTTGTACAAAACTCTTTGCACAACCGATCACTACTCGTTCATTGTTATAATGAACGGTCCAGATTCGCTCAGGGAATAAATAAACTATTTGTGCGAATAGTTTACTTAAAATCTGGACCTTCCAAACATATCTGGACGGCTAGAATTTGTTACGCAACACACACAACAGTTGTATGTGTAGCATTTTGGAAGAAAATAAAAGCAAGAAAAGGAGATATTTATTACTTATTGGGATACTGAAAGAGATGAGAGATATGGAGAAACAATGAGATATTTAATGAAAGAGGTAATTATTTATTGACTTATTTTTTTTGTTTCTCACCACTTTCTTTGTGAGACTTGGGGTTTTATCTTCCTTCCAATCGAAGGCCTGTTAGTAATAGCCAAGGGTTGTATAAAGGTTTTATTTTGGGGACAAAAGGAAAATTAATAAAGCCTCAGGTAAATAGACAATTCATTCAAAAATGAAAGCAAAATGTTTAATTATGAAGAGCAATGCTACAAACATTACTTTAAAAATACAATTTCGGATATTACTGCGTCCGGAGCCGTTCAATAGACATGGATCCACGTGCATCGAACAACTTTGGACGGAGTTGTGTCCGAGTTTATATTTTAAAGTTGTGATTGTGGAATTTTTGAGTTAAAATAGTTTACATATTTTTTTTTTTTGATAATCGAAAGAGTGGGAGAGGGCGATCAACGTAGTAACCCCATTGGGCGTGACCATAGAGGCTCCCTACCCGCCAGTGAAATGTCCGGTTCGAGCCATAGCTACCGTCGGTGAGAAATCCACTTCTTCGGTCCACGTACGGGTTCAAAATAAAGCCTATTAATGACACCACCAGGTATCAGCACAAATGTGCCTCTCGGAGCTCGAACCGGCGCAGGTGTTAAAAAGAGGTGGTGACTTCCACCAACTGGACTACCACCTAGATGGTAAATAGTTTACATGTTTAACAGGCAAAGAATACATGGTAACATCTATATTTCATGATATATCATCGGGATAAGCTGGTTTCTTTTTCTTTCTTTTTTTCGGACGAACAAGATCCTCCCATATAATATATACATCAGAACAAGTACAACAAAATACACCGAAACAAGAAGAATAAACACCAAAAAACAAAAAGAAAAACTGCTTAGCTCCGCTGTCGGATCCAACACTCCTCTCGTAGAGGTGAGTAGAGGATCACTGTTGAATTTGGTTGCTGTCACCGCTAGAGCTGCATCTTGACATCTTCACTGTTGCCGAATAAGATGGTTCCTAGGATTGAAGAACATTTATATTATGGAAAATGATATTGACACACCAAAAATTGATGGAAGCACTCCATAAAACAAAGAAAGTGACTTTGAAATTACACTAATTTTGGAGTGCCTACATCAATTTTTGGAGTGCCAATATCATTTTCCTATATAATAAAACAAAGCGGCTTTCATTAAAAATATTTACGCATATAAATGAGAGCAATCTCTTCAACTGTTAGATCACTTTCTTTAAAATTTGTGATCATACGATTAGGAAAAAACGAAAAAGGAATACTTAATCACTCATTTTTCTACCAAATCTCTCTCTCTCTCTCTCTCTCTCTCTCTCTCTCTCTCAAATTGGTTTGGATACTTTGTGAAAATAGAAAAATTGATGTGAATTTGGAGGCAAATGTGTTCATGCACAGAAATTAATAAGAAAAAGTATAAAATTATGATGAAAGTGCACTTAGGCACGGGCAATCCGCTATACACAACACATGTGATTTCTATAGAACTGGTAACCATTTTGTAAAGAAACATGAAATTGACTCGACCAATATTGTACAGGTGCCAACACTCTTGATTCTGATGAGCACCATTTTTTTTTCAATATGCTTTCTGTTATTCTTCACATAGATCAGAACTTATGTCTTGAAAATATTAGCCATGTGATCATAAATCCCAACGGCAATCCTCCACAAGGCAACGGCTGAGAAGAGCCTGATTTCAATGGCCCCCCATTCTGAGCCGGTGGAGATGGTGGTGGGATATTTAAAGGAGGCACACCAACCCCACCCAATGGTTGTGGCGCCGGTGATGGCCACAGGGCAGGAGGGGCAGGTGGGAGTGGCGCCGGTGATGGCCACAGGGGGGGAGGTGAAGGTGGGTGTGGTGCCGGTGATGGCCACAGGGCGGGAGGGGCAGATGGGTGTGGCGCAGGTGATGGCCACAGGGGGGGAGGTGCAGGTGGGTGTGGTGCCGGTGATGGCCGCAAGGTGGGAGGGGCAGCTGCAGGACTTGAACTATTAGAAGCACTAGGTGGAGGAAGTGGAGGGTGGTTGTGCCGTGGTACCATTATGGCTTGCACCACCCTATCTATGCCATGGCATCTAAAGGAAGACCCTTTAGTGCATATATCAGGGCTAATGATTCGGACGTTGTTTAGGTAAAAACTCCTCATTCCATTGTTGAAAATCCTGAGCAAGAAATCAGGTTTTCCTGTTGGAATAACGGAACCTGTTGGGATTTGTACTAGGTGCTCGAAAAGCAGAGGGGAAGGGATCGAATGACGTAGTAAGAAATCTACTACGTTGCTTTCTGAAATCGGGTTTTGTGCTAGCGTCCAGTCGTTGGGCATCAAGAAAGTGACATTGCCTTGAGTTAGGGATCCAGGGGCCATGTTGATTAGCATGACAAAGGTGAAGTACTTGGCCATCTGCATCTCTCGTGTGGCAACTAGAAGGTCATGGTTTATGGGAGGAAAATTGTTCTGGGCTCTGGTTGAGGATATGAGTGCCATGAGAACAGCTAACAAGGTCATGCAAGCGTAGGCCATTTTGGGTTGGCATTCTCGGCTCAGAATTTTCGGTGTTATATATACGTAGACGTATGTATAAACACACACACATCCGTTTTTTGAAAGAAAGAATGTTTACCTGGTTTGGGGCTTGTGAAATGGGGGTAGCTTGAACATGCTTCCCCTGCTGCTTCAACAAACCAAGTTCATTCCTCCTGCATGAATTCAGAGTAACATTTGGATGTGTGGAATTTTATATGGTTCAAACTTCAAAGGGCTATAGAAATTCTTTGTGTGCTTTGGTACGCTTGAAATTTATAGGCTGAGATTCAATTGAGTGATATAACAAGTTAGAAAAGAGAAAGAGCGGTGGATCCCGGCAAGATGAATTTCCTTTTCATGGAGAGTGGATTCCTCATAAGTCGAATCTGCACTGCTGCGCACTTACCATCATCGATCTAGGCAACAATATCCGTCTTCACCATCTAGTTTCGAAAGAAAGAAGGAACCATGAAACTCGGTATTTCAACCCACAATTTGTGGTATAGAAGATCAAGTGAACTGCAAAAGTCAGGGTTCAGCTACTTTACACATGATCAACTCTTTCAAATTCCGAAAAAAAGAATACACCAAAGAGCAACTCCTAACTCAACAAGTAAGACTGAAATGTCAAAAATAAAATAGAAAAATTAATGTAAACGCCTGAAAAAAATAAAACTATAACGCCGCTGAAACAATTGACCCAATTTCCATCTTACTCAAATTGCTGAAAACACCACATACGATTGAAAGTGAAATGAGTATAAGAATGAGATATCCCGAGTCCCGACTGCCTTCACTGCAGAAGCAATCTGCTGACTGCTAAATCGATACTATAACTTAAAAGAATGACTTATCAGGGAAACTGAAATGAGCCTCCAATTTGGGTACTGCCTTGCGGAGGATTGATGGCCACCCAGAGGAGGGATATGATGATCGCAATAAGTCCCGACCAAACAAAAACAATAGTAGGCGTCTTTCCTCTTCTTCCCATAAGCCCTTTAGCGAACGGGTACATATGTGCCAAAACCCAAAAGCTAAAGAAAACACCACCCAGCAACTTGCTCCACTCTGGAGTCGTGCTATAAATCGTCCGACTAACCCCAACAGCTATCGCAATCAAATTCAACATCATAATTGTGAGTGGCGGAATCATAAGGGATGTCCATTTGACGATATAAAGATCAGCATATTCATCATTCTCATCATCACCGGATGATTTTGAAGTCAAAGTGAAAGAAATTTCAATACCAGCAACGACTTTCAGTAGACCCTGAAGCACTGCAGCCAGGTGGGCACTGGTTCCTCCAATCAACCAAAACTGTTCATTTCTCCACCACTCTTCTAGCTCAACACCGGACCACTTGATTTCAAGTACCGCAAGCAAACAGAGCGTGACAGTGATGGTAAGGAGGTAGACAAGGAAAGTCACACTTAGGGTTTGGACAATGAACTGACCAGAGAAGAGAGATAACGCAGGGAGAAAGCAATAGACAATTAGGAAGATGGAAGTAAAGGGGTATATTCCAACATTGAGATACGCAACCCTCTGTAAAAATTTCATTCTTGAGCTCGCCAAGAGGGCATTGTTGCGGGAGAAGAATATTTCGACTGAACCAGTGGCCCAGCGGAGGACCTGATGGAGCCGATCCGTGAGATTTATTGGGGCAGTCCCCCGGAAGGCGTCCCGCTTAGTCACACAGTAAACTGATTTCCATCCTCTATTGTGCATCCTATACCCAGTGACCACATCTTCAGTAACAGACCCATAAATCCATCCAAGGCGATTTCCCCACTCGGTCTTCTCCTCGTACCAGCAGGAGATGACGCCGATTGCCTCTGCTACAGTTGATGCATCGAGAATCTCTCTAGGAATTGTGAGAGCGCCTGGTGGCCGCCCATTCTTTACAGCTGGATGGTCTGCTAAGGGACGGCCTTGGAATTCTGCCACAGGGATGGAATCAATGAGGAAAGTTGAGTTCCCAAATTTTTTAGGAGCCAAAGAGAGGTTCATCTCTTCATCGTCGGAATCACCCATTCTAAGTGCTCGGTTCTCTTCTGGAGCTTTGGCATGCTTTTTATTACCAGGGAAGCAGCAGCCGCAGCAACCACGTTGGTGTTCTTTTGATCTAGGTGGATCAAATCCGTAGAGGGCAATCCTTCGGAAGAGGCATCCGGTTCCAACATAGACTGGACCCTGGAGCCCATCAAGGGCCCGCATGTTTCCATCAAAGAAGACAGTGTTGTGATTGGCGTAACGATCACTAGGGTCAATACCCTCGAATCTCTGAGGGAACTGGACATAGCAAATGCGGTCCCCGCCTCTATCCATCATGAAACACATACCTTCCCTCAGAGCCTGGGAGTTGTAGATGTAGTGGTCACAGTCAAGGTTGAGGATAAATGGCCCATTAGACATGATTGCGGAGGCTCGAACCAGGGCGTTCATGGCTCCTGCTTTCTTGTTGTGGTCATAGCCAGGTCGCTTCTCACGGGAAACATAAACAAGCATCGGGAGACGGATATCAATCTCACTCAGGTTAATTAACCTAGCATCATCAGCTGTGCCCAGCAGTGGATCATCACTAGGTGGTTTCAACATCATCTGCATCATTAAGCAGGCATGTTCAGATCAGTTACCATTGTTTAGGTCTTATGCTTTCTTACTTGTATTACTGTTGTCTATTTCACCATGCTCACAGTTCTAATTTTCTCTGTCCCGTTTCATTTGGAAGTTAGTTAAGTCATGAAATTAATGAACGGGAATTCAAAATTAAAAACGTTATCCTTCTCAAACATATTATTAATAATTAGGTACTAGGAATAATTTCGCTAACTGCATGTTACTATTCCGTTTCAGAAGATGAGTCTACAATCTACTTGATTCTCCACTAGACTAGATTCCCTTCTTTGACTTTCACAGTAGACAATCTTTAGTGGACATCCCAAACTAGAAAGAGGAACAGCAACAAAAATGGACTGACGAAGAATTAATTAAAAAGTACCTGTATTATTCCAGCATGATCACCTTTGGAGTGCTCTGCTGAAGAGCTCATCCAAGTGCCCGGCCAATGGGTGCCATCAGCCATCCAAGTGGCTTTAGGGATCTTCACACTCTCCACAGGTTCATCATCTCTCTTCTGTTTCTGTAGCTTCAAAACCTTTACCTCCTCTCGAGCATGAAAGGCATCCGAACGACGGCGGATTGAGTCAGGAAGACCGTTGATCCGGACCTTAAACTCATCATATTCGCGTTTCAACCGTCTACGATCCTTGACAAAATCTGACTTCACCTTATTCTTATAAGGGTCCTTCTTCAAATTGAAATAAGATTCTGGATTCCTGGGCTCAATGTCATGTTTACGGCAAAATGGTACCCATAGATTTGCAAAGCTTGCTGCTTCTGCCATGGCCTCGAAGGTTAAAAGCGCACCTCCATCGTCTGAAACATAGCAAGCAAGCTTTTCAACTGGATAATCAGTAGCTAGAATAGACAAGATAGTATTTGCAGTGACAAGTGGGGGTTCTTTCTCTGGGTCTGCAGTAGAGACAAAGATATCTATGCCTGGAAGATCAGATTTTCCAGTGGGGTTGTTGAGGCTAGGCATTTCAAACTTCTCTTTCAAGACATTAAGATCTGTAGCACGATTGACAGGGCAGAGCTTGGGAAGTTGGTCAAGAATCCAGGAGAAGGCAAACCATAGTTCGCAAACTACGGACATTCCCCAAAGCCAGACTGCATCTTCGTTCGGGTGGTTGACCCTCCAAGCTAAGAAAAGCCCGAGAACAACAAGTCGTACAAATGCCAGAAGCCTGAGAGCACATATGCAACAGACATCCAAAAGTAAACATTAGCATGCATCAGGTAAAAGGGAGCACGTATAACTATGTAAAATGAAGAAAATTGCAATTTGCAATTAGTCAATCATACTATGTTCAACTGAGAAAATAGCTACTCAATAGAACTACCCACGGGACATTGACTACCATGCTCAGAATCAAAATCGCAAGAATTTGGAAGAAGCAATAAACATGCAAGCCACTGGAAAACTTCTGTCAATGTCTTAATCTACAAAACAACAGGTATGGACAGCGTGTGCAAATAATGGATGTCCAAATTACTGCAAAGAACCAAAAAAATCACTCCTTTAGGTAGATTGGGAATGTGCTAAGAGCCTAAGACCTAGTGATTCGCTTTCTTTGATTTTCCACTGTAGATATCATAAACCAATTGCAACTGTAACAAGTTAGCTACGATGATATAGAAAGGGTGAAAGTTCATGAAGCAGAAAATATACCGATATGGGCTGATAATGGCAGCTGGAATCTTCAATTTTCGCGTTAGTGGCCTCCATGGTTTGTTCATTAATTCTAGAGGCTCAACTACGTCATCATCTTTTCCAGTCTCTAATCCTTCCCCCTTAGGCCATATAGCATTACCATACCCATAGGTACCATTAGTTTCAAAGAGCCACCGGTTCTGATCAAAATCTGCAGTCTGGCTTCTCACCAGCACTGATTTGGTTGATTTCATCAGAGACAATCTTCTCTGCATCCTTGACATCTCAGCCGGTGGTGGAGGAAGCGAAAGAGGCTGCCTGTTTTCCACCACTTCATCCAAATCCAAGGCCTTATATGGGTCTTTACATCCCGGGCAAATGCCATCTCCAGCTTTAACCGCATCCAAATAACAATCCCTACAAATCTTGAAGTCGCATTCACAGGGGAGAATATCCACGCCCCTTTCGTCACTCATCACCTTAGCATCACAACCAGGAATTGCACACGAAGATCCTTTTGAACCAGCCATTTGGGGGTGATTCGTTTCTGATTCGATCACCTTGTCCATTAGATGAGCTCGCGTAACACTGTTGAACCCACCAGTGAAAAGTGAATTCGACACGTATTGCTCTTCGACCTTCTGTGATATTGCATCCATCGGCTGGTTGTCAGGTGTTGGCGGTAAGTGTACAGTGTAGTTCGTATAACCACTGCCCTCAGGTTCACTATCAAAGTCATCCCTTGAATATGCAGAATATTGTCCTGATGAGCTTCTGCGAGCAAATGTCACGTTTGGGGGCAGGGGAGGCCTCCCACGTGGCGAATCCTGCACATCCGAATTCGTCGTCGATAGAGACAATCGGCTTGCCTTGAAGGATTTCGATGCCATGTGGCAACTCCACTAAAAACCCAATCTCCAAATCCTAGAATTTTCAGAAACCATAACAAATCAGTTTCACTGTCACCTATTTACAGTAAAATTGCCATATTTATCCTCCGATCCGAAGAATTTTAACAAATGAACAAGACATTAGGGGGAAAAAATTGCTTCAGTCACTTTCTGAAAATTATATCATCTACCAAACCAAGAATCAAGAAACACAACGGCTTTAACTATGACTAACTAGCTTAGTATCACGTACAGATCTAAACCCTACGAACATGGAACCAGTTGGAGAGATATTTGAAACAGTTGAAAACAAGTCAAACTCGGTGAACTTCAGCAAAGAAATATTAAGAACACAACCAAGCATTGTCTTCAAGTCACTGCCTGAAACAATACTGCAAAAATCTCCTAAATTTGCTCCGAAATTAGGGCAAAAATTATGGTTGAACAAACTCAGGTCAGGACTTCGACTAACAGAACAGTTTTAAAATACGCTAAGAAAACGACACTTGCAAAGCAGCATTAGCAGTGAAAACGATATAATTGTTCAGTAATTCGCGCTGAAACACGTACCTAATATCCAGCGAACATAGATCGAACCGTTCCCGAAGCAAATCAATCGGAGGCCTAAAGTTTAACGCTTCATGCAAGAAGCAAAATCTCTTTCTATAAATAGAGTATCTCTTTCAGATCTTTTCGTAGAATCTTGACAAACAAAAGCACCCTTTTTCCGAAAAATGCGTAGGGACTTATGCCGCGGCCAAAGACGCTTCCGCTTCCTCTAGAGAGAGAGAGAGAGAGAGAGAGAGGTTAGGAGCTTTGGAACGTCATGGCCTAAAGCTGCGGGCAGATTTGGAGATATATAATTGTTAAAGGGAACGCGGAAAAGGAAAGTTTATAAAAATGGAAGCTTCACATGAGGAGTGAGAGAGAGTGGGGAGAGAGAGGCGTATGCGTGCAGAATATAGAAACAGAGAAATGGTGGCTAGTCCGGTCGCCGGGGTTTGAAGTCGAGCTTTGGTAAGCTGCTGTTGGTTTGCACCCAACACAATTAAACGGAGTCGATTCTTGAGATCAGACCGAGTAAATTAATTTCATGTGCCGTAACGTGCTTTTGATCGGATCGAAATGAAAATCACAGCCGAGATGCAGGGAATGACATGCTTTTGATCGCACCGAAAAAAAAATTATAATCGAGATGTGAGTAAATTGGTTCAGACACCGAACCGTCCGAAAAGGGACAGAAAAAAAACGGAAAAAAGTTGAGCCTGGTAGGGGGATTTTTTGTTGGGCGGGGTTGACAGTCGAGGCTTCACTGTCCCGAGATATCGGTTGTTTCTTTTCAACGGGGTGGGGGATATGTGTTTGACTACACGTTGTTTTCTTTCTTTTCACTGCCTAAAATGTGTTTTCAAAGGGAAAATTTTTCAGTGCAGAACGGTACCACGTGTTGTCCGCTCGCGCATCTGAGTCGTTCGTTTTATTTTTAAACAGCTTAAATTTAAAAAGAGAAAATGAGAGAGAAAGTGTTAGGATGAGAGAAGATAGATGGTTTCAATACGAGTTGTCTAAAAGTGTATCGGACGGCTCGAATGTGCCGAACGGATACCACTTGAAATATACTTACTCAGCACTGAAAAATCTCTCGTTTTCAAGGCAGCATTTTACAAAGTTTGGAACCAGACTCAATCAAACACCCGTTAACACACTCGCACTTACCATTTTAAAATATTGTCAACTTTTTTATTAGTGAGAATTAATGAGATGATAAAATATTAAAACTTTTTTATTAGTGAAAACAAGATGATAAAATATTGAAACTTTTTGTTTGTGAAAACGAGATGATAAAATGTATTAAGTTTTTAGTGTTTTTTGTTACTGAAAATGGGGCTTGAATGTGTAGTGTGTGTGAAGTTCACATATTAATGCGTAAATAGGTGTGTATACCGTATTGGGGTGTGATTCTACTATTTTTTCTATATGTTATATTACTCATACTCACCCCATCCCATTTTAAATGTTCACGTTTCTATTTTGGAATGTCTCAAGATAAGTGTTCACTTTCTAAAAATAACTATCAAAACATGCCAAACTTTCAATTTTACTCCTAAAAAGTACCATTTCCTTCTTAATTGATTTGATTGTTTTTGATATTCATGCCATTTTTAGATCAACAATATCTTTCAATTTATAGTATTTTTCATGATTTTGAAAATTTTGTATAATAAAACTAATTGTAATATATCAAACAATATTCATATTATGTATTTTTTGAGATCCGTATTGAAAGATATATGTAATTTAAATACATATAATTAACTTAACAAATTTTAAGGTCAAATTTTGAAAATCTAGAGCAAAAATTTTGACTTCTTAAAAAGCTCAAATTTTCGCAGGGGATACTTAAATTTGGACGGATAAAGTAATATACTAAGATTTTGGAAGTCTAATCAAAGCCGTTGGTATAGTTTTATTGAGGTTCGAGAATTGAGTTGGAGACTGGGAGGGCACTGTTGGTATTCCGTAGCAGCATATATAATGAATGAGTATTATTCGCCAGCGAAGCTCTAACCGCTATTTGCGGGAGAATAACGGGAGCATGTGCTGACCGCCACCGGCTCCTTCACGTCAAATACGTAAATGTTTTATTATCAGGGTATTAAAATGGAGAATTTTTTGGGTGCCGAGCAAGTATCACGTAGTGCTATCCGTCGGGCGTCGGCAATCTCAGCAGTCCAAATGTGTTTTGAATGGCCCAGACTTATTCCTACTCTTTTCCCTCACCCGACCACTCTCACTCCTCTTTTTTTCTCTCTCTAAAATCCAAACCGTCAAAAAGTTTAGATGATTAGGATTACCAACGCACGTGGTACCGCCCAACATCCAAAAACTTCTCATTTAAAGTTTAACTCTTTTTCTGGAAGGAATGCCCATGTGCTTCGCTTTCGAATTCCTTTTCCACTGATGATCATGTTTCTGCATCATCTAGCTAGGTATTACCGTTTGCCGATGCACTTGTCTAGTTATGCCGTGAAGTTATCAAGCTCTGAGAGAACTTGCTTACTAAAAGAATAAGCTATCGGACTTACCGACCAAGTTAACTTTTTTTGAGGCGATATCGAGCGATGAAGGACTTGCTTGCTAAGAGTGAGGCACGAGAAGTTCATTGACGCATCAAGCTATGAAAGTTCTTTTTTTTTTTGGCTTTAAAAGAGGCTCACTACGCAATCACAGAGAATCATCATCATCTTCTTGATCTGGTATTGTCAGTCAAGTGATGATTGAGATCACCACCGTTTGTACAAAGAAAATGGCCCACATATCTCTCTTTCGCCTAACTAAGCAATTCACATAAATTACACTGCAAAAGAATACCAAGTAGTAACTCCTCTTCTGGCATTTGTAGCCATGATACCCTGACGTGATAGAAGAGTAACCGAAAACCATTCTTCTAGATTCTTTCATCACCCGGGCTTGTGAGGTTGGCACGCCTGCAATCACAAGTGCACAGGCTTCTAGATTCTTTCACCACCCGCTGGGATCTCCGAGTGTGAAGCTTGATGTTCACCAACTTACCAGCCATCTGTTCACACCAGCAAAACAACGGTAAATCATTATATGCGTATAAAAATGCCAACAAACGAAGCTATCCTTTTTCTTGACAAGCATAAAGCTCTTTGATCCATTTGCACTGTGACTCTAGTAAAGATGGAAAATGGACCACCAATTCAACTTTTAGGACAACTACAGTAACTCTGGTCCATAAGGAGCAACTCAAATATGCAGTATTTCTACAATCCCCCCAAACATGAACTGTACTTGTTCTATATAGATAAAAACGGATAGATTGCAGTACTTCCCGAAAATATTATGACATTAGCATTTGGCTGTGTTGCTGTCAAACTGCCAAAAAAGAATATCAAGATATCATCATGACAAATCCTACTATTAGGCTATTAGCTACATCAGAGGTATCTGGAGCTGCACCAAGTAGCCACAATTAGTGATTGCCCTGTCCACAAGAGCAGAGCTCATGTGGGGCAAAGGTCTAATATGTATCACCATCACAATCTAACGGAAACAACATCCGCGCAATAGAGCCCATCACAATACTTGTACAAAGTTATGAAGCCCACAGATGGACTCGGATTTAACTAACGCCTCCGAAACTAGTATACTACTGTGAAATCCTACTGTACCTTTTCTATCCGTCACAGCGTCAGTTTAGGTGTTTTGATTGTGTGGTCACAGAGGCATTGACTTGGAGAAGTACAACAGTGTGTCAACTTCTCTTCATCTCTTGTTCCCCAAAGACAAACAAATAAAACAAGCAGAAAGTCTACTGGCACAGCAAATCTGTGCACAGATTTTTATGTGGGACCCTCTAAGGGTCCCACATAAGTGATCCGAGCCGTTCATTATGTTTAAAACATTTCTTCAAAGGCCCTTGTGAAAAATCAGCTCAATCCGATACCTATAAGTACTAGATCTAATCGTCTAACTTTTCATTTTCTAAAAACTTGAATGAAAAGTTAGATGATTAAATCAAGCACTTATAGGCATCGAATTGAGCTGATTTTTCACGGAGGCCATTGAAAAAATGTTTTAAACATAATGAATGGCTCGGATCATTTGTGTGGGACCCGTAGTGGGCCCCACATAAAAATCTGTGCACAATTTGTGCACAGATTTGCTGTGCCAGTAGACTGGTCTCTGATTGATTTTTTGAAAGATGTAAAGTTTGTGTGTACACTACGTGTAACGTTAGTCTATCTAATTTTCCTCCAAACGGACAAAGCAGAAGTCCTTGACTACTCCAGTAAGAAGGCCTTCCCAACAGGTTTGTAATAAAATTTAAAAGTGCAAAAAATATAATAAAAGTTTATACTAACAGTCAATCAAGAAACTACAAGCCAGTGATGGTCAAACCAAATTCATTTATTCAAAGGTCTTCTTAGAACATATTAACTGAATCAAACTCCAGATAAATGTATACGGGGGAGAGAAGCAAACCATTCGCCAAACCAAATCTTCAGGACCCAAAGGTTGAGCAGGATGGGAGTACAAGAAATGTCTTGAGTACTGAGAAAGGATAAATAATAATAGAATCAGTCCTCTACTTGTGTGTGCATTACAGAATAATTCAGTAAACAAAACATTCATATAAGATTGGTGACAAAAGGAGCACCAGGAAAGAAAAAAGTTTCCAAAAACACATTCCTAGTAAATTAAATCGAACTGTATACAGTTGCACCAAATAAATAATTGGCTGGAACCGTAAAGTTCTAGCTGCATATTACCCAGACAATGATTTAGTACACAACACAAGAACCGTTGCAAACATTTTGGTTCCAAAGAGCTACAAACCTTAGCTAGATTCGTTCTCATTTCTCTGATCTGAGAAGGACTAATTCTTCTAAGGAATGTTAAAAGCCAGCCCGGCTGCACAGCATCACTGGAGGAAACAAACAGAGCTATCTGCATTACCAAACAAACCAAAACCAATTAAAACCAAGGGTTCACATTGTACATTGGAAAATCCTGTTTGCTGATCTGGCGCATTCTACCAATCGTGAAGCACAACCTAAAAACATGTACGAGTTAGACCTTCATAAAGCATCAACTAAAGCAGATTCTGCCAACATGAGGGTTGATAAATTCACGCAAAACTTTCCAATAACCGGACTTTTCTCTACATATGCAAAAGAATCTCAAACTTTATCATCACTATCTTTTCCTTTATTCTTTATTTTCCATAGGATCCTGATCTGAAAAGATGCATCGAACAAAGAAACTAACAGAAAATCTTAACGACGAGATACAAACCTTCCGATAATCAAGTATTCCTTCAAAAGGAAGCTCTAGTTCATCACTAACTATAACAGGGATGCACCCACTCACAATAGCATCAAACAATCTGGCAGATGATGGAGTATCGCCAGCTGGGCTTAGGCAAAAGATGGACCTGACACCAAAAGGAAAATTACTTAAGAGTGCACCAGCAAACCTACAGTCTGAAACAGAATTCATAACGTCTTTTGTAATTTACTTGCGCATGCCATCCTGAGCCGCTTCTTTGCCTGCTTCTCCAGCCGTCCCTTCTTCTATTTGGACACCCTCAGTACCACTAAGCTCAGCCCCAAGTTTAGAACGTATTTTTCCTCCCTGAAAGTGAAACAAGATAGATTAAGAACCAATGAAAGGACACACAAAATAAGCACAAGCCAATCAGATGTCAGAACTGTCACAACAATCAACGAAATCCTTTGCTCTTAATCGAAAGGAAAAATCACTGACTATGATCTCTGACATTGCTCTACTAAGCACTCAAATTACACAATCATACTTTGTATGCCCACATGATGAACTGAAAGGACAAACCACTGGATATGGATCTTCTCATACAATGGCTTTTAGGGTTAATTTAAACTATTCAAATTGCAAAAATCTAATTTGGTCCTGTCATTTTTGTTTCAATTTCGTATTTCTCCATTCAAAGAGATGAAACAAATCACCTAGATATGAGAAAATGATCAGCTCAATCTTTTACTATGACTGCATTGAAAATACTCCTAATGACAAGTGTACAAACTCCACAAAGACAACCTCCAATGAGGTGGCATTGCTGAGGCTCACCAAATGATACATCTAACACTCTTTAGACTCTCTAACAAGGATCTCATATGGGCCACGCCCAATACCAATCTTGTTATCATACTGCTATTATGCTTAAAAATAAAGCCACATCTAGCTTCTTCATATCATTCCTCTGAGAAAGTCCCATTTGTTGGCCTTCAAAAGAAAAGTTGCCATCTTTTTGGCCTACATGTGTGCTATTCAATTTTTCCAGAACAAAACAAAGCAAACTCTCATCAAGTACTTATTAAAGATTCACTGCAAGTCTACAACTGTCTCTGAATAGTGCCAGAACATCATATCACATGATCTTTGATTCCACATCTAAATAACTGACCAGGATTATCTTTAACTTTCCAAAACAATCACTTAAATAAATCAAAATAGACAAATGGTATTTCACTTCTTAGTCTGGACCAAAACTCTTACAGCATTTCTTTTAAGCCTCCCTCGGAAAAATAACAGTGTCTTTCTGTTGGTTTCACTTTCGGACAGGCATTTTGGATCACACAAATGGACATTGGGGACATATGGAAGTATCAAGTCTTTCTCAAGTGAAACTTGCCCAGGCTTGTACCTGAAAGTTATTACTTCAATTAGTCATCAGCAGCCAAAAAATACGTGACATTATACATATCCATTGAAACTTGGTTCAAATACTAACCAGTTCCCTGTGGAGTCCATATCTGGTAACAGCCAAATTGCATTCTTCATATATCTGCGAACAGACTTGAAAGACCAGGGATGATGAACCGGAAGTATATGGTCTCTTCCTTCAGACCGCTTCCATGCAGGCTGATCTGTTACCCACTTCAAAGCTTCCTATGAGATTATTGAAAAATAAATCAGATCTTTACAACACACAACAAAATAAATTGTACATCAAGTATTACAGCTATATCATAAGAAAGATTTTAACAAAGCCTACTAGAACCAAAAACTGAAATACTTTACTTATTCTTTTGTTTTTATATAAGCACTGGAAGAGAACATAACAATGTAAATACATAAAGTAAACATCAGGAATTCACTCACACCCTATAAAGTGCCTTGCATTGCTGCTTCTCCATCAAGAAAAAGCTGATGGTTGTGAAAATTGGAATGTAGAAGAGGTCTGCCTCCTCCTGACGATGAACTCTTACAACATTTTTCAGAAGCCTTTCAGATTCCGGTGCAATCAAGTCCGTCCACAGCCAGTAGTCAATAGAATGCTGCATAAACAATAGGATAAATTGATTTTTAACTTCAGATGGAAGCAAATGTGGATTAATTACAATAGCAACTCACATAGAGGCAAGAAAGGCTACATTTAGATGTTATCCAAAAGGACACGTTTGGCTAATTTCTGTAAAATGATATCAACTAAAAAACTGGAACAAAAAGGAATGGCTCATAAGTTCATAACAAAGTGCATATAAAGTCAGGTTAACAATAGTGATTTCAAAAGGCAAAAAGAGAATTGGCTGTTGGGGGTCAAAGGTCACACATGCACTACCCAGAGGTTTGGCCCACTCCAAGGAGAAATCACTCAAATTCGAAACAAAATGGAGTTTTATGCGTAAACTCTCTCTCTCTCTCTCTCTCTCTCTCTCTCTCTCTCTCTCTCTCTCTCTCTCTCTCTCTCTCTCTCTCTCTCTCTCCCTCCCATAACTCCATATAGAAAGATCCATATAAATAGGCGAAGCAGAAGGAGAAAAGGCCAGAGGCACTCAAGCCTCCGTCAACGAGCGGGTAGCAGCAGATGGCACCGAACGGCACAGGTTTGGCAGCTTGACTGATAGCTGGAGACCCATGTGCTATCTCTCCATGTCCTCTCACTCCTCTCACACTTGGGAGGTAAATCAACAAACTGGTACCTACCACAACTACATGTTGTTTAGTGAGTTCGTGGAACCTAACACAAAATGTTGGAGATATGAATACAGAAGAAAAAGAAAACAAAAGCACAATCTTAAAGGAACATTGGATTTATGTGGGTTCATCCATGAAGGCTTCAGCCACGATAGCTGCAGCAGTTTCACTATGATAAAGAAGAACTACGAAATGCACTCCTCTCCCTATAGTGTACACAGCCAGGTGTAGAATATCCTACTATTCCCTTTGTTATTAGGTTCAAGAGACATGCCTTGCTATACCATACTATCAGGCTCCACACACCATAACAATATCAACGAACTTAAAATTTTCAAAATCAAAATTCTGGAATGACACTATAGTAATCTCTAAATGTCCTGGATTTTTCTCAAACCCCATAGCTCAAGGAAATTTCTTACCAGCCTGAGAAAATAGATTAAAAACACACAAAGCATTCGCAAGTAGCTCGAGGCTCGTTAAGGGCTCATTTAGTAAACAAGCTGAACACTGGTTAACTGTAGCTCGACTCATATGTATGCACTTGCCTTATTTATAGAGGCTTATTTAGTACTCGAACCAAGCTCAAGCTCTTAAGTACCAATCGAGCTCCAATATTTGGCCTCGACTAACTCACTAAATTTAAACTAACCGAGCTCTGTCACTTTAAAGCTCATCCTAACTAACTACTCAAAGGCATTAAAATCACGAATGAAACTAAATTCACAAAACGCATCGACTTAAAATTCAATCAATCAATGAATCCACAGGAATTTTCTTTTATCGGCAAATGCACAGGATTTTTACCACAGGCCCAATCAATCAGCTAACAATAAGGAAATAATGTTAAGAAATAGATTCAGAAGATGTCAAGAATCATGCCTGTTCGATCAGACGATGCACAGGGCTACCATTCGAAGTGAGATTCGACGTCTCTCTGTACGTATTCCGAAACAACGTCAGCAGATCGTACGTGAACTTCTTCGGCATCTCGTAAACGTAAACCCTAAGAGGAGGAAAAAGCGGATCGCCGTAAAGCCTTTCGGTCTCTGTTTTCCAAATCATATCGTCCAGCTTCGTCACCCCTTGTTCGCTCGCTGAAGCCACGGTGTCATCCAATAGAGCGCGAGGTTTTTGGGCGAGGAATTTCTCGAGGGAGGCGACGAAGGAATAGTCGGCGCTGGGGTTAGAGTTTGGGGAGGAGCGGAGCGGGAGGGAATCGGAAGGAGATGTGAAGAAGGAGATGGTGTAGAAGAGGAGAGAGAGGGGTAGGAGAGAGAGGAGGAAAAGGAGGAGTCGAGATCTGGTGCGGGGTGTTATGGAGGAGGAATGTTTTCCGGCCATTTTGAGAGAGAGAGTGAGAGAGAGAAGTGATGGAGTTCTTAAGAAACAGAAACAGAAACAGAAACAGAAACACTGTGTGTCTTGTTACCTGGAAAGCGTGAAACAGAACCACGCTTCTACTATAAGCGGCCAAGTGTAGCTTGCAGCGGCCAAGACACATGTAAACAAACGATATTCGCGAATTGTAAACAAACGATATTCGCGAATGGTAATCACGCTTTCAATAATTAGCGTTCAGTTGTAATTACACGCGGCTAAATGTAATTATAAGCGGCCAAGTGTAGTTCGTAGCGTCCAAGATACATGTAAACACACGAGATTTGCGAATGGTAATCACGCTTTCAATAATTGGTGGCCAGTTGTAATTAAACGCGTCCAATTGTAATTATAAGCGGCCAAATGTAGTTCGTCACGGCTAAGACGCATGTAAATACACGAGATTCACAAATGATAACCACGCTTTCAATAATTGGCGACCAATTGTAATTACATGCGGCCAAGTGTAATTATAAGCGGCTAATTGTATTTCATCGTGGCCAAGATGCATGTAAACACACAAGATTCGCAAATGGTAATCGCGCTTTCAATAATTGGCGGCCAATTGTAATTACACGCGGCCAAGTGTAATTATAAGCGGTCAGGTGTAATTCAGCCCAGCCAAGAAGCTGTAAACATACGATTCGCGAATGGTAAAAACGCTTTCAATAATTTGCGGCCAGTTGTAATTCCACGCGGCTAGGAGTAATTCGTCGCAGCCAAAAGACATGCAAACACACGAGACTCGCGAACGATAATCACGCTTTCAATAATGCAGTTCTTCCTATAAGTGTAGAAACAAAAACAATAACACATGAGACTTGTGACCGCAAACTTTTGCTCCTGGCCGCCAACTTTTGCAACGACATCATTTGGGTTAATAGGAACTCGCATTCCTGAAACACAATGTGAAAAATGTAAACTATGGCCGCAAATTTTTACTCATGGACGGGGATTTTTAGTACCTGGCCGCAAACTTTTGCCTAATGATGGTGTTTGGATTAATGAGAACTTGTATTTCTGAAACACGAGTTTATTCATGCATGGATACCTGCTGGTTCACTATCCAAGATAAGAGCTTTCAACTGCTTAGCGACGACGCCGTTTTCGAAATGACAGGAACCAAACTCTCGTCTTTGGAATGCGATTTAAGTGTGAGCTCCAATTACTTTTTCGGTGCCCTCTCCTCTCCAACTCACCATCTGTAAAGTTTTTCATATATATATTTTTTTGAAGCTTAACAGTTCGGGGTTGATCTGAAGTAGGCTATGTTTGGAATGTTCGTAATCTTGGGTGAATTAGGATTTGATTATTACAATAACGAATTATACACCTCCGGTATGAATTAGTTCAGGAGAGATTTGCCATGCCAAACACAATTGATAATTTGCAGTTGTACACTTCACTCTTCTCCAACAACCGATACAGAATCTCATATCTGTAACTATTCTCTTCATCACTTTATCCACATTTACCATCTTATGCTGAAAGATTCAAGATTTCTCTCCTTCCATTGGTGATAAATGGCAGCAGCTAGGGACAGTTCACACAAGGACTGTAAAAATAAAATCCATTACCCTTCATATTATGTCATTAGACTCATAACCAGTCCAGCTCTTGCATCAGACTTCCAGGTGGTTTGGAAATATTGTTCTTGGTGAGCATATGACTCCAGACTTAGAAAGAGAAAGGGCATGAAAAGAATAAGTTAGAGTGATTCTCCATACTCCTAGAGCATAAGACACAATCAGCATTATCAATGACCCCCACACCTACACTCTGTCTTTTGCAGATAAGCCTGCTAAGATAGCCAACCATCAAATAACAGACCATCTAGGAGCTGCATGTCGAAACCAAACCAGATTGCACGAAAAAACATAGGGAGAAGGACTTCTCAGACCCTGCCAAGGAGATTTAATGGATAATTAGTCAGTTGCACTTAAAAGTCCAAAGAACTGAGTCCTCATGATCGGACAACAGGGTTTCTAGTTCTATCCCAGTGCCAAGCATTATCTCGGAGGATAGAAGCCACCTTAGAGGAGTGAGATCTAAGTCAATTGTAATCTAATCTATCTCCAAACCAAGCCTTGAGAGGGCCAAGAGGGTGAAAGTGTTCAAACCATTACCCACAACAGTTTTAGCCCAAACCCGAACCTTTTGTCGCAGATTAAAGATCTTCCTAATGGTCCATAAAGCATTAGAAGGAATGTTCATAGACCACACACACTGGTTTTTGATCAGGTAAGTATGGAGCCATCTGATCCAAAGAGCGTCTGTTTTGCTAGCAATGGCCCAAAGCAGCTTAGACACGGCAGCCATATTCCACACCCTGGCCCCGTTCGTTTTTGGATTTTGAATTTGTAGGTAATAAGTGTAGAGAGATATAGAGTAATGATTAGAAATAGAGGTAATGATTATCCTACATAAAAATATCAATTGTTTACCCAAGTTAGGCGGTTCAATAAAAGGACTCTAAAAAACAACAAAGCTATTAGCTTGAACACAATGTATGATCAGTTGTGCAGCACTTCAGTATAATTTACTCCCTCCTTCCCATATTGTTAATCCACTATTCCATTCTTGGATGCCCTAAAACATAAGTCCTCTTTGAAAAGTCAAAACCATTTCGTATGTCCAACCCGGATAAATAAATAAATAAAAACCCAAATGATATTTTCATATAAAACCCAAAGGCACTGAACAAACATCCATGGCAACTTTGACTCAAGCGCAACTTCTAAAAATTGCATTAGACCTCCAAACACGTCCACAAGTTGTCCTACCGAATCCCAAGCATGTTCGACTGAGATAATATAACAGAAAGGATATATTGACACGTTTTTGACACTTTGTCCAGGCAGGGCGCAGCATGTCATGTAGGTATCCCAAGCACGTCCGACAGGAATATATGAGAGCAGTAGATGTGTCTATACATAGTGAATGAGGATAAACGTTTCCCTTAAACATAACAGAATACAGTGGACTTTAGGTTGTTTAGTACCAAAATGTGAGATAAACTTGTCAGGTACTTTGGCAATTCTCATTGTATTCTTGTTCAGTCAAGACTTGGGAGCATTCACTTTTTTCTCTTTTGACGTAATGAACCACTAAATTTCTCTCATTTTTTAATGCGCCTTAGACGCATTTGAATTGCTCCTCGGGAGCATTCAGTTTTCCTTTATGATGTAATGAACTACTGAAATAGACATTCAGTTTTTCATCAAACCGCCAAGAGGGCATAACCAATGCACCAAACATTTCACATAGACATCCATCATTCTGATTCAAAACTCATTATAGTTGTTGCCAAACAATGTATCATTCAGATTCCTTCTTCCAAACAAAATACCAATCGGAAGCAAGAATATAGCTTGGTTCAATGTGGGGAAAGAGATCAAAAGCCGAATCGCTCAAACCAAAATCCACATGGCCCTTGATTATTGAGACAAATATTCACTTCCTCATTTATAAGAAAATACACAGAGTCAACAGAGGAAGTTTAGATGTATGTATGTTAACTTCCTTTCACCTGGGAAGGTACTAAGTTGATCATCAATCAGCTGATCTTGTGAGGATTCAACTCCATTATTGAAGGAAAAGACATTCGAAAGCATGGCAACAAGTTGTAACATTGCAGAGTTCATGAACGAATCCATCACATACCCAACAACGTTCCACGAAACAGATTTACAGTATCGCTTGCATTCAAGCAAACTTATGCGAAAAATAGAACTTATTTGATGAAACGAAAGCCCCAACCCCTACCTATTACGTACTTTGATAAAATGGTCATTAATCTACTAGTCAGTCAACAAGTACCATAAAATGAACTTGGTTTATAGAAAATTTTCCTGAATAGAGAATGTTAGGAATCCGTTGTGGCGGCACTAAAGATTGTAGTTGTAATGTGTTGGCAGTAGACTGAAATATAGAAATACTGTCAATCCTTTTCGGTGTTCTCGTTTGGAAATATTCTCATTTTTGTTGTGTGGATAGTTTTAGCAAGACACCCAATTTAAAATTGAAAATATTTAAGCCCCGCTTTGAGCGAATTCCAATGATGAAACGGTTTTTCCTACGCTTTGATGAAGTGTAGATACTCTATAAATACTTAACCAAAGAAGAAATACCTTAGAATTAGTAATTTGTTTACCAAATAAAACGTAGAACGTGCTTTAGCCTTAGTGGTTTCGACGAATTTTGTAGTTGTCCCGTTTCAACCCAGTCTTCATGAACAAAACACAAATATTTTTATGGTTAGATTCCACCAACTTTTAGTACTTAAAAAACAATATTTATTGATATACAATGGGTCTTGATCAAATTTAAAATGAGAAACAAACATGCATTTTACTGGAATGAATCATATTTTGACCCATTGAGGGTAAAATGGTCACTTCCTTTGATGTACAAATGATTTTTTTTCAAAACTATTTGGGAAAAAAAGTAAATTGGACAAGCTTTCTAACTGTTCAAACCATGCGCAAATTGGAGTTCAGCGGTATCCGGGGCAAGTCCGCAAAGTTTGAGCAACATTAACGCATCCCAGGCGCAACCCTTCGTGCCCAGGCGCATTGCAATGCGCCCCGGGCGCATCTTGAACAGTGCACAACATGTCCCAACTTTGCGGACTTGCCCCAGACACTCCCGAACTCCAATTCGCTCGTGGTTTGAATCGTTAGAAAGCTTGTCCAATCTACTTTACTACCAAATTGATTTTGATGAAAATAAATTTTACGTCAAAATACATGACCATTTTACCCTCAATTGGTCGTGAAAAAGATTATTTCAATAAAACACTTGTACTGTTTTCATTTTAAATCGGATTAAGACCAATTATATAACAATAATTCCCTATATTAAAAGATGATGGAAATGAACAATTAAAATAATAAAGTTTTAGTTATGAAAGTTGGTCGAAGGGAGAGCGATTCAAAGATCATCAGCGCGACAAAGGCTAAAGTACATTTTCGTACATTCTAAGCTCCATTTGAGGTACACATCCCCAGTTCTAGGGTACTCGTTCATTAAATCTGTCAGGGAGCTCACAAGATTCATTTTGACCTCTCTACATTTCATTAAATAATCAGAAACTGTTTCATCATCAGGATTCACGCAAGGCAAGACTTTTGGTGAGGGTGAGAGATAACCCGAGGGAGTCGAGCTCAGAGGGGTGCTCCTCAAGTGAGTATTTTGTAATGATATTGCGTATGATCCAATAATAAGTTTCTCTCCATTCAAGTGAGAGTGTTTGGTTTTGATCATTGACGCATTAAACGACCATGAGACATAGATGACTTGATGTCAACAAGGATTCTGCAGGTTAGGCTCCCTATGAATGTCCAGAGACATTCCCCAGACGGTTGCTGAAAGATGAACTTGAGAAAGTATTTAGCCATGGTCGAACATCTAGCCAGGCTTCTCATCCGAGGAATGATATAGCGCTCATTATCGAAATATCTTGATCATCATGTTGTTCAGATTGTCTTCTTGTCAATCCTTGGAGCTTGATTTCTTTTTTAATATAATATCTCTTTTTTGCAGTTCAAAAAAAAAAAGTTGCTTTCATTAAGAAAAAAACAAACCGGAAAGCTAGAACCAACTCAATCACATTCCAAGCTATAGCTATACAGAGCTGCTTCTTCTCCAACAGAACATAGAGGGTTTGATGTCAACAAGGATTCTGCAGGCTAGGCTCTCTATGTATGTGCCGAGACTTTTCCTAGAAAATTATTTTGTTCCTCTCACACTATATGTGGTAGATGGTTGCCCCGAGCGCATTTTATTTCCTTTCACACCAAATGTAGGGCGCATCAGGCACATATGAATTGTGCAATGGGAGCATTCGATCAATTTTTCTCTGTTGATGTAATTTCATTCCTACATATAACATTCAGTGGCTTATAGATTTCAAAGATCATCAGCGCAACAAAGGCTAAAGTACTTTTTTGTACATTCTAAGTTCCATTTGAGGCACACATCCCCAATTCTGGGGTACTTGTTCATTAATTCTATAAGAGTGCCCACAAGATTCATTGACCTCTCCACACTTCATTAAATAATCAGAAACCATTTCATCATCAGGATTCACCCAAGGCAAGACTTGTGGTGAGGGTGAGAGATAACCTGAAGGAGTCGAGCTCAGAGGGGAGTTCCTCAATTGAGTTTTTTGTAATGTTATTGCATATGATCCTATAATAAGTTGCTCTCCATTCGAGTGAGAGTGTTTGGTTTTGATCATCGATGCAGTACACGACCATGAGACATAGATGATTTGATGTCGACAAGGATTTTGCAGGTTAGGCTCCCTATGTATGTCCAGAGACCTTCCCTAGACGGTTGCTGAAAGAAAGAACTTGAGAAAGTATTTATCCATGGTTGAACATCTAGCCAGGCTTCTCATTCGAGGAATGATATAGCGCTCATTATGAAGAAAAAAGAGAGTACATCCATGCAACCTTGACCCATAATAAAGGATGGGAAACCTACAGCTATCTACGTGGCTAATTTAGAGGAGGGTGCTTATCCTAAGCAATCAGATACTTAATAAATTAAGCAGGTACTACAACGATGTAATTGGGACACACGGATTCACGAGGTGCTCAGAGCCTTCAAACAATCGAGTTGAACAGACGGCACAAACCAAGCAGAAAGTGCAAAACCAGCAAAACCCAGCTTTTTACTTTGGAGATTTTTCTCACATTGCCTAAGCAGAAAAAGGAGGGGAGAAAATGCAACTATAAAATAAGCAACCCAAGAGAAGAGAAGACAAACATTTCTCGGCCTTCTGGCTAAGATCAAGTGTAGTATCTGTTCTTATTAGTTTAATATCTGATATGTGGGCCGTCGGCTCACTGTTTATTAAATTAATAATTTTTTGAGGGGAGGGTCCCTTACAAGTGTGTTCTTAGAATAGTAATCTGATTACCAAATTGATGTAGAACGTGTTTTAGCTGTAGTGGCTTCCATGATTTTTTTAGTTGTCTTGTTTCTATCCAGTTTTCATGAATGAAACGCAAATATTTGTATGGCTGCATTCTGCCATCTTTTAGTACTTTAAAAACTCTATTTATTGATATACAATGGGTCTTTATCTAATTTAAAATGAGAAACAAACACACGTTTTACCGAAATGAATCATATTTTAACCCATCGAGGGTAAAATGGTCACTTCCTTGATGTACAACTGATTTTTTTATCCAAACTACTTGGGATAGAAAGCAAATTGGACAAGCTTTCTAACGGTTCAAACCACACGCAAATTGGAGTACAGGGTGTCCGGGGCAAGTTCGCAAAGTTTGAGCAACATTAAAGCGTCCCAGGCGCAATCCTTCAAGCCCAGGCGCATTGCAATGCGCCCCGGGCGCATCTTGAACAATGCACAACATGTCCCAACTTTGCGGCGTGCCCCAGACACTCTCGAACTCCAATTTGCTCGTGGTATGAACCGTTAGAAAGATTGTCTAATCCACTTCCCTACCGAATTGATTTCGATGAAAATAAATTGTATGTCAAAATACATGACCATTTTACCCTCAATTGGTCCGGAAAAAAATTATTTCAATAAAATGCTCATATTGTTTTCATTTAAATCGGATTAAGACCAATTATATAAAAATAAATAAGGATTTCACTATATTAAAAGATGACGGAAATGAACAATTAAAATAATGATGATTTATTTATGTAAAGTTGGTCGAAGGGAGAGCGATTCAAAGTTCATTAGCGTGACAAAAGCTCAAGTACATTTTCGTACATTCTAAGTTCCATTTGAGGCGCACATCCCCAGTTATTGGGTACTTGTTCATAAATTCTGTAAGAGTGCCCACAAGATTCATTGACCTATCCACATTTTCTTACTGAGTTTTTCTAGTCCGAATTGGAAGGAGACTAAAAAAAGGCAATCCTTTAAGCATTATAAGGATTGTTAAAGAATAAGAGTCGCACAAGAAGCTCATACGATGTGATTCCATGAGTTCCATCCATGAAGATTTCATTGACATATACATGTTTTGATTCTTAGGTTACATGATTCATAATTTGTTCTTCAATGCTCTACAAGTTGAGTAGGAGATCGTGGACCCCATAGTTTCTGAACCTTGGATTTGAGCTCACCCCAAAAATCAGTTTTAGTTTTGCTGATAAATGCCAAATCATCCCAATTTATCCATGCTTAAACATTTACGCATGAAGCGGAAGCATTTCTTATGTTAGACTATGTTGTGATAGCATGATAAATAGAGAACTCATGACATGGAAAATCGATGATTGAGGGCTGCCGAGTCCATGGGCTAGGTTTTGAAGCCCTGAAATTTTGTCGGGCTATATTTCCTTGTCACTTCGTCCCATTTCCGCTATTTCTATTTTCAAAAAACTCATTATGATACACAGAATATCTTCAAAAAAAAAAATTATGATACACAGAATAAGCCTATAGCCAGGGTAGGAGATACCATAGCGACTTGGCTTTGGGTGGTTTTCTCTGAAATTTCGCTACTAATTTCTTTGAATGCGCCCAGGGCGCATCCTTTTTTCTCTCACTTAGTAATGCGCCTTAGGCGCATTTGAATTCCTCCTTGGGACTTGGGAGCATTCACTTTTTTCTCTTTTGATGTAATGAACCACTAAATTTCTCTCATTTTTTAATGCACCTCAGACGCATTTGAATTGCTCCTCGGGAGCATTCAGTTTTTCCTTTATGATGTAATGAACTACTGAAATAGACATTCAATTTTTCATCAAACAGCCAAGAGGGCATAACCAATGCACCAAACATTTCACATAGACATCCATCATTCTGATTCAAAACTCATTATAGTTGTTGCCAAACAATGTATCATTCAGATTCCTTCTTCCAAACAAAATACCAATCGGAAGCAAGAATATAGCTTGGTTCAATGTGGGGAAAGAGATCAAAAGCCGAATCGCTCAAACCTGAATCCACATGGCCTTTGATTATTGAGACAAATATTCACTTCCTCATTTATAAGAAAATACACAGAGTTAACAGAGGAAGTTTAGATGTATGTATGTTAACTTCCTTTCACCTGGGAAGGTACTAAGTTGATCATCAATCAGCTGATCTTGTGAGGATTCAACTCCATTATTGAAGGAAAAGACATTCGAAAGCATGACAATAAGTTGTAACATTGCAGAGTTCGTGAACAAATCCATCACATACGCAACAACATTCCACGAAACAAATTTACAGTATCGCTTGCATTCAAGCAAACTTATGCGAAAAATAGAACTTATTTGATGAAACGAAAGCCCCAACCCCTACCTATTACGTACTTTGATACAATGGTCTTTAATCTGCTAGTCAGTCAACAAGTACCATAGAATGAACTTGGTTTATAGAAAATTTTCCTGAATAGAGAATGTTAGGAATCCGTTGTGGCGGCACTAAAGATTGTAGTTGTAATGTGTTGGCAGTAGATTGAAATATAGAAAATACTGTCAATCCTTTTCGGTGTTCTCGTTTGGAAATATTCTCATTTTTGTTGTGTGGATAGTTTTAGCAAGACACCCAATTTAATATTGAAGATATTTAAGCCCCGCTTTGAGCGAATTCCAATTATGAAACGGTTTTTCCTACGCTTTGATGAAGTGTAGATACTCTATAAACACTTAACCAAAGAAGGAATACCTTAGAATTAGTAATTTGTTTACCAAATAAAACGTAGAACGTGTTTTAGTCTTAATGGTTTCGACGAATTTTGTAGTTGTCCCGTTTCAACCCAGTCTTCATGAACAAAGCACAAATATTTTTATGGTGAGATTCCACCAACTTTTAGTACTTAAAAAACAATATTTATTGATATACAATGGGTCTTGATCAAATTTAAAATGAGAAACAAACATGCGTTTTACCGGAATGAATCATATTTTGACCCATTGAGGGTAAAATGGTCACTTCCTTTGATGTACAAATGATTTTTTTTCCAAATTACTTGGGAAGAAAAATAAATTGGACAAGCTTTCTAACTGTTCATACCACGCGCAAATTGGAGTTCGGCGGTGTCCGGGGCAAGTCTGCAAAGTTTGAGCAACATTAACGCGTCCCAGGCGCAACCCTTCGCGCCCAGGCGCATTGCAATGAGCCCCGGGCGCATCTTGAACAGTGCACACATGTCCCAACTTTACGGACTTGCCCTAGACACTCCCGAATTTCAATTCGCTCGTGGTTCGAACCGTTAGAAAGCTTGTCCAATCTACTTTACTACCAAATTGATTTCGATGAAAATAAATTTTACGTCAAAATACATGACCATTTTACCCTCAGTTGGTCGTGAAAAAAATTATTTCAATAAAACACTCGTACTGTTTTCATTTTAAATCGGATTAAGACCAATTATATAACAATAATTCACTATATTAAAAGATGATGGAAATGAACAATTAAAATAATAAAGTTTTAGTTATGAAAGTTGGTCGAAGGGAGAGCGATTCAAAGATCATCAGCGCGACAAAGGCTAAAGTACATTTTCGTACATTCTAAGCTCCATTTGAGGCACACATCCCCAGTTCTAGGGTACTCGTTCATTAAATCTGTCAGGGAGCCTACAAGATTCATTTTGACCTCTCTACATTTCATTAAATAATCAGAAACTGTTTCATCATCGGGATTCACACAAGGCAAGACTTTTGGTGAGGGTGAGAGATAACCTGAGGGAGTCGAGCTCAGAGGGGTGCTCCTCAAGTGAGTATTTTGTAATGATATTGCGTATGATCCTATAATAAGTTTCTCTCTATTCGAGTGAGAGTGTTTGGTTTTGATCATTGACGCATTAGACGACCATGAGACATAGATAACTTGATGTCAACAAGGATTCTGCAGGTTAGGCTCCCTATGAATGTCCAGAGACATTCCCCATACGGTTGCTGAAAGATGAACTTGAGAAAGTATTTAGCCATGGTCGAACACCTAGCCAGGCTTCTCATCCGAGGAATGATATAGCGCTCATTATCGAAATATCTTGATCATCATGTTGTTCAGATTGTCTTCTTGTCAATCCTTGGAGCTTGATTTCTTTTTTAATATAATATCTCTTTTTTGCAGTTCAAAAAAAAAAGTTGCTTTCATTAAGAAAAAAACAAACCGGAAAGCTAGAACCAACTCAATCACATTCCAAGCTATAGCTATACAGAGCTGCTTCTTCTCCAACAGAACATAGAGGGTTTGATGTCAACAAGGATTCTGCAGGCTAGGCTCTCTATGTATGTGCCGAGACTTTACCTAGAAAATTATTTTGTTCCTCTCACACCATATGTGGTAGATGGTTGCCCCGAGCGCATTTTATTTCCTTTCACACCAAATGTAGGGCGCATCAGGCACATATGAATTGTGCAATGGGAGCATTCGATCAATTTTTCTCTGTTGATGTAATTTCATTCCTACATATACCATTCAGTGGCTTATAAATTTCAAGAATTTGAATGTGCGATTGATTTCCTGAAACAAACCCATGGATCGATCATTGGGCATCAACGCAGCTGCACCTCGGCTTCTTTATCAAATCGTTGACATTCATACTCTCCGTACTTCTTCAACTCCATCCCACCATTCAACAACAACTTTGAACTTCACTAAGTATTGTGGCCAGCATTTTTAGGCATTTTGCTACATATTCGATCCCCCAATTTTTGTTCCCATGAACTCCGCAGGCTGCCAATAACGCTCCCAAAATCCTACCACATGGAAAATCCACAAGTTTCAGAATCATACCAAATGCCCCCAGATTGAGCTTCCCATTCCGAATCTCCATTTCATGGCACAAAAGACTCTACAGCCTTCACTTAAGATTGCCTGAGTGGTTACAAGCAGATAATAATCTCAAGAAGGTCATACTATTCGGCTCCATACCTTCTTCCACCATTTGACGAAAAAAATTCAGGGCTTCAAAACCTAGCCCATGGGCTCCGCAGCCCTCAATCATCGATTTCCAAGTCATGAGTTCTCTATTTATCACGCTCGCACAACATAGTCTAGCATAAGAAATGCTTCCGCTTCATGCATACATGTTTAGGATAAGCATAGATAAACTGGGATGATTTGGCATTATCAGTAAAAATATAACTGATTTTTGGGGTGAGCTCAAATCAAAGGATCGGAAACTATGGGGTCCATGATCTCCTGCACAAATTGCAAAGCATTGAAGAACAAATTATGAATCATGTAACCTGAGAATCAAAGTATATGTCAATGCTGTTGATCGTTGAAAAACCAAGTGATCCATGGAGCCTAGCTCAATCCACTCAAATAACATAACAAGCTGAGTCCGAATACAAATGCTGATCTCGCAACCCCAAATATGGCTTTGCTCTGTTCATTTGCATCGCCATATTCGTTGTCTCAATCCATGCTTGATGTTTCCTACAGTTTCATTTGGTTCCAAGTTTTTTTTAATGATTCTAGAATGTATTTTACCTTGTTCTCAGAATCTGAGAACTATTTGAAAGATCGTTTGAGATTGTGTCAGACTCAAGTATGCTACACATGCATCTGCCACAAACACAAAATGTCGTGCCTATTCGTCACAAACAAGTTCGAAAGCCACCTGCTCTCCAGACATTTCCTCTTTCCACTGATTCTGATATTTTTGGAATAACAGAATAAGATTGCTTTGCAGATCAAGAGACAGATCCGGAGGAAATAGCTTCAAAATATCATCATCAGTGAAGTTCTCATGTACACATTTTCTCATAAGCGAACGTAGGCAAGCCAAAACCTACAATCAGAATATGCATAGCTTTAAATATGCCAAAGCTGGTAAAAATGGTCAAAAGCAAGAAAGTTGCTAAATGGACTACAGAGCTTCGAAGAAAAAACAAGAATATAAGGAAAACTAGCAAAACTTGCTAAGTAACCCATGGCCTGAATTTTCCAGTTGAAATTTAACAATATACGGCACCTGGTGCAACCCAAGTATACGGACATTGTACAAACATAACAACAGAAGAAATTCAAAGCGACCTGATCATTCCAAAAATTTCCTTCTTCTTTCTTTCTTATTGGTCTAAAGTTTGTATGTGTGTGTCCAATGTTAGCCTGAATAAAGCGGGTAGCTGCCCCACTGCCCATGAAACTCCCAACCGCTACCCACTGCCCATGAAACTCCCAACCACAGTAACGGAGAGATTCAATCCCAATTCCCAAGCCTATGGAATTACTATTAACAGACTACCGGCTAAAGTAGGTAACATCTTCTCCATAACGCTATTCATCAGAAGAAAAAAGAGAATTTATGTACGAGGGAAAACATGTTACAAAAGAACTCAGCAAAACCATTGACACGAAACTACAACCCATAAACGCCGTCCCCTTCCCTGGAACAATATATGCAAGGAGGCAGTAAAGCCTCAACATGTAACCAGATCATTTCACACCCTTCAACAAACCTCCTTTCCTTTTCTGCCCAGATGCACAAAAACAGGATGAAAGGAACCCAGATACCGATAGGGTTTCTCTTCCTAGCAAGGCACATGATAAAAATTCTTATGCTTTCCTCAAAGCCTTAGGAAAACCCACCGTATATTAAATACAAAAGAAGATTGACTCTCTTGTCTCTTTTTCTTTTTTCTTAGAACTCAGGTATCCAGGTCAGTTTACACACACCTTAACTAATCTAGGAGACTAATCCCACCATCCACTAGCGGGAAGCCCACTTAAATGTTATTTTAACAGTTAAATCCCCAACCTTAACAGGCAAGATATGACAAAAACGAGCTTTCATCTCCGGCTGAATTCCAGCAAAAAGTTGGTGCTCTTATCAAGGTTAGGCCTGAGCCCCGAGTAAAGATAGAAATCATCCATCATAGACGATCAGTTGGAAAGCAAAACTTCTGTGATGCTCCCAAGTGGTATGGGAGCATCATACTCCCAATGAATTACAGCCCTTGGATTGAAAATAGATAAATCACAGCCTTTAGATCAAAACCAAAAACTAAAAATATGGTGGTTTTGTTAAAAATGAGGCGGTTTTGATCTAAAAAACGGAGGATTACTTACCACAGAACAGGCAACACTTACCATTTACTAAGGCAACACTTACCATTCACTAAGGCAGAACTTACCACACAAGTGTGGTAAGTTCTGCCTTAGTGAATGGTAAGTGTTGCCTTAGTGAATGGTAAGTGTTGCCTGTAATTCATTGGGAGTATGATGCTCCCATACCACTTGGGAGCATCATAGCCTTTGCCGTTGGAAAGAGGTAATCAGCACCACAGAGAACAAACAAATCTGTCAGCAAAGACAAGGTGAGACAAAAGGGATCTATTTTAAGAAAACAGAGTGTGAACCATTTTCCCCCCTTAAAGAAGAGGGATTTCTAGAGGAGTTATTTGGAAAATAAATCCTCCGTTAGAAACTATACATAACAGCTAATTAATTTAAAAGACAATTTAAAAAAGGATTGAGAACATCCATAGTCATGACCGATATCGAAGCCGTGGAGAGCACTCATCTTTGGGGTGGGCTTACTAAGCAAAAATTGTCCCAATTAGCTGGAAAAAAAAGGGTTCAAACAAGAATCATCCACAAGCCACATAAGATCAGACATGTACCATTGCGAAAACAACACATAAACTGTTCATAATGTTCGTTTCTGTATATAGCTCCCCAAGCAATTACCTAGCCAATTCAGACACAAATCCCTGAAACGACGTGCTTGGACAAATACAAGTGAAAGCACGAAAACGTATGAAAGAGAGAAAAAGAGAATATCCCAGTCCTGTCCACAATGGTTATGAAATCGCAAGCACCAAACTAAACCCGTTGCTCCTAAACCATCGAGACATCCAATCCAACAACAGAAGTGTTTTTCATACAAGAGACAAGCTCAAAATGAGATCAGGTCATCTTTAGTGGGTTGCGGCTTCTTTGAGGTGTCCTGCCCCGATTCAGAAGTGCCGCTGGATTTCGTGCCAAAAATCATCTCATCGAGATCATCCATCATCTCATCGTTGTGCCCTGCAGGCCCAGCAGCCCGAGAAGTTGCTGATTTTCTGATGAGGGCATCTTCTTTCCCAAAATGGGGTGAATCATCGGGCTCCACGGCTACAGGAATCATAGCAGGCTCGGGCTCCCGATGAACGACAGAAGGTTTCTTCAAATCTTCATACCTCGAGATGACTTTCTGGATTTCATCGTTCACGTTCAAGGCTTCAAAAAGTAAGGCTTCGTTGTCCCCTGCAGTCTCAATGATTCTCTGGACAGTATACTGGGACCGATGACACTGATGTACAAGTGTGGTTGTCAAGTCATCCTGCCAACAGAAATCAGCAGAAATAAGAGAGTAAGCAGAAACAGAGACGTTCACCCATAGTTCGGCTGGACCAAGGATCAAAATTTCATTTCAATTTGTTGATTCGGTTAGCTAGGAAAAGAAGTTTTCGAAACATGTTTGGCAACGTCAAAAACACAAATAGAAATGTCAAAGCATTTTGGGGTCGCATGAGATGATGTTGGATTTTCATGATAAGAATCAAAACAACTCAAAGTGGACAATTTTTAGTCAATCTAGAAGATCTACAACATAAAACATGAGGGGTAGACCTCATTCAGTACTTACGTTGCCAAACACATTTTTTTCAATGTACAAAACCAAACAAGAATCACTCATTTCTTTTGCATTCAATGTTTCACCATGAATATTCATTGCAAGAAAAGGGAACACTCTTTCAACAGTGGCAGTGTGACTGCTACGATTGATGAAAATATAATCAAGAAAAGTACTGAGGAAAAGGGTGAGTTTTTTTTTTTATCAGAAAAAAGGGTGAGTTAGGATACCATACTAACGACTTGAAAACAAGAGAGAGTGACTGGGTCAAAGTTTCAATTTTTTATTTTGTGGTAACCCAAGTATTTTAGAACAAAGAGTAGAAATGTCTAGAGCATTCCCTTCGGATACAAACATCACAAAGAGCTAAAGAGTATCTCAAATCCTATGAAGTCGCCTATCCATTGACAAGTTTGGTGGCAAGCCTTTCCCCACAAGCACTGCTAGGAAAGTTGCTTGGACTGCTGTGTCAATTATATATGGCAGGAAATGAATCATAGGGTCTTTGGAGGTACTCCTAGAGTTCCTGATCTCTTATTGAATCACATCAAGTTTGATATTAGGAGAAAGGCAGAAGAAAGAGAATTCAAGAAGAAAAGAAATGAGATCCTTGTAAGCTAAGCATCACGTGCCGAGAACGAAGATGGCTCTTACCTAAACTTTGTTTTATCAAACAATTAACCCAATGCTGACTGAATAGCCCTGGAACTTGGTCAATCAACATCTTCCAATATAGGAATGGTAAAAGACAAGGCCGAGAAAACATCAACATCATGCACATTTGACTATAGTTTTTTGTTTTTTTTAACAGCCACAAGTAACTATAGTTGACAGGCTAATAATGTGAACCAATAATGTTAGACATGAAAACAACTAGTTGGGGGTTTAAACGAACCCAATACGCAACTGACCCCTAAAAGATCTCACAAGACCATGTTGCCACATCAAGTAAAACCACTTCCACTTATAATACCTTTCAAGAAAATAACACAGCCGCAGATGACACTCTGGGCTAAAATGAAGTTCTAGACATCAGTAAAATGAAATACATTTATAACATGACAAATGAAATACCTCTAGAGCATCTTGTTGGGGTGACGAGGACAAAACTGATGTTAGAAGCTCAATACTGTTTCGAGCCACATCAAATGCTTCCTTTGTTTGTTCAGCTGAAAAGGTTTGTGCAGGAATCTCACGGTCAAGTCGTTGAGCAAGATTAGGACTGGATTCTGAAGCCGAGACTGAACGAGGAGGAGTAAATATAGGAGCCAAACTCTCATTATCACGGCCAGGGAACCGTATGCCCCTGGATTTCAAACTCTAAAACACAAGAGTAATAAGTACGGAAGGTTAAATATAATATCCATAGCTTCTGCCAAAGAATAAACAAATAAAACCATTTCATTTAAAGCTTAAAAAAGTACACAGCAACCCACTCATTAGTTCTACTACACATCAAAAGTCATTCTTTCTTTTACCTCCAAGAATTCCTGGTTATCATTTTACTAAGATCATTTTCAAAACCTTTTTTAACTTCTATTCAGTCAATCAATCACCAATTTTGTGTGCAACAGTGAAAGAGATAAGCAATGGTAACTGGCATTTAGTGAAAATGGAGCCAAATTTAACAGTGGGGTACCTTGTATGTCTCTTCATAAACAGGCAAATACCGCAGCTCATCAGAAGACTCCCCCCAAGCTTCAATCAGTGTCAGAGCCTTGTTCCTGTTGTTAACAACAGTCTGGGGGTCATCAATCAACTTCACCATCTCATCCAACACCCGCTCCGCCGCAACCTCCGAGAATGCCTTCTCGCAATTCTTAACTAGAGTTTCAAGTAACACCATAGCCAAGTACTGAACCCTAGGGCTCTTCAACATGATCCTTTTCTTTATTCCACGGATCAAATCAACGCTGTTGATCCTGTCATGATTCACCATGTCACAAAGTTCAAGGTTAGTGGCCCAATCAGGCTCGTCCAGCGTTTCAGCTGTTGCGTCCTCAACAACCTTATCAACCTGATTCGGGCCTTGGACTAGCTCCTTCACTTTGAAACTCATCGAGGTCATCCCAGCACTCATCTTGCGACCAACCTCAGCTCCACCAATCTTCAAGCGCTCACCCAAAGCGCTAAGTTTCTCCATCAAATTGTCACTCATCTTTGACCTAAATTATATATCACTCCCACAATCACTCAAATTCTTTAGTTTTTACACCTGAACCCTAGAAACGAGTCAAAAGATAAACAAAAATTAGGCAAAATCCAGCAGTGATGCGTAATCACCACAAGTATAGACGATTATGTAAACCAAAAGTCTATATAACAAGTGTTCAACTGAAAAGTACCCCAAAAACCCTAGATATAAATCGCACGAGAAACCAGAATCAGGCAAATTCCAACCCTTGATGCGTAATCTCCAAGATTAAAATCATATCAGATTATTCACATCAAAACCATAATTTTCTTAAAAAGTCAAATCGACCCTACTCTCTCTTTCTTCGATCGAATCCCTAGGTTCCTCAATTACACTCAGAACAACATGAAAAACCCAAGTGAAAAAACAAAAGATTCGTCAACAATTCAAGAAACCCATGAGACAAACTCAAATTGACTCTTGAAATAAAGCAGTCCGAAAAACAAAAAAATACACACAAATACTAGATAACAACCGGTAGGAGTAAGCAAACATGGTGGTCGGATCAAAAGAAAGTCTTGCGATTTTCGTCAAAATCAACGGTTACGATCGGGAAAAACGAAAAGGAGCGTCGAATGGGGTACCTTGGAATTGAAGTTTGGGAAAATGTAGGAATTGGTTGGCGTTCAAGGCGCAAGACGCGGCCCAAGGAAGCTTCCTATGTTGGTCGGCGTCGGCGTCTGCGTCTCCTCCAAAGGTCGTCTCCTGGTTTACACCTTTACCAACCTCTGTGTAATATACCCAGCAATAGGAAAAAAGTATTTTTATTTTATTTTTTAGTTTGTTTGTTAAAAACAAGCTCAAAAAAGAAAAAAAAAATACTATAAATACTGATTTCAATAGCTGTGGGACCCTGTGGTTGGTTTAAAAGTGCGTCAGCGCTGCATCGTTGGTGATGGAGCTTCAGAATTTTCACTGTCGTAGGATGAGTTATCATTCATCTCCGCCGTCAATTAAGCATCGAAAAGAAGTTACTGTGTATTTTTTTAAAAATACTAGTGTTTGCCCGTGTCTACGGTACTATCTACCATTCGATGGTATTTTTGTAATATATTTATAAGAGTGTGAGAGTTTTCTTAAGAGAGTTGGAGAGTACAGATCAATCCTTGGATCAAATAAAATTAGGGGGGAATTATCATAAATAGAGGGATTGAAAACAATAAAACTTTGGGTACGCCGGTTGTGTGGGATCTGCTTTTGTGTTTTCCACAAATAATCAGAGTCGCTGTCTTCTGCAAATAATCAGAAGTCGCTCAACTTATTTAAAATATTTTTTTAAGGATTTAAAAAAAATTTAGTTTAGTTTAATATCGATAAGAACTTGATCAATTACTCGTTCAATTCCTCGACAAAAAATTGAACGCAAAATTGAAATATTGTACCGAGCCTTTTTTTTTCAAGAGACTCCTAAAAAATTATTTTAAATAAATATGACCGCTTCGATAATTTGTATGAGATCGTGAATCTCACGCAATCCAATATACATCAGAGGTAGACTAACTGATTCATCCATAGCCGAACTTGATTGAGAATGACCTCTTAAAGAATTGAAAGTGAATTGTTAACCGGTCAAATACGGTAAGATGAAGGATTAGTTTAATTGAAGTATTTTCTTTCAAGCCGTGATGTTATAATTTTAATTCCAATTTTAATGCTACAAAGTACGCCTTCTTATTATATCCCCTTGTTATGTTATAGAGTGAAGCAACAAATTGGTCAATAAAGTACTTCTGCAAAATAAACTCCCAAGCGTGCTCTATTTTCAAATATGCTTCGAGGCTAACTTGCAAATAAATTAATCTACGTGATTGCGTGCTTGTTTCAAGTTTAAACGTATATTTGTTTTTTAATAAGTAAAGCATACTATGTTGATCCATTCATCTTACCTACTCTTGCAATTAACTACCAGTGTTTCGTATCAAAAACTCGGAGAGTTATAGTTACTGGTAAACGCGACACCATTTCACATTCAACGACACCATTTGCCTTGCTTTTTTTTAAAAAAAATTTTACTTTATCTTTTTTCTTTTACTGCGTGGGGTAGGACGGCAACGACAAACGTGATCGTTAAAAGTATATACTATATGTATTAATGCAATATTTTTCTCGACACGGACCTATCAACCAACGATTGTTTGTTGTTGTCGTCGATAAATTCAATCACGGATATACAAAATGAAAGAATAAAGATTGATAATGGTAGTAAGATAGGATGGTCGGTCCCACCGTATTTATTTTTTTAATATGACGACAAGTTTTCCGCGTGAACGGACTGGGATTTAATGAATCCTTTCTTTATCAAGCTTTAAATGGGAATAGGTGATGATGTTCACCCCAAGGAGTGATATTTCAGTCTTGAGCGGGTATATTTTATGTGGTTTTCGTTTGGTGGATTCGAGACATCTGATACATTTTTGAACGGTTTAGATTGAAATTCTCTCTCTTCTCTCACTCAATACTTTCCTTCTCTTTTTTCTCTCTCTAAATTTGAGCCGTTTAAACACTCAATGGATGGTTCGGATGCGCGAGCTGACACCATATGGTGCCGGCTCGGCACTGAAATTTTTTCCCCCGCGAAGGCCGTGAAGTGTGCCGCACTGAATCATCATTCATGCTTCTGCCGTTTTTGTATTTGCAGGCGGGGGACTTCAATTTTGGATCGCTGAATGGTGCTACTTGTACAGACTAAAAATATGTACAAGTGGGTACAAATCTCTTTTTTGGCCCATTTTGGGTCTCAAAAAAATGATCGGAGTCGTTCATTTTGTTTAAAATACTTTGTTTGTGGTCCTTACAAAACATAAGTTTAATCCGGTATCGGTAAGAGTATTTACGAAACATCCAAACTTTGCTATATTGAATTCTAGAGCAAAGTTTGAATGTTTCGTAAATACTCTTACCGATACCGGATTAAACTTATTTTTTGTAGGGATCATAAAAAAAGTATTTTAAACAAAATGAACGACTCCGATCATTTTTTTTAAAACCCAAAATGGGCCAAAAAGAGATTTGTACCCACTGGTACCAGTAGACTTTCTGCTGGATTTTCGAGTATTTATTACTCCTGTTTGTCCAACTTGCACAGTTGCACCCGAGAAGTTTTGGAGTGCCGAGCGGGTATTCTGTGGCGGCATTCGCGAGCAATCCGGATTGTCCAAGCGTGTTTTGAATGGTTCAAATTTATTTTCTCTCTCTCTCTCTCCTCAGTCTATCACTCTCTCCTATTTTTCTCTTTCTAGAATCCAAACTGTCTAAAAAACGTTTGGACAGTCTGGTCCGCTGACGGAATACCACGTGTGTGATATCCTACCTGCACCCAAAAAATCCTCACTTGCACCCTATCTCTGGAGTACAAATTAACTACACGGGATGCATTTCGGCCATTTCCAACCTAATTTTCGGGTCAACTTTGATGATCGAGTTCGTTTATGTCGTACAGTTTGTCATCAAGTAAAACAAGCACATAACAAATCATTTCATAGACTGCCGATCGTAGCCAGCAAATTACGATCAAAACTTTTTTTTTTTTAATAAAGAAAAAATTAAGCCAATAAACCAATTTTTTGTGCGTAGCTCACTTTGTTCAATTGAATGTACATTGTTCGAATATTGAACAATTTCCAATCATCGACAAGTTCTAAAACATAAATAACATAAATGAATTCGATCATCGAATTTCTAGCACCTAAAATTCACTAAAAACATTTCCAACCATTCTTGATGTCCGACCAAACTTACTTTACCCATGAACAATCAACTAGATTAGCCTAACAAAAATTAAGGATTTCCATCAAATAAACATGCTTTTGTCGAGCTTGAGCTCGGCTCGTCCAAAAATTTGAACTCGAGTCTTAACGAGTTGAGCCTTTATCGAGTTGAAGTGAGTCATTTACTAAACGAACATCTTTAATCGAGCCAAATCACTCTTAACGAGCCGAACTTTTGTCGAGTTCGACTCATTTATTAAATGAGTCGAAAACTCGAGAATTGCTCGGTTCGTTTATAGCTTTACTTAGACGAGCCTAGATCGCGCTCAAAAGCAGGCCTTATTGTGCAAAAAAAAACCGCGCCCCCCCCCAGAAGGCCAGTACTGTCTAACAAATCACCATCAATTTATCAAAAATACAATTTGTTAGGTTGAGCCCCGCTTAACTTTTAGGGCTTTTTTATTCAAAAAAATGGCGTTTGTGTGTTTTGCGCCAAATTTTGATGGATTATTAATTCGTCTCGGCAAGAAAAATCGGAAAACCATTTTTTTTATTTTTTACTTTTACTCAAATATTTAGAAAAATATCCACTTTTACAGCCCCTTCGAATGGAGGGATTTCATGAGAAAAGAAAGAGAAGGTTTGTGGTTTATGAGCCCTGCTATCAGTACCGACTGAAACGTAGGGAAATTGTACCGACGGCCGCGCTGGGCCGTCTCCGGCCACCGGACGGCATATACACAAAAAATAAGGTGTTTAGATCAAGCACCCTACACACATCGAATGCCGTTGATTCCCGCGCCTCATTTGTTTGTTTTTAGAATTTTTGGACAGCTCGAATCGGCTGTCTGGTGGCCGAAGACGTCCCGGCGTGGCCGTCGGTACAATTTCCCTACGTTTCGGTCGGTACCTATAGGTTTTCTGGTGGTTTATTGTGAAATCACTATTTAGATTGAGCATTTTGATGAGAAATACAGAGAAAAGTACAAAAAAAAATTAAGAAAATTGATTGGCCCTCCCATTTTCTCACCATCCAAATGTGCTGTTAAGCTAAAAAGTGCATTTTTAGCTTAAAAGTCGATATTTCTAAATTTGAATAAAGTAAAAAAAAAAAATGGATTTTTCGATTATTTTTGTCAAGACTAATCAATAATCTTTAAAAATTTTGTGCAAAACTAATAAATACGGAAAAAATTTGAATAAGGACAAAAACTCACTTTTTGCAGTTTGTGCGTCCGAATAGCACTTGTCGGCCAAAATAAAAATGAGAAAAGAAAGCCTCTGAATAGCACTTGTCGGCAAAAATAAAAATGAGAAAAGAAGTAATCCGACTTGCCGGATTCGAACCAGCGACCTAAGGATTAGCTGTGAGCTTTTTGCCTACTACAGTCCTCCGCTCTACCAACTGAGCTAAAGTCGGATTTATTATTAGCAGCTACAAATATAAGTATTTCATAGCGTTCTATACTTCTCTACGTAGGGCCACGTGGTTAACGTTTGTTTCTTGGAAATTGATATTCGAATTTCCTTTAACGTAAAATTGTTACTAGCAACTTCATGAACAAAGTGGAGCTCCTTCATAAAAAAAGGAAGCACGAATATCAATTCCCTTGTTTGTTTAAACTTGTTTTTAAGGGTACGTGTAAAAAGTTAGCTCATTCAAATCTAGGTAAGAGCATGATCAATTTTCGTTCCTAAATTTGGAAGAAGAAAATTTGAACGAATCGAATAAAACCTTACCGATATTCGAATTCATTGAATTTTTGCAAAAAATACTCTTCAAATAATATGTTAAACGATTTGAATGACTCTGATCATTAGCACGGGACCTAGAAATGAATCTTGCAATTTGTTGTGTATTTGGTAGTATCCATATTTGGGCTCCACTCGCAAAAAGGTTACATGATTCCCGCGTAACTTCTTTGCATTATTCATACTCTCCTACTCCTCACGAATCATGGGAGAAAAATTTGAGACCCAAAGTTGCAATTGCAGGCCTTTCCTCGCCTGCCAACAATTGAGAAGGTCGGATTTGTTTATATATAATTTAAAAAAACAAAAAACAAAAACAAACTTTATATATTACATTAAATTGTGCCCACCTGCTTCCTGCAAGAATAATGATGTTTTAACTCATGTTTTACACTTCCACCAATCGGCCACGTGTTTCACATTTGCGCCTTTTTTTGAGGGATTTTCGCACATTCTAAATTGTTAAATGCATTCACAATAGAAGTGCAAAAATTACTTTCCTTTTTCCTTTTTTTTTTTTTTACACCGAAAGACAACACTATAGGTACATCATTTGGCATACACCAAATATACACCAGACTGTGTGAGATCTAAAGATGGATTCCACATAAATGATTGGAGTCATTTAATTTATTTAAAATATATTTTTAAAAGTCTTTTTCAATAATTAGCCTATTCGAATATCAGTAAGGACTTGATCGATTTTCGTTCCTAAATTCACAGGAACAAAAATTTAATGAACCTATCAATTCTTAACGAAAGCTGAATAAACTGATTTTTTACCAAAAAAAAAAACCTTTAAAATAAATATTTTAAAAAATTGGACGACTTCTATCATCGATCAATACGGAACCCCGAAAATGAGTCTCACACAATCGGATGTACATTTTGGTGGAGTATCCAATTAGGCTCCATAGGGAATAAAGTCACATGCTTCCATACTACGTAGTAAATGTTTTGTATTATGTTGATACTAATCTCTCGGTCTCTCCAACTCCTCACCAATCATTCAAGCAGCAGATAGTTACCCACCATCACTACTTCAACCGACAGTCCTCCAAAACCACCGGAGAGCAAACGGAAAAGGGTCGTCTGAAACTGAAAGCAGGTGGTATATAATCGGAAAAAAATGGCGGCGGCGATGAGGGGGATAATGGAAGTAATGCTGGGAGTAATTTTAGTGGGGTTTGTTGATCATGTGAGGCTTTCGGTTCAGCTGAAGTCAAGTCACCCATTACACGGCGTGGTTGATAGGATAAACGGTGAAGGAGGGCCTTACATTGGCCTCGTAATGGCTTATCCTACTGAAGCGGCCGTCCTCGTCGACTCCGGTCTCTTTGTTCCCAGTTCCGACCTCCCTTGGGTTGACTTGTCCGGTACCTGCTCCTCTCTCTACTCTCCATGTGTTTTTGCTTGTTTGCGCATATATATCACACACTAGCAAAAGCATTGTGCTAGTATCTACTACCATTGACGTTGCTCCATCACATCAGCACTATTGAAAGACATCTACACGACGGCTGGATAGCCTCTTGAAGTCGTAATTCTTTTTTGGCTTGTTGGTCACTTTGAGCTGAATGGCTGTTGAAACCGACAGCCATTCAGTCTCAAATGGTAATCCACATATAGATGTGTTTGAAAATCAGTAACACTTGTCATCTACATAATAAGGGAGAAGGGTTTTTAAATTTTATGTCTCTATAAATCTTAACCATTGATTTGCTCTATAAATCCTACGGCTCTCCCTCTCAAACAATATTAATTGCATAATTGCCACTAATTAGATCTTACGTTACGCTGTGTCTTTAAGCACGGACAAACCCTAGTAATTTATGCCGCAAGAATGGGCCACCAAGTGTGGACTTAAGAAGGAGGCGTAGTTAAACACGGCATTAAAAATGTGATCGCCGCAACATTAATGTTGTATGTTGTGTGGTCTACTTATACTGTAATACGCCGTGGCCTAATGCGAATCTCGGATACTTCTTGCTAAACATGAATCTTTTCCATTTTTCTCATACAATCTAGAAGTTGCAGATCGATGTGGGGTACTTTTCATGCTATTATAGTATTATTACTCATGGTTTTTCAAGGCTTCTGAAGATAAATTAACAAAGGGCAAATCCAGTGCACGAGGCTCCCGCCATGAGAATGAAATTCCTCCTTGTATAATTAACCCAACCAAAACCAGCAAAAGCTTGATTTACTTCTTCATCATTTCCTTTGTTTTCTGTTACCTTTTTCTTCACCTCTGCTAATTATGACCAAGTTCAAATTTTTGTTGGTCAGGTAGGAGATTCAACATTGGCAGGATTAGGGGTGTAGATGTAATCTACGTAATGACTGGGGAACAAACGGTAAATTATCAAATTTTCTCCCGTTCCTGTTCCTTTTCCTAATCTATAGTTATCTGTTCTTTTGGTATTCAAATACTGATTTCTGTTTCTTTCCTGGGCCGATACGAAATTAAGCTAAATGCAGGTATCACTGTGCAAATCCTCATTGATGTATTTGACATCAAAGGAATTGTTCACTATGGGACTGCTGGGAGTGCTAACGACTCGCTGTCAATTGGGGATGTTAGTGTTCCAAAATATGTTGCATTCACTGGCTCCTGGAAGTGGAAGGTAAACCATATACACAAGCTCAATCCCATACTCATCATCATTCATCATTGTCAATGCTGGCCTCACTGCTGCTGAAAACATGGGAGATAGTCGTCTGACAACAGTTAATTTATTGCCGCTGGTCGCTTTCAATCACCCGATCATCACACATTGCTGTTTTCTTCCATTTTGGTTGTGTGATGCAGGAGTTTCACTCAGAGGAGGAGGGATTGCCAGAGCTGAAGTTTGGGGCCTACAATTTGCCAGCAACGGGAGATAATTTGTTAGCAAAAATAGAGTTCACACCAGAAGAAGTATACTACTCCAATGGAAAACCAATGGAAGAGGTTTTCTGGCTTCCAGTTGAACCAAAATGGTTCAATTTCTCTTCGCAGCTTGTGGTATGTTATAATAACAATTTTTTCGTCTTCTTTCATGCACATAATATGTTTTGGTCCATTTTGAGAAAGTAGGGAAATTTGTATAGGATTTGGAGCTGCAACAATGCATAAACGAGACAAATTGCTTGCCTGAAACACCAAAAGTTGTTCATGGATTGAGAGCTTCCACTGCTGATATATTCCTTGACAATGCAGCATACAGAAAATATCTTTTTAGCAAATTCAATGTCTCAACCGTGGACGAAGAGAGTTCTGCAGTTTTAATGGTAGGTAAGAGTAAAGGAATAATCTTGCCAGATTATTACTTTTAGGCTATGTTTGAATAACATTGATTTTAGTAGGAGTTTGCCAATAGAATGGAAATATAGTACACCACTTCGCTATCTTTTACCTATTTTGCATCCTTTTATAGTCACAGGTATATATGGTCCAAATTCAATCCTACTGCTCTCCATCATTTTCAAAATTTCTTCTTTTCTCCTTTTCCCTCCCTCAATTTCTGATCCAAACAGCATTGAACTGGGAATAATAGGGTAATCTTCTGTTTCTTACTAACAACAGCATTTAGCTATATTTTTTCATTAAATCTTGACCTTTTGGAGGGTTGTGGTGTTCTACGATCTGCAGACGTCCATTACAAATGGAGTGCCATGCATTGTATTTCGTGGGGTTTCGGATTTGGCTGGGGCAGCAACAGGGCAGAAATCGACATCAGGACTACTATCATCAAGTAGCCTAAGTTCTTTGGCAGCTGTTAATGCTCTTATTGTTGCTGCTGAGTTCATTGGGTTAAGTGGCACGGCATCTCTAAAACAGGAACAGTAAGTTAACATCAGATTGCATCACAATATATCTTTACAATGCAAGACGTTGGAAGATATATTTTGTAGTTTCATTTGAAACCAAGGAAATTGATTGCGTCAGGTGCTTTTTATTTGCTGTCTATTATAGGGCATTTTCTCGTTTCAAATTCGATTGTAGAGTAGCTGATTTTTCTTATTCCTCAAAATGTCATGCAATAAAATAAGCCAACGATGTGCTGTTCGATCTGAAAAGATTAAGGTATTGAGCTTTACATTGTATCATTTGAGATGCCAGAATAATTACAAAGCTCTATCTTTCACAAAGTTGCTGCTTACTGCCTCTTCTGTCTCCTTTTATGTTTCAATGTTCTGTTTTATTTCCCTTGGTGTGGCAAAGCAGTTTTAACTTTTAAGGAATGGAAAGGAAACTCACAAGTCACAACTCATGCCATAGACAACTGAGAAAGTAACTTCTTTCTCTGGCTCATTCCTCGTCCACCTGCTTTGTGTAGCATTACACCCAAGTTCCGCCTGTTCCCAAAACATTGGCCAAAGCAAAAGATCAAAGAATACAAACTTAGAGTATGATTACTGAGATAAGATGCGCAAAGAAAAGGGCAGACCAGACATCGAAATGTCAATCATTTCTTACTGGCTAATTAGCATGCTTATGTGGATAATAATAGTCGTAGTCGTAGATACCAGTTCCATTACCTTGTCTACAAGAAGTACATCTGGCATAACCACAGGACGTCTCACGTTGAAGCATCATGGTAGCTGCACCAAAGATTGGTCCACCCCACCGAGGTGTTGAATCAATAACGATATTTCTCCAAACAAAATTTTGCATGTCAAAAAAGGAAAAGAACGTTGATGGGGAAATAATGCTTTTTCTGGAAGACACGATTCCCCCTGTGGTCAGTGTGCTGATAGCAAACTGCCAAAGTGTTTTCATCAGCTTGCAAACTATATGCATAAGGAGACCCTTCTGTCTATGAGAAGCTAAATTGAATATCCCGCAAAGCCAGAAAGTTCTTTGGCGCTGAGAACGAAGGACAAAATGGAATCATTCTGATTGCTCCTTCCCTGATCTTATACCAGCTGGTGATCCTTCTCAAGCTTCTTTCTCTTCTACAAAAAGCTCAACCGCTTCCCCTTAGTTCTTTTATAACAAATGCATTTGTTTCAGGAGGAGAAAAATGATGTCATGCCTTGTCTTCAATAAAACCCTGATGCATTTCTCCTTAACTGCCCACAGGTGGATAAATTCCCACCAAACCCAGCTCACCAGTAATTGCCACAAGAGCATTCACCATTCCTAAAATGATGAAACCTCTTCCCATCTCTCACAACAATGTCTCTTTCTACAACTTTTGACATGAACTTGAACGCATTATGGCAATCTCCACATATCCTAAGGTTCTTGAAAACCCTAACGGTGGCTCCACGAGGAAGCTTTAGGAGACCAAATACAACTGCAAGCTTCTCACTGTGAGTTGACAAACCATGTTGTTTTTGATCGGACCCCACATCATGCAAAGCATACTTGGTGTCAGGAACATACCCTAATTCCCTCATCTTCATTCCCAACTCTTCAAGATAGTTGTACACTGCTTGCACCTCAGGGTGTGCCGTGTCATCCACCAAGAATACATGTACCTTGTTTTCAACCTCAACCCAACTACAACCGGGCTCCTTCTTAACCCCTCTGTCCCTCATCAACTTTCTTACTTTTGCCATGTCATCCCATCGACCCACATCAGCATACATGTTCGACAAAAGGATGTACGTTCCATCGTGTTGTGGCCTCAGCTCCAATAATCGTTCTGCCGACTGGACCCCTAAATCCATGTTCCTATGAATTCGGCAACCACCAAGGAGAGCCTCCCAAATTGGTACACCTGGCTGAAAAGGTAGTCTTTGGATTGTGTCCTCTGCTTCAGAGAATTTTCCAGCTCGACACAACAAATCAATCAGGCGGGCATAATGATCTTCATCTGGGCATATACCATATAATCCGTACATGGCATCGAAATAACTACGTCCTTGGTTAACTAAACCTGCATGGCTACAAGCAGAGAGAATAGTGAGGAAGGTTATCCGATCAGGTAATATTTCTTCCTCCAACATCTGTTCAAAAAGCTCTAGAGCTTGAGCACCATGCCCGTGTTGCCCTAAAGCAGTAATCATGGCATTCCAAGAAACTGAATCCATAAAAGGCATTGTCAGAAACAAACAGTGCGCAGCCTCAACAACACCGCATCTAGCGTACATAGTTATTAGCGCATTGCCAGCTGAGAGGCTTGAATCAAACCCTAATCGGACAATCTGCGCATGGAGCTGGCGTCCATGCTCCAATGCTGCAAGCATAGCACAAGAAGAAATAGCTCCTGCAAATGCATAGTCACAGGGCTTTAATCCCTCTAACTTCATCTGGTTAAACAACTTCAGACCTTCTTCCCCCAACCCATTCTGGGCCATTCCTGATATGATAACTGTCCATGTCAAAAGGTTCCTCTCTGGCATCTCAATGAAAAAGGACCTAGCTTCATTAATTCGCCCAGCACTCACGTACGTTGATAAAATTGAATTCCACGAAACAAGGTCTCTTACGGGCATGTTATTAAAAATCATGCGTGCTTCATCAACTTTGCCACATTTCCAATACAAGGTAATAAGTGCATTATCAACAGACAATGAAAAGTCCCACGAAAGTTTGTCTTCCATTCGTAGAATGTAAGCGTGCACTTGCTTCCCAAAGAGGAACAATCCAGCACTAGCACAAGCGCTAAGAACGCTAGTGTATGTAAATTCATCGAGCTTTATTCCCGACAGATTCATCCTTCTAAACATTTCCAACGCCTCACTCACAAAGCCATTATGCACATAACCCGAAATCATGGCATTCCAAGCAACCACTAACTTCTCTTCCATCCCTTCAAAAACTCGACGAGCTGTATCCAGGTCACCATTCCTCACGTAACCTGTAATAATTGTAGTCCATGTTAATTCATCTCTCACGGGCATCTCATCAAAAAGCTTCCTAGCAACACCCATCAACGAAGATGAAGACACTAACGGAGAAGATGCACATTTCACGTAAACCGATATAAGCGCATTCACGACCGAAGTCACCAACCCAGTTCCTGACTTCACAACTGCACAATGCAACTGCTGGCACTGGGTTTCTCGATCCGCAATGAGGGCCGACGCGGACAGGACGCTAGTAAAAGTGAAGTTATCAGGCGGGAAACCCTCCCGCCTCATACCGCGAAAGAGTTCGATAGCGGCGTGACCGTCGTCATTATGGCAGTGGGTCGTGATCATAGCATTGTAGAAGACGGTGTCCCTTATCCTCAACGGGGTCGTGTTAAATATCTCCAGGGCCATGTCTGGTTTTCTAAAAGCAGAGTATGCGGCGAGCATTGTGGTTCTTGCGACGATGTCCGGATGGGGAATTTTGTCGAACAGTTGGTGGGCGAAGACGAGGTGGGAGGATTTGCAGTAGACGTCGATGAGGCGGTTGAGGATGTGACCACGGGGTTTGAACCCAGAAGTGGTCATGTGGGCGTGGACGCGACGGGCTTGGGCGTACGAGGTGGGGCTGTGCGGGCAGCATAGTTGGAGCTGGGCTGCGTAAAAGTTTGCCACGGCACGGATGTCGCAGGGGTTTATGGATTTGGTGGCAGCATTCTTCATGTGGAGAGAGAGACAGTGAGGGGTTAATTGTTGCTGACTAGGGTCGTAAACTGACGCTGACTACAGTTGTAAAAACGTTTACGAAAGATTAGACTTTGGACTATGTTTTGACTTTGCTTCATAGTTCAGACTTAAATTACGATAGCAAAGTTGGATGTTTTATAAATGTCTCTGTCGATATCAAGTTGAGTTTATTTTTTACAGAAACGCTAAAAAAATTATTTTGAACAAAATGAGCGGACTTAAATCATTTTTTTTTTTGACTCGAGACGGCTTCAATATGCGTATGTACTATGTACGTTGTTTGTCTGGAGAAATTAGCAACGAGTAAAACTACGTAACATAGAGATAAATATATAGATTAACAAAAGTCTCTTACTATTTGGATTGACTTCATTTATAGGAGCTGATGCCGTTACAAAAATATGGTAGAAATCAGGTCCAATCATGTTTTTTCACCCAGTTTGACAATGACCCATCAAGACTGAAATAGAAACCATCCGGTTTCACTAACCAATTGCATCTTTTGCAGTACTGGAGAAAATGTGTTGGGAATACAACAATAATTTTCTCCTTGGAGTCCCAATCGAAGGTGCAGGTGAAGACAGTTCTTAAGAAAAAATCGAGTCCAAAATGCCAATCAAATTCCTCGCCGGCTTTGAGTACATGCGATCCTATATCATCATCTTTAGATTTGCAATGAGTGAGTAATGGTTTTGGATTGTTAGGGACGCCGCTGATTATACGCATATGAATTCTCGGTGAAATCCATGATTTTTGATCGAGAGACGAGGTACTAGAAACAAAGAAAAACGTTGTTATGATAAGAAACTGAAGCAAAATGCGACTCATTGTAAGTATCAATTCAAGGACTGGATGCGTTGATGTAGTTGCATGTTACTGCATCCCTCCATGTATAAGTACAGCATACATAGCTAAAGGACTTCAGATTAGGCAATGCAAAGAGTTGATTTTGACAATCCATGAAGATTGTGTATCTAGCTAGGCTAAAGGTGCCAAATAGTAAATGAAGAAGCAGTACCTCAATAAACTTATGTACACATCTATATCTAGAATTGTCCTATGCACGTGGATCCTTCATTATTTTATTAACATGTAACCGACAGTTATAAACACAATCAAGTCTCGGTTTTTAAACACAAATATGTGCACATAGACTACCCTTTACTTACCACATGCGAGTACACTTCCTGTACTTTTTAGAAGATAAGGAAATAAATCTAAGGCATATGCTAAAATACACACCTTTATTCGGGTGTGTATAGTACGCATTGCTTTTATACTCATTCCATCAAGGCTAATGTCATGAATTGATGTTCAAATGTTATGAACTTATTTTTTTTTATAACTCAGCCACTCAAGTGTCCAGGCCAGCTTACTCGTACCTCGATTAATCCTAAATGACCAATCCCACTATTCACTTGCAGGGGGTTGTTCCCAATTAAAGTCAGAGCAATGCTTTGTATATACTGCCCCCAAAAATAGTTGATAGAACTTGAAGTTTCGAACATGAGACCTTAAGAGGGAGCAAATCCCGAAGTCTGAGGTTTCGAACCAGAGACCTTAAGAGGGAGCAAGCCCCAAAGTCTCAAGCCTTGACTACAACGAGGTTATGAACTTTTATTCAAACTTAATGTTACGATTTTTTATGAAAAACATTAACGTGATCCAATGATGCATATCGCACGCATCCAAATAGAAGTGTGTAATGCCATTTCTCCATGAAACTAAATTAGATGGAGGCTATCTACCTAAGATTTCTCTTTAGCTTTGTTTGTACAACAAAGGCTACCATTTGATCAGATCCCATAGAGATTTCCAAAAGAGTAAGGTTTTCGGCATGTCCTAATTCATTGGTTTCTACTAAATGAGATGGAGGCAATCTGCATAAGATTTCTCTGTAGCTTAGTTGGTACATGGGCTACCATTTGATCAGATCCAATAGAGATTTTCCAAAAAGTAAGTTTTTTGGCATTTCCTGATTCATCGGCTTCAGAAATCCTCCTGCCTCATCTCGCGAAAGAGTTCGGTAGCGGCTTGACCGTCGTCGTTGTGGCAGTGGGCTGTGATCATGGCATTGTAGAAAACGGTGTGATCATGGCATTATGGATTTGGAGGCAGCATTCTTCATGTGGAGAGAGAGACAGTGAGGGGTTAACTGTTGCTGACTAGGGTCATAAAACCGTTTACGAAACATTCAACTAATCCACACATAAATTACGAAAACAAAGTTGTATGTTTTGCAAATGTCTTTATCGATATCGGATTAAGTTTATTTTTTATAGGGGATGCTTACCAAACTATTTTGAACAAAATAAGCAGGCTCGGATAATTTTTTTGGGGACTCGAGATGGGTTCAATATATATATGTACGTTGTTTGCCTGAGAAAATTAGCAACGAGTAAAACGACCTAACATAGAGATAAATATATAGATTAACAGAAGTCTCTTACTATTTGGATTGACTTCATTTATAGGAGCATCAACCTGTTGATGATGATGTTAGTACAAAAAAAGAATTCAGGTCCAATCATGTTTTTTCACCCAGTTTGACCCACCAGTATTGAAATAGAAACCATCCGGTTTCACTAACCAATAGTATGATTTGTAGTAATGGAGAAAATGTGCCTTGAATACAACAATAATTTGCTCCTTGGAGTCCCAATTGAAGCTGCAGGTGAAGACACTTCTTAAGAAAAAATCGAGTCCAAAATGCCAATCAAATTCCTCGCCGGTTTTGAGTACGTGCTGTCCTAAATCATCATCTTTCGATTTGCAATGAAGTAGTAGTGGTTTCGGATTGTTAGGGACGCCGCTGATTACATGCAATTGAATTCTCGGTGCAATCCATGATTTTTGATCGAGAGACAGGGTACTAGAAACAAAGAAAAACGTCGTTATGATAAGAAACTGAAGCAAAATGCAACTCATTGTATAAGTATCACTTCAAGGACTGGATGAGTTGATGTAGTTTCAAGTTACTGCATCCCTCCATGTATAAGTACTGCTTACATAGATGAAGGACTTTAGATTGGGCAATAATCAATGTAAAGTTGATTTTGACAATCCATGAAGATTGTATATCTAGCTAGCTAAAGGTGCCAATTAGTTAATGAAGAAAGAAACACTACCTGAATAGACTTATGTACACAGATCTAGACGTAGATATGTCCGTAATTGTATTATGCATGTGGATCCTTCATTATTTTAACATGTATTGGATGGTTACAAACACAATCAAGTCTTGATTTTTGCACACAAATATGAGCACATAGGCTACACCAGAGAGACAGTTTTGGCCTTTTCTCTTAGAGCATCTCCAGCCTTCACCCATATTTTTCCTCAAATTTGAGTCAAATTTTGGGTAAAAACCCATTTTGGGTAGACACCTCCAACCATCAAACCCAAATTTTATACATCTCCCTCTTTCTCTCTCTCTAACTAGCCGTTGGAGAAATGGGTCAAGGCAAAAGTTGTCTCAAATTTGGGCAAAAAAATGGGTAAAACCCAAAATGGAAAAGGATTTGGGTCAAAAATTGGAGAGAGATTTTTGTAGTTTTTGCCCCATTTTTAAATTTGAATCTTAAAATGGGTCAAGGCTGGAGATGCTCTTAATGATTCCGACTCTGAATCAGATGCAAGTGCACTTCCAGTACTTTTTATTAGAGGAGATAAGAAAATAAAACTAAGGCAAATGCTAAAATACACACCATTATTCGGGTGTGTATGGTACGCATTTCTTGAACGGCCTTAAATTCATAAAATGTACAACAATTAGTAATATTTGCATAAAAATTCATAACACTTGCTTTTACCATCAAGCTTAATGTTATGAATTGATGTTCAAATGTTATGAACTTAACTTTTTTTTTATAACTCAGGTGTCCGAGACAGCTTACGCGTACCTCAATTAATCTGATCGATCCCACCACCCACTTGTGGGGGGTCCCAATTAAAGCCAGAACAATACTCTGAATAGACTGGCCCCAAAAGGAGTTGATAACACCTATGAGGTTTCGCACCTAAGACGTTAGGAGGGAGCAAACCCCAAAGTCTCAAGCCTTGACCACTACGAGATTATGAACTTTTATTCAAACTTAATGTGAGGTTCGGGTCCATAAGCATTGACAATTGCCCTATGAAGACTCGCTTTCGCTACGGCTCCGGTGGGTTCCCTTAACCAAGCCACTGCCTATGAGTCGCCAGCTCATTCTTCAACAGGCACGCGGTCAGAGCCCCGGGCTCCTCCCACTGCTTGGGAGCTTACGGTTTCATGTTCTATTTCACTCCCCGATGGGGGTTCTTGTCACCCTTCCCTCACGGTACTACTTCGCTATCAGTCACCCAGGAGTGTATGATTTTTTATGAAAAACATTAAGGCGATCCAATGATGCATATTACACACATCCAAATAGAAGTGTGTAATGCCATTTCTCCATGAAACTAAATGAGATGGAGGCCATCTACCTTAGATTTATCTTTAGCTTTGTTTGTACAAAGGCTACCATTTGATCAGATCCCATAAGAGATTTCCGAGAGAGTAAGGTTTTTGGCGTGTCCTAATTCATTGGTTTCTACTAAATGAGATGGAGGCAATCTTCAAAAGATTTCTTTGTAACTTGGTTTGTGCAACGGCTACCATTTGATCAGCTCCTATAGAGATTTCCAAAAAAGTAAGGTTTTTGCCTTTTGATCGTGTCCCATTTCATTGGCTTCAACTAGATGATATGGAGGCAATCTGCATAAGAATTCTCTGTGGCTTAGTTGGTACATTGGCTACCATTTGATCAGATCCAATAGAGATTTCCCAAAAGGCAAAATTTTCGGCATTTCCTGATTCATCGGTTTCAGAAATCCTCCTGCCTCATCTCGCAAAAAGGTTCGATAGCAGCGTGACCGTCGTCGTTATGGCAGTGGGCCGTGATCATGGCATTGTAGGAAACAGTATCGCTTATCCTCAACGGGGCTGTGTTAAATACCTCCAGGGCCATGTCTAGTTTTCTAGAAGCAGAGTATGCAGCGAGCATTGTGGTTCTTGCGACGATGTCTGGTTGGGGAATTTTGTCAAACTGGGCGAAGACGAGGTGTGAGGATTTGTGGCAAATGTCGAAGAGGCGGTTGAGGATGTGACCACGGGGTTTGAAGCCAGAAGTGGTCTTGTGGGCGTGGATGCAACGGGCGTGGGGGTACAAGGTGGGGCTGTGTGGGCAGCATAGTTGGAGCTGGGCTGCGTAATAAGTTGGCCACGGCACTGATGTCGCAGGGGTTTAACTGATGCAGACAAGGGGTAAATGGTATGGTATGGTATGGTTTGGTTTGGTCATTTGGTTATGCCATTGGAGTCCGGAGATATCCTTATATTGATGAATGATTGGTCCTTGCATGAAATAAATGTGTTTCGGAGGAGTCCACACCGCCCTCCCTTGTAATATAGATATTGACCGGCAAAACAATGTTGTCCATGAATTTATGTTCGCTATTTTTACTTATGGCCCTCGATTTGCAAAATTAATTAGTCGAGGTGTAAACAGACAGTACATTACTCCGTATTTGCCAATGAGTAAAACGCCGTAACAAAGAGACCAATATATTGATCTAGAAAAGTCTCTTATAATTTGGACCGACTTCGTTTATAGGAGAAATCAACCAGTCGATGAGGATGTTACTAAAATAGAAGTCATTTCCAATCATGTTTTTTTTCCCAGCATGTGGTGTTAGTTCTGAAATAGAAACCCTCAGGTTTAGCTAACCAATAGTATGAGGTGTAGTGATTGCCCCAGATATCAAGCAATCTGAATACATCAAAAGCTGTGTCCTTGGAGTCCCAGTAGAAGTGGCAGAAGAAGAGAGTTCTTTTGAAGAAATCGACTCCGAAATGCCAATCCAATTCCTCACCGGTTTTGAGTTCATGCATTCTGATATCATCGTCCGCGGATTTGCAATGAACTAGTAACGGTTTCGGGTTGTTCGGAACGCCGCTGATTACGCGCATTTGAACTCTGTTCGAAAAGAATGATTTTTGATCAAGAGACAAAAGTGGCGGTCGGTCGAGTTGGAACTTTTCTCCGAGAGGGTAACAGCCCACATCGTACGCTGTCCCCGTAGCCCCGTCGTTGCCAAAGGTACTAGAAACAAAGAAAAATGTTATAAGAAACTGAAGCAAAATGCGACTCATTGTAGTATCACTTCAAGGACAGGATGCAATGTTGTAGTTTTTTGCCTCCATATATCTAAAGGGCTTCAGACTAGGCAATAATTAATGTAAAGTTGATTTCGATAATCCATGAAGATTGTGTATCCAGCTAGCTAAGGGGCCAATTAATTAGTTAATCCTTAGCCAGTAATATTTAATGAATAAATACTACCTGAAGAGACTTATGTACACAGATGATATATCCATACATAGATATGTTTGGAATCGTCTAATACACGTGGACCCTTCATTATTTTGTCAACGTGTATCCGACTGCATCTTGATTTTTGCGCACAAACATGTGCACTAGACTACCCTTTACTTACTAGTAGGTGTGAGTGTACTTCCACCATGACGGTGAACAGTTCCTTGGCATATTTAGCTAGGAGCTTTAGATGATATTGCTTTTTGAGTGAACTTCTAATTTTGGGCCAGCTTGCAACCACCATATTGCCAGCTCACGCGCACCTCACCGGTACCTTAGGTGCCCTCTCCCAGGCACCATGTTTGATAGAGAGCATTATTGTTCCACTATATTTGACACAGTTTTGGATATGCAGGACAATATTGCAACAATATTTAAGCGCTAATTTTTATTATATTATGTAGCATCCAAACGAAGAATTAGGTACCATCTGTGCAAACATCCCCCAACAATACACCACACAAGCTTATGGATATTTATTGGTATCATAACATAAGCATAAATGGCAATCCATAAGAACCCAAAGATCAAAACTACCATCACACACATATATATCCACACAAGATTGCCAAATCTTTATCAATCGTGAACCTGAGAATAACCCTGTGCCGAATATCTCCCCTGTTCTTCCTCCGCCACTTTCTCCTTCGTCTTTTTTCCCACGTCTTCCGCCGCCTTGGAAACCCTGCTGAAAGCGCCCGTGACCCACGAAGTGCCAGTTAGAACATATCGGTTCTTCATGATGGCAGACCCCGCAGTGCTAACTGTCTGCTCGGCAGCCGCTAAAGCAGACTTGGTCTTTTCGGAAACCTGAAACTTCTGGTCCACTTCCCTCACCTTATCGTTCACCAATGTTGTCCCCATGTTGATCTTCTCACTGAGACCGATTTTCTGGTCCAGAGAAGCAACTTTGGCAGATGCCGTGGAAGTCAACTGGTGCTGCTCGTCAAAGGTCTTGGCTTTGTTGAGTGTGTCTTTGCCCAATATAAAGCCCTTGGCCAACATGCCAGTGACAACATCCTCCGCCTTTTGGATAGCAGATCCAGACCCACCTGGATTTTTGTTCTCTATTGCCTGGATAGATTGAACAAATTGACCACTCAAGAAAGTTTACAGTTTAGAAGGTAAAATTGACAACAGTAGAAGCTTGGATCATACACAAGGTGTTGCTGAAGCAGCAGGTGGCAACTTGTAATCCGGTTCAAGAGCTATGCCAACAGACTGATCAACTATTGTCGCTCCCTGAATAACAGACAAATGGGTTTACTATTCAAGAAAGGAACTGGAAAAGGATGCTAAACATAAAAGGGAAAAACAGAAGTCCTTCAACTAAAGCAACAAGAAGACGACTTCATCTACAATTACATAAAGCACAGCCAGTAAACATGATAAGTATAGTAACAACTCTATCCATTTTCAGAAATACTGCATAATCAAAATAATAATGCAAGACTCAACTGAATAAAGTGCTGGCCTCCAAATTCAATGGAGGACCTGGAGGTACAAGAGAAGAGATTAAAATTTTAAATGCAAGTGCAATGCCCAAATAAACTCCAGAATGATACACAGACGACCTGTGCGTTGTGAGTGCTGAACTCAAACCACAAACTTGATTGACCTGAACTTAGTCAGTTCTGATTCAGATTTAGAATTGGATCTACAACGCATTCCCAATATAGAAGTGCGTGAAGTCCAAAACAACATTTTGAAACGAATGTCAAGATTTTAATTTCATCAACAGCATACTTGAATTATAATTAAGAATTCTTGTCTATATATATTGTTCCACCGCACTAACCAAGATAAAAGATTTGCTATCTGAAGGTTAATCGATGAAGAAGAATGAAATGACAATTAGTAGGAACTTTGGTCATATCATTGATAATCAACCATACAACTCCTCTTTCTAGGAAAATGGATTTCTAATATAGCTTAGTTAGCCAACCAACATTCAGTAAAAATTACAATTTGGGAAGTAAACTTACCGAAAGAAGAACCGCAGTCTCTGCCCCCTGAGGATCCTTGAAGGTAACATGTGCAATCTGAGACCGTTCATTCTCACTGCAAAATGTTAAAATGACATCAGATAATCATAAGTGACAGCCTTGATGTGCATTACGTAGTATCTGTTACTTCACAGGGCGGAAGTCAAAAAGGTGAAATTACTCGAAAACTAACCTATGCATGTCGACATATTCAATTTCACCAGAAAATGAAAAAAACTCCTTTATATCCTGCTCTGTTGCACCTAAGGAGAGATTGCTGACTTTCACAGTTCTGATCTGTAAGGACAAGAACCCAAGAGAAACGTGGGGCAATAAAGAATTAAACATCTCAACAATGTTGAGATATGTGACTGAGGAGTCCATTGCAATCTTGCACATACAAACAAGCATGTCTCGTGATGATAAAAAAACCATAAAAAGAAGAAGAAGCATATCTCAATGTCCCGTGCATACAACTAAAAGAAATCAATTACATTTGTACATAAACATTTCAAAAGTCTTAAGTCAACAATGATCCACAACTTCTTGTTGACGCTTATATAGTTATATTAATATTAATGTTGAACGGCTGAAGTCTAGAACAATGGTAAAACGGTCAAGGCACCGAAAAAAGTTAAAAAAAAATTACTCAAGAGTTGGACATATATCCAAACCAATACGAACAACAATTACATAAACAATTTAAGTGAAGGTCTCCCAGAAAAGAGAAGGATAAAAGTTACCATATTCACAAGATGCACCCACAATCCTACGACAACAGACTCTTGATTGTTTTATAGACCAAACAATTCTACTTCACATTATTTCTCAAACAATCACCCAGGGAAAATTCATGTTGCGGCTCAACTTTTATAAAAGTTTTGACATGTTGCATATACATGTACAAAGTGAGAATACCATGTATTCCCGTAACAAGTAAAATGTTTTTGGGTTCACAGCCATATATTCCAGAACTCTATGAGTAGGAAACCCTAAAACAACCCCCCCAAAAAACTTTAGTTTTCACTGGACTCAACCCCAGTCCCTGCCAAGTAGTAAGAAATTACAATCGACTTGAACTGATCTCGTAAACTTGGCTAAAAGGTCTGGCAAGTATTCCAATCCCAGTAAACTTGCTGGAACTTGGACAATGATACATCATGATGGAAGAAGCAACAGAAGAATGTCATATTAATTTCATTTACCTGGGCCGAAAAAGGTAGCACTAGAAGGAGAATGCTCATAAGTGAAACTAAAACATAGGGACACATAAACCCCTTGTTATGCCATACACATGGGCCCTGGCACACACAGTTCAAGAATGTGCATGCAAGCACGCGCATTCACACACCCACGGTCTGAGAGGGAACAAGGATTATTTGGGGGAATACTATCAAACATTCCAAGGCTCTGCTAAAGAAGACTGAACTCCTAATTCAGGATAATCAAGGAACTAGTAAGAGAAAAGCATGCATGCACTAAACAATTTCCATTTAGCATACCAGAAATCGAAATTTTTAACACAAGCAACAAAAGACTCTTCCATAGATGAAAACACAAACAAAGCCTTCTCCTAAACTGTTTGGATGAAAGGGTTACACTAACACCTGCCAGTGGTGAATATGAACACGTCCTATCTGATAGTATAACACTATAACCACATAGGTCAGCATGGAACTTAATAAACAGTGCTGGTCTTAGTAACAACCACGACTTCTTAAACTGTTTTTTTGTTGTTGGATTTCTTTCTGGAAATTCTAACGATAAGGGGAATGCCCGAGGTTCAAACGAATTTCATCAAAGTAAGAATGATTCCTTTTGCATAAGCGTTCAATTGCACTTTTTTTTCAATGGATCTTTTTAAACATTGTATTTTCCCCAGGAACAACTATTAATAGTCATTATTGGAAGATAAATCCATTACATGTAAACTAAGAAATAAATAAATAGTTATTTTCTAATTGTTTCAGAAAGAACATCACAGACTAATATACTACTGGTGAACAACTTTCTTGTTATCTATAAAACCTCAAGAATTTATGTCAATTTGAAATTCCCTAATACATACCTCACCAAAACTCAACAATGAAAATTACCTTCTTTTTTTGTCTTTCAGCGAACTAATCAACTAGAGTTAATGGATTCGTCAAATATTGCCTTAATTTTTTTCAAAACCAGAATAAAAACAGTAACAAGTAGACTTCCCTATATACGTATTAACAACCAGAACTGCTTGGATAATGGACAAATCAAGCGGATCTGCAAGATTAACACGAAACAACACCGAGCACAATTCGCTAGTTACTACTAATTAAATTACATGCGTCTAAGCATTTGATACTAGTAAGCGTATGATTTGATTCGATGAAGCGTACAACGGAGGAATTGAAAGCGACAAGTAGACGTGAAAATAAGTAAAAACCGCAAGTACTAACCGACATCGAAACAATTCCGGAGCAAACCAGAGATCAATGGTATCGAGGCAACGGGCGGAATACTTTGTAGAGAGAGAGAGAGAGAGAGAGAGAGAGAGAGAGTGATTTGGTTGGCAAGAAATATCGAGGCTTGGGCGACGGAGGCGGACGACGGAGATTGAGGGCGGTGGGAGGGAAGGGGTTTTAAGGGCGCGCGCGGAGTGGTGGACACGCGGTTTACGTTGACGTGGGAGTTTATTTATATGGGCAAAATCCACTTTCCCCTGCGTGATTATCGTCATGTACGGATACCCTCTCATTGTTTTAAATTAACCACATAACTTATGTATGATTTAAAAAATATGCGGAGAAACCACATGCCTTCATGTTTTTCATTCATATTAACGGAGATGTATCTCACACGCCTCTAAAATATAATATGAGTCGTTCATAATGTATTAAATAAAAAAAAAAGTATCTCTATAAACAATCATATCGATAAGGTATCAATAACCCAGTGATCTAATTTTTAGTAAATTCAAATTTGAAATGTTAATTTCATAATAAAATCAATTCAACCATGAGCTTTTCATTTTTTTATTTACTTGAATTTTGACATAGATATAGTACTCGTCAAAATTTACAAAATCAATGATTTGGATTCAATTTTTGGTACATGAGATGGTGTGGTTAAATTTAAAAAAGAAGAATCAAGAGACATGATGAGGGTATATCAGTCTTTTAATGTTGTGTCCATTAATATAAATGAAAAACATGACGGCAGTAGGTCTATCCGTACATTTTCAAAACCACATGTAAGTTACGTGGTCAGTTTTGAAGCATAAGGAGAGTATCCGCATATGATTATGACCACATGGGTATTCCAAAAAAAATTATTCAATGCCCGTAAAGTACCGCCACGTGGTTCTTCAAGCCATTTATTCGCCACAAATTTGTGTAGTTTTATCACAAAAATACATAGAGCCCAAACATTTGTGTGGTAGAGAAAAACTTGAAATACCGCCACGTGATGCCCTGGGAGTATGAAATAATTACATTTAGAAAAAGGGATATGAAAGATGCACAGCCAAGAAAGTAATAAGTGATCCGCTCAATTGTCGAGAATGTTGCGTGAAAATTAGATTTTCAAGAAAAGTGAAATTATGTGAAGTAAAGAAAAAATTAAAATTTCTCTTATATGTGTTCTCTTAGACATGAAATTTTTCAGTAAAGTGTTCCTTATCTTAGTGAAGAAGTTGAAGTTTGTGAATCCCATAAGTTACAAGGCCACAACTTTTCACTAAGGTAGCGGTTGTTTTTCATTTTTTCGATGTATCTATATTTTCTTAAGTATTTTTATCTGGTTTGTTTTTTTCAACGGAAGAAACATATTCATTTAAACAAGTCATATGACATCTACAAATTAGCATCGAATACAAATCAGGTCATACGACAATTATAGATTTCAATCCGAATATAGAGATATAGAAAACATAGCCAAGCCGTAAAACTAACGAAAGAGATGAAGCTGATGTCTTGCGCCTAAGCAAAAGCCATCGCTTATTCCATGCTGTAATAAAAAAAGATCGGTTTAAGTGTAGCTAGTACTTAGACACCAGACGCCTCGGGACGACGAAGTTCCATATCAAAGACAGCATAAAACCCAATGGAAATTAGAATTAGATCTGGAGAAACCAGACCAAAACAAAACCCCGAGAGAGAAACCCGCCAGGACAGAAACCGAACCCAACATCTAGACAGAAATTGGCCTAAACATCCAAATAGAAACCATCCTAAACAGCTGGATGAAACAAAACCAAAAAAACTAGACCAAAAAACAAAGAAAAAAGAAAAAAAGAAACCTTTGATCTTGGTGATGCCGCCAGGCTAGAGACTTATTAGTCGGAGGGAGCTGAGCCACCTTAGCTTCATTTCATTGTTAAATCTAGTCCAAAAACGAACTAGGGGAGAGGGCAAAAGCGGAGGAACGGTGGAGGTGACAGGAAGGAGGCAGCAGAGGTGGTAGAGAGTGGATTTGATTGGAGATGGGTATCGACGGGCGGAGAGGTGAAGAAGGTGATTGGCAGTGGTCATTCATTTTGTTATTCTCCTATGAACTTGCATTGTAGTGGGCCGGACAGTGGTCATTCATTTGGACTGTCTGAAGGGCCCAGCCGGGTAAAGCCTCCTGACGATCAACGCCTATTGGCGACCAAATGAGTCGATTGTCCCGAAACTTCTCGAGCGGGCCGAGGCATCGAGTTTAGTCTTGGAAGATCACGTATAGCTGCCCGAGCTCAGCACGAGCTATCGTGGGGTCAAGAGAGGTGTATGCCAAGCTCCGTATTTGTTCATTCTTGAATTGATATTGAGAGGTGTTTTCGAATAGTGAAAAATTTGTATATTTTTATTTATGATCGAAAAGTTGTAAGATATTTTCAATAATGAATAAATTGTTAAAAAATATCAAGTTGTTTTCGTTAGTGAATAAGTTGTTGATGATTTGTGAGTACAATTACTATAGCAAAAATAATATTTGTTGATAAATTTTTTTTAGTAGAAACGAGATGATAAAATACTGAAAATTTTTGTTAATAGAAACAAAATGGTAAAAAAATGCTACTCCTTCCGTCCCAATTTATTTGTCTCAGTTTTATTTTAACTGGATAAAAAAACTAGTTATATCTTTAAATTGGTAATGAATTTTATATCCAATATGGATATTGTTTGATAGATTTCAATTTGTTCTATAATATAATATTTTCAAAATCACCTAAAATATTATAAATTATAAAATATAATCAATTAAAAAGTAATACGAACTCTCAAAAATAATATAATTAAATTAGGACGAATGTAGTACTGTATTAATTTTTATTGATTTTTGTTCATGGAAACGGGGCCTTAATAAAATCAAAATAGGGACAGGGAGTTGGATGCCGCGCATCAGTGCATCACGCAGCACCTTCCTGCCCCTTTCCTAATACCGTACACGTTACCTTAAACAAAGGGTTAATTTCACTGACCTCCCATGTGGTTTCTGACAATTTCAGAAACCTCCCCTGAGGTTTCTGAAATGTCACTGAGCTCCCTTACTTTTAAAAGTATTATCATGATTCCCCCTCCTACTAACATCCGTTAGTTGAATGGATGGGAATTGATGATGTCACCTGTTTTTGACCTTTTGATGCCCATATTACCCCTAAAGCATTTGTAATTCTTTCCAATAACAAATTATCCTTGTAAACAGAGATCCCTCATGACCTCCTGTTACCACTAAGAAAACCAGTTATAAGTTATAGGATTATAAACCATTCTCCCCAACTTTAGTTTGCTATATTTGTCTTTCACAAGCACAAATATGCTAACCATACCAGTTTAATTAATGACTCATTCCTATTTTGGTATTTTTTCGTCTTTTCTGAATTTCTTTTTAGATACACGTTATTTTTTGGATTTATCATTCATCTCAATGAAATGATTTTACAAAGTAAAAATTTTTGACCAAAAGCAAAAAAAATACGAAATACAAAAATGATTGAAAATAGTCGTATTTTTTTCTTTAGCGTTGTCCTATCTATTTTTTTTTTAAATTTTGGCCTACATAGTTATTCTTTTTTAAATTCCTCTCATCGAGACAAATTATATATTAATCCAAAAAACTATGAAAAAAAGCTAAACAACAAATTACGTAAGGTAAATAACACGAGAAAATGCATTTTCATCACATATTTTCCAAACACTACTCCTGTTGCATATCTCCCAAAAACTAAGTTATAATTCATTTTCATCACATATCTTCCAAATACTACTCTTGTTATAAAATGCATCATATACATATCATTCAAATACTCTGTCGATCTCAAAATACATTCTGTCCATAATTCAAAAAGCTAAAAAGTGCGCTCCCAAACACCCATAATAGTCGCCCATGCTACCAACCCCACCCATCGCGGCCGACGACTCCAAAAACCAAAAGCTCACCCACGCCAAACATCACTATGTAAAGTGGGAAAGAATTGGTGCTTAAGAGAGAAATAGAGGGGGATTTTTGTGTACGCTATTTTTCCAAAGAAATCGCCCATGCACCCCGACATATCACCATGGAAGCTATGTTTGTGGTGAATCCGACTCAAAAAAATGGAGGATTGTCTTGCCGATCAAAAAGAAAAAGTGGAGGTTTCGTCCATTCTTGTTGGGTCTTTAGTGGTAGATGGAGGAGGGTTTGTCTTTTGTCAAGTGACGTGCCTCCCTTGTGAAAATTGGAAAGAAAAGTTCACAAAAACCAGAGAAATAAATTCGGAATATCGAAAACCATCCTGATCAACCAATACCGTGATTTGTTTCATTACTTTCTGTAATTGAGGTGTGAAATTGGTAATAAAAAGGAAAAAAAAAAACCTTGAACTGGATGGGTTTTGTGCAAAAATTAGTTGTTGTTCTTTTTTGAGGCTTTCGTATTGGGGTGGCGGTGTAAACGGCGATCACCGGCGAGGGCAGAAATAGGGTCAAAGGGGAAGCACTCAAAACGGCTTTTATTGTGAAAAACGAACATTAAAAAGGGTATTCAAGTCTTTTACTCCTAAAAACTAACATTGTTTAAACTACAGTGATGGACTGGGGGAATCGGGATAATATTTTCAAAAGTAGGGGAGATCAGTGATATTTCAGAAACGTCAAGGGAGGTTCTTGAATTTGTCAGAAACCAGAGGGTAGGTCAGTGAAATTAACCCTTAAACAAACGGAGAGACGACCGTCACGACCCCGTCATCTGACTCTCTCTCTCTCTCTCTCTCTCTCTCTCTCTCTCTAGTCTCTATCTCCCCTTCCCCACCTATATTTTCTCCGCCAGACCTTCGCTTCAACGGAACCCCCGAAATCTCTCCCCCTTCTTCTTCTTCTTCTTCTACTTCTTCTTCTTCAATTCCCCTTTTTCACTCGTATAAAACCCAATTATTGAGTCAAATACAACTTACGGTCGAAGGAAAGGGCGACGGCATGAGCTTTGAAGATCTTGAATCGGGCCGCCCTTTGACTTTCAATGGACGGCAGCACCGTCAGGACCCGTCACAGGCCGTCGCCGCCGGCGTGTTTCAGATCAACACCGCCGTCAACTCTTACCAACGCCTTGTTAATTCCCTCGGTACCCCCAAGGACACCTTCGAACTCCGTCAAAAGCTGTGGGTCATCTCTCTCTCTCTCTCTCTCTCTCTCTCTCTCTCTCTCTCCCCTTCTTCTTTCGCCCCCCCCGCCCCTTATTTTGTATTTTTGTTGTTTGTTCTTCAATTATATGGAAAAACACCAACTTCAGCCGAGTTCTTGTGTCTTTTTTACAAATAATACTTGGACCCAAATTGAGGGTCGAAACTGATGAAATTGCGATTGTTGTGGTTTAGAGAAGATATGTTATGGGTTTTAGTCAACTTTGCAGACGCTACAGCAGAACGGTTCTATTGCGTCAATGGAATTGTAAAGGGATATGGTATATGTTACTCCCAACAATTTAGAAACGCACAATTTGATATATGGGTCAACTCCGTGTTGTAAAGCTTCCAATTATGTCAATTGGGAATCCAGTGATTTTCTACCTTGGTATTTGTTGAGTTACATGAATAGCAATTCAAGTTCTCCATGTGTTTGGAATGAAGTGTTAGAGCTTCATCATTCTCCAATTATCAACAAAGTACGAGATGTTAAAGAATCACACAATATACCATTAGTTGTGCATTTTATTCCTCTAGCATTATAAGCACAACAGCACATTCTTCAAGCCTAAATCAGCTTTGTGGAATGCGCAAATAGAATAAGATAAAATCATACAGTGAAATGCAAATAACGTGGGTATTTGATTAATGGGTTTCTTGACTGACCATTAGTTACTGATTTTCTAGTCCTTTCATTCGATTGAATTCATTTGCAGGCATAAGACCAGGCAACATATAGGACAACTGGTGAAAGAGACGTCGGCTAAGCTTAAGCAAGCTAGTGAAACAGATCATCACACTGATGTCAGCGTGAGTTCCTATGCAATTGGCATTCTCAGTTAGTCATTCTCATTGTCCAGATTGTTGATATCTTCCCCACTTCACTTCTGCTAAATACACTTCGTTTTCCAAGTTCCGCATCATTTTTCGTTAGAAAATTTCCATTCCCTTTGTCCAATCGATATGGTTATCTACTTACACATTGAACATATTCTTTCAACCTCAGGCCACCAAGAAGATTGCTGATGCTAAGCTCGCAAAAGATTTCCAGGCAGTTCTGAGAGAATTTCAGAAAGCTCAACGGCTTGCAGCTGAGAGGGAGACGGCGTATGCTCCTTTCGTTCCTAAGGAAGTTGTTTCGTCCAGGTACCTCGGCTAGACTCCTTGATGATGATTGATTACTTGCTTGTGTCGAGATTTTTTGTTTCTTAGCTGAACTGGTCCGTGGTGAGGAATTTAAACATCTTCCTTTGTGGCTTTGACTTATTACCATTGATGATAGTGTCATGATACTAGCAGTCCCATCAACTGTCTTCTTGGCAAAAGTGATTTACCAAAGCTATACTCATCAATCTGCGTATCGGTCAATATGCTGTGGTAAATACTCTATTTGGATTTATTTGGTCAGAATTCAGTGAGATGCATTGGCCAGTAAATGGGGATGTGCAGTGCAACAGCGGTTTGTCTGGACAGGTTGGGGGTAAAAAAAATTACCCACACCGTCCGAGGTTCGTGAATTTTCAGTCAGCCTCCAAACTGTATATCTTCAAAACTGGTGGGTGGATTGGTGATGAACTTTGCTTTGTTCATCGAGCTGGATCTGACTTGCGATAAATCGTAAAAATGAGCAAGGTGTCAATATTAAACCAAAAAACTGTCCTACCCAGTATGTTTACAACAGAAAGTTCCATATAAAAATCGTGGATTAATAGTTCATAATTAATCAAGCATGTCAAATGGGGAGAACTTGGGAGGTGCAAAAGTTTAACCAAAGCTCTCCTCTCACATAGCACAGTAAGGACACCACTTTCTCTCTGCGAAAAAAATAAGTGCAATCAGTATAACCATTAGAGGGAAAAGTAGAAAGGGAAAAAAGGACCAGCTTTGGTTTGAGGACCTTTGAAGATAGCTTCATTGTGGTACTTGGTAAAACTTGGATTGGATTTCTGGACGTGATTGGTTGGTGTCTCACATATCTTTGGCGTGATTTAACTTTCGATATTTCCTCTAACGTCCTTAATCAAATTTTTGCAGCAGCAGCGATGTCACTGAACTGGAGATGGATTCAACGAAGAGCCAACAGTTCGCTCTTCTCACAGAATCTAGAAGGTAAGCCTCTTGTTTGTATTTGAACTTTTAATCCTTGTTCCTGGTTGTGTAGCAAGGCAAACTGGTATGGTTTTGAGTGCATTATGATGTTATTTATTGAACGCGCGTTCTTATATGGGCTACTTGAAAAGATTTTGACTTTTTAATGCTCGTTCTGAGTAATACCATGTACCTATCACTTACACTTGAAAGTTGAAATAAGTTCCATTCCTTCATTCCTAATCTCTTGCAGCATTTATCTTAATGAGAAAACATATGGAGCGTGGCCCTACCCTTTTTGCATTTTGGTTTAACAAACGGCTTAAGAATTGCAGCTGTAATTTGTTTTCTAATTAGTTTCTTTTAGTTATTATTTTTGTCTTTCCCTTGCATTTCTTGTAATGCTGTCCTGAATAGAGTGTTATCGCCAGTTGGGTTCATTTGACTGTAAGCAGGAAAACCACCTTACAGTAATATCAGGTCTCCTAATTTGAAGTAACTTAATATGGGGCTCTTCGAATTTGCATGGATTCATTGCTGAAATAATGGTCTATTGCAGACAGGAGGTTGTCATGTTGAAGAATGAGGTTGTTTTCAATGAAGCCATTATCGAAGAAAGAGAACAAGGGATACTAGAAATTCAGCAGCAGATTGGTGAGGTGAATGATATTTTTAAGGATCTGGCTGTGCTGGTTCACGAGCAAGGAGTTATGATTGGTTAGTGTTCGTTGTTTTCTTCATGCCTTTCTATATTGTGAAGTTCCTCGTTTTGTTTATCGTGGTGAATTTTCTCCAGTAGTATACAATAACCCTCAACTTCTCTTCATTCAGATGACATTAGCTCGAACATTGAGAGTTCTCATGGTGGAATTGCACAAGCTACTTCCCAATTGGCAAAAGCATCCCGGATCCAAAGATCCAATTCATCTTTGGTAAAAAATCCAACTTACCTACTTAATCCTCCATCATCTGTAACTTCTTTTTAATTACCTGTACAACTAATTGTTGTACAACTAATTGTGTTATCTGCAATTGCTAATCATTTATTCTACCTATCCATGTATATGCCCGCGCGCTCACACACGTGTCTGATAGTATTCCTAGCAGGCAAAATATTAGACTTCCTTTTTGTAAAATACAATTGATAATTATAAAGTTACTAAGCGGCTATTTGTTGGGGACTGTTTATTGAGTTGTAGAATATGGATATCTGACAACTGTTTTTTCTCCTTTTTTCAGTGGGGAAATATATTTGACATTTTGAACCTTTTTCATGCAGACCTGTCTCCTGTTACTGATCTTTGGGATCATTCTGATTATTGTGATCATAGTTGTGGTAGCATGACCAGCAATATTGGTCCGTCAATTTGTTTGGGGAGGCTACTACCAAAATGCAACCTGACTCGAGTTGGTCACATCTCGTCCGACCACCAAGCATTTTGATGTTATTCCTCACCTACTAAAATACGTGTGAAGTTGATCGCCAATGTACAGTCTTTTTCGCATGGGGGACAGCCCACCTCTTACTACGAGGCTTTGTTACAACGGATAATGTAAACCACATCCTTGCCATATTCTCAACCGATGCGAATTCAATGAATATGTAATTCTTTCTTATTCTTTACTCGATTGCATGATGGTTTGCATGCATTATAGCTTTGCACTCTTTTTTACTCTTCTTTCATCTTGGGTGTCATCGGCTTTGTTAGATCAATCTTGGGATACCTATTTCCTGGACATGATGAATAAACTTTTGTCCAAGGGCGAGTTTGGACCGTTTGGTAACCAATTACTTATTTGCATATTATGCAAAGTTCTTCCAGTTTGTAGAATAGGCAGGATAATCTTGTAAGCAATGGTTACCAAATGGGCCATTAGCGGAAGTAAAAGATGCAGGATGTGAATTGGGTGTCGAGAACTCGCCACCTCAGGCTTCAAGGCAAGTACTTGGAATGCCGAGGAAGCGGTAACAGTCCAAAGTTATAGCCCACATCCATGGAAAGAGAAGCTTGATTGAACTACTGAGGCGTCTTGCTGCTGTTTGCCTTGTTCAATAATTTCAGAATTGTCCCTATTGTTCTACCGAAATTTTCTAGTTTCACGTGGGATTGTTAATGAGCCGAGGCAAGTTAAAGAGTGCTCATATTTGCATGTATAGTTTTTTGCAAGCTCTTGTTCGAACTCGAGCTTAATTACAAATTGAGTTCAAGTCGTCCTATCAAGCTACGCAAATAGCACATTCTTTTCACGAATGCAAATGCCAAGACCAGAGTTCGGCTCGTTTATTAATCAATTCAATTTTAAGTAGCTAATAACGAGCGGAGCTTCATGGAAGGTTGTCACTAGCACCCTTAAAATTCACCGGACACAAGGGACGTGCGTCCAAAGGCACAACACTCCCAAAACCTCCCAGTTGCTCCTTATGAATGTTATGTGCAAATTGACTCTTTCGACCGATTCATGCAGACTTTGTAATTGCTTTAAATAAGCCCCATAAGTGAATGGTGAAAAGGGAGGTGTGCGTAAGTTGATAAACAGTGACATATGAGGTGCGCATAGAGTTAACCGAAAAATCATGAGTTACAAAAAGAAAAAAAGACACTAAAACTCTTGTCATCTGTCCATTTATTGGACCCCCTGAGTGAGTTGTCCACGATATAGCTTAGTTTATAGGTATTAGTAATAATTTTAAGGGAGTGATTTTGCCACTATTATTTTCTCTAACGGCAATATTTTTTCTGTCTTTATTAGGTAATTTGTTTAGTGAAAGAAGGGGAGTGGCGTTAAAAAAAAGAGAGTGACAAAATCAATTCCTTAGTTTTTATAGTAAGCTTATAGTAATTGCTAGTTTTGTGATCCAAATATACTTATCTATGCTCTTCTCAAATTATTTCTAACTGTTGAATTGTTTCAATGGTGGAATTTTCCAACTTATGTAGCTTTGATTAACAAGGCAGAATTTTCAGAAAAATCTTATGACAAGGGAATTTTTGGCCGTTAAATTTAAAACATAAAAAAATCACACAATTTTATGGCCCAAAAAATACTTCAACACAAAATCATAGAGATTTTCGAGACGGAGACATCGGACACTTTAATTTTTTTTTTTTTTTGATCCGCATCGGACACTTTAATTAACGAGCCTTTTAATCATAGATGTTCCCACAAGGCCACAATGGGATCACACACAGGCTTACCCAACGAACTCTATCCTTTCGTATTTTATCCTCCCTTCGCGCCACTGCAACGTAGGAGTAAAAGAGAGAGAGAGAGAGAGAGAGAGAGAGAGAGACTACGAGGACGGCGACGATGATGCTAACTGCACCCGACTGCTTCTCTGCGTCCGGCGCGCTTTCCCTCTCTTCACGCTACAAATCTCCGAGGCTCTTCGGACGCTTCAATTTGAATATAGAGAAGACGACGCCGACGCGAACGTTTCGATGCTGTAAAGCGAGTCTGATTACGAATCCTGAGTCGTTCGAAGTCGGAAGGCTTGTCGGTAGCTACGGCTTCATGAACGTCACCAGGTGTTCGATTTCGTTCCCAACTACTCCTGCTTCTCATTCGTCTGATTTTGCCCTCAGTTTGCCCTTAGAAATTTCTCCCAGATGGTTTTGGCTTAATACGAGCATGAAAGTTATTTGGGCGATTTTGTTGATCTTGTAGAGATCAGTGGTGGACGCAGAATTCGTGACTACCAGGGGCCCACATAACATGTATTTTCTATTCGTAACAGAAAATACACTGGATTTGACAACAGTATGTTGCTACTTATTAGGTCCAAGGAAGAGGCGAGATAGTATGTTTGTGCGCAGACGCTATTTAAGTTTATACATGTAACCTAAAAATGATTGATACAAAAATTTCAACCAAGGAACTTGCAGGGGCCAATTCATAGAAAATTTTCTAAATTAACTTGGAAAACTATATAATATACGCAAATATTTGGAGTTGTGCAGGGTCCGGGCACCCCCTTGTATCCGCCACTGGTAGAGGGTTGTTGATGATGTACATATTTGTGAACCCCGAGGTTTGAATTTTTTCCAGACAGAAATGCATTATTTTAAAGCTTCCATTTTGCAGATGGGACAATCTTTCTGGTGTAGGTATGCCCGTAGAAATTTGCATTATTCTAGAGAAATGTGTTTCATTGGAGTCAAGAGAAGCTTACCCCCAACGTACCATAATCTCGGGCATGTACCCCATTCCTTTCCCATTGCTGGTAAAGGAACCATCTGCATGCTGGTGACGTTTTTGGAAGATTGTTCTTTTTAATTTTGTCTATATAGTTAAGGACATGGGAGCATTTTTCCAAAATGAGTGTCAAGGTTGGCATGGAAAACTTCCAAGAAGCAGAGGGTAGCACAGTGTTTGAGTCTATTGAATCTTTTGTTCATCCTTTCTTAGGGACTTTTGTCTTAAGTTGATTTATCTGATACTTGATAGATAAAAAGTTGTATTGCAGTTACTCAGGACCACAATTCGGGTTGGACGTTGAATATTCATCAGAAGACATGGGGCGCTTAAGAGTTCAAGATGTGGGAGAAGGCAGTGTGAAAATTAGGTGCATTGTATGGCTATAACTATGTGTACATGCACTTGCTGAAGAAACTAAGTTAAGAAATAAGAAGATGACTATAGTCTTCCTATAATGCACCAATAATTATTGTTGGTCCGTCATTGCTCTTGCTGTTGATACTATCCATGGCAGTTTATTTGCAGGCTTTATGAAGGAAGAATAACTCAGGGTCCACTTAGAGGGACTCCTGTTATTTTTAAGGTGGTTATCCTCACTGCCTTTGCCTTTTTTCTATTCAACATTTTACGAGCATAGCATATAGTTCTTTTTTTTGATAACTAGGTGTCCGAGCCAACTTACGCGCATTTCGACTAATCCTGAGTCCACCAGCGGGGCCCTGCTTGAAGCTGGAGCAAATGATCTGTATGGATGGGCCTTAAGGAATTTGATAGCACCTTAGAGGTTTTGAACCCGAGACCTTAGGAGGGAGCAAACCCCTAAGTCCCAAGTCTTGACCACTAGGCCAACCCTTTTGGGTTAACATATACTAGTGCTTTTCCTTGATGAATGTAGTTTTACTTCACGGTCATGCATGAAGGTGGCTTGTTCTTAATTACTAGGCCTCTTTCGCTAACTAAATCAAAGCTTTCGTTTTTTCTCCAATTTCCTCAATTTATACAAGGGCTTAGTACATTTCATGGTACAAAATTTCATGTTTGATATTTGTTTTATATGCCTTGAATTGCTAAAGTACTTCTTTTGTAGCTGTTTGTTGTTCAAAATTAGGATATCTAGGTGTCATGATTTTGTGAAACCAAATTGAAATCTAGATTAACCAAAATAAACAAAGCCTTAGTCCTAATCAAATGGGGTTGGCTGTTTGAATCTGTTTTCTCCATTGAACTCTGTCGAGGGTATTGTGTTCCATGATATCTAGAAAACCTAGATCCTTTTGAACTACTGCCTCTAAAGTCAATTTTGGTCTACCCCTCCCCTTAGTGCTACCCTCTATTGTAATATCGCTCCTCCTAACTACCTCATCGACCGATCTCCACCAGACATGTCCAAACCACCTTGAACTATTTTCTCTCGTCTTATCTTATATCGTGCTAGGCCTGCATTATCTTTTGCGTTGCACTAATGTTTTGTTCATGATGAAGGTTTATCCTGGACAACAAGTTGGTGGTGTTGAGGCTGACATGATGGCTGCAAATGAATTAAATGCTCATGCTTTTCTTCAAGTAAGATATCAAATTTCCAAAAAGATCTCCAAAACACTTGAACTTCTTCTTTTAATACATATTGTTGTTTCTTCATGCATATCACAGGATAACATTTGATAATATATGTTCTTTGCAGAGCAGTTCAAAAACTGTCTCTCAGAACCTCCAAATACTTCTTGGCGGGTTTGAGACGAAAACTGGGGAGCAGGTCTATCTTACGAGTATCCTCGTATCACATGTTCCATATTTCTGGGTCAATTCTTGACACAACTTACATAGAATTTGTTAAGTGCAGTGGCTTGCTTTCCGTAATGGTGGGAAATACAGTGCTGCAGACTATGCAAAAGTTACAAGTGAAAGAATGTCAAAAGACAGTGCTCTGGGAGAAAAGAAGTTGTGGAATCCTTTCGAGCAAGAGGAAACTATAAAGCGAAGAAGATATTTTGTTATTAAGTTGCTTCATGGTGCTTTATGCGGCCTAGCCTACATGCATGACCGTGAAAGACTGCACCAAAGTCTTGGACCTTCTTCAGTCGTTCTCAAGTATGCTCTCTGGAGTTGGCAATTGCATCATTTCTCTTTCCACTTCATTGAACATCATAAAAAGCTATTTTCTAATGGCAGCACAGTGGTTGAGAAAGATGCTGCTTACCTCGTTCCACGGCTTCGGGATCTTGCCTTTTCAGTTGATATACGGTATTCTCATTGGTGTTACTTATGGGTAACAAACAACATAACAGCAGGACAATATCTTCTTTAAGTTATCAAATAAGCTGTGCATAGAGCAAATTTTTTTGGAAGAGCTATTTCATCTGATATTAGCTCTGCAGCCAAGAATGCACATGGCAATTTATTGCTTACTCCCTCCGTCTCAATTTGTTTGTTCAATCTTGAAATTCCAACTTATTATAGAGACCAAATGATTACTTTTGAAAAGGTTCAACTTTCCAAAAATACCCTTCACTTTTTGGTATTTGATGAGAGGGCACTCTCTCTAATGCATATGAGAGAGGGCATTAAGGGAATATTTCAAGGTCAATTTATATTTTGACAAACAGTTTGGGACACAAGAAAGTCAAAAGGGGGATAAATAAATACAGACGGAGGGAGTATCTGATTACCGTATGATCATCTATTAGGCTTTGTTTTATTTCATGTTGATCCATATTTGGGGCATGTTTTACCGTTTGGGCATGCTTAAAGTTGATAAAAAAACAAAAAACAATCTTTAGTCATGTTGAACATGCAGTTTCTTTGTTTTGTTTTGTTTTTTGTCAATATTTGTTACGAAGGAATCAGAGACAGGTTATCAGTTTGTAATGATTATTACAGGACATATAATACTGCAACCCAACCATATGACTTTGGCATTTGCCCCAATTGGGAAAGTCATATGTGGATAGCAAAAACGACTTCGGAGAACTCTATTATTGATGATGTTCTAAAGTTCTGGAAATCTTGTTGAGTAGTGCATCATAGGAATTTTGAATACTGTTCTCTCTCTCTCTCTCTCTCTCTCTCTCTCTCTCTCTCTCTATATATATATATATATATATATATATATATATATGAAATGAAGTTTGAAGGTGATATGAGTCATGTGACCATTGCAAAGCAACTAATGTATGACCAAGATTGATAAGCCATTAATTGCAAGGTGCGTCGTTTGTCTGAACTCGCTATGAACTTCATTTTGATGATGCTTAGGGACACAAGTGGCCTCTTGAGAAAACATGGGATCCATTTCTTCAGAACCTAACAACTTTTAGACCACTTGACTGATAAATGAAGACTGCCACTTTAGTCTATTCTCTCATGATACACTTAGGGATTGGAGACTGCATTTCGGCATCTTTCAGGGGGTTTTCTTTTCCACCCTGATACCATCAGCTACTGAACAGTAATGTAAAACAATAGGAGGAGAAAACATACGGAAAATAGTAGAACTTATATTAATGAATTCGAGTTTTGTCATTCATATTCACGATTACCTTCCAAATGGTGGTTTATAGGATCAGATGTTTCTAGGTATCCAAAACTAGAGGAAGGTTCAGGAACATTATCAGAAGGACTCTGGAGACGGGCATCTGCAGCTGGTGCATTCACTCCTATGGAAAAAAGAGCCTTTGGAATAGCAGATGACATGTAAATTTCTTTTTTGACCCCTTCTTATAATTCATTTTATCTATGAGCTTTTATTACTGGTCTTTTTTTTTATTCTGTTTACAGATACGAGGCCGGTCTTCTTTTTGCATACTTGGCTTTTATTCCGTTTTGTGAAGCAGGAATCATGGATAGCCTTTCATTGCAAGTAAGCTACAACCGTCCAGTATAATTGCTAAATTGTTTAACCCGTCATTCATTATTTTACTTGTTCTTTTTTTCCGGAGATGGTGATTTAAGCAGCTGTTCTTCCCTGCTAATTATTCTCTGCCTTGAACTTGCAGAGGCTTCTGGAAAGCACTTTCAAACTTGATCTTGAAGCTATCAGAGAGTAAGGACTTCGAAGACTGATCTTATTCTCAAAGATTTAAACAACTGCTCATTAGCTATATCGTCATGTATCTTTATTGATTTTCCACATATGTAAGGATGTAAACACTCACATAAAAACATAGCAAATAAAATTGTTGGATCTAGGAACTAAGAACTTAACTGTAATGTTCAACAGATACATTGAGAAGGCCATGTAAGAAGGCTACTCAATTGTTATCTGTTCCGGGCTTGACACTGGTTTGCGCTGAACAGGCTTTTATGAGCAGGCTTTTATCAGTTTGTTGCAGTTAGTATTGGGAAGAAACAAACCATCATTGCTATTTACATATGTCTTGTTGCTTTGTTCTGAAATGATTGTAGTGTAGGTGTAAGCCACCTATTTTGTCAGCTTTCCTATGCTGAAAATGTTGGCTCACATTGCCAGGAACACATTGTCGGTATTTAAGCTATACACGAGTCTTTTAGCCTCTGGTGCAGAGATCTTTTTTCTGAATTGCCTGATCCATTCTGTTAACCTGCAGCTGTTCCATGCGGATTTGTGCTTGATTTTGAACTATCAAAAAACAAAAGGCCGTTTGCCTCTTCTTTGCAACTTTTTGGAGATTGCTTAAACTTAGCAACTTCAAGCATATAAGATCATTTGATATATTAACCGATGTAAAATTCTTGAATGACATCGACGTCCAGAACAAATGGGTCGTGGTTTTGTTTGTTGAGACTTGAGATGCGTTGGTAGCGTTCTATACTGTCAGAGAACACAAATTTCTAGTATTACACCTGTAGAATCAGGGTTTTTCTGGCAGTCGTAATGTGTTTGTATCCTTGAACTTGCATGACATCAGTTCACTTGCCTTTCTCTTTTGGTAGGTATTGTTTAGCTGATGACCGCTTGCTAGAAGCTGTGAACTTTCTGGATCTTGGAAATGGTGCAGGTTGGGAGTTGCTGCAGGTTCAGTATTCTATCTCCTCACTTGAGGAAGCTAATTTTTTTTTTTTTTTATATCCAATTTCCGTAGATAAGGTCAGGCGTGTATAAAGACCCGTAAGCTACTCTAGGAACTTGAGCTTAAGCATTTTGGGCCTTGTGGTTAGGCTCCAACAAGTCATTGAGCTAGTGGTCTACATGGGGCGTTACATTTAAGAAAAATAGCATCGAGAAATTGCTTTACTGCTGTCACTGTGGTTTTATGTTGCCAGTAAATTGTTGTTTCTCTTGGTGCAGGCTATGTTGAACCCCGACTTCCGGAATCGGCCAATTGCAGAAGCTGTATTGAACCATCGATTCATGACAGGCTCTGTTCTATTTTAAACACCCGAATGCATACGTGAGGGAATAATTGAGTTGGCTATTAGCTGCTTCACAGGATAACATCTTTTCGAATTTTACTTGTCTGTTGGGAGGAGAATTCTCGAAAGTGTGGTTTCTACGTTGCAACTTGTAAATATTATGTTGATGGGTATAAAAGATGTAGAGTTTTTATAGATAGTTTCCTTTTAGTTCATGGCTTTGGTAGAATTGCTAGGATGTGTTAAGGGGATCTGTGTGCATTCCGTTGACACCAACGGCCTGTTTGGCAGCAGCCAAAGAGAGCCGGATATAGCAATCCGGATGCTCTTATGAGAGTTTGGTATTGTGGATGAAGCCCTCTCGTGTGATGAAATGTTTGAGTTTGAGTCTAAGGTTCCCATTCTTACTCTTATCGCTCTCCGTACCATTTGGAAGGGAAAAGCATCGAGTGTGAGGAGATTAATTGTCAAAGGTTGGGTCAACGAGGAGGTAATGTCCACACTCTTTTTTAAACATAAGAACAAATTTTTCTCATATAATCTTTACAGACATGTAGTGCTATTCTGATATACTTCAGTAACAATTTGTTATTATTGTTAACCTCTTGCACACAGAGAGAGAGAGAGAGAGAGAGAGAGAGAGAGAGCCTATGATTTGTAGGCGATATTTCAATTAGGCTTCTTTTTTCTTAGTGGTGTTTTGGCCTAAAAAGTGGGATTATTAGATTGTTGAAGCCTTGAAGGGCAATAATCCAACTTCATTCGGCTAAAATTACCACTTGACACTATAGCTGTTTGGAGTAAAATAATCCAATAATCTAACAATTTTTTTTTTTTAGTTCACACCATTATACTTATTTTGTTTTTTTAGGAGGGTGAATAGTCCAGTAATCCTACTTATAATTTTTTGGCCAAACCAGCTTCTTCTCAATTAGACTTCTGAGACTGAAATCAGAAACTTTGTGAACGCAATCGACCAAACTAATAGTTTATATCCAAATAAACAAAATGATGACATTGCAGGGGTTAAAAGTGTAATTAACCCATGGACCAAGAGAGGGTAGAAAGAAAACAGAAAGTCTACTCACACGCATTTAAAACACGTGCAGACACAATTGTGTCAGGAGCCGTTTCGATGCATGTGGATTTATATACCTTGAAGAGTTTGTGTTCAGAATTATATATATTTTTTCCAAACGGTATACATCAGAGGGAATTAAGATAGTTAGTTAGTAAGTTAGCCAAATGATATACATCAATAGAGTTAGACAGACGTAGTTAATAAAGTTACTCCACAGAAAGACCTAAGATTGTCCGTAGTCCTGAACCATAAACGGTCTAATGGGGCCGAACCCTAGCCTTCCACGAAAGAAGGATGAAGAAATACCATTAGGTTACAAGGATTGATGAGGAAATACCATTAGGTTACAAGAATTGGGAGGGATGTAGTGCGGCTGTTGCACTATACAGTGTAGTCCGGCCGATTTGACCATCTTTCTTGGCATGGGTGGCTTGAATTTAATTTAAACTCCTTCAAATTCGAATCGCCTATTGTCGAGATGAATGACAGAATCGACTGCACTACACGAGTTGTGTGGGGTGCACTACAGTGCCACTGGATCCAGGCTACATACCCTCGAAACATAATGGGGGTCCTTTTCGCCATTCGCGTAGAATAGGAAGTAAATAACTCTGGAAAACCGAGTCGTCGGCTCGTCGTCGCCCCCACAGGGAAAGGAGGAGAGAAAGTACTGTGAGACAAGAAAGCATACGATTCCAAATCTTTGCCAATTTCTATCCAAACACACAATTCCCATCAAATCTCTCTACAAAAGGGAAAGAATCCATTCTTCTTTTTCCCCCACCTGCAGCCCCCGATCAGTCTCTTTCTCTCTCTACCCTCCTCCGCACGCGACTTTTGGACGATTGCAGGTAAAAGCTTTTGGCTAAAATTTTCCATATCGAGATTTGTGGGTTTTTTTTTTCTAAAGATATCGAATTGGGTGATTGAGATGTTACTCAGACTTCCGTGCCTATGATTCAATGAATAGTTTTAATACCTTAGTTTGAGCTTTATTATTCTGTTGTTTCAGTGTAATCGAACCTGAGATTCTGCTGTTAGTTGGTGATGGGTGTTGGTGTATTGATTTTATTTTCGTTTTCATTTTTTTGCTTGGAATCAAGATGTCTAGTCATTAGTCAACCCTCTCTTTGTCCCCATTTAGGGTTCAATAGGATTTTGTGTTTAGATGGGGAGAAAGATCTTTTTTTTTTGTTTATTATGCCCTGAGAAGCACATGAAGGTCATATTTAGGACCAAAAAAAAAACACTAAGAGGAAATATCATTAGAGAGGGGGGGAAATACTGCATCTTGGAGGAGGGATGGGGTGTTAGGGATTAGGATTTGTGGGGATTTGAACTAACTGCGAAATTTGTTCAGTTTGGGATTGAGTACACAATTTTGTTACAAAAATGAGCAATTGCGAAGGCAGAATAGTTAGGCATTGCCACTTCAGTAGCCTGTTTTTTCCAGCTATACGATTGAGCAATTCACCGAACGCAACCTTATGACAGGCCTAAAATGATTGGGCCCCAACTAAAGCCCGTGACATTATTACAACATAGGTAGTTAAATGGTATTTCGGCATAATTGACAGTTTTCATGATTGTCTTTGAATCAGTTTTGTTATACTACTAAAGCCTGGTACTTAGAGCCAGTTGATTGGGCCCCAACTAAAGCCCATGACATTATTACAACATAGGTAGTTAAATGGTATTTCGGCGTAATTGACAGTTTTCATGATTGTCTTTGAATCAGTTTTTTTATACTACTAAAGCTTGGTACTTAGAGCTAGTCAGCCACAGGATGTCTTTATGGATCAATCCACCTGGCAAAAAAAACCTGAGAGTATTATCGAATCCTAGTGCCATAAACTTATTGTTTCAAGTTTAATTTTGTGGCAGGTAGGTGCTTTGCAATCACACTGTATTAATTCAAAGGAAAATCTCTGTACTGCGTTGCAGCATCTACTGCATGGCCTTCCTAGCTGATGTGGCATAAATGGAAGGAAAAGTTCTTCAAGAAATATTCCAAGTTTTTGTTGGGGATTGATGCAGCATTCTTCAATGGTAGACTGGAGAGGCCGCCACCGCCCAGTCATAGTCTATAGGCCTATACGACCCTCTGACTTAGAGGTGCTTGAGAAAATCCATACTTATCTATTCCCAATCAGGTAAGCTGATCTCATCTTATCCTATCTGATGATGATCAGCTTTGAGAAGATGTGGTTTGCTTTCTTTTTCTCAAGAGTAGTTATTTGATTTTCACAGGTACGAGCCTGAGTTCTTCAGTAATGTTGTTAATGGCCGTGATATTGTGTCTTGGGGAGTTGTGGACCGGAGTCGACGTGACGGTCGAAATGATGAACTCATTGGATTTGTTACTGCGCGAATTGTTCCAGCAAAAGATAGCGAGGTGAGTCTTGGTGACCTTTTTATCTCAGATATCTTTTGTCACATGAACTTCATGGGTGGCTTACTTTTTGGCAAACACATGGAAATTAGGCTGCACAAAGGGAATTGATTCCTTGTTTGCAAGTTTGCTTATCTTCAATGCATAACTGGCACTTATGGTTTATCTTTCTTGAGGTTCTATTCCACTCAAGCACTGTTAGCATTGCAGATAGAAGATTTGCTCAGATTTGACACGGCAAAGTCAGACCAAAAGCTAGTTTACATTCTGACACTGGGAGTGGTAGACTCCTATAGAAATCTCGGCATAGGTAACATATTTTTTAAATTTTTTCACAGGTTTCTTTAACTGTCCTTTCACCAATTAATTGCCTGTTGTTTAATTTTCAGCTTCTTCACTTATTCAAGAGGTTATCAAATATGCATCAACTATTCCAACGTGCCGAGCAGTTTACCTCCACGTGATCTCATATAATAACCCTGCCATCTATTTATACCAGAAAATGAACTTTCAGTGTGTGCGAAGGTTGCATGGTTTTTATTTCATTAATGGCCAGCATTATGATTCCTTCTTGTTCATCTACTACATCAATGGAGGTCGGTCTCCCTGCTCACCATTGTAAGTATTATTTTCCCCAGAAATGATACAGGTACAGAAATTTGGGGACAGAAATTCTACCGACGGCCGCCGGTGGGCCGTCTCCGGCCACCGGACGGCCGATCCGAGCCGTTCAAAAATTCTAAAAAACAAAACCGAGGGGCCCTACGCGGGAATCAATGTCATCCGAGGTGTGTAGGGTGCTTGATCGGAGCACCCCTTTTCGTGTGTATATGTATAGTTATACATATACACACGAAAAGGGGTGCTCCGATCAAGCACCCTACACACCTCGGATGACATTGATTCCCGCGTAGGGCCCCTCAGTTTTGTTTTTTAGAATTTTTGAACGGCTCGGATCGGCCGTCCGGTGGCCGGAGACGGCCCACCGGCGGCCGTCGGTAGAATTTCTGTCCCCAAATTTCTGTACCTGTAGCAGCACTCTATTTTCCCTTTTTTTGAATATAGTGCAAAAATGGCACTCTGAAAGTATGTGCCACCATCTTCAGCTTTTAAAAAATTGTAGATTATCCTAAAAAAGCAATGGATATTTTGAATCATGTTTTCAACTATTGTGGGTAGTGGAAAAGCATGAGTTGGTAATACGATTTAGGTTCAAGAGGCCTTTTCCTCTCTTTAATAAGGACTCTAATAACTGAAATTTACGTAACCTATGTTACATGGACTTTCTTAAATGTGCATAAGTATACCCGTGTCGGACACTCGACACTCAGATAAAGGTGTGGGATCGGTGTCCGACACATTTCTACTTGGACATACACCTAGTAAGGTAGTTTGTAATATGAACTTGCTGTGAACTATGCGTGAAAGAATGAAATGTTGCAAGGCACTTTGTTAACACTATTTATCGGAGAGATACAAGAAATATATCAAGACATTTGAATATTGCGGAGTATCTCCGAGTCCTTTGAGATGGAAATCTGACATAACGGACACTTAGAACAGATACCCTCACCACATACCCTTACCCGAGTCCATGTAACATAGCACATAACCAGACAAGTATTTTCCAATGTTAAGGTTGTGCCCACCGTGCGTCCGAGATCTTATTAGGTTTTCTTCTTTTTTCTTTGTTCTGCAGAGAGCTTGCAACAGCAATGGCAACTTATGTGAGGAGTGGGTTGAAGCTGGTGGCTGCTAAGCTGTGGAAAAATGAAGGTAAGAAGGCCTCTTCTAGATGCGGTAGTAGTAACGAAACTTCTCTTGTAACAGCTACGCAAAGCAAGAGAAGCCTCACGGTGGAGGGTTCTGGGTATCAGTGTGTGTAATCATAGGTTTTGTTTTTTTTGGTTTTGTTTTTGGATATGATCCATCTTTTTCTCTCCATTTTTTGAGTCTCTCGTGTCACCCCATACCTTCTCTTGTATATGTACAAGCGAATAATAAAACATGTCATTGTAACTCTTTGAATGTTCTATCTCGTGCTCTATCTTATGGTGTTCTTAATGTGCCTTTTCAGGATTGTAAATTTCAGGATACATAGGTGGACCACTGTATGAAGTGTACTGATAATGCTTTTCTTTTGGTTGGAATTCTTGAGTGCTTTGAAATAACATGAATGCTCTTCAAGATGAATGTGCAGCAGTCTCCTTTTGTTGTTCTTATTTGTATGGTGGTGAGTTGGCCTGGTCAATAAGACTCTGTTTGTTTCGATGTAAAGCTTTTCATTAATCAGATTGGTGATGGCGCCAAGTGTGATCGTGATCATGACGATTGTTTGTTAGTAAAATAATGGCGGTTTGGCCATAACCCTAATTTCGTCTTGGTTTCTTTTTCCCCCTCCAACCCAAGAGAGGCGCGCGTAAACTGGCCGGGGGTGACACCTAAGTTATCAAACAAGTGGACGGTTATGTAGCCATTGAGGCTAAGCCCCATTTTTTCTTTTCCTGTTTGAGAATAAAAACTTTAATGACACGTTAATCAGACAACTTTCTCAACATTTATATGTTTACCTCGGCAAGTTCAAAACACACGCATAAAACTACAGGGATATCTTCTAAAAAATGTTTGGACACGGATTCAATCACATATGTGATATGTATCCAGAATCATTCTATGCATGTGGGCACCGCATGATGCACGTGCATGCGCATCTGTGTCCGTTTGTCCGTCAGTACATCTGTGTCCAAATCATTTTTCCGTTTCTATTTAACTTTAACAATGTATAAGCCCCGTTCTACAAGTTCAGCTAGGGCCTCGAAATGTTTTACGGCGGACCCTGAGAATTGAACCAATTCCGAACAAGAACCGTGAGAGCTAATTCTATGTTAAACTAGTGAACGTGTTCTGTGAGCTTATCCACGTTGTCATGCTCAAAACGAGGGATGGTGCTGTGCGGGCGCGCATCTCCATGCTGTGCACCATCCGAGCTGTTGGTTCGGCAATCCAACGGTTTAAATCTCCTCTCGGCAATGAACAGGTTGAATGCTGAAACTGAGATTTGGATCGTTAAATTGCCGAACAGATGGCTCAGATAGTGCCTAGCACTGTGTCATGCCCTCTAGAAAATGGGAATCCATTTTCTTTCCATAAGTGGGCTTGTACATGTTTTGCAATACCCCGTGAGTATCGGGTTTATGAATAGATTGGCCAACTATTTTTCTTTTAATTTTGAACTTTACTGGACTATACATGCTCAAATCTTAGTCCTTCTCGATAAAACAGATCAAAGCCGGTACAGGCTGGTACAGTACGATTCAAAACCTGGATAGATATGAGAAATTTTTCAGTGTCGGGTGGGTACACCCCCACGCGCCAGGAGTGCATTTGGGCCGTCCAAAATTGTGTTGGATAACTTAGATTAGAACACTCCCTCTCCTTTCTGCCGACCACTTTCTCTCTCTCCAAATCCGAGCCATCCAAAACTTGAATGGACGGCTGGGATGCACTCGGACACCACGTGGTGCCCATTGGGCACTGGAAATTTTCTCTGATAGATATAGCATGCCATCTCAGAACCATTCATAAGTGTGCCCTTTAAAAAAAGAAAGAAGATGAGATAACCGTGTACAAACCAAGTACGAAAGGATCTGAGTTGGAGGTAAAAGCATTATCCTATCTAACGACAAACCACAAATTTAGCCATTTCTTGGTCTCCATTCCTTTAAATCCCCTCAATTCTTGCACCAACAATGCATACCAAACCAATCTTTGGGGTAGTGAGAGAGAGAGAGAGAAAGAGACAATTCATTCGGAAAAGCTTCATTCCAACATCCATGAGAGGGAAAGAGAAGACCCCCAGATCAAAACAACAATCGAAATAACACGAAAATTCGAAACCACGGGAAAGAATGGGATCTTCTTCTATCCTGAACGGCCTTCTCTCCCTCTCCCTCGCCGCCTGCCTGCTCGTTCACCTGTTCCCTTTCGGCTCCGCCTACCCTAAGGACCCGACTATCTCCTACCACAACGGCCCTCTGCTGACCGGAAACGTCAGCCTGTCCTTATTGTGGTACGGAGAATTCTTGCCCGTCGAGAAGACAGTGGTCCGGACATTCATCGAGTCGTTGGGCATGGAAAAGAGCATGAGCTTCCAGTCTGACGTACACTCTTGGTGGCAAAAGGTTCACAGTTACCTAGAGCTCGCCGAGAAGAAGAGATCCAAGGGCGCGGTGCGAATCGCGAGAGAAGTCGATGACGAGAAGGCCTCTCTCGGACGTGTTTTGGGGAATGAATCGCTCCCCGGTTTGCTGCAGAAGGCGACCGTCGGGTTGGCTAACACGGTCGCTGTCATCTTTGTTTCCAAAGGGGTTAAGATGGTTGAAGCATGCAAGCTTCCGTGCTACCTGCATGGAGTTCTGGGTAATTTCCCATTATCCTTTCTCCATTAGCGGTAATAGATTGTTTTTACTCTGGATCGTCTAAAACACTTTTGGACGCGGCCGAGAATAAGCGCTCACAGCTCCTCCGTAAATAAGTCATTCTCTCTTTTTTTCCTATTACTCATATAACAGCTAAATCGTACATTTTCTTGTTGCTGGGAAATTCTAAATACCAAGAAAATATACCCCGAAAAGGTAAATTAACGGTTTATTTTTTGTGTTGCTGAAACAAAAAACAACAAAGAACGTTTTCTTTTTATAAGCCAAGACGAAAGAATAGTAGATTTTGTGATCAATTCTATGTTTTACCTCGTCTCTAATTTCATTAAAAATCGTTGCCTGCTTCCTTAAATAGTAACGACGTCTAATATCAATAACTTGACTCTTTTGCCCTTCACAAAAAAAATTTGCAGGTAAGCAAGTTTACATAGTGGTTGGAAACCTAGAACAGGAGTGTCCAGGCTCATGTGCTGTACCCTTCCACAGATCAAGAAATCCCTTCATGCCTCCAAACGCCGTAACGCTTGAACCGCCCAGCGGGAACCTGGGCGCCGACGCCATGGTCATCCACTTCGCCTCAGCCTTGGCTGATACGGTGACCAACCCGTTTGGCAACGGGTTCTTCAGTACCGAATGGGGCCAGGATTCTCAGGCTGCAACGGTTTGCATGGGCTTATTTGCAACCGGGGCGTTCCCCGGCTACCCCGGTAACGTCCGGGTCGACCCTTACACTGGTGGGGCGTTCAATGCACGTGGGTTGAACGATTCTAAGTTCCTCTTGCCTGCTCTGTGGGATCCCAAAACTGATGATTGCTGGACCGTATTGTGATTTCAGCTATGTCGAGTGTCTTTGGATTATCGGGAGATCAACTCTATAATTTTATATAATTCAAATCATATTTATTGGTTCTTGTACAGTAATTCTATGTTCATTTGTTTGCTTTCTTTGTAATTTAACGTGTGTTGCGGTTAGGGCGGTGAATTAGCTTTATAAATGATGATGAGACCGGCTAGATAGGGATAAAAACTTATGGCAAGACACGATAACATGACTCGAAACACGCAATATTGACAAATTCTGCCCATGCATTATTGGAAAAGTTTTAAAGCACACTCACATTCAGATGTATTTTACACAACACTCGATTGCACACACGCTCACAAGCATTAGGAGGCCAACGCTCATTGCTGGTGCGTTTTGTGTAGACCCCCGAATACACGAGAGTGTGCGTGCAAGTGTTCGGGTAAAATTGAAAGGTCCCCAACATTGTTGCTTTTGATTTACTTGTCGTTCATGTTCTTCTTGTTGATGAGATAATTCTTGGCAGCTGCCAGAATCGTAAGCAACAGCTTTGTGGAACTAGCATTATTAGCAGCAACCTGATCATCATCAGCTTCCTTAACCTCATACTCGACCGTGGATCTGGTAATGCACCAATCCTCGGATTTCTCTACGACTTCGAAACGCATTTAGTAGAGAGAGAATCCTATTGAGACCCCTAATAATGCTTTCATCAAGTTTAAATTCATAGCACACCTTGGGATCCCCCATTTAGATGATAGTTCTTAACTAACTCCTGCATTAGAAGGATATTATCCCTTATTGATCTGGTCTTGATGAAAGCAGATTGGAAATTAAGGACTAATAAGGGATGGCAAAATAGGCTGTAATTTGTTGGCCAAGATTTTGCTCACACACTTAAAAGTAACATTACAACAGGCTATAGGGCTGTAATCTTTGATTGTAGAGGGGGCATTAGTTTTTGGCACAAGGGTAATGACAGTTGAGTTCCACTACCTACTCATCTTACTTGTAATAAAAACTTGATTTGTAATAAAAAATTGATTAACAACTTGCACCAAATCAGAACCAACAATATCCCAACCCATTAGGGCCTGCTCCAGTGTAACAGCCCGAAGAAGGTGAGATTTCATTTCCTCAGGCACCCTTCTCATGGTAGCAATACCCAGATCCTCTCTAGCATCAGGGTAATGATAAAAAGTAGTATTCAGAAGACTAACATAATACTGTAAAACTCCTCTTTAATTAATACTACCTGAATCTTTCAAGCGCACACCAGAAAAACTTGTAATACTTAGAATTTTGCTTCTAACCTTATTGGCAGCCATTTTTTGATGAAAAATTTCGTATAGTGATCCCCCAAGCTAAGCAAATTAACTCTGGACTTCTGCTTTTTGAAGCTTTCCTCAGCAGCAGAAACTTTCACAAATTGCACCATAAACTCTTTTTCTCTATTATACAAAGCAGCATCATAAGGAGTAGTAAGACTGCCCCTGAATCAGCATCAATTCCTCCATTGCTTGACAAACTCTAGAAGTAATATTAGAATAGTAAGTCTGGTTAAAATCCTTAAGAACCGGCTTTAACCTTTGAAGCTTTTGACTAAGAAGGTACATACCAGCCTTTAGAGTCTCCTTAAACTGTCAATGGTGCATCCAAAAATTGAAATACTTGAAAGGTCATTGAGAGAGAGAGAACATCTGAACTTGATTCTATTTCATTTTTCCCAATCTGTTTACAATGGAGGCTAGCTCACACTTTTATACAACACAACTAATCACTTGCTAATCATAACAGAAAACAGATTAACAGTAAACTAATCAAGAGATTAACTAACCAACTAACTCAACTCACTAAATTGCCACATGGCATCTTAAATGCAGAATTAGTGAGTCTTGCTTACACACCCCTACAAACTCATGGGGGTAATGACCACCATGAGTTTGGACTTTAGAAACTGAAATCTAGCCATTGAAAGAGACTTTGTAAAGATATCAGCTACTTGATCCATGCTCCCAATGTGTTGAACTGAAATTTGTTTGCTTATCACTTTCTCACGAATGAAATGATAATCCACCTCGACATGCTTCGTTCGGGCATGAAAAATAGGATTAGATGCTAAGGCTATTGCAGACAAGTTGTCACACCAAATCAATTAGTAATTGTTGGACCCAAGAAACCTCTGCAGTAGTCTGAGCCAAAGCATGATACTCTGCCTCTGTTGAAGACCTCACAACAGTATGTTGCTTCTTGGCACACCAAGATATCAAATTGGAACCCAAAAACAAACAGAAACCTGTAGTTGAGCGACGGTCCAGGTGATCCCCAACCCAATCAGCATCAGTGTAAGCTGTGAGAGCTAACGATCCAGGTACAAATTGAAGACCTTGATGCATTGTACCTTTAATATACCTAAGAATCCGTTTAACTGCAACAAAGTGGCTTTGTTTGGGGTTATGCATATGCTGGCAGGCAAGATTTACAGCAAAAGCAAGCTCTGGTCGTGTGAGAGTGAGATACTGAAGAGAACCTACTATGGTTCTGAACCATTATTGATCCAAGAAAAGGGGATTAGGTTCTAAGATTGCAGGTTTTGCAGAGGAAGGAGAAGGACTAGGTTTACAGTCAAACATTCCTGCTTTAAGAAGAAGGTCTGTAGCACACTTGGTTTGAGATAGAATAAGAGTAGAGCCATGATGCAACACTTCAATGCCAAGAAAATAGCTTAGTGAGCCAAGATCTTTCATCACAAACCTAGCCCCAAGTATGCTGATCAACTCTTGAACATATGAGCTATTGCTGCTTGTAACTAAGATGTCATCTACATAGACTAACACCAAAGTAATCCCTTGATCATTTTACAAAATAAACAAAGATGTATCAGCTTTACTATTAACAAACCCTTGCTGTAACAGAAACCCAGAAAACATAGCAAACCAAGCCCTTGTTGCCTGTCTTAGCCCATAAAGAGCCTTATCAAGTTTGCATACATAATGAGGAAAGGCAGCGTTTTTGTAGCCTAGTGGTTGCTTCATGTACACTTCCTCTTCTATAACCCTATGTAAAAAAAAAAGCAGCATTAGAGACATCCAATTGTCTTATTTCCCATTGATGATGCACTGCCAAATTGATAACTACCCTAGGTTGCTTCACCACAGGACTAAAGGTTTCAGTAAAATCTAACCCTTCAGTTTGTTGATTGCCATTAGCAACTAACCTTGCTTTATACCTAGCTACGGTGCCATCAGAATTCCTCTTGATTCTGAAAAGTAAAATCTAACCCTTCAGTTTGTTGATTGCCATTAGCAACTAACCTTACTTTATACCTAGCTACTGTGCCATCAGAATTCCTCTTGATTTTGAAAATCCATTGACACCCAATGATATTGGCATGATCAGAAGGTGGAACAAACCCTGGGTACAGATGTTATATCTCTATCGTAGAACTCTCCACAAGTCTTGCATATAGTTGAATTTTCTACGATCTTGAATAACATTCTAGAATCCTCTAAAAATTTTCGTAACTCTCTTACTTCCTTCTAGAACTTTACATAAAGATATAGAACATTCTTCAACATTTTAAAGGGTCTCTTTTTTCTTCTTCTTCTTCTTTTTTTTTTTTTTATCGGCAAAAGAAATTTTATTAATCTCCGCAATAAATTACAAAAATTAAAAGGGTAAGGGCAATTGAAAATTAAAATAACTTTAATCTCCAAGACTATCAGAGGATCTGTCTTGATGGAACTAGATAATCAAAAATTCTACGTGGCTACCGGTAGTTGTATTTGGTTTTGTCCAATCCTAGTTTTGCGCCATTTTTATTTGTGATCTTCCGTGCTAGCGTCAAGCTTTGGTGGGTCTGTTCTGGTATGTTGGGTCCTGGTGGATTGCCTCTTTGGATTATTTATGCAATTTGAGTTTCTCATAAGGGTTCCATAAGTGGGACCTGGGGATACTATAGGGCAGAGCGCCCTACAGGGGTTGTAGTGCAGCTCACAACTGTTGATCCCATCAATCAACGATCCAAATTAAAAATCAATTATGACTGGTAATAAATAATTCTTACCGATCATAGTTAAAAATCATATCTCAACCATTCATTGTCAAGATCGATGACCTGTGTGCGCCCTATAGGGTGCCTTACATGGTCTTACACTACAGGATTTTTCAATCCTCATAAGTGTCTCGATCATCGATAAGCCTCTCCTTACTTGAAAAAACAAAAAAAAAAAAAAAAAAAAAAAAACAATCCATGCAAGATTTCCTCTAGCTTCGGCATCTCTTTCCAAGGAGTGGGATTGAGGACAAAGTCTTAACAACCCCAGACCTAGAGGATTAAGATCTAAGTCACATAATACGCATGCACGTGCGGATGTGAGAGCGCGAAAACATCTTTCAAAGACCTCCCAAATCACTACTATTCATGAGTGTGGAAATGTAGAGCATGAGCACATAGACAAGATTGAGAGCGGGAGCGAAGCCTATTTTTGGAATGATTATAGGTTAAGATAACGGGTGGCAAGCCCAATAGGTATTGACCAAGTGAATTGAACAATGGGTCAGGCCCAGCCTATATCGTTCCTTTTACCACAGGTCAGGCCCAACCTCTGTATTTGCTTTACCACGAGTATCACATTGAGGCCCATCCACCAAAAATCAGGCCCAGTTTTCTTTTTCCTTTTCTTGACGTCAAAATAAAACGAAACAGCCTAGTAATATATACCTAATAAAATTCCAATATTGTCGCAAAATTAAATTTGTTCCTTCGTTGATTCATTTTCCTCTCAATACGCAGACGCAGCCCAATATTTCATGAAGTCACGGACCGAGGAAAAAAACGATGAGCGGTTTTATTGGGTCACTAGACACTTGGAGCTTTTAGCAAGAAGAAGATTTTTTAACAAAAAAATTTAGTCATAGTTGTAAGGCATTTTAGAATGATGTAGTCATAGATCGATTGCCTTCCATTAATATGTAGATCGGGATTAATCAACATGAATTCAGGCCAATTTAGCATATCGACTCATCTAAGACAGTAACACGCATGCTCACTTGATCAAGCGTAAATTGAGGCGGCCCTACCTTTAGACGAGACTTGAAAGGGTGCAGCCAAACACCCTAATGTATCAATAATTGGTACTAACTACTACGGGGCGGCCCTACCTTTAGACGAGACTTGAAAGGGTGCAGCCAAACACCCTAATGTATCAATAATTGGTACTAACTACTACGTTTCAGAAGTTACAAATCAATTGGTTGAGGTTGTATTACCCACAGAATATTTCACTCCTCTCTACTAATTAATTAACCTTCACATGGAAGACCATAGATAATTAATTGTAAAGAGGTTAAATTCTTTGTTTGTTTTTTTTTTTTTGATTTGACACCTCCTCTTCTAGAACTCTTTTGATTTGATTACCAATAACGAAAAATTGAAGCAGTTTTGAATTGGGTAAATATGCTTGCATTGGAGTGGGTAAGAGAAAACGACACTTTCTACTTAATAGTCCAAGGTCTACGTACAAGGACGGCAAGTTTCACAAGGAAAGTACTTGCCGAACGAATTCGAGGCCGGAAATTACCCGGAAGCTTTTGATAGTCCACCGTGCGTCGCTACGCGGTAATATTGTTCATTCCCTCTACAACTACATATTCATATGAGGTCCGTGTGTGATTTTTTCTTTGATGACCATTAAGAATGTCAGAACAGCTAACATGCACTTCGACTAGTCTTAATCTCCGTGGGATCAATTTTACTGTCCACTAGCGGAGGACCCAATAGAAACCCGGGACAAATTTTGGTATGGAATGGCCGCGAATAGTTGATATAATGAACATGAATCTAAGAAAAAGTAAACTCTTAGTAAATCTCAAAACCTTGACAATCAGATCAATTTGTTTTGATTTAAATCAATGTAGGATAATGAGGTGCTCCAAATACCACTGAATAATGAGAGAAATTATCCAAACAAATCAAAAAGACATGAATAGAAGATTTTCATGAAGTGACTTGTAAATGTAGGACAATGAGGTAAGAGAGGGAGGGAGGGAGACCCCTGCAGACATGCATCCACTATTTCCTTAACCCCCACATTGACTAGTGAAGGAATGATGTCATTCAAGCTCTACCCTGGTGGGATATTTAAACAAATGGAGACTTTTTTTTGTTTTGTTTGCTTGCTTGTTTGTGAAAGGAAATGCACAAATAAATTAATGAAAAGGAAATGCACAAATAAATTAATGAAGAGTAGTAGGATTAATACTAGTATTTGTTTTGGGGTCCACTTATTTGTGGTACAAATATCTACTTATACAACTTTAGAACACCACTATAGAACACAATCGTGTTCGGAGCCTTTGGATGTACTTGATCCGTATGCATCGAACGACTTGCATTTGAAATAATGTTTTCTAGCATTCCCCTTGGGCATATTACTTCCGGATGTTTTGGTCGCATTTTCTATCTTCCAATCGGATCGATTGTTGATTAAAATTCGTTAATTGGCTGCATGTGACAAGTTCTGATATAAATGGATATGACGGTGTCTATTGAACTGGCGTGGTTTCACTTTCTTCCGATTAAGGGTGTTTGCTTGATCTGTGTTCAACATTTGACACAGAGAATCTTCACGACAAGGATTCTCTCGGCGGGCAACATGTTTTTTAGGACTCTGATGTTTGTTTTGATCATGTCCTTACAAAACGAGAAAGAAATGAGAGATAGAGAATGCAGAATAGCCGATGAGGGATATCGAGATAGATAGCAACCTAGCTGTGTGGCGTAAAGGAAGAGAGGTAAGGAGAGGAGGACACACAGATAAACGTGATTTGCTTTCTCCGTCCTAATTTGTTCGTCGATTTTCCGAATTTCGGATTATTGGAATCTTTTTTTGCATGTAAAGGGCATTTTAAGACGAGGCGGAGAATGGACAAGTAAGAGCCAAGAACAAGGCAACGACCTTTTAACAGATTGTTGTTGACGTTGTCCACGCAACAACTTGAGTGTAATTAAATTGATCTTCCGGGGGGGCCCATTGACTGTCAATTTCAAAGCTTCATTGAAAATTGTTTTCTATTAGTATTTGGCTGCTTACCCATAATTTTGCTTTCACTCCATTTGGTCCCATTTGAATATACGTGTGTTACGCAAGCACCCCCCCTAATTACAATTTGATTAATATTTATTCATATCTTACATGGGGTATGCCAAAGTTTAGACCATTAATATATATATACATTGACCAATATCGTTGGTGGAATCTTTTTTTTTAAATGGAAATTTTTGTTTCGGGTTCCCGCGGACAATGAATTGATCTATTCTTGAAGATCGAGGACTTCAATGTTCAAACTCATGCGTTTGCTAAAGGAAAAACACTCTTCAAAGTCAATTTTGAATAAACCATAAAAATTGGCGATCTAGTTCATAATCCCGTTTCGTAATTATTTTTACTCAAAAAATATAAAGAAGAGCCATTAATACTAATTTCAATGGTATCTAAAAGTGGGAGCTGTGTCCAAAAACTACTACAAACGCCTATTAATCACTGGTTTGGACTAAATCATTCTTTTGGGGGTAAAAATTCTAATAAAAAAACTAAAAAGTTCAAAAAAAGAAAAAACCATTTTTTGGGATTTTTGAAATTCGATCTATATTTTTTATTTTTATTTTGAAGATGAATACAAAAGGTTTAATATTTGGATCAAAACTAAACAAATTCATTAACAACAAAATACGTTAATTTAGTCCAAACTTTATGTTGTTTTCCTATTATTTTTGCTACGTGCAACCTATCCTCAAACAACGAACGACAACGGTCACCCCATTACAGAAATACAGGATTCTGTTGTAGGAAGTGACAAAAGCAGTGATGTTATATACCTCAGACAATTCATATCTCTTTCTCTATTTTGTGTGTGCGTGTATCTATCCGTGCGTTTTCATGAGATTATATATTTATCACAGCTGACAATATCAAACCCTTGATTAGTGTGATTAAATAAGAGATAAACTTTCTTCCTTCTTGATTTGGGGGTTGAAGTAAAAGATTGGTGGGTGTGCTTTGCATAGTTAATTGAGCTAATAAAGTAAGACAAGAAATTAAAAAAATTGGACAAAAAGGATTAGTAGGGGTGTTTGGTACGAGGGAGATGAACTGTGCAATGTTGACACTTGGAGAGCAGTTGGGGATGGACAGCTCTCTCTCCATAATTTTTAGAATTTCAATTTTCATATCGCATAAAAAGAAAAATTAATCAAAAAGAGTCCAAATCTAATGAAATCTGGATTACCTTACCCATCTTGGATATTTAATTTTGCCGACAACGAGTTAAGACCACATTGATTAGGTTCATATTCAATAAATGCGCTTCGAGCATTAATGCAATAATGCCGAGTGGTGCTCCGAGCGTATTGTAATATTCGGTAAATATCGCTGAACTCGTGATTTTTGTGATGTTATTATAGTAGACAAAATTATATTTAAGTACAGTGTAATGGTACGCAATTCTGACCACTTCACGTATTAGTTTAAGCCTTTAGACCCGATAATGTAATAGACCAAAATTGTTAAAAAAAAAAAAAAAAACATTTAGTTATGCTCTTATTTTAATTATTATCATTGATGTTTTCGTTTTCTCACGAAAAAAAGAAGAAGTTGTTATGCTCTTGTGTTCATATTAGAATACCACATCAAGGTAGTACTTATATGGTTGTACATCAATCGCATTGTCGAATGGTCCACATAAAGTGGTCGGTTCATATACCATGTCATAATGCGTCATCTCTTACGATACTCAAATGCAAAGCAGTGCATTCGGACCGTCTATCTCGACAATCAATAGTTCGCATTGAAAACAAACTCTTTCGGGGAGCCGTTTTGCAGCATCCCTGGATCCTACTCAAATACAGTATCCAAATGTGACCACTATGGCATTATTAAAACTCTCTCTATGCAAGCATTAAAACATCAAAACGGTGGATGCCAACATTGTTATAATTCCAGGTATACCATCTAATTACCTGTGATCAGTGAATTAGTGAAACGGACCCACCTGTTGGATCAGGTGCCAACCAACTCATCTAAAAACAATTGCTGTTAGGGGAAGACGCAACTTAATCTTTAAAGGGTAGCGTAGAACCCTACACTTTGCGGTAGGCAGACATGAAGGGCTTCGCAATGCTGCCCAAACAACAACGACGAGTGAAGGCGGTTAGTCCTCCCAATACGCTTGCCCTGGACCAGCACGGGACATCTCGAGTACTGGGTGGATGCCGGCCCCATAAAGCGAATTCCACCTATATCAAGTATCTTAATGCTTTGATCACAAAATCATACTACATTTCTAGTTGTTATTAACGTTGTGCTTTTTTATGCACTTTTTGCACCAATTTCTATACATACAAGCGAAGTTGTTGTTTCCTTTTCCTTCGAGACTCAGGTTAGACTGGCAAAGGATAATTAAATGCAAGTTGAAGAGTATAACGGAGCTAGCGATGCAAACAGCTAGCATATTGCAGCGACGGACGGAGAATTTGTATTTAATGGGAGTCTGAATCACATATTTTTCTTAGTCGATAATAAAAAGTATAATATCCAAGTGCATTTTGCAACCTGTTAATCCTACGAAGATATAGACAAAATCGTGTGTATACATAGCCACCCGTTAATTTTATACGTGTGACCAAAAAATGGTTGATAACTTGAAATTATAAGAGATTTTTTCCACACTTACATAGAACAATAATACTACATACACAATATTTTACCACAACCAGCCACAACTGCTGACTAGGGAATAAGGAAAACAATAACGCCAACATTTTTTTTTTTTCCCACACTTAGCATTGTTTAATTTGTTTTGGTAACATACACGAAAAGTGCGCTTGTGTTACTAATAATACTATTATCACACAGACGATTATGTTACCTAATATTTTAGCATTTCACTGTATAACCAAAAAACAAAAACAAAAAAATCAATACTACTAAAGTAATCACATTTGTGTACTGTTAGTTTTGTTTTTAGAGTTCCAACTTAAAATTAATTGCAAATAGGTGGAGCTAGTAATCATCTAGATTATATTAACTGTATAACCAAAAAAAAAAAAAATCAATACTACTAAAGTAATCACATTTGTGTACTGTTAGTTTTGTTTTTAGAGTTCCAACTTAAAATTAATTGCGAATAGGTGGAGCTAGTAATCATCTAGATTATATTAACCAAGTTAGGGTGGTTTAAGTAAGCGATGTGGGATGAAATCTAGCTTGCCCTTTGACGTGCAACCCAGATGCACGTGGAGGTATGGATTGATGAGGTGAGGTCACCTAAAACTTAGCTTTGATACCATGTTAGAATTTTTGAAGGGTTCCAACCTAAAATCAATTGACAATTTGTAGAAAGTAACCCATAGATCATATTAACAATGCAAGCTTGCGCGGATCACTAGGTGCAATCAGGGGCGGACCCAAGTTTTGAAATGGAAGTGCCAGCCAGCGGACTAGGTGCATGCGATCAGGGGCGGACCCAAGTTGCGAAGTGGAAGTGCCGGGGCACCCCTTGTTTGGCTAATAACACAACATATATGGTAAGTATATATATGCATTCTATGCAACATGTTTTCAAATGCAAAACTAAACCAATAAGTTGGGTTTATACACTTGTAGACAAAAAAAAAAAAAAAAATTCTCATCATATGTCTTATAAGGCTCCAAGACAATATTGGGGGAAATTGGGGGTTGATTCCTTTGGGGAAGCTTGATATTCTCAATTCGAACTTTGTTAGGAAATTTCATCTTTCGTGATCAACAGGGGTACGGTCCAATTATAAATGTTAACTTTCATTCCTTTCTTCTAAATCATAATCAAGTACTGATTAGGGTTTCTATTTATTTAGAGCTCATGGATAAGGATTTGCATTAATTTTTTCCTTGTCGTTTTTTTATGTGCTGATTGGCGAAACTCTTTTTGTTAATTAAAGTAAAATTTATGCCGTCTTCTTTTTATTAATTTTGACTTTCCTTGTTTAGTCTTTTCACCGCAATACTAATTTTTTCCCCAAATATTAATTAAAAAAATAACGATTTTATTTTATTTTAAAAAACAACTCAAGAGATCATGAACCGATCGGGACCTTAGTAACTCTTTAAAACTTATATTTCTTCCACTTGAATTTTTATATTTCGGCACCCCTTACGAAAGAATCCTGATTCCGCTACTGTACAAGCGATGTGACGTAAAATCTATCAGCTACTAAATATTAATACGTGAGATAGATGTAAGATAGATATGATGAATAATCTGGATCGGAAGAGCTATTAATTACGCAGGGGGGAAGAGGACACATTTAGCAACGAAGGTGAACCAAATATGCTGGGTTATGTTCCACACTTGGCAGGCATCTATCTCTATCTATAGATCATCAAAAAATAGCTAAAATTTCTTAGCTAGGACCACACTAATTAATACAGAAGAGACGAGAAAGAGGAGAAATTATTACTCCAGTACTAAGAAGAAAGAAACACATTTGCCTGCCTGCCTGCCTGCCTTTCTCTTTATTCTTCTGTGGATCGACATCTCTTAATTGAAAATTGACCACGGTACAAAGCGTCTCGACGCACGCAAAAGAAACTACTCAGTCATTTCGTGAGGGACCAACCAGGAATCGATCGAAAACTACTCCTTCCCAGTTCTAACGGCTGATCGGTTATATCCGTTTAATAGTGCCAATCCGGGGTGAGTCACTTTGATGCTTCTACAGGCAGAGGCGGACACAGAGGGGTGCCGGGATTGCGTGATAGATTCCAACGATTTATCCACATTTTCGTAGTGCTCATTACTTAGTGTTTATGTGGACCGTGCATGGACGTGGACAAGAATTTTGGGGCACCATGCGCATGGCAGTGTGAGCCCCAAGACTACTGAATAATCACTTGTGCCGGTGGGTGTCCGGGCTCCTGCAGAATCTCAAATATTTTCACTAATTCTAATAAATTTTCAGGTTAATTTGAAAAAAATTCTATGCAATTAGCCCTGCAAATCGCTTGGGTTAAATAAAAAAAATTCTTATATAATGGACAACTCTATGTACAGTAATGCTATATACACAACTTTTTATCACAACTGCTAACTCAGGAATAAGGAAAACAATATTGCCAACTTGTTTTAAGATGTGTTGAGTTAACAGTTGTGATGGGTTGTGGTAAAAAGATGTGTATATATGTAGGCATTATTGTTACCAAAATGATACCCAAAATACAGTTTTATCTCTTGTTCACACAAACTTTGGGTACTACTACTTTTTATGCCATATGTTCATGTGTATTTAAATTTTCCTAATTTTAAATTCGTTGGGGTGGTCTAACTTAGTTAACGATACATGCATAAGGTTAATCAAGCATTCATAATGACTCAAAAATGAGCATTATAAAATTGATCGGTCAATTAAGTGGGAATGACAAAAGCAATAATTACTCGTCCTCAATGAGTTCTTCGCATTCTCGAATTAATCTCGCCAAACACTCCAAATTTTGGGTCCACTGAAGAATTTGTTAAGTCGTTAACTTCAAAGTCTCGGAGTTAGCCAAGGTGCGTACAAACTGACCCGGACACCAGTTATCAAATACTACTACTAATAAAAGAGTTAGCTAGGGGTATAACGTAGTTAACAATACATGCACAAGGGCTATAACTAATAATGACTCAAAAATCAAACATTATAAAAGTTGATGAGTCGTTAGAAGCTTGGAAGGAGTTTTGGATTTTCGGTTGGGTCCCACAAGTGACGCAAGAGTTTCTTTTGCGTGTGTTGATCTGTTTTGTACCATAGTCAATCCTTATTAGATACCCAAAAGGAAGAAAGCCAAATGCTTCTTTCTTCTACTCACTTGTCAATAACAATATAGAAGTACTAAAATATTATACTTCATAATTTGTCTAATTTCGTATATCAATTTAAAAAACTCAATTAGTTTACCGTTCCGCTAATGTTTTTATTTTTTAAATATTTATTTTTCGTATTATAAAACATGTCATTCTTTTGTAATATATCACATTTGATTAAAAAATAACTAATTATTTGAAAAGAAAAATAAGTACTTATTTTAGTTAGGAAATTGATTTCCGCGCTCTACTTTTATAACTTCATGTACAAAGTGAAGCGCCTGTGTACAAAAGTGGAGCACCCTTGCAGACCTTTGGGTGTTTTAGGCTTTGCCCTTGAGATGTATCGTCCAACTTTTTGTTGAATCCCCTTTTCCTTTTCCTGTTTTTTAATAAAATCTATTATTGCCGATTAATAAAATATATCAGCATCCTTTTAGTTAGTTATCTAAATTGGTGCGAGAAAATTGGTAAACTTAGTTAATAATTACTTTATTTTTTAATCTAAAAAATATCAAATGCCGAAAACAAAGACATTAAAAATTAAATATAGGACAAGGAATAGAATATTGTACACCACTTAAACTTGTACTCCATTGCTAACTGCTCTCTCCTATTCTAAACTAGACATTTGAAAACATGAAAAAAAAAAAAAAACTAAGCCAAAGGGATTCGCGCACGGGTTAAGGTCTGAGATTTAGGGATGCACTCTCTCCTGAGATTTCACGTACGTTTGAAATCCCTCAGGTTCTACCAACTCTTTTGAGGCCACCTCTACAAACGAACAACAAGACAAATTCCCGGAATTAATTAAGGTACACGCATAAACTAACCCGGACACCGACACCTCGGTTATAAAAAAAAAAATCTGCAAAGGACTTTGAAGTTCTCTTTTCTTGATGTAGCTTGACCCAGAAACACACGAAACATAAAGGACAACAGGGCTCGGGATCTCCGACACTAATAGCAATATACACAAGTAAAATAAGCTCCATTAAAAACGGCCCTCTCCTTTGGGAAATGCTTCCATCTCACACTTCACCCTTTGTTTATTCCAATCACCCTCACTATAAAACCACCATTGTTCCTCTGGTAGATACCCAACCTTTTCTCCCTCACCATCCCCCCACCACCAGACACGCAGGTTTGAAATCTCTTCTGCTTCGCAAAACTGAGAAACCTTTTTTTTTTTTTTAATTTTTTCATGAAGAGTACTAGATCTTTTTTAACCAATTATATCTGGGTACGTGCAGGAGTGCCGGAGATGGGGAGATCGCCGTGCTGCGACGAGACCGGGCTGAAGAAGGGGCCGTGGACTCCGGAAGAGGACCAGAAGCTCACTGATTACATACACAGGAACGGGCATGGGAGCTGGAGAGCGCTTCCGAAGCTCGCCGGGCTGAACAGGTGCGGGAAGAGTTGCAGGCTGAGGTGGACGAACTATCTGAGGCCGGATATCAAGAGAGGAAAGTTCACTGAAGAAGAAGAGCAAATCATCATCAACCTCCACCAAGTCCTTGGAAACAAGTAAACATTTTTTCCCTCCTTCTTCTGCTTTCATGGCATCTAGAAAAATTTGCAAGCACGTATCGGCTAATTCCCGATATGTATCATTTTGTATTTGATTTTTCTCCGCTTCACGGCTGCAACGGCTGATACTTGACCGCTAATTTTTTTTTTTATCAGCAAAATGATAATTTTATTGCCATGAATGATAAAAGCAGGAAATTAGAATACATAAGAAAAGAAATGCATAGAGCTTCGAAAAATAAACATGGACTCTTCTAGTGTTCCCACTTGCAAAATCTCAACCTACTCCCGCCTATCAAATTTTTCATACAACAAAAGTCATAAAACAAAAGAGAAAAACACTCGAATAAAATTATTGACAAGATGACATCTGAACACCTAATGATTGAACCCCCGAGAAAGAAATCGATCCGCGCATGCTCTTTAATTTCCACGCACCTAGCTACCATAGCCAAGTTAATTTCGATACTTGACCACTATAGTTGCTTCAAGTGCATCGGACCCAAAATTAATTTGAAAACCTTCACGTCTGCCACATTCGATTCCCGTTACTTTGCTGTCGATACTATTGATTTTGTTACAGTGATGATGCCCGCTATCGCAATTTAAACTCTTGAGCGATCCTCATGATTCAGCAAAAGAACTGCAATTTTGTCACAGCACTGCATTGTAGATACTTTTTTATGGAAAATGTTTCCAGGTCCTGCTCAATTTTCGACACAAAGATGCAATTAAACTACGTACGTAGTTAATGTAATTATTTTTTCCGGCAGGTGGTCGGCGATCGCGACACATCTTCCGGGCCGGACGGATAACGAAATCAAGAACTTCTGGAACACCCATCTGAGGAAGAAGCTTCTTCAAATGGGTATCGATCCGGTCACCCACCGGCCGAGAACTGACCACCTCAATCTCCTGGCAAATCTACCTCAATTGCTTGCAGCCACCAACTTCATGAGCAATCCCATGAACAGTGCTCCCTGGGATAATAATCCCCTGAGCTTACAAACAGATGCTGCACAACTAGCCAAGTTCCAACTGCTGAACAACATACTCCAAGTCCTAAGCACCAGTCCTAGTCCACCTCCAGTACCCATGGAAGCTCTCAACCTCATGGGATCCCAGCCTCTTCCCAGTAACCAACAGCTCTATGAATATCTCAGGGGGGTCAATCCTGTCAACTTGTCCCAGAATATCCCATCCACTTTTCCAAACCTAGATTTCCATCAACCTAATATTGATCATCACATTGTTCGACCCGATATCGTCGGGAACTCCAAGGCGGCTTTCGACAATGTCGATAACAACAACGGGAATTTTAACCAGTTGAGTGCTTTCCAAACGGAGAATAATTCACTTCCTGCATTGGTTTCAGACTTGCCTGAGTTTTCAACTGTCAAGAAAATGGAAAACAAGTACAACCAGAACAATATTGATATGTCCAACCCTTCATCCACTTCTACCACCTTTGAAGCTTGGGGAGACCTCATGGATGATGAAGCAGTTGGCGACTCCTATAATTGGAGAGATATTATAGAGTGAGTAATATTTCTACTACAAAGTTTTTTTTTTTCCCCTTTTCTCCTTCTATTTTTTTTTTAATTTCCTTCTCATTTTTAATGTATTTTTTGGTTTTTTTTTTTTTGCAGCCAAGCAACTTCTCCCTCATGGCCGATCTCGTGATAGAAGGATCTTCCAGTTCATAAAGTGGGACGGATTTGTAGACAAATAAAACTATGCATTAGTTGGGAGTTGATTTTGTAACAGATAGATTGATTTCAATTACTTTAATTTATACATGCATGCATATTTTCTCCTTCTTTTTTTCCCCTTCTGTTTTATACTGATATCATTTGTATATCATATCAGCATTGTGCAAAATACACTGCAAATAAAATGAAGAACTTTCCATTATATGGTTTTGTGTTATTCTGTATTATGGAAATAAAATGAAGGACGCTTTTGTCCTTTTAGAAGTCAGATCAGGGCACTCTGCGATCCCCTGTCCGTTTAGACCATGCCACGGTCTTGGCACGCTCGCAACACACACATTCAACATTCCTTGACCGCAGGGCACGTTACGCACTTTTTGGAGCAAACATATTCAAAACCTAGTTAATTATTATATAGTCCTCTTTAATTTGTTAGACAAGGTTACCTCTCTGATTATGTTGTCAACTTCTCATATTAATTAAATTATAGGTTGTATTAGTGACAACTCTACTGAGTTCTCAATAAGACAAGAAGAATACAAAAAATATAATTTCCAATTTACTTTGTACATTTTTCAAGGCACTTTAACACATCAGAAATTGTGTTTTTTTCTCATTTTTTCTGACTTACCGACATACCATAGGGCAGTTATTAGCATTTTTCTTAAACTATTTATTGGCCCATTTGTCTCCAATGATTGAACAGTGGAATCACACGTTCTTTATTATATAGTAAGCAGCAAGAAATTACCCTCACCACTTTGACTTTAAATGGGAGACAAGAAAATGTCAAAGTTGCAAACATCTCTTGATGTGGACAGTCACAAAACCAAGGACAAACAAACAAACAAATTAGTACAAAGCCCCCCTTAGTGTGCAGAGCCGGCTCAAACTTATTTGGGGCCGGAAGCGAACTCCTAATATTGGGCCACCTATATTTTCAAAAATTTATTTTAAAAGCTCAATAAACTAACAAAAATTTAACCTAAAAGTATACAATTGTAAGAGAGAAACGTTACTACAGAATCCTTCAAATCCTTATGGATAACTTATATCGAAGTGGCTTTTGGTTCCTCCGCGGTAATGTGCTTGGGCCAAGAAACCTCACCAGGTAAGGACATGGCACAGATTAAGATAATGAGAAAGTAAACTTTGAATAATGGCACAGATTAAGATAATGAGAAAGTAAACTTTGAATAATGGTTTCTGATTAACTAATTGATGGTTATCTGCCCTATTTTTAAAAAGTCTAAGACTATGGTCATTTGTCACTCATTAGGTAAGACTATGTTTCTCTTTGACAGAGAACCCATTGCTGCATAAGCAAGCAATTAAAGATATTATTAGCCATTAATTTTGCTAAGCTGCAGAGAAAAATTTGGGTATTACTTGTAGAGGTAATTTTCAGCTAGCTCCCTAGTTTTTAGGCCAGACGCATGTCCTCGCGATCAAGGCTCGGTGAGAGTGACCTCGATCGCATGCGTGTGATCCTCTCTGATAGGGGATGATCGATCCATGTCTTATGAATGGCTGACATGGCGGTGGAGATGAATTGGGGCTGGCGACGAGCCAACCGCCCTCTCAAAGAATAGATTGACTTATAGAGTACAATTACGTACAACTTACAAATTTCTTGTGTTTTGCGTGTCTGTGACTTTTCAAATTGTTGCCTTTGCTTTTTTCTTATCCAATAATTACAGTTATTCGAGTTCTGTATATATCTACTCTCTCTCTCTCTCTCTCTCTCTCTCTAGCTCACTCACTCACTCTTGATCATTTTGTATTTGACCTTTTTGCTGGAACAATTAATCAAACCACATAAAATCCTGAACAATGTATCACATCCTGCTACTATTTTGAAGGATTGTCAATCTTATTAGCTCAAATAGAAAAAAAATTACCGATCGAAAGTTTTTTTGTAACTTAGACCCATAATTTGAATCCAAAACCCAGCTCCGACACTGTTTTTTGGACCAAAAAATACTACGTTTATATCTAGCTCGCGCATTTAATTAGCTACATCACAATCTATACATTCAAAAAGAAAAGGAGGATTTGCAAATTTGGTGAAGTTTTGTTCTTTTTATGTTTAGGCTCATCGATATATATCTAGACTAGATGCAATTGTTACTGGAAATCCAAGTTTATAAGCTAACCTTCTTCAACAAGGAAACTTGATGAAATTAAAGTAGGTATAGTGTTAACCACTAAAGAAGAACTAACCCCACCTACCCCTTGCCAAATAAATATGTTGCCATCCCAGCGAACCCCCCAAAGTCATTCATACAGACATATATTCCTCCAACATGTATCTATGAATTACTAATATTTATATACACACACAAACAGACAATAGTATATACAAAAGCGAACTAATCTTTCGCCTTTCTACTAAACAACAAAAACTAAACAACAAAATACTACAAAGTTCAAAGAACATTTTATTGCTTAATTTGCACGTAACTATGTACCATGCAGTTTCCGTAGTGTGGGAATATTTTACCCTTAATGAGTTTATATTGTCTCCTTCGTTTTGGAGAATGCAGGGTGTCCCGGACCAGCTCGTTCGTGCGTACTTTGGATCAATTCTTACCGTCCCTTCCACAGTCGTTTCACACTCTTACGCGTGGGGTGAGATACCTGATCTAAGCCCTGTGACTGGTTTGAGAGAGAGATATTCATTTTGGATCTTATATTTGTTGGTTATATCGATTTTCTTTGCTTATAACCATATTATTCGTTCCAACTCCTTCTCGGGTTAACACATGAAGGCCAAGGATTTCATATCTTAAGATCTATATGGAGGGTTTGAAGAGTCGTTCAAGGCTCTGGAATTAATTGAGCTACGTGAAAACTGGCCCGGACTCCATGGTTATAAAAAAAAAAAAAAAAAAAACTCTTTCTTGGGCTAAACCCTAGCTAGGAATCCTTGGTAAAGTAATCAGTTGTGCTTTAGGCGTATATATATAAACTTGCACGTAGGTGGAAGTATTTTAATGAACCTACAGCAGCATAGAACGATTTTATAATAGTAAATGATAGGCAATTAATTAAACAACTTCCTTTTTTTTTTATCCGAATTAATTAAACAACTTCAATGTTTGTATTTGCGAGAATCTCAGCCAGCAATTAATGGGGTATAGTGGGATTCTGGAGTGCCAGCAATTAATGGGGTATGGAGGATGCTGGAGCATACCAAATAAAAAGGAATACTATAAAATTACCAAAATCTTTCTATTGGTGGTAGCATTTTTAATGGTCCAGATTTGTTAAGATATTCTTAGCAGTAAATCAGTAAAAATATACGTTTACCGGTAATAGTATTTAACATATCTAAACTATCAATTATAAATATAAACGATCCAAATTAAATTGCACACGCTTCTTTACTGAAGACGGATCCGACAGGCGACAAAAGTAGCCATAACCGCTCAATTCAAGGCTAAACTTGAATAGCCAACAAGGTAACTTTTTTGACTATTTTTCACTCATCTTGTAGAAAAGTCTTTTGTAGCAAGGAAGTTTACTAACTTTTTTCTTTTTATTTATCCAACCCCTGGTTGGATTTTCTCCCCCGTCTCCTTCACTTAATGATGTTCCCTTTGTAAGTGTTCTTAGTAAAACTTCTATTGTCTATAAAAATAAAAATATAAGTTTGCAACTTATCAGTTGATTAGTGAACATTTATTGTCAATTTTTTTTTTTAATGATTAAATTTTTTTATCTCACAAGCTCTTTTAAAAGTGACTTATATCTAAGTTAAACAGAGATTGATTGAGAGACGACTTAGAGCAGGGGCGTTACACCTATCCCAATTTGTAAAACATGAGACGAAAGAGAGAGGGAGAAGTCGACTTGAAATTTTTTTTCTTTGCCAAATGATAGGATGTTAGTTCTTGGTTATAGCAACGGAAGTCGAGCACCTCTTCCATGGGGGCTTGAACTCAGGACCTCTCTATTACGAGGGAGAGTTATGAATCAACCATACCAAGTGTGGTGTTCAAGTTGACTTGATGTTGAAGATCAACAATTCAAAAGTTTAGGGTTACAAATGCAATAATTTTAAAACTTTGGGATTCTATGTGTGAATAGTGTCTAATTTGTTTATTCTTCTAGAAAATAAAAGCCCAAAACCCCGTTATGAAAAAAATAGAAACCCTAAACCCTAATCGTGTTCTTCTTCTTTGAACTTCACTGTACACTAGCACCTCCTGAGCTCCACTACGTTAGCTTCTTATTTAGAGAGAGAGAGAGAGTAGTGTCAAACATGGCATCTGTGACTTTGAAGAAGAACTACCGCAGCGTTCAATCTCTGCAACAGTTCTACACCGGCGGGCCCTTCGCCGTCTCATCGGACGGATCTTTCCTCGTCTGTGCCTGCAATGAAACGATCAAGATCGTCGATTCCTCGAACGCTTCGATTAAATCGACCATCGAAGGCGATTCGGAGCCTGTCACAGCTCTCGCTCTCAGCCCCGACGATAAGTTTCTCTTCTCTTCGGGCCACAGTCGGCAAATTAGGGTTTGGGATGTCTCCTCCCTCAAATGTTTGCGGTCTTGGAAGGTACTCTGAAACAATTCCTTTGTTATATTCCGGTCTAAACCAAACCGAGCCTTTAAGTCTCAATCAATTCGGGTCGGCTATATTATATTCCCGTCTGTATATGCTGCCGTTTCTATCTGACGGTGTTTTGTATTTATATGGTTAAGCATCTCCGGCCCTTAACTCATACTTGTACTCAAATTTGAGTAAAAGCTTCATTTGGGATGGTACACTCGATGGGCAAACCCCAAATATAAGCACAAATTTGAGTAAAAGATTCATTGTATGGCATGATTGTAAAATTTGTGGGACAAAATAGCCTTGCAGAATTTGAGTAAACTTCAAATTGGTATAGGTTTGAGTCAATGAGTGGAATGGATTTTGAGGGGGTTTTACTCGAAATTTGAGTTTGAGTTATAAAAAAAGAAAAGAATAGGGGTAAGGGCTGGAGATGCTCTTATTTATCTATACAGATTTATTCAATAGTCTTGCTGCAGCTTAAGTGCTGCCATTGTGACCATTTCTGTCTTGGAAGATACAGCTTGTAAGTTTGGCTTACAGGCCAGAATTATCTTTAAAACCATGAAAACCTGATTCTTTTAGAAGATATAGTTTCAAAAACAAGGTCCACTGCAAATATAGGGGTGCTTGATGCTGCTTGAATTGGTGCAACTTGTGCCTTTTTATCCTTCGGGACTGGCACAAGTTCTGCTTTTAGCTTAAGAGTACTAAACAAGTCAAAAAACTGAGTCTTAGAAGCTCAATTTTGATGCTTTATGATTTCCGGTTTTCACTTATTCGAGCATGTCTAATGGGGGGTGCTGTAACCATTTTCCATCCCCCATTATAGAACTCTATGCTCCAATGGGGGGATGGAAAATGGCAAAGTCCTATATGAAGATGTATATTTCCATTCCCAAATGGCAATAGCTATACTTGACACCTCAGCAAACCAATTGCTTTGTACCAGAAATGTCGCCAGAAAATGGCTGGAATATACCAAAACGCCTGAACATGCAAAATTTTTACTGGAAAGATGCCTGAAGCCGGAAAATGGACAGATTTGAGAGGGAAACGACTGAATTTGAGAGAAAAGTGGCCGGATTTCGGAGGGTTTGAGAGAGTAGGTAGAGTCAGATCTGAGGTCGAGGAAAAGAGAAAGGGAGAGGGGGAGGTGAGGTTTTTTTCCGGGATACAGAGTGACAATGAGAGAAGACAGAGGAGAAGAGGAGAAATATTATTCAGTGTTGCCAACACTGTTTTCTCACCATTTGGGAAAGTAAGTTAATAGTTAAGATTCTTTGGTTCTATTTTAGAATTCACCATTGGAGAGGAGAGGGTCCTATTTTACTACAAACTACTTAACTACTTTTTGGTGTTAAAAGGGGCAAATGGCTATAGCCATTTTAGAACCCCATTGGACATGCTCTTAGTGTTTACCATAAGGTTAGCAGCAGCCTGTAAGGAACACCCACTATGGACATATTTTTTACTTCAGCTCTTCAATTGTCTGTTTTTATCATAAGTTCAGCTGTAATAAAAATTTCTTACTGTGGAAACAAATGAGGCTCGTTTTGGTTCATTATCCGATGAAATTCGTTGAGTGAAGAAATTTTTTGTATGTGGGGTTGTGTAGGGACACGAAGGTCCCGTGATGGGCATGGCTTGTGATGCATCAGGCGGATTGCTGGCAACTGCAGGGGCTGATAGAAAAGTACTTGTATGGGATGTTGATGGCGGATTCTGCACACATTTCTTTAAAGGTCACAAGGGGGTTGTGACAAGTATCATGTTTCATCCTGACCCGAGTCGACTGATTGTAAGTTTTGGAAGAACTTGTCAGTACGTTTGGCAGTTGTTATATTGCTTTTTATGGATTGTGTAACTCAGGAATTGTGATTTCTGTGTTTCGTGTATTGCACATTGGCATATCCATGTAGTGAGATCTCTGATTTTTGTCGTCTGTGATGTCTATGTTGTTTAGATATGAAGAAAACCGTATGGTCAAAATCTAGGGAGCATTTTTTATAAGCTAATGACCAGGAAGTTAAAATAAGGAAATGAATGTTGTTTCATCATCAAAGTTTAGTTGGACATGAGGTTTTTCCAAAGTGATTAGAATCTGGCCTTGGAATTTCTGTAATTTTGTTTAAGGCAAAATCATGTCGTGAACTCTCATTTTGTTCTTGCTTCAATTTTCCATGATCATATCAACTAATGTTGCTTTTATTTTGTAGACATGTGAAGAACTTCTTTGTACAGACGGTTACTTGTTGCCGTTATTTGTTACTTGCATCACTTAATGTCCCTTTATGTAGCTTTGTTCAGTAAAATTGCAAGTATTCTCTTATCGTTGACTCAATTCCTTTCCTAATGTTTTTGTTTCCATCTATCATTACTTATTCTGTTGGTTAGGTATGGTTGACGACTTGACATTTTGTTTGTAGCTTTTTTCTGGAGGTGATGATGCGACTGTTAGAGTCTGGAATCTTGCAACCAAGAAATGCATTGCCACACTAGATAAACATTTCTCAACGGTGACTTCCATGGCTGTATCTGAAGATGGATGGACCTTGCTTAGTGCTGGGAGAGATAAGGCATGGCCCACAATTTTAAATCTTGCTTCCAGTTACATTTTGCAGATGATTTCTGCTTATATGGGTGTTTATGGTTTGGCTTTATGATTATACGTTTCAGCCTCCTAGGTCAAAGGGAACTCTGAAAGTCACAAGTTTTTGGGGAATGATTAGAAAGGCACAAAATGAGATTAAATATGTAAATAAACGGAATTATGTTCTATGGGGGATCAAAGAGGAAGAGATGAAGAAATGCATGTTAGAATAAGAGATAGCGTGTTCAGAATTCTAGTACATTTTCTTTGTTGATAAATTTATGCTGGAGGCTGTAGCAATTTGATTACCCTTTTATTGGTATATTTTGTAACCTTCTTCACAGTGATCAAGCAATCAAAGATTAGATGTTGCCATATTGTAGGATATGCGTTTTGGTTATGTTTGACTTCTGGAAATTCCGCATTTCAAATTCTTTTTGCTGAGCCTATTTATCTTATGCTTTGGCAGTTTTTGTTGTCATTTCTTAGGCACACTTTGGTTACAGTTTCGCCGTATTCACTTGTTTTCTTTTCCCTATTACTATGGCTTAGTTGTCAGACGCCTGATGATGTGTTTTCTGATTTCAGGTTGTGAACTTGTGGGATCTTCATGACTATAAATGCAAAGTCACTGTACCAACCTACGAGGGTCTTGAAGCTGTGTGCGCAATCCCTTCCTCATCTTTTCTTGCATCTTGTCTGGACAAACATCAGCATAGGAAGAAAAGTAGTTCATCAGTGATCTATTTTTTCACAGTTGGTGAACGTGGGATTGTACGGCTATGGAACTCGGAAGGGTATATTGCTACAACATGATTATTTATTAGAAACTAGTTGGAAATATCTCTGTAGTTGGTTTTTGGATCCCTATTCTTGCAGCTGTTCAGTTCTATTCAGAATGTCATTTTTTGTTGATTATTGTGCTTGTTTTCATTATGCAACAGTGCGGTTTGCATTTTCGAGCAGAAGGCTTCCGATGTCACTGTCAAATCTGATGACGAAGACTTGAAAAGAGGCTTCACTGCTGCAGTTCTGTTGCCCTTAGATCAAGGACTGCTGTGTGTGACAGCTGACCAGCAATTTCTTTTCTATTCCCTTGCTGATGGTGAAGGTTGTTTGAACATAACCATAAGCAAAAGGCTTGTTGGATACAATGAGGAGATTGTGGATATGAAATTTCTGGGTGAAGAAGAACAATTTCTTGCTGTTGCTACAAGTGTTGAACAGGCAAGTTGTTCAACATTTCCTTGTGCTGTTAAAGCTTTCATTGTCGTTGTACTATGTCAGGACTGTTTTTTCTTTTTATATCTGAGCTGCATGAGGGATGGTTGATCCTGAACCTTTACCTTGAAAGAAAAGAGATTAATCATGATTTTTTTCAAATACGGATATGAAAGCAACTCATGGAAGTTGATGGGATAATGTTTTTATACACACGAATTCAGTCTTTGGTTGTCTTCCGATGCATCTGCAATTGTTGCTTCCTTTCGTAAAGGTAGACATACCCCAGTTTCAGTGGGACATCACAGCAACCTTGTGTCACCCATGTGGCTTTTTTGCTTCTTTCAACCGTGGGACCCCAGTTGTTCACATGTTTTTCTAGATTGAGATGAACACAAGACCTTTTGGTGCTACCTTGTTATACTTCAACTAAGCACCAAGTGTCACATGAGATGTTTACTGAGATGGTGTGCTTCATTATCATATTCCAGTTTCGAGTTGAAGGTTGATTATGTAGTGTAGTTCCTGCTGTGTTAGAACCAACAAGCAGAAGCAAGGAGAAGCACTACCTATGGGAACCAACTATGATAACCTCTAATATATTATGACCTATTTTAAGTATTCATAGTAAGTACAAAAGAGAATGAATAAGATAAAATTGTAGCTTGAACATGTAGGGTGATCCTCTCTATGTATAAGATGTTCATAGTAGCAATTGTGGAGTCACGGAGATTATATTTTCATGCATTACATGTAATAGTGCCTTTTCATCTGTGAGAAATGTGTGTTTTGTTTCGAAGTTCATTCCTTATTTCTAACTTCAATATGTCTCATGCAGGTTCGAGTATATGATCTAGCATCCATGTCATGTTCCTATGTACTGGCAGGTCATACTGACATTGTTCTTTGCCTCGATACCTGTGTATCAAGTTCTGGAAGAACCCTTATTGTCACAGGAAGCAAGGACAACAGTGTAAGTTTCCTACACTGCTTCTGATGTGGGTGGATTTCTTCTTTTTTCATTTTGGGTTAGTGTTTGCATCGTACTTGTAAATTTACAATAATTTCAGCAGCATTTTGATTGCTTCCACCCCCTCACGAGAGTTTTGATTCAAGTTTTGCTTCCCAAAAACTAGTTAAAGGAGTTAAGTCACTGAATTGCAATATTCATTTCATCACAAGACTATAAACTGATATTAGACTGTTAGTTTACTATAGTTTCTGTCTTCTTGGTTCATAAGATAGTTTCCTTTGGGGCATATCTTCTCCAACTTCTCTGTTGTTCAGCATATTTGGGGTTCTTGTTTGCTTCTCTAATTCCGTTTTGTTCATAGATTAGGTTGTGGGAAGCTGAAAGTACCCGTTGCATTGGAGTTGGTTTAGGTCATATGGAAGCTGTTGGAGCTGTTGCTTTCTCGAAGAAACGGCAGAACTTCATTGTTAGTGGCAGTAGGTGAGTGATTATGTCGAAGTCCACAGAAGGTTCACGCTCAGTGTGTGCATCCGACTGCGTGGTTGTGATATGGGCAAACAGAGCCACAGTTTGTCCTAAAAAGAGTTCATCCAGTTTTCAAAACTGCCGAATAATGTTGACCTGATGTTTAGCAGCTTATAGTTATAGATTTTGCTGTGGATCAGTAACTAGTTCTTGTGGGCTCCGCTCAGCTGAGATGTGTAAACAATTCATTACATAGTGCTGGGATGTGAGAATATAGTCTTTCTCCTCCCTTCAGTTATAACTCGAGAAACATTAATTTTGATTTCCGTGAGTTGAAGCCCTTTTATCCTTGTTTTAGTGATCGGACGCTGAAGGTCTGGAGTTTGGATAGTCTGTCAGATGACATGGAACAGTCTACCAATTTGAAAGCAAAAGCAGTTGTAGCAGCACATGATAAGGATATAAATTCTCTGGCAATCGCACCAAATGATAGTTTTGTTTGCAGTGGTTCCCAGGTTAGTACATCATGAGGCAACACTTATATAAGAAAGGTATAAGTTTCTTCAGGCCTCTGTCTCAAAGTTGCTCTCTCTCTCTCTCTCTCTCTCTCTCTCTCTCTCTCTCTCTCTCTCTCTCTCTCTCTCTCTCTCTCAATGATCAGGACCGAACTGCTTGTGTATGGAGGCTTCCAGACCTTGTGTCTGTCGTCGTTTTAAGAGGTCACAAAAGAGGGATTTGGTCAGTAGAATTTTCTCCAGTTGATCAATGTGTTATAACAGCATCGGGAGATAAAACGATAAAGATATGGGCTATATCTGATGGTTCATGTTTAAAAACATTTGAAGGGCACACATCAAGTGTATATAGAGCATCGTTTCTTACACGTGGGACGCAGTTTGTTTCATGTGGTAATGTGCTTTTACCTGATCCATTAGAGCTATTATTTTTACTCTTAATTTTTCATGATCTATTATTCCCAGAAAAAATTGACATTTCATTCTTAGGTGCTGATGGTTTGGTGAAGCTGTGGACAGTTAAAACCAATGAATGTATTGCAACTTATGATCAACATGAGGACAAGGTTATAAACTAGCTTCTTATTTTTATAAGCACTACTCTTTCAATGATATATCATGTTCTTATTTTCTTATTTTTGACCTTTGAGTCTTCCTTATGTTTGTGTCCCTGTTAATTGTGAAAGTTAAATTGACTTGGAGCAATGCTTAATCAGCATGGGTAATCATCTGGTATCTGCATTTCATTGTTTTGTTTAGTGGCACTGTACTATGGGTTTGGATTATGTCAACAGTAACCGTAGTTGTATAGCGATATTACTTCTCAACTACATGAAGAAGAAAAAAGGTGAATAAATCTGAAGTATTTGGTGATTTCTAAAATTGGCAGGTAGACAACTGGTCTAACTCTTGACTTGATGCATGATTTGTTCCATGAGTAAATAAATATTGAACTATGTCTCCACCAATTCATCGTGTGCACCACGCCCTTAAGAGATTTATTTGTATGTCGTTTCTCGAACATCAAACTGCTTGACCTGCCTTAAGTTTTGATCCCATCCTTGTTTCCCCAGTTTGATTTTAAAGTTATTGCATTAACTTACCAGTTTGCAAATCAATGTTATGCTGTTGTAGTACTTGAGTTTTCTTGAAAGCATTATTTTTTGTAAAGGATTGCAGCGATTGTGTCTACTCTTGTTTATTTGGTTGCGTTTAGGTCATCTTCTTTTGCTCACTCTGTAGTCTGCAGGTTTGGGCCTTGGCTGTTGGGAAGAAGACAGAAATTCTTGCAACTGGCGGCAGTGATGCAGTAATCAATTTGTGGCACGACTCTACTGCTGCTGATAAAGAGGAAGCTTTCCTGAAAGAAGTGAGGCATCTCACTTGTTCCTCCAGTACCAAATCAATGCTTTCTGAAATGCTTGATGACGAGAATTTATTGTGTAGTAGTTTTACCCATCATTTGAAAATATGTTTAGGGCCATGGTCAACATTTTGTATAGGTTTTGTTTCTTTGTTACTAGTTCAAATGAAGAACCACATCAATTTGTTGGTCATGCAGGAGGAAGGGGTTTTAAGAGGTCAAGAACTAGAAAATGCTGTATCAGATGCTGACTACGCTAAAGCAATCCAACTTGCCTTTGAGCTTCGCAGACCTCACAAACTTTTTGAGTTATTTGCTGAACTATGCCGGTTAGTGATCATCTTTTTGTTTCTTCTGGTCTATATCCAGTTCCATTTATTTGATATGAGTTCCCTGCAGGAAGAGAGAGGCTGAAGTTCAGGTAGATAAAGCGCTTCATGAGCTTGGCAAGGAAGAATTTCGTCTACTTCTTGAATATGTTCGAGAATGGAATACAAAGCCAAAGCTTTGTCATATTGCACAGTTCGTGCTTTTTCGAGTTTTCAATATCCTTCCACCAACAGAGATTCTTGAGGTTTTATCCTTGTTCTCCATTCTGGCTCTAGCTTTTATATGTTAAAAAAGTGACAGTACTTCAAGTCTAGATAGAGTTGATAATGTTAATTGTTTTATGAATGTTTAGAAGTTGCTTTAATTCGGTTAGATTAGGATCAGTTCATCTTTTTTAAAATGTGCTTGTTGATACCTGTTTTGGGAAACATGTTTCAGATCAGAGGCGTTGGAGAACTCCTTGAAGGTCTTATCCCCTATTGTCAGAGGCATTTCAGTCGGATAGACCGGCTGGAGAGAAGCACATTTCTGTTGGATTACACTCTGATGGGGATGTCTGTCATCGAGCCTGAAATCGAAGAACGAGAGTTGAAAGAGGTGCCTGAAATGCAAGCGGATACTACAGGTGCAGTTCAGGAGCCGTTGTGGGCCGAACGTGATGTTGTTAAGGAACAAAAGCACACCATCGATGAGGTAAATGAGCCTGATGTTGATAATGAACAAAAGCAGACCATCGATGAGGTAAATGAGAGGTCCTCTTCAAAGAAACGGAAGTCTAACAAATCAAGAGACGTTGCGTATAAGAAAGTGAAGGGGGCGGCTCAGGCAAAAGTTTCAGCCATTTCATCCGAGGCCTAACAGATGAGATGATGTAAAAAACCATGTATTTGTCCAATTTTGACCCCAATAGTGAGGCTTCTTGTCCTACAGTTTGATTGTTTATGTAGAAAATATTGTGTTCAATTATTAAAGTTATTCCAAATACTCTATCTCAAGTCGGGATATTAAGAAGGAAATATCCATTCTTTAAATCAGATACTATCAAGGAATGTGATCCTCTCTATTTTTCCAAATTTCCAAAGAAAATGGAGGGTTGAGTTCAGTTTATTTGTGGACCCTTTCTGCGATTCGGACCAAGGGGATTTGGACCGTTGAATTGCCGAACGGATGGTCCGGATGTGCACAACTACGCACAGTGCCGCACAGCACCATCCCCAGTTCCTTTCCGGGTTCACTTTGATGGTTTGAACCTCAGTTTTTAGCTTTCAAGGTAAATGTGTTGTAAAATCATACTATTAATTATAATTTTTTTTTTAGGACATATTTGTTAATATTTGTATAATGTTATTTTTTGCCAGTGTGAATATTCACCCTACTGAATATTCATGATCAAAATTTTGGAAATTTTCACCAAAGATAAAAAATCCTAAACAGACATAATTTTTTATTTGTCTTCATTTGAAATATATTAGTTTGGTACATTTTTTTTTATCTTCCAATCGTCTATTAGCTTATTTTTCTCTTTCGACTTTGGTTTCCATTAGCTTTTCGATGGCTACCTTAGTCAATTTAGCCTGAGGGGATGCAAAATGATCCATAAAAACAAAAGAAGATTACATTCGTAGATTTTTTTTTTTTTGCATCTAGGTACATTTTCAAGGTGCATTCCAGTGTGGGTGTGCCATTTCTATCATTTTTGTACGAGGGTAAGTTTGTCAATAACTAGTGGTTTGGCATAAATAATCTTTTTGAATTTTTTTTTGTCTTTATTCAAATTTTTTTTTTTTACCTTTATTAGTTTTGATAGATTATTGGTTGATCTCGAAACAAGGAACTTATAATGTAAATTTTTTTTTATCCAAAACCTTCAAAAAGTTTACTAAAGAAAATCCAAAGTGTCTGTTTCGGATTATTTTTGTTTTTATTAAAAAATTTAGCTTTAATCATATATTTTTATTTTTCTGATTCTTTTTGTCCAAAGTTCTCAAAAAAAAAAAAATTTGCAAAAGAAAATTTAAAAAAGATTACCGTCAGGTTAATGAAAATTTGAAAAAGGTAACGCTTTTAATGTTTGCGGCCAGGCTTACATTGTTTCCGCCCAGCAATTAAAGAGTTTACCGCAAACACGACTTCGAAAAAATTTGCGGCCAAAAGACATTAGTTTGCGTCCATGATTAAAAAGTTGCGGCTAGGATAAGCGCCCCCAAGTTTTCTCTCATTTGTTTTTCTTTCTCCTCCGTACGACGGCTAATCGTATTACATATCTTCGTCTTCCGCTACCCCACTCTCTCTCTCTCTCTCCTCCGCCGTCTCCGGTCCCTTCCGCCGCCATACTCGGAGCCAATCCTCTGAAACGTCAACCACGGCATGGGTTGGTGCGCTCACTGCGAGGGGTGATCATGATACCTGCATGATGATGTAACCATCTCTATTCTCATCAATTTACTTTCTCAATTTTTTATTTTTTAAACTATCCATAGTACAAACAATCTTGTAGTGCTTCATCACAACGAGTTCACTGAGGAGCCTACTTTTCCCGAGAGAGAGAGAGAGAGAGAGAGAGAGAGAGAGAGAGAGAGAGATCAATGAGCAATGAGAAACCTCCTTCCACTAAAGCGATTCATAAACGGCTCAATTGGTCCTCCATTTCCCCCCACCTCCTCTGCTGCAGCGGCTCTCTCTTCCTCTTCTCAACGCGTCAGTCTCTCTTTCGCTCTTAAACTTTTTCCTCCTCTGTTCAGTTATATCTATGTAGATAGGTGTTTGATTCGTTTTGGTTGAATTACTGTTGATTGATTACCTGATTGATACTCTGAATCACAACGCTGTTTAACTCACTGCTTTGATCTAAGTAACCAGCTTGTGGAAAATATTTCGTTTCGCTCATCAACCCTATCTCTACCTCCATATCGAGCTCGGCAACTAACTTAAACTTGTAATGCAATATTTCTTTCGGGAAAAATCACAGAATTCATATGCCCTGGCTGAATTGTTTCTATGTTGCATCGAAGACAAAAAGTTGTGTACAAACAAATGCATATACTCGCTGTGGCGGAGCCAGGATTTGGATCCGTGGGTGGGCACTAAGAGTCCATTTTTGTTGTTACATGCTGTCCATAAAGTATAAGGAATGTTACATGTATATTGATATAATTAAAATTGATTTTGTTCTGGGTTATGTTTTTTTATTGAAAGGAATAAAAGTTGGTCCAACTCTTTTGTGGTCTTCAAATTTTTAACCATTGAGATATTATTGTCATGGTCTGTTCATTTTTCAATACACAATATTTACATCAATTGCATAAAATATACAGTCGCCCGAATATCGGTAGGTGCCTAACTGAATTACATTAGTGCAAAAAAAAAATGGTTTGAACTTGGGGTGGTGGTGGCACCTACCCAACCCCCCTACCTCACTCTGCCACTGTATACTCATATGCATTAGTATCCATCAGATGCTAGGGAAGGGGTTTTGTCTTCCAAGTTTTTCTGTGAACTTTGAAAAAATAGTTGATTGAAGTCACACATGAGGTTTCAGTCTGTGTTGGTTATTTTAAAGTATCCTGGAGTGCAGGGATTAACTTGTGACCGTACAACTGACATTTCACGGTTGGTATCTTCTCTGAACCTATCGAAAAGCTTGATTTGAAGTGCTTGTTGTAACAAGATTCTTTTCTTGTGTTTTTTGCAGAATGCAGGTTCAGCACCCATTGATGAAATTCCTAGGTGATCCTTCACAGATGACTTATAAACTAGAGCAATTTTTTGGTGATATGTATTCATCATTTCTTTTGAGTTGTTTCGCTCTTATTTGTTACTGCTTTTGTGTTGCTGTGTTTGATACGATGATGCATCTTGTTCTCTTTTGATCTTTAATCATCACAAGCAACAATTTAGAAGGTGAAGCACAATCAGGACTCAATTACATATACCTGTAATATTACTGTAGTCGCCTGATGCCCTAGCTATTACTGCTGCTTTTTTTTGTAGTCATGGTTGCTATTAGTGGGTTAACGCAGTTCAGTTCTCCTAATATTTTGTTTACAGGGTTATGTGGATAAGTAAATCTGATGGTTGCATAATGTTACCAATATGATTTTGGAGGATCGTGCTGTAAGTTTTACTTACACAGTCCATCCTGCGATGTTGTGCTGCCAATCTTGATAATTCCATTGTCCAAGTTTTATTTTTTTGTCACAAATTCATTTCCACAACACTTACTTCTGTGAGGATGGTGTACATAAGAATCATCAAAAGCCCAGGAGGCCTTGGGTTTTCGTCTTTCACCCCTGTTATCTGCACCTTGTTCTGGGTTTATGCACCGTGTTCAAGGATACCCTCATTCCAAGATGTCCTAGGTTACTTGTCACCATGTTATCTCTGTCGCGGTGCACTCTCTTTCTTTTCGTGGATTTTGTTTATGTCAGTTGGTTTGTCTCTTAAATTCGTGGGGCGGGATGCATAGCTTCATATAAATTGTTGGACTCTTTTTCTTATAATTTTTTTTGGGACAAGCGATGATTTAATGCATAAAATTTTCACATCTATAGTCATTTTTTAGTCCTCATACCTTGCATTATGCAGGGAAGGCCCTGGGATTTCTTATGGTCTTAATTTGGCTCTAGCTGGAAGAGGTGTAATTGTGAAGGATAAAGCATTTCGAAACTTGAACTCTTCTGAATTACAACAGAAAGGAGCAACTTTTGTGGGTAGGTGCTTTGTCAGACTTATTCTGTCTTTGTTTCTCTCTCTGTTGCTCTGATTCCTCTTTTTCATTTTTGTTCATGTGTAGAGAGATTATCTGGACTTCCAGTTCATATCAGAGGAAATGTTCTCGGAGGATCTTCAGAAATTTCGAAGGCACATTTTAGTAAACTCTTAAAGCAGGCACGTCTCAACTTGTGGGTTTTTTATGCTCTCGTTCTCTCTCTACCTTCCCCACATGAAGAAGTAAACTGGAAATAAGGTTAACCTGTTTATGTAGTTAATCGATGACGGCTTGTTCCAACTTCCAACCAAATGTTTTTTCACTGCATGCATCTTGTTACCAGGTCACAACTCACATATCGTCGATCTCCAACATTTTTGTTCATGATGGAGCTATTGGCACATCTCCCAAATGTTGTGCTAATGTACGTGTCATAAGTGATGATCCTTCTGCTGTCTTGTCACTCTCCAGTATTCTTCGGAGAAACTCTACTCGTGCAGTTTCCCATGATTCCTGCCCTCTTACGATTTATGTTGCTACATCCATCAGGTATAGCCATTCTGGAGAATCCTATCCTGTTATCTTGTAGCTCTTTGTTATATTGCACCTACTAGTTCGATGTTTCGTGTTTACTTTACAGTCCAAGTGCTGCAGATATTCTTGGTCTTGGTGCTAAAGGAAACAATGGATTTATTGCGGCTGATGTTGAGCGTTCATCAGTGATTTTGTGTGGAAAAGCCTTCACTGATGCAAAGGGAACGAAAGAAGCATTGGCTGCATTGTCTGGGCCTATCATATGTGCACGGGGGGGCCTTCCTCTATCTGCTCGGTAGAACCCTCTTCTGTTGTAACTTCGTTATGATTATAATAAGTATGTGCTTGCATTAAGTGGTTGTAAATTTCAGGCTTCTTTTTGCTGGCGACTCTGTGATTCTTTTCTTTGCTCCAGAGGACACCATTCAAAGCTGCTTAGATCAGTTGGTTTCAGGGGATATCGGAGTTGTTCTTTCTTCAGAAGGAGCTTCACCTTTATTTGAAAGTGGAAACTCTGAAGGATTGTTTTCATCAAAACTGCCAGCTGCAATAATGTTTGTCTCTTCTGACAGGTAGGAAGATTACATATAATCTGGCCTTCTTTTACCCATGAAATACACCAATCGTGATCTTCCATGGTCCAGTTTTTCTTTGAAGCATACATTCTGATTTTTTGACCAAGTGGTTTTAGTAACCGTATTTATGCTAATGACTGTTTAATTTTAGACTATTAACCCCCTGCCCTTAAGAGACTCTCTTGTGTTGCCATCTTAAGGGGTAATCTAATGAAGTTTGGTTTTGAACACCCTAGAGGGCAGCCGGACAGGACACCTTTACTGCATTGGCTTTGAATTGTTTTAAACGGCATCGTTGGCCAACCAAAACATAGGAAAAGAAACATATGCAAATCCTCCCACACCCAACACATTACAAACTTGGCCATGTTATTGGCCTTTTCCCTTGGCGGCTAACTTATAGCTACAATGCTATTATCTAAATTTACCTTGTGCATTTTTTGCTGGGTTTTTGGTGCAATTGTTTTTTCTTTCTATTTTGCTCTAACCAACTGTATTTAGTTGCTTTATTTAATGTTATCTCTCTTCTATCGTGTTAAAATAGATGCAATTTCTGTCTGTTGACGCAGTTCTGGAACTATTCCTTTTGCATCAAAGCTCTCTCCTGGTCAAGCAGCCTATCACTTTCTGGCAGGCTATCAGAATGGGAAATTTCTGCCTGGATACAACAAAGGTCCTTCAGCTTTTGACCCATTGGATCTAGCAAAGGCTTTTCTGGCCAAGGTAAATTCTTACACCTGCATACTTTTCAGAAAAGGAAAAAAAGTTTGAAAACCCCTTGCGGTTTCTTCGGGCCGGTTTGATAAGTGTGTTAGGACTTGGGTTGGGATTAGCAATGCTGTGGGCCCAATAATCCTTTGTTTGATTGCACAAAAGAGGTTAGGACTGCTAATAATAAGGGACTAGCAATCCTCCCATTTTATGGGATTGGTAATACCACCCTGGACCAGGTATTACTAATCCTATCCCAAGGTGTCCCACAAAATTACTTCAATGCCCATGCTAGGTTTTGTAAATGCTGATAATACCCTTTTGTTTTGAACATGTCCTATAACATGGACTCTTCTGTTGTTTTTTATTTATTTATTATGTTAGCTTATTTGATTGTATTTTGTATCTTAGTTTGGTTGGCTCAAAAAAGTTTTTTTTTTTAAGCTTCCCTACAAAGAGTTGCAAAACCGCGTGCACCCTTTTTTCGGAGGAAGGGGGCTGCTATCCCCAAGGGGACAGCAACATGATGCTGCACCCCATTTTGGGGCCCACCCTGGTCTCGCTCCGATAATCTGAATCGTTCACTAGGTAGAGCTCATCGAGTAGAACAACTATGCAAAAAATCAGCTTAATTGAATATCATTAAGTACCTGATCGGAACCTTTTTATCTTAAAAAGAATAGATCCGAAACACTGGATCAAATCCACTCTAACCCATGGACTGAGAGTTATTTGGGCTCCTATCTTAAAAAGAATAGATCCGAAACACTGGATCAAATCCACTCTAACCCATGGACTGAGAGTTATATGGGCTCCGATCAGGTACTTAATGATATCCAATTAAGCTGATTTTTTACATAGTTGTTCTACTCGACGAGCTCTACAAAGTGAACGATTCAGATCATCAAAGCGAGACCGGGGTGGGCCCCAAAATTGGCACAGCAGCACGCTGCTGTCCCCTTGGGGACAGCAGCCCCCCTGCGTCCCCTTTTTTTTGGGGAATTCAAAAATGGTTTGGTTGTTGGCTAGTTTGGCTTGTCTTTATTTGAAGAAATTATTGTTTGTTAGTTTTGCATCAATTTTTTGTGGATTATTGGTTTGTCTCGATGGGAAGAATCTAAAAAGTAAAAAATATGTTCAAAAGAAAAAAATAATTGAATAAATACAAAAATAATCCAAAAAATTGTCTATTCTAGATTACTTTTGTCTTTATTCGAAAAAATTTAGTTTTGAATGTAATTTTTTACTTTTTAGATTTCTCTTATTGAAACAAACCAATAATCCACATAAAAGTGACACAAAACAACTAAGTATTTTTTTGAATAAAGACAAAAATAATCCAAACAGATTATTAGGGCAAACTAGGTCTAGTCCACGTTAAAATTAGTTTTGTTCGTATGCTTCAGTCCACAAATGGGGTCTAATAACATTTTTATGGAGATTTTTATAACCCTTGGGCATTTTTTGTAACCCATTGTTTGTAAGGGTAAAAAAGGAAATACATACTTTCAATCCAATCCTATCCTATATAAATGTGACAAAACAAACATGTAGATAGCAATCCTCTATTCTAATCCGATGCAAAACAAACATGCACATAGGATTGACCTTCTCATTACTAATCCCTTCTCATTACCATCCCCATCCCATCTCATTACCAATTCCACCATATCTGTAACAGTTCAACCAATTCATTGTTTCCTTATCAGCGAGATTTGCTATGTTTTGCAGATTAAAGGCCACCAAATCTCATGCTTCCTAATTAATATTAGCGAAGGAGAAAAGCAGATTACTGGTGAGGGGAAAACTAGCAAGTTTGCACGCAATGCATTGTACCATCAACAAAATTCAAATGAAAGCTGAAACCTAGCTGTATTATGGTGTGTGTTTTACATCTGCTTCAAATAAGTTAACATTTGCATCTCAATTTTGCTTCATGATTTTGTAGATAAGGATCTCGTTAAGTTGGTACAATCATGCTTATCGGAAAATATTCCACCATTCAAACTCGAAGGTTGGTTTCATCAATTTTTGCGCCCCCTGCCCCTTTTGGGGGGACCATAAAGATCACTTACTGAGTTTCTTAACTTCTTTTTGCAGGTGGATATCTCCAAGCAAAGTACAAGAGCTTCTTATCCGGCAGATTTCAAGAACTACCAGAGGAATTCGTATTTTGAAATCCCTGATAATCATCCTTGCTTTTCTTGTGGAGGTGGTACAACAGGTGATACGCACCCAAGATTGTTAGATCTTGGGTGTTCAAATCCTCCAATTCGCAACGTTGCTATGCTATTTTGATCGCTAAAGTCAGATTTTGCACGTAAGGTGTTTTGCTGAGCCTTTCAGGTAGAACGAGCGATTAAGGTGATTTTGCGTGCCAAAGAACGTCTGGATAGTACACTGTTGTCCAACCACTCGAGTCCATAGCAGTGGTGCCGCCATAGATGGACCTTGCGACAACGTCTTGTGCAATGCTCAACCAGTTCAGCAAGCTGGATCTTCAATTCTGGAGCAACGTTATCGATTACTGGACCAATGTTATCGATAACATTACCCCTTTCCTGCTCTTCCAAGCTCCTTTGACCCAAACGTTATCGATTACTATTTCCAAGTAATCGATACCTTTTTCACCATTTCGGTCCAGAATTTGTCCAGAAGTGAGGAGATCGATAACTATTTGCCAAGGTTATCGATAACATTGTGGCCTTGGGTGGCTAATAGAGTATCGTTATCGATAACAATTCCTATGTTATCGATAACCTTTTGTCCGTGAAGATATTTTTCTTGCTTTTTCAGAACTTTCCACTTATGGAAAGTTTCTTTTTATAGGTTACTTTTTGAGTTTCTTTTTGCTGACTTTGGAGGAGAGAGAGAGTCCTTTGTGTATAAATAGGATCTCCCCTCTCCCTCTTTGGTAGCTAGCACATTACTACTTTTGAGTTTTTCCTCATTAATGTTTTCTTAATCTTCCAAGTTGTAATTTCTCAAGAACAATTAAGGTATTTGCATTCCGTAAATTTGTCAGGTATTAAAGTTGTTCATATGCTTTGGATCTATCTTAATCTCAAGTTTATTTTCGTTTCCGTCGACTAAATCTTTTGCTCCATTTTCTTACCATGTCTAGCCTTTTTAATATGCGTGAGTAGTTGATTAGGCTTGGCTACGGAGTGATTAACGTCATGTGATTTGGGTTAATCTTGCCTTTCTCAACTCAAGACGTGAGGTTTGGTTTGGAAATGTGGGTGGTTCGCCTTTTATGTAACAAAACTTGTCGATGTTAACCTCCGGTGATCATATGCTCGCTCATATGGTTCCGTGAGCTATGTCTCGACTCGTGTTTGCCAAAAGAACCAAAGAACTTGCTCGCTTCCCAAACCATGCTTCTAGTTCTTGACCTTGATATTTAGGTTGAATGCAAGTCTTGGCGTTGTTAATCTCCGGTGATCATGTGCTCGCTCACATGGTTCCGTGAGCTATGTCACGCCTTGTGTTAAGCTTGTTGTTCAAACTCTATATCAAGTCTAACTATTTTCATAGCTAAATCTTCCGGTTGATAGCCTGTGCCGTGCGATTCAACCGTGTTTTCGTTGAGAATTGTTGGATGGCTTAAGTTACGGGTGTTATGAACTTCTATGCCTTGCCGCTTGTTAAATTAAGTTTAACTCTTTTTCTAGTCATTTTCATAAGGGCAATTCTCACCTTTCAAAGGAAAACCAAAAGTTGGCCGCCTAAACGCCGGAAACCCTTACATCTAAAAAATCCTAGCAAGCTGTAAAGACCATCTCTGTGGGAACGATTCCGGACTTCCGGATTTTATGCTGACAATGACCTAGCCCTACGCTCGGGGTAAATCAACCTATTTCAAAGGTTAGGTTGGGACGAAGCATATTTTGGCGCCGTTGCCGGGGATCTTTCTTATATAGCTTATTTGGAGGTTCGACAAACCATTGTAAGTATTCCATTTAATTTTCCTTTGTGCATTGCATACTAATTCTAGTGGATACCTCTAACCGATCACACTATCAAAGTGAGGTGTAACGAAGCTAGTGTTGGTATCTATTGCCTTTTGTTTTCTTGTCTTGTACATGTATATTGAGGCGGCGGCATAGCCCCTCTAGTCTGCTTTTCTTATTGCAGAGCGGTTCCAAAGTTCTTAATCGGTAAAGGCAAGGTTCATGCTTGTGGTTTATCGTAGTCCTAACTCAAACCGACTGCATCGATCTAGCTCTCCGCCTCGTGTACGAAGCAATCTTCGAGCTTATTCTCCACCAAGCAGATATTCTCGACCCTATTCTCCCCCAAGAACATCAATGGCAGATGAGGAAGCTCCTCCGGTTAGGACTCTTAAGGACTATTTGAATCCGGAAAGGGTTACTCAACGGTCACCCATAGTTTTCCCGCGGCCCACCACTGTTGCAAACACATTCGTGTTCAAATCAGACTATCACCGTTGCATTCCCTTCTTTCATGGTATGGAACGTGAGGATCCGTACCAACATATCCGGGAATTTGAAGAGACCCTTCAATCTTTTGTTACTGTGGATGCACATCTCAACCAAGCAAGATTGAGGCTTTTCCCGTTCACTTTGAAGGACAAGGCAAAGACTTGGTTTCATTCATTGAAGCCTCAATCCTTGACTACATGGGAGGAAGTTCAAGACATTTTTCACAAGAAGTTCTTTCCGGCGAGCCGAACTAAGCTCTTGATGGATCAGATTCAAACCTTTAAACAACGTGATGGAGAAGCTTTCCACCAATATTGGGAGCGTTATAAGGATTTGCTTGCAGCAGTACCTCACCACAACTTTGCTTTGTATCAGCTAATTCACTATTTCCATATGGGCTGCTCACAACAAAGCAAGCAATTGCTCGACACTATGTGCTCCGGGGGTTTTATGAATAAATCTCCTGACGAAGGCTGGGATTATTTGGATGAGTTGGCTAAGAAGTCTTTAACTTGGAGTTTCGAGGATGTCGGGGACAGGGCTATGGCTAGTCAAGGTCCCGGAGGTTCCGGGAAATTCTCTATCAATGAGCACCAAGCAATTGAAACACGGATGGAACAATTGGCGCAAAAGTTGGAGAAGTTAGAATTAAAAGGGGTGAAGGAAGTCAAAGCGGTGAAAGCAATGGAGGAACTTTGCGTGATTTGTGAAACGACGGGTCATTCAACCGACAACTGTTTATCTATTCCCACTCTTAAGCATCATTATAGCAACCTCAACCTTCCAATCGAAGAAGTTAGTGCGGTCAACCAACGGTTTGAATCTTTCCCCCAAAACTTCAACCAAGGTCAGAGACAACATCCGGGATTCCGTTGGAACAATCAGATTGAAGGCGGACCATCTCAAGCACCTCCCGGTTCTCAAATGCAACCATGGCGGCCTGCTCAAGGCCAAGGGCAGCCTCGTTTTTCCCAAGGACCACCAGGTTTTGCACCGCCCGGCCCGTTTCAAGGATCTAACCAATATCAACCCCCGCCAAGGCGATCTTTGGAGGATACTCTCCAATCCTTCATGCAAGCTCAATCAAATTACAACGAGAATAACACTCAAATGATGGGGGAGTTGAAGAACCAAATGGGAAAGATAACCACATCTATAGGGCTTCTCCAACAAGAAAGGGGCAAGTTTCCGACCCAGCCACAAGCTAATCCACAAGGTCAACTTCTCATTGGTAGTTCTTCGGTGCCACCGCCCGAGCAAGCTCAAGCAATAATTACTCTAAGGAGTGGTAAGGCGGTTGACAATCTCGTTGTCAATCCGCCGGCTACACCTATCTTAGAACCAGCTTCGACATCAACAAGTTCTACAACACTTGGGGAATCTCTCAAGTCATCTCCTGAAGAAGACAGGGAATCTCCCGTGCAAGGTTCAAAGGAAGCTGAGACCACTCCAAGCCCACAAGTTTCTCCCGTTCCGGCACCCTATCCTTCCCGATTGAAAAAGCCGGTTTCCCCATCCAAGGATGCCGATATACTTGATGTGTTCAAAAAGGTCAATGTGAACATCCCTTTAATGGATGCCATTAAGCAAATTCCTTCATATGCCAAGTTTTTGAAGGACCTATGCACCCAAAAACGCAAGCTTAATGTGCACAAGAAGGTGCTTCTTACCGAGCAAGTTAGCCAAATTTTCCAAACAGATCTTGCACCTAAATACAAAGACCCCGGATGTCCTACAATAGCAATTACTATTGGGGGTCAAAGAGTAGAGCAAGCTCTTTTGGATTTAGGTGCGAGTGTCAATTTGCTACCTTATTCGGTGTATCAAGAATTGGGTTTGGGGGAGATGAAGCCTACGCGGGTTACTCTTCAATTGGCGGATAGGAGTGTCCGAATTCCTCGTGGTATGGTGGAGGATGTATTGGTCCAAGTTGATCAATTTGTATATCCAGTGGATTTTGTTGTTTTGGATACTTGTCCGTCCTCTTCATCACCATTATCTTCTCCAGTTATCCTTGGACGGCCGTTTTTAGCAACCTCGGATGCCGTAATCAACTGTCGAAATGGACTATTAAACATGTCTTTTGGAAACATGAAGATGGAGGTTAATATGTTCAACGTTGGAATTCAAATGGGTGATGATGACGATTGCCAAAATGTCCATCTTGTGGATACCTTGGTTCAAGAGCATGTAGATGAATTCCTGTATACGGACTCTTTGGAGGTAGCTCTAACCTCTGCAGAGGCCGCCTTTCTTGAATCTGACGAGATGGAGCCCCTATTTTCATTACTTAATGGAGAAGATGGTGATGTGGGGATTAATGGAGTTGCACCGTGGTTCCCAAAGTTTGAGGAGTTACCCCCTCTTGAGCGGAAAATAGTTCCATCTAGTGTTGAGCCGCCTACTCTTGAGTTGAAAGCACTACCGGACACTTTGAAATATGCGTTCCTTGGCGAGAGCAATACATTTCCGGTGGTCATATCGTCTTCCCTTAAGAAACCCCAAGAAGAGAAATTGTTAGTAGTTTTGCGGAGGCATACAAAGGCAATAGGTTGGACTATTGCGGATATTCAAGGCATCTCTCCTTCTCTATGCTCTCATCACATTTATTTGGAGGAGGATGTTAAACCATCGCGCCAACCTCAACGCCGGCTCAATCCAATCATGAAAGACGTTGTCCGGTCAGAAATTCTTAAATTGCTTGACGTTGGGATCATCTATCCCATCGCCGATTCTAAATGGGTGAGCCCCATTCAAGTTGTCCCTAAAAAGGCGGGGGTGACCGTGGTGCAAAATGACAGAGGCGAGCTCGTTCCGACTCGTGTGACTACCGGGTGGCGGGTATGCATAGACTATCGCAAGTTGAATGCAAGCACACGCAAAGATCACTTTCCTCTCCCCTTCATTGATCAAATTTTGGAGAGAGTAGCCGGTCATGCCTTTTACTGTTTCCTTGATGGTTATTCGGGCTACAACCAAATAGAAGTAGCCTTGTCCGACCAAGAGAAAACGACGTTCACATGCCCATTCGGGACCTTTGCTTATAGACGCATGCCATTCGGCTTGTGTAATGCGCCCGGCACCTTTTCAAGATGTATGATGGGAATTTTCAGCGATATGGTCGAGAAAATTGTTGAAGTCTTCATGGATGACTTCTCTGTGTTTGGTGACTCTTTTGAGTCATGTCTTGCCAACTTGGAGAAAGTCTTAACGAGATGCGAGGAGAAAAATTTGGTTCTCAACTGGGAGAAGTGCCATTTTATGGTCACTCAAGGGATTGTGCTCGGGCATATCGTATCGGCCAAGGGTATCGAGGTGGACAAGGCCAAGATTGACCTTATTTCCAATCTCCCTACTCCGAAGTGCATTAAAGACATTCGGTCTTTCCTTGGCCATGCCGGTTTCTATCGGCGCTTTATCAAAGACTTTAGCGCAATCTCAAGGCCACTTTGCCACCTTTTATCCAAAGATATCCCCTTTGAATGGACTACTGCATGTGAGCTGGCGTTCGCTAAGCTCAAAGCTAGTCTCACCACGCCGCCCATTGTTCAAACGCCCGATTGGAACCTTCCATTTGAATTGATGTGCGATGCAAGTGACTATGCTGTCGGGGCCGTTCTTGGCCAAAGGAAGGACAAGCATCCGTGGGTGATTTATTATGCAAGCAAGACACTGAATGATGCTCAAATGAACTACTCCACTACGGAAAAGGAACTTCTTGCCATAGTGTTTGCCTTGGATAAATTCCGTTCTTACTTAGTTGGTGCCCCAATCACGATTTATACCGATCACTCAGCACTAAAATACTTGTTCACCAAGCAGGATGCTAAGGCTCGTTTGATCCGGTGGATCCTTCTTTTACAAGAATTTGACATCACCATCAAGGATAAGAAAGGAGTAGAAAACGTGGTGGCCGATCATTTGTCACGTTTGGATTTTGAAGACCGTACTTCTCATATACCCATCGGAGACACTTTTCCTGATGAGCAACTCTTCAGTGTATCCCAAGCCCCGTGGTTTGCGGACATTGTCAATTACTTGGTTACAGGCTTGATTCCAACCTATTGGTCCTCTCATGAGCGCCGGCGATTCCTTGCCGAAGTGAAACACTTTTCTTATGATGATCCATATTTGTTCAAGTACTGTCCCGACCAGATCATCCGCCGGTGTGTCCCTGATTCTGACCAACGTGCAATCCTACAATTTTGCCATTCTGCAGCATGTGGTGGACATTTTTCTGTGAGGAAGACTGCCGCCAAGATACAACAATGCGGTTTTTATTGGCCGACTCTGAATCGAGATGCTTACGCCTTCTGCAAATCGTGTGGCCAATGCCAAAAGTTGGGTAGTGTGACCCGGAGGAATGAAATGCCCCAAGCCAAGTTTCTTGTTGTAGAAGTATTTGACTGTTGGGGTATCGACTTTATGGGACCATTTCCGATGTCTTTTGGCAACTTGTACATCCTCTTAGCGGTCGATTATGTGTCACGTTGGGTTGAGGCCATTGCCACTCGTACCAATGATCACAAGGTGGTGCTCGAGTTTCTTAAGGAGCATATCTTGTCTCGGTTTGGGGTCCCTCGTGCCATCATTAGCGACCAAGGTTCTCATTTTTGCAATCGGCCATTCGCCGCCTTGATGATGAAATACGGCATAACACACAAGGTCTCCCTCGCATATCACCCTCAAACCAACGGTCAAGCCGAGCTCGCCAACCGTGAGGTAAAACGTATTCTTGAAAAAACGGTGAATCCTAACCGGAAGGATTGGTCTTTAAGGTTGACCGATGCTCTTTGGGCGTATCGTACCGCATACAAGACCGTTTTGGGCGCTTCGCCCTATCGGCTTGTATATGGTAAGGCATGCCACCTTCCGGTGGAATTAGAGCATAAGGCATACTGGGCAATTAAGCAATTAAATTATCGTTTGCCCGACGCCGGAGTTCACCGTAAACTCCAATTGAATGAGCTTGAGGAAATCCGTAGAGATGCATATGATAACACTAACATTTACAAGTCTAAAGTAAAGGATTTTCATGATAAGCACATTCAACGGAAAAATTTTGAAGTTGGTCAAAAGGTTCTTTTGTATAATTCAAAACTTCATCTTTTTCCGGGCAAGTTGCGTTCCCGTTGGATTGGCCCGTACATTGTGCATCACATTTTCCCTCATGGGGCCATTGAAGTTGTTAATCCCGTGAATGGAAATATTTTTAAGGTTAATGGGCAAAGGCTTAAGCCATTTTTGGAAAACTTTCCGGTAGCGGAAATTGTGGACGAATTGGTCGCACCGGTGTATCCGGTTGACCATGCTGGTTGATGCAGCTGTTGTATCTATTTTTTTTGCACGGGGAGCGAAAGCGTAACCGCTGAACTTAACTGTTTGTCGGACCCGGCCCCCGGGTAGGGGGTACCCTCCATTGACTTGGGTATTTGTAGCTCCGCACGCCGCTACTAAAAAAAGGATCGTGTGCCCAGCTCCGGTTAGTAAGGGCAATGTTTCGTTTCTTGTACATATTTGCATGTTTGTTTAGTTTTGGGATTTTCTCACCACGAGATTCCATCAATGCATCATTGTATCGGGCTTTGATTAGTCCTTCTTTGTAGTAGTTTGCCGTTAATGATCCATGCTTCCCAGATATGTCCCTATCGGGGGCAGTTTAGGTCTTTGGGTGAGACTTGATATTCCCGTGCTTTGGCGCTAGGCTCTGTTTTGTCTCACTTTGTTTCGATCATAGGGAACGCTGGGCTTAATTGCTTGGCGAGGTTAGGCGGTGAATTTTACTTCGGGCATGATGTAACAAGTTTCGACGGTCTAGTATAGCCACCCGTGTTTTGTCTACTCGGTGAGACACGGGAAGAAAAGTATGACTCGTGAGATTGCGTGAAAATTGGGTGGTGTTCTTTGATTTTTCGTTTGTATATTTATTTGTTTGGCGCCCGGATAACAAGAGCCGGGCGGTTCTAATGTCATTTGCTTTTTAGTAGGTAGTTCGGGCTTCAGTCTTTTACAGGGTGTACATGCTACCGCACCAGCCCTGGTGGTTTGGATCTAACGTCGGAGTGAGTGAGGCATTCAGGAGCCCTAAGCAGGGGTGCGATTACGCGTCGCGGTTGTTAGTCCAATAAAGCTTTGGCCATGATCCTGTGTGACTAGCTATGGTTCCGTTGGAAGAGCCGAAGGAGTTGACCTTGGAAGCAGTTCGGATGACGAACGGAAGCAATGCCGCAAAAGCCTCCAATTTGGTCGAGGTATAAGGGGGTTGACATTCCCCCGTAGGTACGATCTTTTGATCCTTTTTCCCTACTGTTGTTCTCCATGCTATGAGGGCATAGCCTACTTTAAGTTGGGGGGGGATGGACATAAATTGGATATTTATGTTTTACGTCTTTCTTAAGTAGTGCAATCCTTCCGTTATTACAAAGTTAGTGGATTGAAATAGCTTGGCGCATGCTCATTGAGTGGTATTTAGCAAGAGTTCGTTTTACGCAAATTTTGTGTTTTGCAACTTGCATGAATGGACTAGGGTGGAATTCACGATATCTGAGTATGTTTTGATCAAGTCTTGTCCATATCACATCCTCTTTCTTTACATTCTTAGTTTAGGTAAATAATCTCATGGTATGCCTAAGTGTGCTTGGATGTCTTTGTTGAATCGTTACGGAATATATGGCGTACTTAGGAGGTGATACAAGGCATTCTTTGCGTGAGTAAACCACTTATATGTCCCCTCGTCCTATCTTGTAGCCCGGTCCGTGTCCTCCTTTTTGTTCATTAACCTAGGAGGCTGGATGCTTGGAGGACTGTTAAAGGTTGTGTCAATGTCAAGAAGCTGGTTTGGGGAAAATGGGATGTGTCTGGTGGTTGGAAATGGGAAACATGTGCAGAGCTGTTGTTTACCCTGGAAAATGCCATTTGTTATCGATAACATTTACTAAGTTATCGATAACATTGAGTTCAGTGGGCCCCCAGGGTATTGGTTATCGATAACTTCAAGGTAGTTATCGATACCTGTGCGTTACGGGCGGTTTTTAAAAATTGTAAAGGCACGAATCAAACTCATTTAAACATTCCCACTCTCTCTCTACACGGCCATAACCGTTCCTTCTCCCACCCTTTGAAATCCCTAACCTCTTAAACCTCTCCCAATACCTCCCATTTCCTCCATAAACTCACCAAATTCTCTCAGCCCTCTCACAACCAGTATGAGTCCTCCATCAAATCAAGGGTTTTGAAGAATTTTCAAGTCTTCCTAGTTCTGAATCTTCCAGACCAAGGTAAAATTCGAAATGTACTTTTCTCTTCCTCTCTTTCTCTTTCAGTCCTTCCCACCTTATACCTCCATCCATTTTCGTCTTGAACCAGTTCACCATATATCTTCCCTGTTTGAAATCACCCATTTTCCTATCCTGGATTTTTGAATTTTCGGTTGCATTGGGCACTGGTAAGGCACTATTTTGTTACCCCTGTTGTACTGACTCTTGGTTACTGGAGTTGTGTTGTACAGAGCCGGAGTTCTGTTTATTGTGGGGAACAGTCTGTTTCAATGGCAAGAACAAAGCAGGTGAGCGCAAGTGCTAAGGGCAAAAATGTTGCGTCCGCATCTCGCCAGGAGAGTTCGGATGACATTGTGGAAGAGAGTGAACATGATTCGATGGAGGAGGATACTAGTGAGGAAGACTCTGCTCCTTTGGAGAGCCGAACGGTCCGGCCTGAGAAACGTCGCAAGCGTAGGACGCAAGAGGAGATGGAGTCAGATGCTAAGTTAAATTGGGTGGAATCAATTCCGGGTAGAGGTTTCAAGAGTGAGCGTCAAGTTAGTCGGAGAAGCTTTGGCAATGACAGCAATATCATCATTCAACTCGAAAATCAAGGTTTGCTTTTCTGGACTAGAGCTCTTGAGGGGTATAATGCAAAAGGTGTCATCGAATTCTACCAGAAATTGGATACTAGTGAGGTGTTGACCAAAGAGCAAATTAAGTCTAAAGTAAACGGTAAAACTATTGTGGTTGATGTTGCTGACATAGCTTCGTATTTGCGCTACGAGAGGCCCGCTGGAGATATGATCAACTACCCTCGCACTGATCCGATTGACTCGGATGTGGTTATCGGAGATCTTTATCCTGCCGTTCCTAATGTTGGGGTCCCTCCGCACAAACCGGGAAAGTTTAGAGATACTTATCGGGTTTTGAATCAAGTGGTGCACTACAATCTTTTTCCCCGTGGGGCAGAGAATAAACCTTCGAGGAAAAGTGCGGAGGTGATGTATGTGTTCATGAATGATGCTGATTATAGAGCGGATTGGGCGAAGTTCATTTTTGGACAAATTGTGGATTTCAAGGGGGATACTTTCGGGACGGCCCGTTGTCCTTTCCCATGCATGATCACCGCCTTCCTAAGGCAGAAGGGAATTTCAAAAGGGGTTTATAAGAAACTTGAGGAACCATCTCCTGGCATCATCACAAAGGCTGTGCTAGTGAAGAGCAAGTCTCAATCCAAGGCAGTTGCAGCAGGAACATCAGCAGGAACATCAGCAGGGCAGTCGGTTTCTGCTCCACTTGAGCCATCTCTATGGTCGGTTCCTGATCCTAAGGCATCAAAGGAAAGTATCTGGAGGAAGTTGTGCTGCCAGAACATTGCCATTTGGGATTGCATTCAGAAGGAGAAGAAAGAGCGAAGGAAGTTGGCAAGAGAGGTTCGGGAACTCAAGCACGAGCTGCATTGGCACACTCAGTACATTGAAAGTACAACGGATGAAAAGTATGAGGCACCACCTAGGGCTGCGGAAGTCGAGAGTGAAGAGGAGGTGTTGTTTGGACCGGGCGTTGATCCCGGCGGGCAGTAAGGAGGTTGATAAGCGTAGTAGTAGTAGTTTGAAATCCCTCTATTTGGTCGGGGTGCTTTGTGGTTGACAGCCCACCTTGCTATCTTTTATTGCCTTAAGTACTTGAACTTTGGTTTAGGTGTTGTTTAGTTTTTGTTTAGGCCATGTTGTGGCTTTGACCTGTTGGTTTGAGTTGGTGGCGGCGAGAAAGGGTAGTTAAACCATGCTAGTTATAGTCGCCACCTCTTTTTGTTAACCGTTTTTTTTCTTTAAACCAAGGTCATCATATGCTTTTAAGTCCTTAGTTGATTCGTAGTACGCCTTTATTCCGTCTTGATTCGGTTTGTGACCTTGTGCATGGTTAGTTCGTAGCATGCTGTCTTTCGGTATTTTAGCTTTTGGCATTTTAATTGTGGAACTCTTTCCAAGGTGCTCTCCTTATGAGGCAGGGTATTTTTGTTTTCCCCTTTTGCCCTTTTCTGAGCACTATTCCTTGGGATGTGATTCGTAGCTAAAGATCGCATCCGTGATAGCCTTTTCTTTTCTTCTCTTTTTGATTTGGGATGCGAGCTTTTTGTTCCTTGTTATGAACATGCTCGGTGATAGTAATTTACTTTGGTTTTCAGCTGTTAGTTGCAAGTTTGAATAAAATTTGTTTTTGGAACTCTTGCTAAGTTGTTTAAAGATGGAGCATGTGCCTTAGCTATCTCGTCGGAAGGATTGTTGTTTCGTTGCTGCTTCGTTTGTATTGCTCGGGACGTAGCAATGTTCAAGTTGGGGGGTGTGATACGCACCCAAGATTGTTAGATCTTGGGTGTTCAAATCCTCCAATTCGCAACGTTGCTATGCTATTTTGATCGCTAAAGTCAGATTTTGCACGTAAGGTGTTTTGCTGAGCCTTTCAGGTAGAACGAGCGATTAAGGTGATTTTGCGTGCCAAAGAACGTCTGGATAGTACACTGTTGTCCAACCACTCGAGTCCATAGCAGTGGTGCCGCCATAGATGGACCTTGCGACAACGTCTTGTGCAATGCTCAACCAGTTCAGCAAGCTGGATCTTCAATTCTGGAGCAACGTTATCGATTACTGGACCAATGTTATCGATAACATTACCCCTTTCCTGCTCTTCCAAGCTCCTTTGACCCAAACGTTATCGATTACTATTTCCAAGTAATCGATACCTTTTTCACCATTTCGGTCCAGAATTTGTCCAGAAGTGAGGAGATCGATAACTATTTGCCAAGGTTATCGATAACATTGTGGCCTTGGGTGGCTAATAGAGTATCGTTATCGATAACAATTCCTATGTTATCGATAACCTTTTGTCCGTGAAGATATTTTTCTTGCTTTTTCAGAACTTTCCACTTATGGAAAGTTTCTTTTTATAGGTTACTTTTTGAGTTTCTTTTTGCTGACTTTGGAGGAGAGAGAGAGTCCTTTGTGTATAAATAGGATCTCCCCTCTCCCTCTTTGGTAGCTAGCACATTACTACTTTTGAGTTTTTCCTCATTAATGTTTTCTTAATCTTCCAAGTTGTAATTTCTCAAGAACAATTAAGGTATTTGCATTCCGTAAATTTGTCAGGTATTAAAGTTGTTCATATGCTTTGGATCTATCTTAATCTCAAGTTTATTTTCGTTTCCGTCGACTAAATCTTTTGCTCCATTTTCTTACCATGTCTAGCCTTTTTAATATGCGTGAGTAGTTGATTAGGCTTGGCTACGGAGTGATTAACGTCATGTGATTTGGGTTAATCTTGCCTTTCTCAACTCAAGACGTGAGGTTTGGTTTGGAAATGTGGGTGGTTCGCCTTTTATGTAACAAAACTTGTCGATGTTAACCTCCGGTGATCATATGCTCGCTCATATGGTTCCGTGAGCTATGTCTCGACTCGTGTTTGCCAAAAGAACCAAAGAACTTGCTCGCTTCCCAAACCATGCTTCTAGTTCTTGACCTTGATATTTAGGTTGAATGCAAGTCTTGGCGTTGTTAATCTCCGGTGATCATGTGCTCGCTCACATGGTTCCGTGAGCTATGTCACGCCTTGTGTTAAGCTTGTTGTTCAAACTCTATATCAAGTCTAACTATTTTCATAGCTAAATCTTCCGGTTGATAGCCTGTGCCGTGCGATTCAACCGTGTTTTCGTTGAGAATTGTTGGATGGCTTAAGTTACGGGTGTTATGAACTTCTATGCCTTGCCGCTTGTTAAATTAAGTTTAACTCTTTTTCTAGTCATTTTCATAAGGGCAATTCTCACCTTTCAAAGGAAAACCAAAAGTTGGCCGCCTAAACGCCGGAAACCCTTACATCTAAAAAATCCTAGCAAGCTGTAAAGACCATCTCTGTGGGAACGATTCCGGACTTCCGGATTTTATGCTGACAATGACCTAGCCCTACGCTCGGGGTAAATCAACCTATTTCAAAGGTTAGGTTGGGACGAAGCAACAGGTGATGCCTATTTGGTATTAATCAATAGCTCTGAAAATTTATATCATGTATGTGCTTCCACACGTCTTGTATTACTTCCCATATACAATAGATTTTCACACATTCACATTGTAGTAACACTTCAAAAAGATAGACATATACTAGTAATAGACTTGAAATTACTGGATTTGGGTTAAAGTGCCATTATCTAGGAGGATTAGCTACTTGATATCCATCACATGAAAAATTAGGTATTGAGTTAGAAATTTTAATGGCAGTGACCTCAATGATTATTTTCAAAGGATCTCAGAGTATCATGATGTATATTATAGGTATTTAAGTGATTTTTTTAACAGAAGATTCTCAAAGTAATATGTTCTCCCGAGGTCAATGACAAGTTTAAGAGGATTCTCAGTATCATGTTGTAAATTATGGGTCTATTTGTGGACCGGACTAGTAGCGAATGGATATATAATTTCGTTGAGTCATTTTATCCCATCGGATTTATGGTGATTGGATAAATAACACCACCACAATGGCACCACCCATCCACTCCCACGCTGTTGTATATTCTACAGTATTGGGATTATATATCCGGTGCATGTTTAAATCCAAATAAGGAAAACTTAATGAAACACCATATATGTGGTCAACGTGGATCTGTTTTCTGATTTGATGCTCATATCTGGTTAAACAAATGGATATAGGTACTAAGTGATAATCTCCGCTGAGAGGGACATCAACGACAATTTGAATTGTTCAAACCATGATCATAGAACATGAAAATTCTCATTGAGGACTCGAAATCAAATGGAATTTGAACCTTCTCTGTGGTAAAGCTTCCGAATCCAGTCATGAATTTCCCAATTCTGATATTCATGTCCAGAATCCGTGGAGTCAAGTTTGATATCGTATCTATAAATTGGTAAACCTGATAGAAAACCATTCCAGAAGTAATGTGTTGAACATAGATCAGCACCAGATTTATTGTTTACAAATCTTTCTTCGGAATAGCAGACCAAGCTTAAAATTTGACAGCTGTGGGTTCCATTGATCTTGATCTGGTCCTCGGGTCTTCTTTGACCCTGCGTTATCGCTGACGCTCTCTCTACCCCTCATCGTCTGATCAAGTTGCTCTTTTGGTTATCTCCTATCTGTGTTGTGTTCTTTAGGCCTTTATGGGCCTCCCCTAGTCGCCAGTGTATTATATCTTTCTGCGATAGCACAGGCCGGAGTTGGGGTTTTTTTTTTTTTTTTCGGTTTTGGTTGCTGGCTCTATGGTAGATCGTTCTGTTGTAATAGAGGCCCATCTGTTGGCCACAGCGTTTCTTACACAGGGATTCTTATTTTGTTGTGCTTTTGTCGTGTTATACTATCCTTTCCATATCAATGAATTCTCCCATTTCTCAAAAAACAGCTGGCAGCTTTTGCTTAATTAATTGTGATAGCTCGAGTTTTTCACCTTTCAACTTCGCAAGAGTGAGTTTGTGTGGCCAAGTTAACTACCATATTCTCGGATTCAGCTGAGATGTGGGTCCCATCTGAAGTAAAATCCTGTGTCATGTTTGGGGTGGTTATGAGAAATGGGGACATGTCAGGCCAACTTTTGCAACTCTGGGGAGTACTTGATTATTCATTGCTCTTGGAGCACGCCATATAGTGCGTCAAGGGCCTTCTCAACGCACATTTGTGTGGGGGTCATACACTTGGTAGAGGAATTCACACCAATGTGTGGTGAAAAAAGCTCTGGAACATCACGTGAGGGTGCTTAGGAGCCAATAATAACACTTATCTCCTTTGGGATGTAACAAGTCGGGTGGGAGAATAGGGAATGGTGATGGGTTGTTTAATTGGTGTTTGGGGGCAATGGGGGCCAACATGGAAAGCTGTATTTGGTGTTGGTGGTGGTGTTGGGAGATGGTGCTGTCAACTTGCTGTAGTCTTCAATGCCTAAGGCCGATAATTATAAGATTTGGTCGGCCAAGTTCTAAGTGAAGTATTGATCTGGTCTCTCCTTCCTGGCTGAAGTTGAATTGTTGGTTTAAAATTGGCAAGTGGTGCGAGGTGTTCCCAACGAAAAGTTATTAACTGTTCTTGGCCCTTGGGTGTTTCAAAAGGAAGTAAGTTCCTTTTCTTTTTTCCTTTTTTCTTGAGAAATGGGAAGTAGATCCTCTGTAGCCCGTTCGGTTGGGTATTTTGGTTTTGGATTTGTAATTGTTACAGTATTTTTTGGTTTTGGATTTGTAATTGTTATCCAATTTTTTTCTCCACTCATTACTCTTATCTTCAATAAATATTCTCATTTTTCTCTCTTTCCAATCATTACCTTTATTTTCAATCATTACTCTATTTCTCTATGCACTCTTTACTTATAAATTCAAATCCAAAATACCCAAAGACGAACAAGCTCCTGGAGTCTCCTTTACCTAAAAGAGATTGGGACGATCAAGTTTGTCTATTTTGTGGATCCTTCCCGAGCTCACTTTAGTGGTTAAAATGTTTTTGTTCTAGGGAACAAGATCCTCTCCAGTCCCTTAAAAGACTCGATGGTCCTTTCCGGGCCCTTTCCTGACTTGTTTTTGATGATCAGGATTGTTGATGTTTTAGATCTCGTCAAGAATATTAGGCATGTCAAAATTTATGTTAATCCAATATCGTATTCTAGATTCTTGAAACACATTTATCTTGCCAAGAATGGGTTTTTATCCGATATTGCAATATTTTCTAAACCTATTTTCCTTTAGATAAATGTGTTTTGAAACTATATTAAACAATATCTGATTAACATGAATTTTGACATGATATTCTCGACAACGTCGAAAATATAAACAGTTTCAATCATCAAAAGGGACCTAGAAATGGCTCGTTCATGACCATTTCTATGAGATTAATATCATAATCAACCTCGCAAGAAATTACATCGATCGAATACCAGAATATATTAAAGACAAACTTAAACTAATATATATAGAAATTATTTTGTTCGTACTTTATATACTGTGGCCCAAAAAAGTAAAATGTTTTGATAACAATATAAAAAAAATAACAAAGAAAATAAATCATTGTCTTAAAAATTATTAGTTTAATCCAAATCCTTTTCATCTTAAATGTCCCTCACATGGCTAAATGCCTAACGTCTTTTTCGATCATCGGCTCAACGGTTCCGGCCAAGACCTCCAATCCAACAAATCCTCAAGACTCCCGCATGTGGGTCTTACTTCAGGCTCATAATAATGATCTGAACTGTTCAGATCATACGTCATACAAGGAAGAACATCCATGCAAAATTAGTTCGACCGAATGTTGATAGACACGTGAAAATTCATTTCCATTTGGACGGTCTAATTTTATCTTCTTTCATGGCCGTCTATTTTTTAAAAACACAACATGATTTGTTGCAAGATGAACAATTTGGATCGTTATTTTGGGCTCAAGGTGGGGCCCACCACCAGAGTCTTGAGGGTTGTTGGATTTGGAGGTCTTGAGAGAAGGTGAACCCTTGACTAATTGTCTAATAGTTGAGGGATTATTCAGTGCCAAGGCATCACGTGACGATGACTAAGCTCCTGCATTACCTCATATCGTGTGGTGCTAAAAGTGCCCGTGCAATGAATAATTGGGGGTGGGGGATTGTGTGGCGGAGAAGGGCCTGAACAATAAATATATTGGAAATTATATGTAATCTGGAGTAACCACATATAGGGTGGTCGTAGAGGGGCATTTGTAATGAATAATTCTTCCTAGTAAATAACAATCTCTCTGTCTCAAATTGTTATTCATTTTTTGCAGTCGTGCCACTCAAACAACTGTCTATATTTCACAACAGTTTTCTATTCTTTCAAAAACTTTTTAGTAAAATTAATTAAAATCTATTAAACAAAATTTATATTAAATATATAAAACATTATAAATTAAAAAATGTCGAAAGTTTTTTGAGAACTCTCAAATAATAAAATAAGCGCAACAATTTGCGACTGATGAAGTACAATATTAGTGCATAATTGTGGGGTGGAAAAGGACATGCAAATAATGAATTTTCCTTAATAATTTTTCGAAATAGATACGGGAAGATGGAAATCTTCTGGCAGCACGTGGACCCCACATTCTTTCCCCCTCCTCCACTTCTTCTCTATTAAATGCATCGACCCTCTACTTTTGTAATCTCTCTAGACTCTCACGAGTCTCACTTCACTTTCTTTCCTTTTGGTAACCACCACCTTCCCAACCATCTTCTACTTACCTCTCTCTCTCTCTCTCTCCATCTCTCTCTCTCGCTCATTAATACTACATACTTCTATTCTCAGCTACCTTTGGAAAAAGCTCAGCTCTGGTAGCTAGCTTCTCTCTATGGCTCCAGCAGCTCTGTTGATGAATGAATCGTGGCCGTCCAAGAGGGTCTGCGTCATGGGCTCAACAGGCCCCTTGGGCTCCACTCTCGTCCAACGCCTCTTGGAGAGAGGCTACGCCGTTCACGCCGCCGCCCTCCGCCACTATCCGCCCAATACCCACGTCCATGGTAACCATACCCGGCCCCCTTCATTTCTTTTCATTCTTAATTTGGATAAGAGACTCAACTGGGTTTCATTCGGTTCTTTCTTTTTAATCGTTTTTCTTTTTTAATTATTGTTGTTAATACGCGATATGATAGATGAACCAAACTACTCGAGTTTGAGCTCGTGTTTATTGTTAAAAGCTCGTTCAAGGCTGGTTTATAACATAGACAAAAGTAAGGTTGAACATTTTTATGAAGCTCGTTAAGCTTTCTGAGCTCAAACAAGCTAGTAGTCCGTTCGTTCGGATTATCATTTCAAGATCAGCTTCCGCCTTGTCCCATAAACATGGCAAGCTTAAACAGGTTTAATTTGAAGCTCCCTAAGTTTTCAGATCAAGCTTGAACAGTTACCTGCTCAGCTCGTTCATCAATCTCATCTCCATTCTCCCCTGTTTGTTGGAGTTCCCAAGTGGGTTTTTGGCATAATTCATTTTAATTTGTTGGGTGATTATTTGATTCAGGTGGAGTGGATTGTTTAGAGGGAATATTGTCATCTTGTGATCATGAGAAGAAGATTAAGAGGTTGAGAGTCTTCGATACAGACCCATTGGATTACCACAGCATCTTGGATGCATTGAAGGGTTGTTCTGGACTGTTTTACTGCTTTGACCCTCCTTCAGACTGCCCTACCTATGATGTAAACGTTCTAGCTCTCTTTTCTATGTTATATGCTTACAATCTGACTCAGGATTCAAAATATGGGATTGGTCCCCGGATTAGTCGGTCCATTGGGTCAGATTATCTGGCAACCGAGATATCATAAAGTAGATGTATTTCTGGCCGTATTCTATACTTCGATATTCCCTATTTCGAGTTGGATTGTTAATAATTTCATCTGCTTCGAATACGATGATTGTAAGCATAGAGTCCAAATACTGTTCAAAAGCAAAAAATAGTGCATTTTTCTTCAATCAATTCTACTGTTGGTTATTTGCACCCATTTTGGAAGTTCGTTACAAGTGCCCATTTCCTTGTGTAATCATCCTAAATATATAGAGAGAGGATCTTCAAAAAGCATTTGGGGGTGCTTGTGGTGCAGGAATTAATGGCAGAAGTGGAGGCAAGAGCAGCACACAACGTATTGGAAGCGTGCGCACAGACCAGCACCATTGACAAGGTGGTCTTCACATCGTCTGCCACGGCTGTTATCTGGCAAGACGGCCGCAACACAATGCCAGACTTGGATGAAAGAAACTGGAGTGACATCAGTTTCTGTAAGAAATACAAGGTACATCCTGTCTCCTGATAGATATGTACCAGTACTGGGATTGCGTTTTGCGACTTTGGTTTAACAGCAGCTACTCAGTAATGAAGATATGTCATTTCCCCGAACCTATACGTGTTTCTGTAGTAGTTGGTTTTTCCAGAAATACACGTACCATATGTTTTCACCCTGACGTGCATCTCGTGTCATTGCTCGTTGCCCTGCTTCTATTTGTCTAAATTTACGTCTGCACTTACATTTGGGACAGTTGTGGCATGGTCTGTCAAAGACGTTGGCAGAGAAGGCGGCATGGGCACTAGCCATGGACAGAGGTCTGAATATGGTGTCTATAAACGGAGGGCTGTTGATAGGCAGCAGCCCTCACGGTCATCAGCTGATGACCATTGACAACCCGTACTTGAAAGGAGCGGCTGAGATGTATGAGGACGGTGTGTTTGTGACAGTAGATCTCGGGTTTCTGGTGGACGCCCACATCTGCGTCTACGAAGACGTCTCCTCCTACGGAAGATACCTATGCTTCAACGAGGTCATCGACTCCAACACCGCTGCCCTTAAGCTTGCACACATGCTCTTCCCCTCTTCCCCATCTTCTCCATCACCTCAAAGGTCAGCTCTCTTACTTACCCTCCATTTTGTTCTGGCCTCCAAGAAACATGTTTTATGTGAGAAATGTTTTCCAAAGAAATCGGTTTTTTGTGTGAATGTACTACTATGCGGGCTCTATGAGATGAATAATTCAGATAACTACGTTAAAAGCACAACGGAGCTTACAAAAGCAGTGGCGAAAAACCCACAGTTTCCAACGCTAGCGAGAAGAATTTAAACTCTTTTGTTAATTGTATATTACTTTTAATGCAGTTTAGAGGAGGAGAGAGTGTACCAACAGAGGATAAGCAACAAGAAACTGAACAAACTGATGGTGGATCTCAAGCGTGGACTGCAACCAGTTTAATCGGATCTAAATTCCTCAGGCCGTATGCGTACAGACAACTATACGATTTTAATATTGGAAAGTCTGAGCGCACGACTTTAAAAAAACAACTCCGCACACAACTGTGTGGACCCGTGTGCATCAAACGGTTGCACCCGGAGTTGTGTCTGTGCATGTAGAATTCCTCTTTTTACTAATATGTATAGACAACTTAACTTGCAAAGTTGTACCATAAGGATGTATGGATTTTGTGTCTGTGCCCACTAGGATGCTCAAGAATATTATAAGGCATCTTGTGGTGTATTATGTGATTATTTCCCCAGACAATGAGCTCAATGATAATTTCCATTGTTCCCTAACATGGCAGCAATATGATCGAATGGATGACCGAAGGTTTGACAAGTTAATTTGTTTGGCTAAATTTATGGACCCAATGGGTGAGACCAGCCGATCCAGTCGTTTATTTTGGCACTGACGGTTCAGATTCATTCTGGGCGCATACAAATCGCTTTCAGATCTGAACCGCCTATTATTCGGTTAGGATTCAAACCGTCGATTGCCCAGCCGAGCGGCCGATCCCGCCGCTCTATTGGAAGATGCTGCTAAGCATCTCCCATTCTGATTATAAGAAAATGATAACGTAAGATGAATGAATATACAATCGCTATAATTTAATATTATGGAATCTCGCTAGCTTCTTTGTACATTACAAAATTACATTCCTCAGGGTTTCGTTTGACGATTCGAGTTATTCCTTCGGCAGAGTTAAGTATATGGATTGTTTATGCCAAAATAAAATTAAAAAAACGTTAATCGGTCGTTGGTGAAAACTCATTCAAATCATATTTATTAAAAAAATAATAGACGGTCTATACCTTGTCATTGTCCATAAAGACAAATATGGTTCGATGAAGCAATTAATTCCCAATCATCCTAATTTTTTTACACGGATGAGATAACACAAATTACAAAATAAACGGCTTCAATCATTTAAACTAAATTAAGATAGAAAGAGTCTCATCTAGTATCACATGAGAAATTTGATAAATCACATAAGAGATCTGAGGGATCATCAAATGACCACTCTCTCTCCTCTTTTTCTCTCTCTAAAATCAAATAAATACAGCATACTAAAGGCGAAACAAAAGTACCACAATGGAGGACGATAACACCATGCTCAATAATACAAAAACAAAAATCCTTACAACATTATAAACTAGTTCGTCCATAGAAGTTTCCCACAGGAATATACAGCGCACGCAGCATATATTTGAAGTGTGAGTGAGATCAAAACATTTCTGGGTCTTTGAAGGTAACAGGGGTAAGTGTTACCTCCTCCTTCCAATAATAGACGTTATCTTCAGGCACTCAGAGACATCGAAGAAACGGATGATAGCTTGAACTTTCGCACTTTAGTCGATTCCTGGAGCTGAAACACCACCTCTGTACTTGATCTAACAGTTGCTTCGTTCCATTCAGATGCTGAAGCCCCTTCATTTCGGTAGTCTCGAGGAGAATACAGAACTTGGAGCTTAGAATGGGCTGTAGGCAGCAAAAAACCCAAACAATTACACAAAAGCCGGGAAGGCATGGTGATAAGACATGACAATAGTTCAACTCCTATCGCGATTCGCGAACACTTCCTCCAAATCACATAGATGCTCAACCGACTGAACATGCATAACAGACTACAATGAAAAGCATTTTTTTAGATCTGACAATTCAGATTGAGCATAATGTCACACTGGAACCTGTAATGCTTGATGCGTTACAACTAACGAAAAACAAACTTAGCTATCGTGCAGGAAGGAGCAAAAGATGAGTATGAATGTTACCTAGACCAAACATGCTTGTCTTTTGGATGACCAGGCGATTAATTTTGGATCTACGGATATTTTTTAAGGACTGGATATCATCATGCTTCCCTTTAAATTCCAGAAATTCTCCAAGGAGGTATTTATCTCCTTTTCGCTCCAACCTGCATGGTGTGAGAAACCTCTTTATTTTCTTTCCAGACGACAAATATGTAATACAAGAACAGGAAATATGCACAATACTCGCGAATTTAGCTGTAAAAACAGTGCAGTTATGCCTGGATCAGTATCATCAAAACTTCCCAAAAATGGTTATGCCTGGATTAGTATCATCAAAACTTCCCAAAAATGGTTATCTATGCAATTACAGGACAACTTCAGTAAAACATAGGAGTATATACAGCTAGTTCTATCCATCTATGCTCCAACAACTGCCAAAGCTTTGTCTTCTCCTCACTCTAATCCGAATCATTCCATGCTTTCCTATTATTTCTTCTTGGATAAAGCATACTCGAACTTCCTTATCATTCAAGGTTCTCATCTCCACTTAAGCCGTCTTTACAAGTACTTTCATAAAAGTTTTCGTCCCTATCATTCACCGTATTGTACACTTCCCAAACTGTAAAATTCAGTACCACACCAAGTTAATGGTAAGTTCCCCTTTTTATGCTGCATAGAAGTCTACATATTGGGAAGGTAAATGACATCCTCCACTAAAAACTAACAATTAATGCAACGGAACAATCTAAACAACAGAAATTTAAAGGAACAGACTGCAACAAACCTATCCCATGTAGGCGCAGTGGCTATGATAAAATTAAGATTCTGATGCATTGATTCCTGCATTTCTTTCTTACCACCTCGAAACGCCCCTTTAATCCAACCAGAGAACAAGCTCTTAGGCTCTGGTTTCAGTTGTAGCCACTGGTCATACGTGAGCACCTCAGGTGGAAAATGGTCTGCATACATGGTTCTGCAGGGAAGGAACTGAAGTTAAAAGTAAAAAACGAAAACAGAATTAAGGATGGCAATGACCCAAAACTTAAACACAACAAACAGAGTGCATATGTGAATATTACATCTACCTAGTAATTATCAGAACACAAATACCTTTGAGAGATCAGGAATTAAAGGCGAATTTCATTCAATCTCCTTCATGACCCTCACCCATTTCAATCAACCAATATGAAGATATCTTCTCGAATTCTCATATTATCTCCCTATTGCTCATAATAGTCCCACTCCAAGATATATGGTTGGTGCATAGAGAATGACCTTGTCATATTTTTATTCATTCCACCGGCTTGATGAAATGTTTACCCATCAATGTCCATTTCGACAAAGACAAGTTACCAGAAGATGCAATTGGATTGCTGTAAAGGAAGGTGATAGGGGAACAGGAAGGTCCAAATTGGCATGGGATGTTGGAAGTACATAAATCTATTTAACTTAACCCTTGCCAGAGCAGTATGGCGACAAGTCCACAAGGACAAACCCAATGATAGAGACCCAAGGCTTACCTTGCATTAGTTTGATTTGGCATATTCCAACATTCTGATATGGGACTATGGGAGCTACAGTCCATGAAGTATGACAATGCCATGGAGAAGCAATAACATTCATGTTTACATTGTAAATACTATCAAAACCTGAAAGTTTGTTCCACATGTGAAGTTTAAAAACCAAGAATAGTACAATTGCACTGTTAAATATACATACATGACTTCAGCAGTTAAAATCATATAGCATGTGTTATGGGCTTTCCATACCAAGGGAATGAGCCATCTCTTGAAAGGTTCATAAGTATGAATTCGGACAACCGCAGTTGTAATGTTAATAAAAACTATGACCAAATACATTGTAATAGCTTCATTAACAGTCATGATTGAACGTTCACAGAGATTTGTTATTGTCTAAATATACTTTTCGTCAATTTTTATAGTTTGATGTGATCGGAAATTTAGCATCCAATCAGTCTTTGTAAACTGCTGTGGAGGACACGGATCTCAGCTACTAGTGCTCTTTATTTGCCCCTTATTTAACCAAATTTTCGGAACCTGTCACTGATGTTTGGTTCCGTGGTTTCAAAACAGATCAACATTTGGAAACTCTATCAGATAATTAAATATCAGACATCCAATTGTGTCATGCTTTTAAATTAGGAGATAATACCTTCTCCATTTGTCCATAGCATTGCTCAGGGAATTGCTGGTGAGGGAAGATGCATAAAGTAAATGGAAAAACAGCTGTCACTACCAAAAGATACATCTTTGTTGTGTTCTCTCACCAAACTAAAAGAATTGAGCACTTTGTCTTCAGATAGATGGGTAATCAGATTTAAGTGGTATTGACATGATTTTCAGGCAATAAAGTTTCTAACTCTTCAGACAAGTATTCAGCATTAAAGCACAGATACAATTTCTGGGTGAGCAAGCAAAAAAGTCCATCAAGTCATCAAGAAAACTAAAGTAAATGAGAGCCCCTTAATTTGAGTATAATAAACAATATAATAAGGGAAAACCAAGGGAAGAGCTCAATGCACACCGGAAATTAGGGTTGGGACATATGACTCTGTAAGACAGATATCCTTCTGGAAGAGGGGCCCCCCTTTGTTCTAGATATGATTCAAGAATAGCAACTTGTCGTTTAACTTCTGCTACCTGGGATGCAGAAACGCCGCAATGTAACATAAAAAGCTCTGAGAACAGACAAAATACATCATCCTAATATTCGATTTTTGGTATAAAAGACATGAAACCGAAAGATTGAAACCGTTGGCAACATCACAAGATGATATGTAAAAGTAAAGGTTATAGAAAGGACCAGGGAATCTTCAGCTTTCGTCTCCTCTCAAATCATGAGTTTCTTCATATGATTATCGATTTCCAACTCTCACGATACTCATTATCTTTAGCATTCAGAAAACATATCTGAGAGAGTTTTCTCATCTCAAGCATACTTCCAAAAAGAGCTCATAAGACTCTTTCTTTTGTGATCCTAAGAACTCATCAAACAAAAATACTCATTCGGATTCATCTATGATATGGAGTATCCCCAACAGACAATAGGCCCTTCCCATCCCAAGAAAGCAAGACTGAACGCAACTTTTCCAAATTAGATTTGCGTTATCATCCCTATGCCTTCTCTCCCAGGGCCTACAGATGCAAAGGTTGGAGGCAAGGTTCTCCCTGCCCCAAGAACTCATACGACAAAAGTTTTGTGTATTAATTGGATAGGTCGCTTATCTGCCCCCTCATGACTTCTTTCAGTTTACTCTACCTTCCATGAGCTTACAATTTCAGTTAAGGTTAACTATAAAATTGAGAAGGTTTTTAAGGGTTCTTTCCTTCTAAACAAAATCTCGTAACCTAAAATTTTGTATCAAAAAGCTAAAACCTAAGTACATAATAACACCAATTGCTCGAGAAAAATGCATTTTGGTACAAATGGTTATGGAGCTATACAAAAAAATGTAAACCCTGTGGAACTCAATCACCCTGACATACATGGAAGACAACCAACGGGTGAAGTGAAATTCAAATGACAGAAGGACTCATAAAAGCCCTAGGCATTCCATGCACCCGCCGACGTCATCTTTCTCCACCAAGAAGACATGCAGTGGGTGGAAAATCTGCTATCAATTCATTGAACACATTCTGCAAGGACCATTCTTCTTTTAACTGTTCCTTTTTTCAACTTTTGCAATATTGCTCTGTTTTTTCCAAATGCTCCTATAGGCTATAACTGGTCTTCGTTCTCTTAATCCTCAGGCAATCTAACGTTAACTCTTTACTATCATTGAACCCAGATAAAAAGCATACGTCAAAGAAACCGATACAATCATTGAACAAGGTATAGAAACACAGAAAGTAATTACTGCACTAGAAAGACAACTGAACTTGGTCTTACGGGATCTGGACGACGATCAGTTTTGTGGCTACTTCGCCCAGCGGAAACCCAACTTCCATCTCCATCAATAGATACAAACCCAGAAAGATTCTGAATAGAAATCACCACTGCTTCCCTGTAAATAAAAAAGGAATGCAAGCATGTACCCACTTATGACCCAAACAAAATTTGACAAAGAAAGTTTTAACCTATATCAAACTTATAGTAGACCTACCCTTTTGTGACAAGGACCATATCAATGGTTTGTCGTGAACCACTATCGGCATCTGGAATTCGAAGCCCAACATATGCTTTTCCACCATAAAGCTTCTCAAGTCTAGATTGCAAGATGAACAAAATCCATATCATCAAAAAATGAAGGGCCAAGAACCCCCGTTTCGTTGGCGAGTAACCCAACAATAACCACACAAAAAATGACACATATGAGAGAATAATTTTGTTAACCCCTCCTTTAACAAAATTATTCATATGAGAGCATCTCCGGCCCTCATCCTTTTTATGCACTAAACATTTCAGCAAAAACTTTCAAAAATTCACTCCACTCCTTTACTCAAACGGTACCAAATTGAATTTTACTCAAATCAAGAGAGACTCAAATTTTTTACTCACTCAAATTTTGCTAAGGTATCTTTTACCTCCCAAATTTACATATGCCATTAATGAAAGCTTTTACGGTTAGATTTGGATTTTCCATTGGAGTGATCCATCCATACCAAATAAAGCTTTTCCTCAGATTTGAGTGAAATAAAGTATAGGGCTAGAGATGCTCTATTAATATTGCAACAAGTTGAACGAACTAAGCACAGCCAGTTTAAAAGCAGTTTTTCTTTTATAATTTCCATCGTTTTCTCAGCAAAATCAAAGAGAAGATCAAACTTGCAAAGTTACAAAGGAGTACCTAGCGGCGACGGAGAAGAGGTAATCGGAATCGGTGGTTTCGACATCGAGAACGTCGTCGTCGTAGAAGAATCGACGGAACAATCTGTAGATTATGAGGCCGCACATTATCTCCACCCACATGCTGCTGCTGCTGCTGTTGTTTGTGTACGAAGAAAATGTCGGATTTTCTCGGAAAACGGAAGGGAAAGGCCGGGAAAATTAGTTTTTTTGACGCTGTCGAGAGATATGAGAAATGCTTTTGCAACGCGGTCAGTGACTCGGGGAAGTTAGTTGTAAATTTCCAAAATGGATTTTCTTTTTTCGACTCCTTATTTTTGGGGGATATCTTGGTCCTTAAGTTTGTGCTAAATATTTTTATTCTAAAATGTGCATGTAGCACTTTTTTTAGTGAATAAGGCCTCGTTCTGTTAAAATTTTTATTTTTTAAGTATTTATTTTTTGATTTACGAGATATGTCATTCTCTCACAATGTATCGCTTTTAATTCAAAAATAAGTAGCCTTAGCCCATCAATATATTGCTTCACAGTGTCAATGAGGATGTTGAGTGTATCGTCGGGGAAACGATAATGTCGAAACTGGTTTTATTAATAACAAAATTGTTGTATGTAAACCAACGATGCTTTATTGGACAGCATGTTGGCCTATTAAGAAACAACATGTGAGCAGGATGAGTGTAGCAGAAATAAGAATATTGAGGGAGATGTGTGATAAGACTAGACGAGATAGGATTATAAATGAAACAGTTCGTGAGGTGTAGCACCTATAGAGGAGAAGTTGAGGGAAAATAGGCTAAGGTAGTTTGGGCATATCTACCGTATACCAGAAGATACAGTAGTTAAGAGAGCAGATATGATAGCTCTAAGTAGTAATGCTACGGAGAGAGATAGACTTAAATTGACCTTAGATGTTGTTGTGCACAAAAATATGAATATAGTGGGTTTGTGTGAACAAGTAGCTCTTGACAGACCTCAATGGAGAAAACAGATTCATGTAGCCGACTCCAAGTGATTGGAACATAAAATTCGGTTTGGTTTGGTTTGGTTTGGTAAGAGTCTTGCACTTCACACATGGTACAAATTTTTTATACACTGTGGTTTGGCATTATCACCGCCCGTTTGTACAGGAGTGGGAGTAATATTTAGTGTTTGTAGTACCGCAATTATTTTTTCAACTCGTTTTGATGTAGTAAAAGTTTTACAAAGTAAAAAGATTATGACTAGAAATTAAGAAAGTAACCTAAGACGAAAATAATTAGCAACAGAGTAATATTTTTTTTGTGTTTTCTAATTTTCTTAAACTCTACTCTATCTATATTTTATTTCTATTCTTGAAACGGATCCGAGAATATGATATATATTAATCAAAATTTTACACAAGTCATGAAAACTGATACTAATGAATTATAATTAAAAATTAATTAATTTAGTCCGAACTCCATATTCTGAATTGGGAGATGGTGCTATGCAGTGATGTGTACAGCACCGTGCTACGTATTTTCGAGTCATCGGGCTCGAATCTCATCTCGACAATAAACGGCTCTAGATCCTTAATTGCCAAGATGAAATCCGAGCAGTCGAATACAAAATCCGACGGCTCAAAAGTGCATAATACGGTGTTGTACACTTCATTGCACGTTACCAACCCGAGGTGCCCACCTTATCCTGAAAACCAAAACCAATAATGATCTTCGCAAAGTCCTTTTTCTTTTTTTAAACAGTAGTATCCAGATCCAATGACGTGAGTAATACACGTAGCGATTTGGCACTGGGAGGAAATTTTCTCCGGAAATACTTTTTGACAGATCTACTGAAAAGAGAATGGACCAATTCAACAGTCCTAGTACATGTAATTTGGAAATACTGTCGGGCAGCCCGCATTGCAGGGACCGTAGGACCGTTGATCCGGTCGTTCATTTTGATGCCAATGGTTTAAATTTAATCTGAGCTTTTATTAATCCGAACCAGCATCCCTATAGCTCTGTAAGATGGTCTGCCCTACAGGAGCTCTGGAAGATTTAGAAACGAGCTTTCACTTTACTTGCGCGTGAAGGGTAGTAGGACAACCCGTCCTACAGGATCCCGAAGAAGATCTAGACATGAGCTTTCACTTCACTTGGTGTTTCGATTCCAAAACTGTACAAAATGAGCTCACCTTTTTTTTTTTTTTGGGTCAAAGCTTAGAGGTGTTTTCATTGATACGAAAATCATATATCGAAAACGGGTAGCTCCCCCAAGGAGAGAGGAAAGCAACCACAAAAGAAGCCTAAAGTCATAAACGAATATTAAAGACTTCACACAAACAAGACTCATCGCCGACCAGAAAGCCATCAAGACGGTTAGAAATGTTTCAATTTCAAAACTGTACAAAAGATCTAGAAATGAGCTTTCACTTCACTTGGCCCATCTACCGGTCAAATAACCAGGCCTAAAATTTTCTTTGCCAAGACCAAAGAAACTGGAAGAAATACACACCACATGTACATAGCCAGAAGCTTATCGCGAAAGACGTAACAAACTAGCAACTCGAATACCATAGAACCTTTCAATTCTGTACGGTTGTTTCGACTATTCAATTACCAGAGACATGCCCATCACTTGATTCTACAGTTCTTCGGCACAAAATTTATTGCGACAGACCTAACAAACTAGCAACTCGAATACTAGAAAACCTTTCAATTCTGTATGGTTGTTTCGACTATTCAATTACCAGAGACATGCCCATCACTTGATTTCTACAGTTCTTCGGCACAAAATTTATTGCAAAAGACGTAACAAACTAGCAACTCGAATACCAGAAAACCTGTCAATTCTGTACGGTTGTTTCGACTATTCAATTACCAGAGACACGCCCATCACTTGATTTCTACAGTTCTTCGGCACAAAATAAGTTGAAACAATCGGCAACAATAAAATCCAATTTAAAACACATTAAATCACAAAAAGATACAATTTAGAAGATCACTCCTTTGAAAGAAATTTTAAGTAAGAAGATATAAGGGAGGGGGGAGGGAAGATATATCAATCACGTACAAGACATTCCCCAAACTGGGAAATAATAGTATTTAGCAAAGGAAAAGAAAAAAAAATCTAAACACAAAGCCTCTTTTTTCACATTTGGTTCAGTTACTTTTCTGGTTTCTGGTTGCTAGAGCTTCTTTTCTTCAGTAGGCTTCCAAACTTGCGAAGCAAAGCCTTCTTTTTCTTTTGATGCTGTTCTTTCGAAGGTGAGCTTCCACCATTACCCATTTCCGCAGAAGATACACCGTTTCCCTGGTCATGGCTCTCGACACCCTCCACCTTTGAATCAAGATCCTCGTCAACGGATTGCTGCTCTTGCTCCCTTTCAGGTGACAAGTCTTTCTCTCCAATCTTATAACTGTCCCACATCTTTAAATCAACCTCCACCGCATCTTCGTCTTCTTTCTCGTTGGTATCACTGCCTTTTGGGTTTCCATTCGAATCCTCAACTTCAGCAGTGTTGGTTTGAACTTCGACGTCGCACAAGTTATTTTTCTCCATCAGATGATTTTCTTTCACAGCTTCTTCATGGGATGGAAGATCCACTTCCAGCTTATCTTCCCTACCATCTCCGTTTTGCTCAGAGAACTCTACCACCTTTGGGAGCATGTCGTAATCTTTTTCACTGTCTGAAATATCACCATTTTCCTCAACATGCTTCTGGTGCATAGCTTCTTCAAGCAATTTGGATAACTCCTCAATTTTCTTAAGGGAAGCAGCTTCTCTCGTTCGAAGTTCCTCATTCTCCATAACAGCACCGTGCAATTCACTTTCTTTGTCCATCAAACTTTCCTTCAACCTCATGCTCTCGGCCTTTGCTTCTCCAAGAACTTCCTGTAAATAAATCACTTCAGACTCTGCTTCTTTTACAGCATTCTTCAGCTGAGCTCTTTCCTCCTCTGTGGAGCGAGCTTCTCCCTGAGCCTCTTTTAGCAAATTTTCCAACTGGCTTATTTCTTTTTCCAGTGCAGAGTTCTCATCTTCGGATTGCTTCGCACAGTTCGTCAGATGAAGCTCTTTTTCATCCCATGCAGCCTTGGAATTCTGGTATTCATGCTTTGACTGTTCAATCAAATCAGTAAGCGAATCAATTTCATGCTTGGCGCCATCAAGCATCATTGCATACTTCTCATCACTCGCTTTCAAATCTAATCTCAGATCTTCAATTTCCGCAACATACTTTTTGTTGTCCGCTTGACTAGACAATAGCTTTTCTTTGGCTTCTCTTGATTCTAAAGAAACTTCATGCAAAGCTGCAGTTAAACTCTCCATTGCCTTCTTACTCTTCTCTTCTTCATCCCTTGAACTTTCCAACTCATTTATGAGTTGGTTTTTTTCTTCCAACAAGGTTTGAACGCTGTCGGCTGCAAGCTTCTCATTGGCCAAGGCCTGGGTTTTCTCTTCCTTCACAGTTTCAAGCTCCGACTTCAAAGAGTCTACCTTTTTCACCATCTCAGCAGCTTCGTCCTTGGCAATTACAAGTACACGTTTAGATTCCTCAAGATCCCCTCTCTGCCGACTAATAGAGATTTCTAATAAACCTGCCTTCTCTTTAAGAGATGCAATTTCAGATTGCGCATAGTGCAATTGATCATTACTTCCCTCAAGTTGTTTCATCACTGACTCAAGTGATTCTGAAGCAGATCTCTCCATCCGTTTTGCTTCCTTCGCCTGTATCTCTAAATCTTCAACCTTTCTCTGCCACTCCTCCACCAAATTACGCGCATATGATTCTGTCATTTTCGCAGCCTCAAGCTCAACATTAAGTTGTTCAATGGAAGCCTCTTTTTCCAAAAACTTCTCCTCGTAACTTTGAAATTTCTCAAGTTCTTGTTTCAGAGTCTCTATCTGCGAATTCAACTCAGACACCAACTTCGTGCTCTCGTTAGCCTTCATTTCAAACTTGGAATCGAGCATCGACTTCACCCGGACCAATTCAGCGGAGAGAATCTCCACTTTTTCAACATGAATCTCGGCAATCTTGGTTGCATCATCGGCATGGCTAAGGGCCTGGTTCTTTGCATCACAAGTCATGGCCAGTTCTTGCTTAACCCTTTGGAGCTCCTGAGTAGCGGAGAGAAGAGTGGCTACATCCAAAGCATGTTGGTTCCTTACAGCTTCAAGATCTTTCTGCCAATCCTCTTCCTTCTTCTGAGCCACCTCAATGCTGGCTTGTTCCATCTCAACCGCCCGGAACTTCTCAATCTCCGAATTTTCTTCGGCTCGCTTTTGAGCAACCAAAGCCTCCCTAAGTTTCTCATTTGCTTCCTCAGCCAATCTCTGGGCCTCTTTTAATTCTTCAATCGCTTGAGCTTTCTCTTTCTCAACCAAAACCAGTTTCTCCTTGGCATTCTTAAGATCTTCCTGAACAAGACCTATTTGAGCCTGTGCTTCTGTTCCTTTTGATAAACGTGTGGGTTGTTTCTGATAAACAAAATCAAGATGAAAAGGAAACCAGATTGTTACGTTAGTTTCGCAAACAAGCAAATGATTTGGTTTAACAACCCTTTCTTTGGAGTTTTCAAACAGTTCTCTTTTTCTAATTTCTGTGAATGCGAAGTGCACAATTGAACCCCAATATAAAGGCCGATAGCATCTCCAATGGTTGAGACATTTTCTTTGTCAAATTCTTTTTGTCCCTTCATATTTGGCTCTAACAACTCCAATGCTGAGTGCAATACATTGAGATAAACAAAAAATGGTCGTGATTAGGAATGTGATCAAATGTCCGTGATATAGTAAAATCATGTTCTTAATGAGCAACATTGTCGGGAAAAAAAAGAAAAGGCAAGATGACATTGTAGCAAGTTAAAAATGTAGCTCTGCCATTAAGAACCTGGCTAAAACCATTGGAGATGCTATAAAGCAACTGAGCAACAGAATCAAATTTGGAGCCAGCATTATGAAAGCTCATATGCATCAATTAGGAGAACTTACATCCGGAGGGGTAGCAGTCTTCGGGACCCGTCGATCTACCGTAGGCTTCGAAGTGACATCCGGAGAGGTAGCAATTTTTGGGGCCCGCCGTTCCACCTTGGGCTTCGAATCGATGGATCTTGGGGACCGGTCAACAGAAACCCGCGGATTTTGAAGGGGAGAGGGTGAATCCGCATCAGTTTTAGCCACTCCCTTGCTCAATTTACTAACTCTAGGAGTTGCTGGTGATGCTTTGTTGTTGGAATGGTCAGATAAAGAAGATCTGTTCCAATTTCAGAAAAACATCACAAATAGGAAAAACCCATATGATAAAATTTGGAAATTGAGGATGCACAAACATAGTTCCTGGGAATGGGGCACAAAGGGCAGAAATCAAACCGAGCCTTGCGTCCTAATCAATTGGAGGCACAAAGGGGAGAGAAATAAAGAAACGGATCTGTGCCCAAATCAGAATTTTTGCCACAAGGAACGTCTAACAACGTAAGTACAAAAATTAGGGAGGGGACCATATCCAAATTATGCCACAAAATGAGCCCACAATAGTTTTAAAAACCAGATCCAGACAATCAAACAAAGAATCAACAGAAAACCCCTAATGGACTAGGATCAAGACTGAGAAAGAAGAAATTCAAGAAAAACCCACTTCAGATACACAACACTAAACATAAATCAGAAAGCCCATATCAACTAAAAATCAATCCAAAGTAATGAAAATGAAAAAAAACTAAAAACAAGAAAGCCCACGTTAGATCTACAGAAATGAAGTTCAGAGAGAGAGAGAGAGAGAGTACTTACTTAGACTTGGTAGACATGATGGAGGGTACTGGCTGCGGTTGCAGAGAGGAGGAGGAGAAGTTGAAGTGCTTGGAAAAAGGTGCAAAGGGATTGCTACAAAAATGCTGACATTTGTAAGAGAATGTGTTTTGTTGGTTGTGAGAAAGAGAGAGATTATCAACCGGAGGACTAGGTTGTAGAAGAAAGTACGTACGTAGAAGAGAATAATTTCCTGGAAAATAACTACTTGGGTAGGTGTTCTTCCTTCACTGTCTCCAGAGTGGCCACACACAGACAAGTTGTGCTCTCTCTCTCTCTCTCTCTCACACGATCACTCCATAACTTCTCCCTGCAATCACTGATCTTGGCCGGTGAGAGTACTAAACTGCCCTTTGCCTTATTCACAAGCGCTATTGGTAATTTCTTTTTCTCCTCTCAAGTTTATGACTACTACAAAATTCCCCTTTTGCATTCTAAAAATTACATTGATCTCCTGCATTGAACCTTTGACAAATTTGAGAGTGTTAACTGATAAGAACTTGCAAATTACAACTCGCGATGCACCTTCAACAACTCTAAAAGCACTTTTTTTTATACTTGAATACCTTCTACTCAAATTTATGTAATTTTTACACATTCATCAAGATTAAACAATATTTATTGGGTGATAGTTAGCATTTCCTATTAAATACATTGTCGTAGATTCCTCAAAGATTTTGTTAATCTTGTTTAGATTGTTGGGGTCGAAAGGCATGCCTTCTTCCTCTTTTGTGTGATACGTTGTTTTGCCTTTTCTAATGAACTTTCACTTACAAAAAGAGAGAGAGGAGGGTATGACAGTAGTATAAAAATGGCTCCATGGTTCTAGTCATACGGGGAAAAAGAATAAATTGTTGTTATCATAAGCTGCTAGGGAAACAAAGGTGAACTAACAAAGGGGCATGTGTAAATGAATTATGGACTTAAGGATGGAAATACTCCCTCTGTCCCATTTTCTTTGTCATTTTTTGATATTCATATCAATTTTCAATCGCTTATGCAATATGAATCTCAAAAAATATGCAATATGTATCTTGTTTGATAGTTCTCAATTAGGTCTATAATATAAAGTTCTCAAAATTATAAAAAAATATTATAGATTGAGAGATATAAGCATTTAAAGAACGGTATAAATAACAAAAATAGACAAACAAAATGGGACAAAGGGAATATATAGTTTCAAAAACTACAAGGGTTTTAATGCATAGGTTCAAAACTATAGGGGGAGTCTCAGGCTCGACCTATAATTTACACGTAATATTTTTCTAAAGGATCTAATGGTAACTTTGTCCGCAGTGAAGGGGACCTCTGTCACGCTGACCCAGCTTTTTAACAAAGTTAAAGTTAAAGATGGGGTTATCAACCCAACCCACTTTTGTATGTTTGTATTTCTTCCAAAAAGGCCCATATCAATTATTCAATTTCGGGATAAAAAGGGTGATTCTATTATTACTAACTTATGTTCTTTTTCTATTATTTAGGTGTACGGTAAATTTACATGTATCTCAATTAATTTTAGAGGACCAATCTCGTCGTTCACTTTGGGGATTTCTCGGTTGAAGCTTTTGTTCCGTATGGATGGACTCCAAATAAGTTAATAACATATGAAAACCTTCGAACCTATCTTTGCTTTGTTTGGTTTTGACTTTTGAAAATTATTTTTGATGTAATGAATAGAGAGAGATTAATAGAGAAAGTTATTAAGAACCATGCAGAGAATAAAATATTTTTCTCAAAGATGGAAGAAGAATATTAATGGACGAAATCATCCCTCCAGATGCAATCATTTCCATAAAAGTACTCAACTATCCTAACTTCCCCTTTTAAAGATCTCTGCCGTTAAAGATTGCAATTTTCTTTCTTTTTTTTCAGACGAAAATACCCATAAATTAAACTAGAGAGCCATAGTCATACGGACTAGTTACCAAATTATAGACAAATCTAAGAGGAAAAACAAGAACCAAACTTAAGTTCTAAGGTGTCCAACACCCATGGTGTCGACGAGAACAATCTCCCCAGATTGCAATTTTCAACACAAGCATGGCCATATAAATCAATGGACATCAAATTATTATAAAAAGAAAAAGAAAAAAGGACATCAAATAGCATGGCCTCATAAGTAAACTCCTCGTTTATTTTTCTAAGTCCTAAATTCAACTTGTAATAATTAAGGGACTCGACAAATTATCTTCAAGTTTGGAAAACTTTGATATTTGAGTGGGAAGCTGGCTTTTTTTTTTCCTTTTTATTTTCCCCCTAATCGGATTTTCGGGTCGGGTCGGACACATCCAATCAATTTCGAGATCTTGAAATTCACAATTAGACAAATCAACCTAATAAAACACAAGGGCGTGAGGACCACACAAATACAAGTTGAAAGAAGGGCTGAGATTTATTTAATCCAATGGCTAATATGTGTTCTCTAACTTTTTTAAGACAACATCGGATAGTGCCGTAGGCACGGGTAAGCACTAGTATTTAATATTTCTGGAAAACATTTACGGACGGTAAAAATCGAACCTATATACTACTTGGGGAACAAATTTCTCATTCGTTGCCATACTCAGCGTTTGACCGACACTTATTAGTAGGCGCACTTATGTTAGGTGTGCTGATAACTTTGCAATCAGCTAAACAAAAGCAATTCTTCTGTTCCTATCTTTCCTTCCTACGCAAGTTGAAGTTGACAGAATCATCAGTAATTAGATCCTACTAACTAACAAAAGATGGTAAAATTCCATTCATACCTCTTTTAGTTTGTTTGTTTTTTCCCGATGATAAGGATATTAAGGTTAGTTGTCATCGGGAGTCGAGCACTCCTTCGTGAGGTCTAGAATTCGGGACATTTCCCTTAAAGAGAGAGTAACGAACCAACCACAACAAGTGTGGTGTTTACCTTTGAGCTTAAAACCCGTCATTAATAAAACTCCGAGATCCCGTTCGTTTAAGGATTTTGGATTTTGGATTCGAATCATTATCATATTTCTCTCAAATCATTACTCTCATTTTTCTCTTTATCTTTCTCCAATCATTACTCTATTTCTCTCTACACTCATTACCTATAAATCCAAATCCTAAATCCCAAAACGAACGGGGTCTGTGTCCTTTCATTAAAAAAATAAAATAAAATCAAGGGACTGGATATATACATAAGTTTAGCAGGGGACAATCCTGGCAAAACCAACTACAAGACATGGAAGAGACATGATCTTCTTCTTTTTTCTCTTTCAATTTGTAAGAGATCTGTGATTTTTCTCAATCTAACAAGGCAAGTAACAAACTAACAACCAAATAAAAAAAAACAACTATGGGATCAAGAAAAAGCTTTAAGTTTAATCCCCATATGGACGAGAGGAGTCTAAAGAGTAGAAAATTATGAAAAAAAAAAAAATTCACAAAAGGGAAAGAAAATACCAAAGCTGCCTCTTCTATTTAAAGCGTTACGATGAACTTTTTTCCATTGGTCTACAGTTTATATTTTTCTGATTCCTCTCGTCAAGACAAATTTGATTTATCCAAAAAAATTACAAACAATAATAAAAATACCGAAAAAAAATAAATAGACAAAAAAATATAGGAAAAATGTGTTGAACCTTGCGGGATATTTCCCCTCGAAGCGTGAGTTGGCAGCCATGTCATTGCCAGCATTGGTCAACAAGAATTCCTTTCAAATGTTTAAATGTTGAGTGCCTAATTGATGATGGTATTGCTTACTCTCAAGTCGTCCTCAGGTTTGAAATATCTTTTAGTTGCTATCAATTTCTTTCGGGTTGGCACCGACACTGACGCCGCTTCACTTTATCGTTAAAATAATTAGGACCTTGTAAGTGGACGGTGAAATTGATCCTTAGAATTAGCTAAAGTATCCATAAGCTGACTCGAACACCTGAATTATTGATGACGGTATTGAATCTGAGGATGTGATCATGTTCGATTATTCCAGTAAATATATATTCCTTAAAGACCATGTGCATGTGTGGCATTGAATTTATTATATACATTTAAAGGGACAGTTTTTGTTAAATAAATATTCGATTTACATTAGGTGAAACTTTTAACTTGGAGTGTTTGTTACACCGATCGAATATCTCTCTCAACCTCCAATAAAGCTATGCAACTGCCACCAGCTGCATTAGTCCTTATCCTTACTACTAGAGTAATTATTATTAAACATACAGTTGGCCTGCTTACCTTATATTTTCCCAATTCAAACCCAATTAGCTTAAAATGCGGATTCCCCTTTTCCGATCGAATCTCGATGATTCGAATCGCTTAATGTGTTCAGAACGTGATTTTAAGGGTACCCGTAATAAATTGGCAAAAAAAAAACAACAACTCACAAACAAGTAGCACGATTGCCATACTTTACTGGTACTACTTTTGACAGGGAGAGAGATTAATTCTATTGTCGACGCGAATTGGTCCATTTGATGTCAGGACAAAACCCCATATTATTGGTTCCGTAAGGGTTGATAGCACGTGAGAAATTTCAAACTGAAACAAATAAAGGAACAAGTCCCTAAGTTTCATGTCTTGACCTCCAAATCAATCCATTGATGTTTACACCTACAAGTTATTAGTAGTTAGTACCTTAGTCCTTTTTACTATGGTATCTCGGGCAAGATTACACACCTCGATTAATCTTTAGAAGATTAATCCAATCATCCACACGGATTGGTTCATTTCAAGTCGAGGCAAAGTCCCGTGTTACTAACCCTAGAGGAGTATTGATAGTCACAACACCTAGAAAGTTTCAAACTTGAAACCCAAGAAAGAAACAAAGCCCTATGTTTCATGTAGGGCTGCAAACGAACAAAGCCACTCGAGACTCAGCTCGGTAAAAGTTCGTTCGAGCTTGACTCGAGACATAAATAAACAAGCTCAAGCTGAAATTCTAGGCTTGTTTCCTTATCAAGCCGAACACAAGCCAGTAAAGGCTCGGCTCGAGTTAGCTCGGAAGCCAAGACTTAGTAGACTTTTTACGTTAATTACTACAATTAACATTAGCATTTGATATCCTGATGTAGAATTCTTACAAAAAGATATTACATGTTATTATTATTCTAAAATTGAGATTATTTTCTTGTAGAGTATAGGAAAATGAAAGATATATATCTTCACAATCAATATGTTTTTGGTTGTATTAGGCCTATGCGAGGATATATATAAGTTTTTTTGTTGGCCTGTTAAGGTTCGTGAACAAACTCGAGTCAAGCCAAGGCCCGCTCAGCTCGAGCTCGACTCGTTAAATTTTCATTGAGCTCGAGCTCGAATTTGTTAAAAACTTAATAAACAAATTTGAGCACGGTAAAGCTCAGTTTGGTTCGTTTGCCGCCCTAGTTTCATGTCTAACTTAACATGTTAGTAGTTACTACTAGTACATCATATATTATTCAATTTCTCTGTATTTTGCTTGTCTACATCAAGGTTCTTTACTCTTCCCACATGATCGACGTGATCCAAAAGCATGACTTTACTTTTGGGAGGAAGAATAAATTTCCTGAAAATTCAACTAACTATGCCATAAAGAACCCTCCCAGCTCTTTGGGGACTGTTTGGAAATGCAATCAAAATTATTTTTCCATAATACTAATGATTATTATCTTCTAAGAAATTTATCTGGTGTTTAGCTTTGGAACTTATGATTTTCATTTATTTTTTTTAAAATAATTTTCAAAGCAAAATTAAAATGACAATTACAATTTGCGAAAAACCACGCATGACCAAGAATGAATGAGACAGAAAATCAATTGTGTTTTCATTTTAAAAAAACAATTTCCATTAATTAACTTTTCTCTTTTTACCAAATCTTGCATGTTCTGACAATCCAGTCAAACAAACATTTGCTTTTGTTTATATGGGTCACGAAAAAGGCAGACAAATGGCCAAACTACGCCACAGGGAAGAAATATTGGGATGCTTTATCTCGAATATTTATTTATATGGGTAAATGAGAGAGATAATTCAGTGCTTCTGAGGCACTGCAACGTGATGTTAGGGTTTAACTTACAAACTTAGCATCAAAAGTTGGTCAAGTGGTTTTGACCTGAGATTTGGGTGTTTGCTCTATCTTAAGATTTCAAATTTGATTCTCCTTTTTAATAACTCTTAGGGCTACCTCACCACCACACGTAAACATGTGAAACGGCTATGGGAGGGACTATATGGATTAGTTCGAGATGCACATAAGCTGATCCAGAACACTTTGCAATACCAAAAAAAACCCTTACAATTAAATTAACTTTGTTGTCTTAGGTCCCGTTCCAGAACGTCAAATAAGTACTTATTTTTTTTAAGAAGGCAATTTCAAGCTAAAAATTAACGGGTTTATTGAAATCTAAAAATATGCAATATGAATCTTGTTTGAAAGATCTCAATAACAATGCAAAAAAAAAAATTGAAAATTTATTTTTTATTTACATTATTTTTGAGTTTGAAAATATGAAATAAGTACTTATTTTTTAAGAATAATATGTTCTGGAATGAAAAGAAGGTCTTGGACACCATAGGGCATTTTCCCAGGGCTAATGCGTTCATTATTTTGTGAGGTCTATATGCATCGAACAATTCCGATTGCGTATGAATGATGTATCTCAACAGAGGCGGCCCAGAACTAAAGCTTGAAAGGCGCGCGGTCGCTTTATGTCCTGAAAGTTTGCATATTTTAAGGACCCCGACCTCATATTTTGGCACCCTTTATGATATAGTCTAATAAAAAGACGTTTCAATATCTTCACTTTATGCCTCCAAAAAGTCAGAGCTTCTGCGTCCGGATTTATGTAAGTAGTTACTGTTATCTAAAACAAGGGTGTAAAATGTAGTAAATTAATGTATTTCAACATCCTCCAGTACTCCATTGGAAGAAAATCAATGATCGATATTGTTAGCTAGCTTCGTCCACAAAGCTCGGCCAAGCCCCATTTGGGTCAAGTCACCCGTAGTTGTCCAGTGATAATTCGCAGCAATAATTTCTAATGAAAACCAACATGTTCTCCCACATGGCATGTTTGTTTTTGTTATCAAACAAATACTCCATAATGAGTGATCTCAGAGAGAGAGAGAATCAAACAAATACTCCATAATGAGTGATCTCAGAGAGAGAGAGAGAGAGAGAGAGAGAGATAATAACAATTAAAATAGGAGTATTACAGTGAGTCACAGGTAGAAAAGTTCACTAGAGACTTCGTAACTCATAAGGTTTTCAGTTCAAAAAAAAAAAAAAACATTTGTATGGTTTCGATTTTTCCCCATTTTTGTATTTTTTTTATGTTAAATATGTATATATAGATTAATAGAAGAAATTTAGAACCAGTACTTTATAAAGTCAAAGATGGACTGAGAAGCAGAAGAGACCGGGCGACCACTCTACCCAAGTTTCAAAACCAAAAAAAAAAATTAGAATCATAAGTTTTTGTCTTAAAAAATGCTAAAATTATAGTAGTAGTTTGCTCGCCCAATGTTTTTAAAAGAAAATAAACTATCCATCCTTTCAAGAGTTTTTTCAAAGTTTCATAAACGTCCTTTTTAAGATTGTATGCATCTCTAAAAAAATTAATTATGTTTAATACTTTGTCTTTTTTCGAAATAGCTATGTGGTACAATAAGGTATACATCTACAGTTATATATGTTTACCGTTTTATAATTCCATAGGTTGATCGAAAATATCTATAATTATTTTTTTACTACATTTTTTTGTAATATGTATGATCTCTTGTTGAGAGTCAACCATGGATCTAAAGTCATCCAATTTCGTCACCATTTTTCGTCGCCTCTTTCTTTTTGGAGTTGAGGTGGCATGTGATTGTCCATATCCTTCATACTAACCTAGTCGGGATCAAGGCCCATGGTTCATGGTTGTGATGTCGTCATGCCTGCTCTCTGTTCGCAAATATGGATAAACCAGCTGAATTTCCCATAGCCAAACATATATCACCCCCATACTTGAATCGGCGACCATATAGTTCTCCGTCGGTAAATCTAAATCTGCATCCGTAAAATGGAATACTAATGCGGGTATCTCCACACTAGAGGCATTGGATGGCAATTTGAAGCAAAGATCGATCAAGCCCGGTGGGGGTGGAATTGTGTGCGTCGACTACCGGAAGCTCAAGTAGTGCTACCAAATGTAAGTCCTTCGAGAGAGAGATTGTAAAAAATGGGAGCTAATGGGTTTTGAATTAAAGGGGTGGTTAATTTTGATCTCCCCACCACCACCTGATCAGGAATTCACAGTTGCTTGGGAGCCAATCAAAAGGGTATCATGTTTAGTTCCTTCCATCAAAAGAAGGTAATTAAGCAATATGAGAACGTGGACTCACCCAACTGGGAGACGAGGGACAAGGGTCCGCACCAGAGGCCTATCGGGCCAGCGCTAGCTGAAGTTTAACCCCTGTGACTGTGATGAGTATCTAGAAGACAGTCTTCTAGAAGATGAGGAGAATTCCTCTCGGATCCCCGGCACAACAATACCCTATTTTCGGTACCTAGCTATACGTTGTCAAAAGTAAAGGTTTCAGTGGCTAAAAAACCTGAAGTAAAGGCACCACCTTCATATGCTTAGCGATAGTCGCACCCATCGTTGCAACTTGAAATTGGCAGGGCTTTGCAAAGTTTGTTGGAGCACGACACATTTGAATAAGAGGAGGATTTCTTCGGGTTAAACACCGGCGTGGGCTGAGAAAACAATGCAAACAAGGCTTGCCTTGAGTCCATATCAGGTCGCTGCCAGTATCCATTACAGCAGAGTATGATACTAGTAGGGTCCCTATCGATAAGTTCATAAGGAACTCACCGTCTCTGTTGGGATAAACCGTGGACGTTAAATTTGGATGTTTAGTTGTCAAATCCATTTCACTGAACTGTTTGAGCTTGTGACTAGAACGCTTCATTGTCCATTGTAAACGCTCGAATTTAGTGAAGCTCCCACCCGAATCAACGTTATTTAGAGTAATTTTGAAACCAATTTTCATCGGTTAGTCCTGATAATCATCAAGAGCTTGCCTTGATGTGGAAAATGCCGGCATAACAGATATGAGAATCAAAGCTAGGATGAGAAAGACAAGAGAGGATAGAGAAGATGGTAATGAAGCCATGATGAGAGGTGTGAGAAATAAGATATGTACACTTAGGTTGTGTATTTATGTTGGGTTTAGGGAAGAAAAAGCCTAAGGGAGCAGGAGAATATCCAAGTTAATATTCGTAGACAGTTTTCATATTGATCAAGCAGGTACACGGATCAGTAAAATATGGAGAGAGAGAGAGAGAGAGAGAGAGAGAGAGAGAAGTACATGTATTACGTTACCTTTAAGCTCAATTTGGATGACCGGAATCTTTAGTAGGAATGGAATATGAATGTGATTACTAGGAATCAAACTCCTATACATTTTATTGAGTGTGAATAGGAATATAATTATTAGGAATGAAATTCCTAGAAATACAATACCTACAGTTATTTTGTTTCAGTGTTTGAATTAATTTCAGTAATCTTATGCAGGAATCAATAATTTTAAAAATTTATCAAAGTCAACATTTCTTTTTTTTTAATTGATTGATCCAGAAATCTAAGATTTTCATGGGTAAAAGAGGGATCAGATTCTCACTCAATCAGTTAATGTGATTCCTAATCAGATATTTTGTCAGGAATCACAATCCTATTCCTGTCTCTCCCAAACATGGGAATCCTAAAAATGTGGCATCACATTCATGTTCATGTTTCTTCCAAACATCGAAATCATAGAAGTATGGTTTCACATTCTCATTCCTTCTCAAGATTCATGCCATCCAAACGGACCAAACTTAGCCTTAGAATCTCTTTTTTATCTGTTATTTTTTCTAAAGTCTCATTACCCAAAAAATTCAACATTTGAAATCAGCAAGAAGAAATAAATCATTACCAGAACAGCTATAACAACCATCAAATTCCTTCGTGAAAAACGGCTCATCTACCTTTCTGAAAACCATATATAGATTTTGTATCAATACAAACAGGAAAATATAAAAGGAAAGCAAATGTGAAATAATACATTAAAGAAGAGGCCGACTCATCGTTCCGAACAAAGGTTTCCCCCACTCTCTTCCCCCTTCTATTTTAATTCTAAAAAACAGCAAAAAAAATACTCTTAACAAAGAGAAGATAAATAAATATCAATTCAAGAACCAACCTTCTCGCATCGCCACATTTTCGTTTTCTATATTTCTTTTGGTTCTCTTTGAGATTTCCGGAGATGCAAGCGTGAGGTAGGGGGCGGAGGATGTCTTACAAGCGAAAACACAAAAAAGACAGCCAAAACAGAATCATGATGCAGCTTTCTTGGAAACAAACCGCTGCAAAGACTTTGGCAATTCACTTTGCTCACTAATCTTCTGCTTCTTATTCTTAGACAATTCTTCCTCCTGCTTTTGTTGCTCCAAGAAAGGCCTCTTGGCTCTCTCGACAGCTTCCTGCATCTTCTTCGCTCTCCTACTCGGTTTGTTCCTCCCCTTTGTTTTCCTCTTAGTCGAAACGCTGTTCTTGGCATCTGCAACGGCGGCTTCCATCTCCGCTTCTCTCTCTTCCTTGCTAGGTTTCTCTTTCCTCCTTGTAGGTGGCCTCAAATTACCAATCTTTTTCGGATCCAACATAATTGTCTCCGGAGGGAGCTTGTCCAGAAGAGACCGCACTTCTTTTTCCCTCCTCTGCTTCGGTGTTTCAAAAGGGTTTGCCACCCAAGAATCAAAATTGGGTTCTCCAGATCCAGGGATAAGAATCGAAGACCAACCCATAGAATGCCCAAGCCCTAGGACATCTTCATATGGTCGGAACAAAACTTTCCGTATTTGGTAACCTTTGGCAATAGAATGAGTCATGTAACGGCTATAATTTTGAGATCCAGAGAAATCTCCCAAAATCTGTACAAAAGAACCGGTAGAAGCAGCAAGCAAACCCTTCTGACTAAAATCCAATGTTTTCGCATGTCCAGGTAAAGTTTGAAGAACTTCAAATTTCCTCAAGTCCCCAATCTTTATTTTCCGATCAGTCCCGGCTGTTGCCATGAGATGGCCGTTGAAGTGAAATGATAAGGCCGAAACCAGGCCGTGATGAGTCAGCATCTTGACAAGGGGAGCAGCACTTGTGGGCTTCCACATGGTTACTGACCCATTAGAATGGCCCAAAGCGACAACACTGTTGAAGGGATTCACCTGCATCACATCAGAACTGCCGAGGCCAGTTCTGAAATTACCAACCATTAAGCCCATAGTGACATCTTGATAGTGGAGCTGTCCAAATTTGTTTATGGATGCCAAGAGGAAATGGTTCTTCAGAAATTGGAGTTTCGATACTGCAGTCCAAATTTGTTTATGGATGCCAAGAGGAAATGGTTCTTCAGAAATTGGAGTTTCGATACTGCACCATGCTCCTGTAGGACATAAGTTGGGAAAATAAGAAAAAGAAAAAGAAAGAAGGAAAAGCAGCCCAGATTCCAAATGAACAAACTCAAACTTGAAAAGCAGTCAATCAAACTCAAACTTGATAACAATCTGCGTCAGTCGCAAAGCAGTCAGGAAAAAGGTAAAAATCAGGGGATTTAAGATAGCAGAGGCAGCCAATATACTGCAAAAATCGGGCATCAACCAGAGCAAGTCTGGAAGTGACCGGCAACCCTTTTTGGCCATGAAAGGTTACTGCAAAACGGATTGCTCCAAAATGGAGATGAGTTAATCCTTGTTGTTGCCAAATGTGAGGCAAGTCAACTGCTTTGGGCGTGCATGGAACCAAAAGCTTCTAGTATAGTGGTCATAAGTACCAAAATGTTGCAACCAAATGCTTCTAGTTTTTGCTACATCATACATTCATACTAACAAAGCACTACAGATGCACACTGGTCATAATCTGGTATGTATATATGTTTACCAGGGAATGCTACTACCATAGCAAATTAAGTTTAAGTATGCACGTTCCATAACGTGGTACAACTTCATTTCCAAATTGACAATTAAAAGATCTAAGCTGTCCCTAGAGTTTTTCCCAAACCATCAAACAAAATACACTAAAGTTCTAGAGAGAGTGGAGTTTATGGCAGGAGAAAATGTCAAAATATTGTAGTTGCATGAAGAAATAGGAAAATTATATATTGAGTTCTATTGGATATTCTCTCGCTCGAAAGTACTCACACTACATTTTGTCACCTAAACATTCCAACAACCACGCCATTTAGCGAACCTGCTGTACCACGTTTACATTCCCATCCCTCGAACCAGAAGATCCAGAGTCTAGGTAACATAGGTTGGAATCAGGGGCAATTGGTTCATTGGTCAGAACTTGGCCTGTTAACCTTGAGGTTATGGGTTCAAACTTCGAATCTGAGGGTAACCATTTTGTGTATATCACACCAAAAGTTCGGACTATACCCAAAATATCCCTCCCAGACCCCCTTTAACAAAATCATAGTGGTCTACTTTTTTATATACGACTATCTGAACAAGAAGTAATCTAACAAGATCGTGCACAGCCCGTCTATGCACTAACACTGTCAGGTTAAAAGGAAGAGAACTACAGTATGAGCCCAAAAAAAGGCCACAGCATAGTCCAGCTGGTCACATACAAGTAACTAAACCAATGAATACTGACCTTCAGACAATGAAGCTCAGTGCCATCCCGGTTATAAATGTACGTGTACCTGTCACAATGTTTTATGCTTAGAGCCTTAGACATCATTCTATGAGAATTTCACTAAGAAACTGCATTCTTGAATCAATGAGCAAAACATTTTCTTCAGTAAGCATTATTGAGGATCATAAAACATCGATTTCAGGGGGGGAAAATGTGTACTACAATTCAAGTATATATATTCCAATTTCTTGCTTGGCCAACTTATTTCAATCAAATTAACTGGAAAATGCAACTTGACAACCTTATAACTTCACAATCGCTTGGTGATCGTAATCTTCTCGAAATTAAGAAACATGTGTGCTAGCTTAAACAAGAACAAGGATCAGGTAAGGGATCAGACTCAAACAGTTTCACATAAATGTTGTGCTAGTCAAAAGAACTAATAGGTCACGGCTACTTATATCAGACTTCAACAAGAATGAAAAACATTACAACTTGAGACTTCAACAAAAAAAGAGAGGATGGTTTATGACTTGAACAGAAACACTGGTGTAAATAAAAAAGAATGAATGGAGTACATAAGTGGCATAGAAAAATCCACAAAACAAACCCCATTGACTGAAAACTAGCTGGATTTAGCTCCCAAAAAAGAGAAGAAGATAATCTGGATGGATTCCAATAAAAGACAGTTGAATGAAGAGAAGAGGGTAGCAAAACATACAAGAGGGCACATATATTGTCATCCCTATACTCTTCAGTTGAGTACGAAAAACACTAGATAGTAATATTGGTGTTACCATCGCACAAGTTCTTATATTCAGCAACATCATAAGGGTTTGACAAGTACAACTAAAAGGTCCCCCTCTTCACTTCATCCTAATCCATCCATCTGAGAGTAAAAGGAAGACCCCAGGCCCTTACTCTCAAGTATAAATGCCCTGTAGTTTTCCTTTCTCTTGCCTTTTCCGCTCTATCAAACAACAAAAGTGACTCCTCCCCTCACTTCTGTTCTCCAATTTCTTTAATCCTAGTCTTCAACCTGCGATAATGGAGCCTCTGGTCTGCTTAGTAGAAGGGAAAGTGGTAAAAGAGTAAGGTGATTCATAACTTCATATAGTTAACTTGGTACGAGACAAGAGTGAGAGAAGAGAAGGGGCAAAGGAGAGCCAAGAGAATCAACCCTTTTTGGTTTTTTTATTTGGTACGAAGGGGAAGGAAACAAAGAGGTGAGAATGCACTTTCCTTCTAGGCCCAACCAACCCTTTGTGCTCACATCGAACGGTCAAGGGAGAAAAGGAAGAGAGAGAAAAGGAAGAGACGCACTAAATCTTTTTTGCCCAAAAACAGCCCTTCTTTTACTAAACTATAAAATCAAACAATAACACACCCCTTCCTTTCTATTTTTGTCCCTGTTCAACAGAGCGAAAGGAGGATGAGAGTACTGAATTTCCTCGTCAATACTTCTTTGTCCCCTCCTACCTCCCACTTTTTCTTTGCTGGTTCTGAAAGTACCATAAGTCAATAGTCTTTGGAAGGAAGGGAAGGAAGAGAGGAGCAAATTTCTTCCCCATTCAAGCAAGCCCACCATGTCTTTCCCTCCAAAGAATACCAACTCTTAAATCTATGAGGAATGAGGTATACAAGTAAAACCAAGAACGAACATTTCCTCTTTTTTCCGAGCGATCTACAACCATAATAAAAATGGTTCATCATGAGTATAAATGTGGGCCAAAAGCAAAAACAACTCACATAGAAATAGGTAAAGTAATATCAAATCCAACCACAAAGATGCATTACGGAAGTACAAGTATCTCAAATGTGAACAAGTCTACATGGAAGCAATTTTGTTGACCAAAATATGGAAGAAAGAAAAATTCAGGCTTGGATAGCATACGATAAGAGAGTATTAAACATCTTAATGCAAAGTGTACCTGCTTGAGTTTCCATAAGTGCCGAATTATTGATATTTAGGCCCTCCAAACTACACTTGTTAGTTATTTATATGTGTTACTTGATACTTATTTTCCTTTTATTTTGTTTATAGGTTGATCGAGCTCATTGTTCAGGATATTGGATAAAAACAGGAGTTTAAAGAGGTTTGTGATCAAAGTGTGGAGTTTATCAAAGTTGGATTGCCAATTAATTATTATACAAAGTTCAAAGGGCCCTTTATGTAATTAAAACATCAAACCTATCTATATAAACATAAGTTTTCTACTGACATCGGGAGTCAGTGGTGGAATGAGGGCTCTCGGCCGTGGGGTTCGGCGGAGAACAGAAAAGGAGAAGCTTGCAATATCATTAGCCCATGGCTGGCTAATCCCATTCTCTAGGGGGAAGATGAAGCCCCGTGTCAAGTAACTTTGTATATGTATAGGTTTAAGTTTTAATATTCATTCGAATCGATTGTTTAACTAGTACTCGTTTGAGTTTTATGGAATGATTTTAATATTTTCAATCTATTTCATATTTATATCCGCGGTTTTCAAATACGGAGTTAAACAATGGTATTCTTTGATTGAGCTTGGGTGATTGAGATGGATTATGCTCGTAAGACGGATCGTGCCGTTAGACGGCTGAATCGGGCTAGTGAGACGGTCCATGCTATGGGGTAGTCCATGCCGATTGGCAACTCAATATATCATCTTGACGATTGTCGGAAGGGATTGCAAGCCCTAACGATAGTATTGAATGATTCGAATGTTAAACCTAACCTATGCATATCGTTGTTATGCGGTCGGGGTGGATTTAAAACCCTAAATCTTTTTCTCATCAGTTTTCTAATCATTTAATTAGTTGCTTTCTTACTTTATTCAATTTTCCTAAATCAAACAACTCAAATCTTTTTCTTCCGAATTAATCTAGAAATCAATCGAAATTATAGTAACTTAGCCATATTATTCCTGCAGATCGACACTCGGTCTAGACCACTATTCTACGGAGTGGTAGTTAACTCCAAGTTTTTATAAATTTATTTTTGACACGGAATGACGTGGTCACACACCAAACTCTACAAAGGATTAATAACCCCTCACACATACACCATAATACCAACGATAACCTAACTAATTTGCTTTGATGATATAACATTGATGGCCTTCCAAGTGTAAATTCTTCTCATTAAAGGTAAAAATCCAACTAGGAGCACTAATAACGGGACACGTATGCATCTAAATTCTATACCTTGTCAAACATAAATGTCCTAAGTGTCATTTCTATATAAACCTACCATAATCACAGATGTTTTTACAGTAAGAAGATGGGGCCTCACTTTTTTTGGGCAGCAACAAAGAACAACTCATTGTGCTAGAAGACCACGTCACGCACTGTTTCTCTGACCTAAAAAATAGGCATTAGCAACTCAAATTTATTTCTAGTGAGGCAGATAAGCACCTCAAAAGATTGAGAAAACAACAAGTTTATAGAAATGCAGAAGCAAAATAGAAATATAGGTCTAGGCCACTAGGAGAAGTAGAACAACTAGTAGAAACCTTGCCAAGAGGCCTTTGGCACAATGGCATTAGGGGTGCACTTAGGTGCCAGGAGATAAGATGTCAGGAGTTCAACTCATCTTCCAAGATGCTAATCTAATTATTCTAACAATACTGACTTTCGCCAATCAAAATAAATAAATAAATAGGAGAAACCTTTATGTGCATATACTTCCATAAAAGGTTTAGGAACTTGCTAATGAAACATTAACCATGAGAATTTAAGGTCAATGAATTTAATGTTGCACATATCCAGTCTCCTTTGTGTACATAAGAAAATTTCCAGAATCCTTAGGCCGGCACCTTTGATGATGAGGCCGATTACTATAAGCTATATTTTGCAAAGCATCAAAGTAAATAGGCTCTAGACTGCCCTTTTTGATGCCTTCTGTCTTCAAATAGTGCCATGGATCGACGACATCACATCCCTTGAGTTCCTCAATTTTTAGAGGTATAAGGAGGCCATTATTTCACTAGTAAAACTTCTAAGAGCAATCACTTTGTGTACATATTGACAAAGGTTAGTGAGGTCTCTCTCCAGTCCTCCCCTACTCAAACCCCCACCAGTTGGGGATCACAAGGGTACAGTTATTCTTGTTGTAGAGACTCCACTGCTCAGACTTAATGTTTGTTTACTAGTCTTTTGTATAGACTGGAGCCAGGTGAGGGCAGTTAGTTGTTGGTTAATCCCCTCAACCGATTATTGGAGATTGTAGCACATTTTGGTACACATTAATGTGTATGACCATTTTATCAATAAAAATGATATCTTCCAATTAGTTTTTAGACTCTAGATAAGTACACTCCCAATTGGTAAGCAAAAGTTTAACCTACCATATTGGATAAGCCAACTATATAACTGGTAAATGCAAAGATGGTGCGGACACAAGGGCCCCAGCCCAATTCTTGTGATTCCAGTAAAGCCGATTGCAGAAGTCTGAACAACCAATGTCCTTTTGGTTGGATGACAACACTTGTGGGCCTACCTAGAGATCACATTAAATTTAACTTATTTAGTATATATCTAGGATTATACCTTTGTTTTATTGTTTTGAGGGAGCCTATTGGCACAGAGATAAAAATTCTTCCTTAGGTAAGGAACACCTAAGGTTTGTTACAGGTTCAACAGCACCACATCTCAAAACTGCGATCATGTTTATGCACAAAATATTTGCTAGCATTTAAGAGGTTTTGTTACAAAAGGCACAAATTTTGGTTAAGTTGTCTACCATGTTCATAGCCAAGCCCACAAGCAAGTTAGCAACCATGGTATCACCCTCGTGATCAGCATCTAGAAGTGAAGCCTCGCAATGACAAACTAACTCAAGGCGCCAAACATACCTGAGTGAAGTGTTTCATTAATATTGATTATGTGTATGGATGACTTAAGTGGTTATTTTGGACTAAAATGAAAAGTTTTCCTATGAACAATTTTAAGTGTCTTATTTATGGGCGTAGAAAGCAATCACATTGCACATGTAACACCAACACTGTTAGAATGTCCAAAAAGTTGCTTCATGTAACACCAACACTCAAATATTTATTACAAAATTACGAGAGTGCGGGTGCACAACTAGGAGTCAGTAGTGCATACTACCACATAAACAAAAACAAAATTGATGCCAAAGTATCTGATAACTAGTAAGATTTCGTAAAAATTTATCACATGCAAAGTTCAATGAATCATATGTCGCAACTATTTATTACTCCATCCCATTTTGTTTCTCCATTTTCAATATTCGTGTCAGTATGCAATATGGTTCTTGTTTGATAGCTCTCAATTAATACTATAATACAAAGTTTTCAAAATTACGGAAAACATTATAGATTGAAAGATATAACAATTATGAAATGGAATGAACGTTGAAAATGGACAAACAAAATGGAGAGGAAGTACTTAAAACGAATAACTAGACGATAGCATATGTACTTATAACATTTTCATATAATATATACAGATACCTACATGTATGTATATGTATGTATGTATGTATGCATGCTAGGCATAACTTGAGGCTGTGATATACTTGCAATTCTTTGATAAGACCCATATTCATCATGTCTATAATAGCCAGATGGCCCTTGCGTCCGGCAACTGCCATGTACCGACCACTTGACGTGAAATCCAGTGTGTATGGACCAAGATCTGTGTGTAAGCAATAAATGACATTACAACAGCCATAAATAAATGAGAAATCATACGGAAATAATATGCACACTTAGCAGATATATATAGTACAGTGGGATAACACTACACATTATTGGACACTTAGCAGAGATATATAGTACAGTGTGTGTGTGTGTGTGTGTGAGAGAGAGAGAGAGAGATACATGTTTGGAAGCTTATGGTAGCATTAGTTTTTTTGTACTTCATTGTGGAACCAATGTGGTTGGTTTTGGTTTGATCCAAGAAAACCCTACTAACTGTAATTGGATGTGATTGTAATGGTTGTGGGTTAGCCCATTGAATACCCTTGGAGATTCTAAGTTTCACGAGAATCTATTCAAAACCCCTTCGTGATTCAGTGGATTAGAAATCTGATGTGATATAGACCTATGCCCAACGAGCATAATTCTCGTGTTTAGTTGGAATAGCTGAGTTTGGATCCTGAACAAACTGTTGGTGATGAGCCGAAAGGAAGGTGAGGATAATGTGAAGTCTCAAGCAACTTATGCCTAGGGCGTTGACACATGTCCTACAATGCCTGAAACATAGACTCGCAATCCCATACAGTGAGCCAACTCCAAATGCCAGTCCTTAAACCATCATAAAAATTACTGCATTCATCTTGAAATTGCATTGCTCCACTTAATTATGCTAACATGCATGTGAAGAATCTGATAAGATGAATCTATTTTTCTTAATTGCCGAGTGTTGGACTTATGAAACATGTTATTGTTGTTGTCGAGTGTTGACTATGGACTGACAAATCTTGTAAACACCTTGTTTCATAAGTCCATCACAATTCCACAACTTGAGCTCATATGATATTGAAATCATCAGACAAGCACAACTGAAACTTATTTAGAAAGAAATTTGGTAAATTATCACTGATCCTACTCAAGGAAAGGATACAAAGATAACTCCCTAGCGCTATGGGCCGATACCACCACAATTTAATTAATTTCTTTCATATACGGGCTAATGGAAAGTAGATATGCAAACACCACACACACATATGTACCCCCTGTATACTACCTCACTGTAGTTGAAAGAAGAACATATCCGGAGGACTGCTTATTACCAACAAACTTAATTCTCTTTTAACAACAATATCCCACAGATAGCCCAAGATGAATGTGGTCTTGCCATAATGAAAACAAGTTAAAATTCTTCACCCTTCCTCTTCAATATATTTTCCAGAATGGAACGGTCAAACAGGATTTTTATAGGGAATGTCAATAGTCGACACATGGCCTTTTGGAGTTGAGATTAATTATGTCTACTTGCCTTCCTCTCATCTCCAGACTTCTTCCTCATCATCAATGTTCCGCAAGAAAACTCAACTACAGGCAAGATTTCCAACATTTCACTTTGTCTCGGCTATATTCTAATTACAATTTGTCAAGGATAAGCCAGAACCATTTATATTCAAAAGACCTATTAAGACGCCAAAAAATGCATGGAGGTTACCAAACACGCACTGAATCCCTAGGACATGAGAAATATCAGTATGAAAGGGTCCTCTTACAAACAGTATCATCTGTAAATTAGATAGAAGGTATTGACCTGGTAAGACAATATCGTATTGATTCTTTGAACTTGATATATCGACTTCACGAACAATTGCCTCCTGTTTGATCCTCCAAGTCTTCTTTATACCTTCAACCTCCAAGTACCCCCCCTAGCTTGGCATAAGCCACTACAAAAAGATATATATCACACATCAACTTTTATTTGCACCATAAATATTGCACATGATTTCCTGGATATCTCCAGACACAAAAAGAAAAGAACCAAAAACAAGAAAGAGAACAGAATCATACGACCTAGTGTTATCTATAAAGAGCTACAAGCAACTGCAAGCTGGCATTTCAGTTTCGAGAAATATAATGCAACTGGTAGTAGAATCGGTCGCTTGGCAGACAAATTGTGTAATATTTATGAAGTAGAGGATCACGTTTAATATTTGAAGTCAGATCACATGAACAGAAAAAAAAACCTCACCTTCTCAACCTTGGCAGCAGCCTTGGCAGATTTTCCATATAACTCCTCTTTTACAGCAAGCTGACCTTTCAATTTTTTGTCTCTCAAAGCCTGCAAATTGTAAATACTTTTGAGTGCAATAGAAGAAGAAATAAGCAAAACGTGATTAAGAATCTCAAACAACAGTGCCGTACCTCGAAATTAGCACTTTCACCTCTAAGATACTTCTTTACTCTAATATCCATCTCATCTAAAATCTCCTGCACACCAAAAGTTTGTTCCCACATTCAGTAGATATAAACGTGAATACATCCAAGGCTAAACACCAATGGTTAATCAATGCGACACAGGAACGGCCAAAGTGAGACTTAAAGGAAAATGAAAACAGCAGGAGAAATAACAATTTTGCTGGACATCTTACAGGTACTAGAGCTTTTTCCAGATATTAAAGACAGAGACCTTGAAAAGCAACATAAAAAAGGAAGACAACTAGACAAAAGGGGAACCGGGTGGCTAATCCTCGTATACATAGTTTGTGTGACAGCCAGCATTAGCCAAGGAACATCAGTCAAGACCTCTCATGCAACTTTTTGGATGTAAATAGCTGAAGCAGAAGAAATAACAAAGGCAGCAAACAGAGAACAAATGCAGAGATCAGAGAAGATGAGGAAGAAAGAAATTTGTTTGACAAAATTTAAGAAGTCACAGGAAATGGCTAACGTCTTGATACAGTTTCTATTAACAGGAAAAAAAATTGACAAGGCAACTGGTTACAAACCCAAAACGACTGGGCACGATAACACCGAAATTGAACAAGTAGCGTTAATCTTGAGGGAATTTGACAGGAACCCGAGATTACAGCACATGATGGCCAGTTGGCCAACTCAATTGCCAACCTTCGCCATTTTGTAGATGTTATGGATTCTTTTGTAAGAATTGTTAAGCTTCTTTGGTCTTTCGAGAACAGGTCTACATTCGCAAATGTGGCAAAAGTTGTCACAATTTGTCCTTTGGTACTATGGCATGCATTCACGTTTTAGCTTTTTCTTTCTACAAGATATCCTTTTGTCAATCCAAATTTTTACAAGATAGTCTTACTTATCCAAATAATTGGGCTTATTTGTACGGAAAGTCCCCAAAGTATGTTCGAAATGTCAATTTGGTCCCCAATATACAAATCGCACCTATTGCATCCCCAATATTCACAATGCGTTTTTAAATGGTCCCTAAGACTAACTCCGTCTAGTTTTACCCTCAGGTGCAGGGGTATTTTCGAAATTTCCTAAAACAACCCTCACCCCACATAACTTTCATCTTCAACCTCAAAACCCTAGCTTAACCAAACCCTGGCATTTCCTCCGTGTAAACCTTAATCCTCCCTACCAATTTCTGTCCCCCACTCTCTCCGCATATGCTCCGCACAAATCTCTACCTTAACTCCCGCCAGCACCTCGTCGTGGGCCTAAGCATCCAGTGGCGCCCCACCTCCCACCCCGATGCCTAACCCCCAGCCGCCACCCTCTAACTCTGCATCGGCTGCCGCTGCCTCATCTTCCAGCCCCTCTCTTCTTCTACTCCTCTTCCCTCTTTTCTCTCTCTCGCTACTGACCTCCCTTCCCCTCTCTCTCTCTCTCTCACCAGCCCATACCACCACCGCCATCTTTTATCCACAACCACCGCAACTGCTGAACACCACACCCCCATTGTTAAACCACAATCACCACCACCAACAGCCACCCAACACCTCTGCAAACTCCCTCACCATGGCCAAACACCACAATCCCTAATCGTAACCCAAAATCGCAATCAAAACCCTAACCCCAAATCTGTAAGATCCCCAAATTTGAATGCCCCACCACCCAAATCCAAAATGCAATTGTTGGAGTACCAAAACCCTTACCTCTAATTCGGCTGGAGTTTAACTCATATGTGACAAACGAAGGTACATACAAAACTCACAACGGAAGCTAATGTCCTGACAAAAAATAAAAAACTGTATTTCCTTTTACAAAACCTCATGTTTATTTTGATTCAACTGTGAACAATTGGTTAGAGAAGCTCCAATTACTTCCAAATGTCCAAACTTCCAATTGTTCTTCTCCATTTACAGCTTTGAATACTCTGAAATAGCACTAAAATTTCAGCAAGGAATCAACAGAGATTGCATAAGCATGGTAATCGAAAGACATAAATAGAGAAGGAGTGACGGGGAAGATGGGTTATGGCGGTCGAAGGTGACGGGGAAGATGGGGTATGGCGGTGGAGGTGGATGGCCGGCGTTGGTTGTTTATGTATGTGGGTTAGTATGAGAAGGGGGTGTGAATATGATTCCCCGGCCTCCACCTCAAATCTATATGTTTTTATGAAATTTCGAAAATACCCCTGCACTTGACGGTAAAATCAAACGGAATTAGTCTCAGGGACCATTTAAGAACGCATTGTGAATATTGGGGATGCAATAGATGCGATTTGTATATTGGGGACCAAATTGACATTTTGAACATACTTTGGGGACCATCCGTACAAATAAGCCTATCGAAATTCCACCAAAAAAATCAGATGAAAATCTTGAAATGATGAAGCAGAATAGTCTGGTAACCACTTGCTTTTTGTAGACATTAAAATAACAATTCATATCATTCAAAGTAGATAGTAAACCAATACCTGTTCTTCAGGAGGCATAATCTTGCAAAGAGAACCATCCTCTTTTTTCACTCCCATCTTAACTGGCTCAAAGTTTTGAAGATATAAACTGCAGAAGAACCAAATAGTTACCAAATGACATAATACAGACAGCTTCTAAGTAAGGACAATGTGAACGTGAATCAAACAAAAACTATAATGTCTTCCGACAGATCATAGGAATGGCCAAAGACTGTTTGCAAGCACTTAGCACATCATCAAACGCAACCATTAACAGGCTCTAAAGAAGAACACTCATTCCTACAAATAGCCTAATGGCCCAATTTTGTACCATGAAATGAATGACCTTGCCGACATGCTATCAGCTATGTTACATGGATCCACGTTTGGCCGATGCACCAGCAGAACACTGGTGCGAGATACGTACGTAACGTACCGGACTCTCCCTTTATATTCCAGCCACAAGAGATTCAAAAGTAAAGTAGAGTCAGAAGACCATAGGAGAAATACCTTACAGAAAACGAGTTGATGATGGAAGAGATTGAAGAAGAAGCGACATGAGATGTTTGCGATCTTCAATGAGTGTTTTCGATGATTTGAAACTATCTCAAACGACCTGCACTTTGGATGATCTCCAATGGCCTAGATATTCGACAATTTCCAATGAGTTTGATGCGTGGCACTACTAGGGCTTGGTTTGCTTATGGCAGCTAAGGTTTTTTCACAGATTAGCAAAAAAAACAGACTCAACGTTACATACAACTTTTCTGATATTACCATGGGACACGGGTTAAAGAGAAATATGGACTTCGCAGAGAACAATTAACTACATGAGCCACTACTGATTTATTAAATTGAGAGGAATTTAGCCACTGAGTTATATGTGAATGGGCCAATGTCTTAAAGCTAGACCTGAAAAAAAATCTGAATGACCTGAAGCCTTATTAGGCTAATTGCGTATTTGGTCTACAAGTACCACATAAAAAACTATTTGACAATCTTTTAACTTGTATTCATAAAAAGAATATTAGGAAATTGTTATGAGAGCATTCTCGAATCCGTATTCAAATTTGGAAACACACCTTTGTATCCTCAAATTTCAAGCAGTGGCATATCCTAAGATATACACCTGCATTCTTCGATACGCACACCCGCATATACACCCGCTGCTGCACCCGATACCCACACTCACGTGCATGTAACATAGGCTATCAGAAAACTTACAAAAGAGAAGCTATTGTTGTGCGCAATTCTATTTCTACCAATAACTACCGGTAAAAGGATTACATGTTGTCAAAAAATCCCAATAAACTACGAAGATATTGTTGTTCACATCACAAATGTAAAACATCTCAACTTCTACCAAAATCTCAAATGACAGTAAACGGGAGACCACATGAGAGGATCTTATATCTCCTTGGAGCAATCAAGAAGTGCTATCATGTAATCTGCTGCTAATGTTAACAATGAAGTCACAAGGACGCTAAAAACCTATGTCAAAGAACAATGTCATCGTACTCAGTAGGGGTGTAAACAGTTTGGGGTTCGGGCGGTTTGGGGCAAAATTCTCTGGGACCGATTTGGTTCGGGGCAACATTTCCCGGTACAGGTACCAGTACCGATCCCAACCGAATTTATGAAGGGACTGGTATCGAAGTGGGGTTAGTCCGGTTGGGGATTTCAGTTTGACTAAACTCATTGGGCCAAATCAGTTTCAGTATACATAGGCTTGAGATAGAATCAATACAGAGAAATTGTTTGCCTATCTCAAGTTTTAGCTTAAAAGCTAAAACATATAAGAAACTCATAATACAAACTTAGAAGCTGTTCTTTGATTAATTTTTGCGGCAAGGTCAGTTGTGTCTTCAATGAGGGTTCTGAGTTTCCTAAAGCTCCGTTTAAGTTTTTCCTTTATCGGTCTAACATTTTGGCTCGGTTGGAGTATAATTTCCAAACGAATCGAAAACTTTATTTTTTCCAACTTTCAGAAAAAATTTTACTTCTTCCCCTTCAACTACCAATTGAACACCATTGTCCCTCCAACTACCAAATCGTTGCTTAGGACAATCCCTCCCTCCCTCCCATCCAAATAATGGAGGGAAAACTTAACACTTAACCCTAACCTTGTTATTTTGGTGCCAACAAAAGGGTACATTAGTCATTTACTCCCAAACCCTACACAATCCCTGTTCTCTCACCTGAGCCGCAAATCCTAATTCCCCAACTCACGACTGGATTACTCCTGAACCATACTCAATCAGAGAGAGAGAGAGAGAGAGACCTATTACTGCTGTAAACCCATTGCTCAGCTCCAGCAGTTCATTAATTGGCAGCAACGAAACAGAGCTTTCATGCAAATAAGAAGAAGAATCATAAAACTACACTGAAACCCATAAATGGGTAAAGAAAGTAAGCAAGAAACGGTAGGATTACTCCTGAACCATACTCAATCAACGATTCTGAAACCCATATATTTTCGAACTTGAGTACGTAAGCCTTGAATCAGCCTTCTAATTCTGTTCTTAATCACGGACAAATATGAAATTGAAACTTGAAATTAGCTTGAATTCCAAGTGCAATGACGAATTTGAATGGAGATTCCTCGTTAGAGAACAGGAACCCTAGAGCTCTAAGATGATACATATACATCCTCCTATATTATAAGTTAAAAAGACATTAATAGCCTCCAACTAACGCAGTTAAGGAAAGGTGTTAAAAGTTTTTCCTAATTTTTGTGCAATGTTTTAAAAATAGCTAGGTGCTGATTGGGCAAAAAAGAGGCGTCTAAGGGACTAGTCGACTGCCTAATCTAACCGTTAGACCACTGCCTAATGACTAGGCAGGAACTAGGAGACCGACTTTTACAACTCCTTTGGATGGAGGGGTGAGAGAAGAAAAGAAAGGGGAGTGGTCTCCCTTATTAGTGAGAGAAGAAAAGAAAGGGTTGTGTTTTCTCACCACCCCAATCAAACAATCGTGAGAAATCAGATTCTCAGGGCAATTTTCGGCAACGGGAACGGCCTCCGGTGAAGCTCCGGCGACCAAGATCTTTCAACTCCCGCGACCAAACACGCTGTCTCCCATCTTCGGCAACCAAAGGGGGTGTCTGTCTCTCAACCCCGGCGACTGCACATCACTCCGTGGCCCGCACGCACTCTTCTCTCACGGAATCGCACCGAATCGGTGAGAAACGAAAACGGGGGCGTAAGGGGTTCTCGTCTCCCTCCCTTTCTCACCCTCTCTCGCCTGCTACACCATCCAAACGCCAGAGGTGTTCCTCTCTCCCTCAAACTCCTTTCTTTTCTCACGAAGTCGCTCCATCCAAAGGAGGTGTTAGAACACTGCTTTTGTGCAACTGAACAACGAAAACTAGGAAAATCTTAAGGGGGGAAATTTCTGGTCCAAACAAACAGAGCTAAGTTTTAAACCCTTAAAGTCACATAATCTTACCTAGCATTTGTGCTCCCAATCTTAGCTCCCACGAATTTAAGTACGTAATAATTTGGAGTTCTTTTAAAAAAAAACACTTTTCATGAATGCACTTGTGCTTGCGCGTATTACGTGACTTAGATTAAACCTCACCCAAAAGGAAAACTCATCAGTGCCTAATTTACCCCGTGTTGGTCAAATATATCTGTAGTGCAACATTATGAACTTCTAGTCTTTTACCACGTGTCAGTCAAATACACTGTCAAATAAAATTTGTAAAAAAAAATTTCGTTGTGTAATGCTGTGTTTGGTTTGTGTTTTGAAATTTTTTTTGAAAAATAGTAAGGGTAATAAATGGAAAAAGATAGAGAGAGAAATGTTAAAAGTAGGAGGAATCTAGGAAAAAAATTTTAAAAAATTCTTTTCAAATAGCAAAGAGAACAAGGCATAAATGTTCTGAAGGCCAGTTATTCGAAAATTTACAAATTTCAAGGGACCTTTCATACTTTGACCCCTCTTATAATAGTCTGATAAAAAGGACTTTCATTTTTGTCTCTGGCCCCAAAAAGTCAGGACCTCTGCATCTGGATTTTTGTAAAAGTAGCTATGTAAATGTACTTGAACATCCTCCATCGGAAGAAAATCAAAGAGATCGGGGAGAGAGAGAGAGCGCGCGCGCACGACAGTTATAAAATAGGAGTGTTACAGTGAGTCACAGGTAGAAAAGTTCACTAAGGAGTTCGCAAGGCTTTCAGTTCAAACAAGTAAAACGTTGGGGTACTCATAAAAAGAAAACCGTTCGTATGGTTTCTATTTCCCCCGATTTTTTTTGTTTTGTTCTGTTTTGTTTTTGTTAAATATGTACCATAGATTAACGGAAAGAAATTTAGAACCAGTACTTTATAACCATTGTAGCTATATACAAAAAAAAAAAAAAAACACACCATAGTGCTGTAGATGACTGAAGCAAAAAGGACGAGAAATGGCCGTTTAGTGCTAAGTCACATAATCCAGGTGTGAATGTGCAAGCGTGAAAGTGTCTTTAAAACACATCTCAAATTACTTAAATTCGCTAGAACGAGAATTAAGTGCGTGAATACAGTACGAGAATTGAAAGGAGTATATGTCAATTTGAAGAATTACGTGAGCAAGGTACTTCAGCACTCTCAAGAATTAAGACAAAAGTACAATTATACGATAATGTATAAGAAAAGACAAAATTTTCACTTTAAATTAAGGAAGCAACATGCAATACATCAAAAAAACACAATAGGAAGAAGAAGAAGAAGAAAGACATGTCGATGGAATTAGATCAGATTGGCAGAGAATGACAGGAAGGAGAAAGGAGAATGATACCCCCACCGCAACTTTCCCCACCGAACCGCCCACCGCACCCACGCCGGGCCCACTCCGGCCACCGGACGGCCGATCCGAGCCGTCCAAAAATTCTAAAAAAAAAAACCGAGTGGGCCTACGCGAGAATCAATGGCATCCGACATGTGTAGGTGCTCAAACCAATCTTCCATCTTTTAACGGATCGGATCTCTGATTTTTTGGAAGTTTGGATCGAGTACCTACACATGTCGGATGCCGTTGATTCTCGCGTAGGCCCACTCGGTTTTTTTTTTTAGAATTTTTGGACGGCTCGGATCGGCCGTCCGGTGGCCGGAGTGGGCCCGGCGTGGGTGCGGTGGGCGGTTCGGTGGGGAAAGTTGCGGTGGGGGTATCATTCTCCAAGGAGAAATACCCAAACTCACGTTGGGGCCCAGAACAGGAAAATTGGAATGACATCAACTACAGAGAGAAAACGATTTATATTGAACGGAGAAGAGTAGTTTTTCTGAATAATTCATTTACAGGCAACGCTGAGCTATGACAGAGAGCACTAATTTCATTCCTCGTCGTCGTATGAAACATGGAAACTGGTACTGCAGCCAGACGCATTCGGGTCCTCTGCTCCGCAGCAATCATAGAATTTGGCAGCGTAGGGAGGATCTTCAGGTCTCAACTCATAGTACCTTTGAAAAATTAAGACACCAGAAATCATCAAATAGAGAAAATCAGATCTTCATATTGGCAAAATCACAGAACATGAGAAATCAGGTGTGCAATGATGTTGTATTTAGAAACAAAGCAAACCAAAAATTGCAATTTCCTGTCGAATAGAATTTGGTAATCTGAGATGAGTCAGACGGCATCTCCACTAATCAATTGGTTTCCCAATAAAGTGATATACGATGCCCATCATAACCGCTGAAACGTAGTTCTATCTTCATCCTTACATGTGTACAAGCTTTCTATGTTCTTCCGATATGAACATACCAGTTCTACTGTTAATCTTTTCCGACTTCAAGGGTGGAGGTGACAACGATGATTAATCACAAAGTAAGATGTATAAAAAGAACTCAAAATCAACCGGAATAAGGGACTTAAAAGCCTATATGCTGTTGTTTGCTTTGCTTAGATATCAGTATTCAATACCGACTTCCAAAAGAAAAAAAGACCCAGAAGAGCATGAGTGAGTTCAAACTTGATTTCTTTGGTACTTTGGTCCAAAAGAGAATCAAAACCCACAATCTTCTCTATCTAAAGTGAGTGTGGATGCAAATATCACTTCAAAGAGACATTGCTAGAGGCACATGTTGTGAATACAAATAAATATGCATGAAAGAAAAGAAAAGTACAAACCAAAGTTTCATTTGTAATCTCGTACGAGCTAATAACAATATCTCCTGTGGAAACTTCCACTTCCATTCAGCCACCTTCTACTTTCCAAATGGGATTCTAGCTCCTGTCTGGACAGTTCTTCTCTTAGAATAGAATCCAAAAGGAAAAGAGGAAAATTCCTACCGCAATAGCTTCCATCTATTAGTCATCCTAATTGTCATGAAACCTAAAAGAATGAACTAACCAACGTACCGATTAAAGTACAGGATCAACTTGGTCTGGTTTATGGAATGCACTTCACTAATTTGTAAACCTTAACTATGTGATACAAATGAGATTGTCTACATGTTGAAAACTACTCTCAAGTCTTAACATACCACTACAAAGCAGGTATAGGAGTGGGATAACGTTATACTCTATAACACTAACGTTCAACCTGGTTTTATTTTCTTGGGCAAAGTCCACTTTAACCCCCTGTGCTTGGGGAACTAGAGGACTGCACCTACCAGGCAACCTGTTGGTTAAGAATAGCCCTTCTTTCCCCTCCCGGTTTTGCAAAAATATGCATTGTTATGTCAACAGAGAATAAAAGCACAACGTTAAACCCCCTCCCTTTCTCAACAATGTTTTCCTCCTCCTCCACTCTAACACAAGTCACACAACCACCACCATCACCATATTTGACCCACCACCACCAAATTCAGTGACACCAATACAACTAGTTACACATACATAGATAACAAGCAAATAAGGTACGATATCGTTATACATAGATATCCCATTTATGCAAGGTTGAGAAAGCTTAGAACTGAAAGAGCACTTGCGCAACTGGGTTTGAACTTTGAATAGCTAAGATTGAAACATTGGTCGCAGTTTCAGAATAATATTTTCCAAATAAAGGACTTCAAACAAGTTTTAATTTTCTTTTCATCAACTTTCCCACAAGAAAAGGCATAGTCTGACAAGATGTAAAAGGTTATCAATTATCATAATCATGTTGTGGCACAGTGGTTTCTACATATACACTATGATATACAATCCAACCTCTCCACATTTGATCAACTGGGTTTGAACTTTGAATACATAAGATCAAACACTGGTTGCAGTAAAAGAATAATATTTTCCCAATAAAGGACTTCAAACAAGTTTTAATTTTCTTTTCATCAACTTTTCCAAAAGAAAAGGCATAGTCCGATAAGATGTAAAAGGTTATCGATTATCGTAATCATGCTGTGGAATTTGTGAATTTTGCATAGTGGTTTCTACATATACAATATGATAGACAATCCAACCTCTCCACCTAATCACCACAAAATGGCCTACAAGTTGCACATGTATCAGAGGAAAGTGGATGCAAATATAACATCTCGCAGCCACCTTAAACATTGCCACACATTGATGGTTGTTGTGGCATTGGTTCAGGAAGAATAAAAGAGGAGGAATAGCAGGTGGTTGAGGCTGTGTTTCTGGTTCATGCAGCATCAATGGAGCAAAAGAAGGGACCAGGGGAGGAGAGACGATTTAGTGCGTGACTAAAAAAAGCAATGGATGAACCATTGGAGGGTGAGATGACATTAGAAGTGTTAAGGTTCAGGTTTCTAATTTTTGGGGGAGGAAGGACGCTGATGTTTTTCTTATAACAACATACTTCGAGGGAGCTGTATTTTTGTGCAATAAAATGAAACAGTAGCAATTTAGTTCAAAACCACACTAGCAAATGGCTACTCCTAAATAGAGGGAGCTAGTGTACTCTATGCCCAAACTACATAGAGATGAATTGGAATCTGCCCCAATTTCTTTCATAATCCAAACAAAATCTCCTCTAGTGCACCTTTCATTATTACTGCATAGCTGTAATAAGAGAACATTGAGAAGTGAATGACCGCAATTCATCTTCTTCTTTTTCATCGTCACCTCAATTCATCTATTCTAATCCAATATATAAAGGGGGAGCGCTTTTTGGTATGGACACAAAATGAAGCTGGCTCATACTCTCAAATTCCAAAATTACCTGTACTAGTTCCTTCTCCAATCCAAAAGCTACAAGGGGTAGTTACAAACATTCAAATCAAAACCACTCAAAAACAACCACTTCAGTTACCAAATCTGTAGTTTTCCAACCCCGTTTCCTTCTTTCCTGCAGAGACGACGGAGGAATTGTGGCAAAGAAGGCAAAATCAAAGGTGGAGATCTGATACACCATAAAAAGTGAGTTTCTTTCTCTCTTTTACTTCTCTGTAAGTGGAATTTGATTGAATATTTTGGCGAGTAATTATTGACTTGAAGCTTTTACTTTATTTCCTTCCTTCCTATATCTTTTTGTTTTTTTCAATTGTTTCCTGTAGCAAACACCTTCCACACACAAATATATGTATCCATCAAAAGTTACCTAAAATTGCACACACATCAGGCGTGCTATGCTACTGAGAAGCTTTCCACCTTTCTTCCTTTCTTTTTCTTCTCGTTGTAGCTTTTAACACTGAACCTGCCTCATCCCTCCAAATTTCATCACAATATGCTAAAATTCTCCAACGTAAATTCAAGCTCATGCATTTAGAAAACCTGGAATTTTAACCCCCACAGTTTTTCTTATCATTTTTAGAAACCCAAAAAGTACAAATAACAAGAAGGGGGAAAAAAGCCTCAAGTCCTCGAACGCGATAACCAATAACGATTTAGGGCACAACCCATCCAACAAAGGAACATAAAAATCGGGGGGGGGGGGGGGGGGGGGGGGGGGGGGGAAGAGTATCGGACTGTAATTCGTACCTCTTCTGATCATCGTGACGACGGCACACGAAGAAGGAAGGATGAAAGCGGCAGGAGGTAGGGTTGTTAGACGACGTAGTGTAGTTCTGTTTGCATCTCTTGCATATGAATTCCTTCTCTCTCTCTTTCTTCTCCGTCGCCCCTATGGCTTCCTGTTGTTCCATTTCCTCTGCTGCTATCTCTCTCAAGTCTCTACTGCTATTGCTTGGATTTTTGTTACTATACGTGCCCGATAACTTCGTTCAAGTTTCACTTGACCCCTCTGGCAAATAGAAGTTTCACTTTAGTACCCGTAATTATGTGGAAATTGTACTTTGCGCTAATGACTTAGATAAAACTTTCTAACCATTAGATATGGTCTACGTGGGAAGATTAAATTGCTTTTCGATTTCTTTCAATTGCTGAAAAATATTTTTAACCAGTTATTTTGGTCATGGGTTTTATGAATCATTATTATATTTGTACGCATACAAATTTCGAGTCTAAAAAAGGGCAGAAAATCGAAGCAATAAAATAGGAGTATGGTTTATTGATTTAAATAAAAAGAGTACAATATCTGATAATTTCAAATCAAATAAATTGATCCTCTGATTCTTCTTTTCAAGAGTTTGGCGGACACGACAACTATTTTTGAACGAAAATAGTGGTTGAATTAAGTTGGGGAGAAATACTGTGGAGAAAAAATTAGTTAATATTCAGGACTCTTTGATTCTATTTTAGGAACTCACTATTGGAGAGAGATAAGTCTTAGGGTTCGTCTGATAACCTAAATTCAACACTTAATACTGAATCAATTAAATAATAAGTGATTTAGTAGGTTTGATAACCACATTTCATATTACTTAACAAATTAAGTACCACTTAAAATATAGTCTAAAAAGTTGAAAAAAATTATGTAGCTTTGAGCTACTTAATTCTAGCTGAATTTTTGGTTACTTACATTCAACCGTCATACCACCACCACCACCTCCACCATTCCACCACCACCACCTCCACTACCACCATTCCTCCTCCACCACATCACCACCACCACCACTCCCTCCACTACCACCACCAGCTCCACCACCACCACAACCACCACCACTACTATCACTACACCACCACCCCCACCGCTTTACCACTCCACCACCACCGCCACTCGCCTACCACTACCATCACTACGCCACCACAACCGCTTTACCACTCCACCACCACCGCCACTCGCCCACCACTACCATCACTACGCCACCACCACCACTACTCCACCACTACCATCATTACACCACCACACACCACCGCTCCTACCACCACCTCCACCACCATCACCACCATCGCCACTCCACCACCACTACCATCACTACACCACCACCACCACTCCACCACCACCACTACCAGCACTTCTACTACCTCCACCACCATTACCAAAAGTATATTGTAACCGTTAGTAAATTAAGATAGAATTGGAACAAAATTAATTCATCATTTTTTTAATTCAGTACTTAATATATTTATCAAATAGCTTTTCAGCTTAAAAATTTCAGCATTCAGTTTCCAATACTTAATTTTTCAGCTTTCAGTTTCAGTTTTATCAAACAGCCCCTTATTTTGCAACTAATTAACTTTTAACATATTTTTCATGCTAAAATGACTATCCATCCAAAGGCATTTTCCATCCCTATTAGAGATGCTCAGAAGCCAAAGCTTTGACAAGGGGCTATTTTCTATAATTTGTGAAAGTGAGGGAAGAAGTCATGTTTGTTTTGGGTTTTAGACCCAAACTTTTTTCTGTGCACACGGTCTCCAATAATTTTTTTTTCAATTACTACTTTTGTTTTTCTATTTATTTATCTCCTCTTTTCCCAAAAAACTTCCTCAAAACAAACATGGTCGTGACCTCGACATCTCAATTGGAAGAAGAGAAAGTGGCCTCACGTACTCTATTCGGCTAAATAAGCTAACTGGTTTTTTTTTGTCTTTATTCAAATTTTTTCGTATTTATTAGTTTTTCATCAATTTTTCGGAAATATTGCATCGTCATAACAAGAGGAATCTAAAAAATAAAAAATTAATATCAAAACATAATTTTTTTGAATAAAGACAAAACTAAGCCAAATTTTTCGTCTTTATTCAAAAAAAAAAGGATTTCGATCATAATTTTTTTAAAGATTTCTCTCGTCACGACGATACAATAATTACCAAAAAATTGACGAAAAACTAACAAATATGAATAAAAATAAAAAAATAAATCAGTTGACTTATTTAGACAAACGGGACACCCAACAATGCTGAAAGGTAAAATTCTACTATTCCGTTTGACCCAAAAAAAAAAGGGCAAAACTCTGTTTATTGCTATGATTTTCAGAACATTAGGGGTAGAACATGTATTGCAAAGATATCTCTGGAAAGTTCATTTTGTAATTAACAGGCAAGCTAAACTCTGTTGTACACTAGTCAAGGATAAGATAAAAAAAAAATTCCATTGAAGCGGAGGCGCAGGAGGGGGGAAGGGGGAAAAGGTTTGCCGCAGAACCCACCCCAAGCCATGGCTTTCTCTCTCCTCCCTCCTCTCTCTCTCTCCACCCTCCTTTCTTCTCCTCCCACTGCCTCTCCCTCCCCGATATTATCGACCCCACTTTTCTCGCTCCCCTTCCCGCAACCCTTCAATACCCACCACCATCTCGCTACTTCAAACAATTCGACGCTCTCCTCACCCTCCGTGCCTATTGGCCATGTTCCTCATTTTTCTAGGCTCTCATCTTCTTTTTCCAGCTTCAATTACCGAAACGACGATGACCAATTTGGCGAACAATCCGATGGCGAAGAAGAGGAGGACGGCGACGGCGATATGGACACATTAGAACACCACGAAGGTAGTAAGAGGGTTGATATGGAGGAAGGAATTAGCTCTTCTGGTTTGCCTGAGAGATGGGACGTTTTGGGTCTTGGCCAAGCTATGGTAACTCCTCCTCAACTTTGATAGGACGTTATTCGTTAGTTGTTAGTGGTTACAACGGGAGTTGAGCACCTTGCCCATGGGGACTCAAACTCAGGATCCCTCCCTTGTAAGGGAGAGTAAACGAACCAACCACACCAAGGTGACCTTTAATTTACTACCCTCTTTTTTGGGCGGCTGCCCATATTTGAGGAACCATTAGAAATTAGGCAAATAATTTGCTAACCACAGCCCTTAGGGCAGCGGTGGATAATGTATAAAACATGCCCCTGTATCTGGGAAACGTGGATTCGTATCTGTGAAAGTGTATTGTCATACGTATGCCGAGTATTGAAATTCTTTTGTATGGCATGATTAATATATTATCCAGGGTTTAGTGAGGTTGTATTTAATAAGACCCATAATTTTTTGGCTTATTTTCCCTTGATTTGTTTTTTTCTATTTGTGCAAGGGTGCTTTCAACTGAATAATTCCAGTACGATAAAAATCTTTTAGTTTCTCCTTGACCATGGTTAATCACATCCGTACTTACAGTAAGAATATTACGTATGTTGTCATGAATGTTGGTTTGTGATGTTGCTATGGGTACCATATTGGGTTGTATGTAAAGAAGACAGTTTGTGGTTATGTAACTTATGGTGCGAACATTGTGTTGTTAACTTGTTTTGTTATGGTGTTTTGCTATAAGAAAAGTTTTGTAGTTTCTGGTAGAATTACTGTGATTTCTTGTGCTATGGATCATTTCCTATGATTTTTTGTGTACCATAGCTGGACCCCTTTTTCTTCTTGCTTGTGCTTTTATATATTTGTTAGTAGTCAAGCATGAAAGATGTCTTCTTTTTGTTTGGTTTCTTTTGTTTTGACAATTGTAGGTAGATTTCTCTGGGATAGTTGATGAGAGATTTTTGGACAGTTTGGGTTTAGAGAAGGGTACAAGAAAGCTTGTGAATCATGAGGAGAGGGGTAGAGTACTGCAGGCAATGGATGGTTGCAGCTATAAGGCTGCAGCTGGTGGATCTCTTTCTAACAGCCTTGTGGCCTTGGCTAGGCTTGGTGCTCACCCCATTGGTTCTCCTCCCCTGAATGTAGCTATGGCTGGTAGTGTTGGCAGCGATCCACTTGGTAGCTTTTACAGGTAGGCCTACCTTCTTTTTTCAAATACTGCACATCACATTTTTGCTTGTTTCCATTAAGTGGAATTATGGGGCCTAATTACTAATCTTATCAATGGTTTGACTTTATTGCTTTGGGAAGACTTGTCTTACAAAATCTCCGATACCTAAGCCTCCTAAATAATTGTGCAGGTCAAAACTGCGTCGGGCAAATGTGAATTTTCTTTCTCCTCCAGTAAAGAATGGGACAACAGGGACCGTTATAGTTCTCACCACACCAGATGCCCAGCGTACCATGCTTGCATATCAGGTTTAATCTTGTGACCAAAATCTGTTCTTAATGCTATCAAATGCATATATTGTTGGAGCTCCAACTGTGTTGTGCATTTGGAGAGCATTTGCTAAAGATGATTGAAAATCCAGTTCTAGCTATTATGCCTCTGGTTTGTTTGCCTGGGAAAATTCTTTAAACTTATACTATCCGTCTACTGGGAGTCATGTATATGGACTACTTATGGCATTAGCACTTGCTATGAATCCCAATCTGTATTGACCTGCCCTTCTGTAACACAGCTGTTAAACAAAGTTGGTATGCTATTTGCTTATTTTTCATCTGAATGGAAACATCCGCATATGAACATTTTCTCTCCTGGTTTTCATCATATCTTCCCTTTTCTTTTGTCAGATATTTAAATTTTTTAAGAGGCTCAGATTATTTCCATATATTCTAAAAGGTCCTGGGAAGACCTTTGAATAAGGTTATCAATCTGGCTAAGTTGAACCATTTGGAATTCTTCACATGTGGGAAGGCTGACTAAATGGTGCATTTATTTTCCATAAGCTTTTCAAGTCAACAGTATAGCTCAACTATACTGATATGTATTGTCAGGATGGCACTACATTTTCACTATCCATGTTTATTATATGACTACTTTCCAGCCATGTGGTTTTCACCATCTTTGCTTAACTACTTTCGAGCCATATACTGTTTTTAGGCATAACTCCGATTTTTAAGCAGGTGTTATTTCATTTTTTCCCTTACAAAGTCCTTAAGGTAGTCAAAAATTTCACTAGTTATTTTGTTGGGAAATGTATTATGGTTTGAGTTGGTTTTTATTGCTCTGTAGTCTTATGAGACCCTGATGTGCTCTATCCTTGTGATGCAGGGTACATCTTCCACTGTTACCTACGATCCTTGCTTGGCTAGCTTAGTTTCCAAAACCAATATATTAGTTGTTGAAGGGTACTTATTCGAACTTCCTGACACAATTAGAACAATTACAAAAGCATGCGAGGATGCCCACAGAAATAATGCTTTGGTTGCTATTACAGCATCAGATGTCTCCTGCATCGAGAGACACTATGATGATTTCTGGTAAGGACCAGTTTACCTGTATTGCTGTATTATAGTTCCGCTGTCTTACATCTACTTGATTAGTCGAATTTGAGTATGAATATTTGTGCGTAAAGAATCTTGTAATGTATTTGCAAGAGTCCAACATCATTAATATGAAATAACAAGGACCATAGGTTGGTATAATGAATCAGTGGTGTATTACATCTAGATGTGAAGCACAATGGTCGACCCTGCAACATGTCCTCAAGTGTTAAAAGTAATGTCTCCATTGTAAGAGACAATGGGCCATGCCAAGGGACTTTTGGCTATGAGAGATGGGTTGCATACTGATTGCTGAGTCCTTTCCAAGTCAATTTCAGCTGGCAGCTGACTTCAGTAGGAGTGCGTGGAGCATTGAGCTCTAGGACCTAAAAGTAGGTTTAAGAGACTTTTTGCTTCTCCGTGCTTTCAATTACAGTACTTCTGCAGTCAGCTTGTTAGATGTTCATTTGTCCTTGAATTTGTATGTTCTCTTCCTCCTCAAGTTCTAGTGCTTTATATCTTTGTTGTTTCAACTTTGTATCACCATGGTATCAGCTAATCACTATCTCTTAAAAAAACATAATTGCTCTCTCAATCATGGTTGAATTGCATTTTCAGGAAGGTTTAGGTAGGAAGGGCTGCAAATGAGCCGAGCCGAGCTTTGTCGAGCTCGAGCTTGGCTCCTTTACTAAACAAGCCAAAAACTTGAGTTTGAGCTCGGCTCGAGCCTTAACAAGCCAAGCTTAGTCATCCTTACCCTTGCCTTAAAGGTGCGTTGAGCCTATTGGCGCATGTAAGCGTTGATGAGCCATTTTGGCCATGTTCTCCCGAAAATGCCCCTCTTCCTCTAGCATGTAGTGATTTGTCCTTGGTGGAGGGTTGAGGGTTTATTGAGTAATTTTGTTGTATTCCCAGATTACCATTTTGACCTTATCAGACTTTTCATGTTGTCCATTTGTGTCCTATATCCTGTGCGAGTTTTATCCAGATGTGTAAGGGCTTTTTAGGTAGAAGATGAATGTGTAGTGAACACAATTAATAGGAAGGAATCAGAATCAAAATCAGAATCAAAATCACAATCATCTGAAAATCAATTAAACAGGTGAGAACCCAATTGTGTAGTGTGAACACAATTAATTCCGACCACATGAACGGAGAGAGAGCACAAAAGTTGTCAGGTGTTTTATTTGTGTTCACACTACACAAATGTATTCTCAATGAGCATGACGTGCAAGCACGTCGCACCTTTATCTAGTTTACTAAACAAGCCTCTTTAATGGAGCCAAGCCAAGCTCCACTCGGTTCATTTACTAAATGAGCCGAAAACTCAAGCTCGAGCCGAGCATTAACGAGCCAAGCTCGCGAGCTGCTTGGTTCTTTGCAGCCATAGGTAGGAAAGCCTAATGAAAGACACAGAAGCACGACATAGAGTATTGTCTAGTGTGAACTTTAAAAGGCTCCAAACAACTTTTCTTTTGGTTGTTAAAAGCAGCTTCTTCTTTTTTTTTCCCCACGCTCTTGCACTATGCTCCTAATACTTAAATTGCCACAAAGGCCTCTGGTATATGAATTGGAGTGGTTTTCTTTGTTTCTGTCTGATTTCAGGGAAATCATGGGAAACTACGCTGACATAGTGTTTGCTAACAGCAATGAAGCAAGAGCCTTCTGTCATTTCTCCTCAAATGACAGCCCTCTTTCAGCTACCAGGTACATGAGCCATTTTGTTCCCTTTGTCTCAGTTACAGATGGGCCAAGAGGCTCTTACATTGGAGTTAAAGGGGAAGCCGTCTATATCCCTCCTTTGCCGTGTGCGCCAGTTGACACTTGTGGTGCTGGGGATGCTTACGCGTCTGGCATTCTATACGGTATATTGCGGGGTGTGTCAAATGTTAAAGGCATGGGCGCATTAGCATCTAGGGTTGCATCTGTCGTCGTTGGACAGCAGGGCACCCGACTTCGGGTCCAAGCTGCTGCCGAGCTGGCAGAATCATTTTCATTCCAGTTCAAGAGTTCCGACGTTCGGTCGGATGTGGGTTCAGATCAGATTTCTAGCTTGTAGCATGCTGGAAAGCCTGGAATAGGTTATGATGTCAATTCCGGCAATTGTTGTATTAGACTTAGTTTTTCTTTTCTTTTCTTTTTTTTCTTTGCTTTGTGACTCTGTACATTTCATTCATTGTAAATTTATTTGCTGAAAAGCTTCCCATAAAGGGTTACAGGCTTATTTGTTGTCTGTTGTCATGATAAATTGGCATTGTTATGCAAAATTACAAATTTTATAGAGGACTTTTTGTTACTATTGTGCATCATAATCGGTGCCTTTCTTTAGATTTGCCAACTGCTCAAACCCAGATTTTGGCTGTTCACTAGTTCGGGACGTGGGGTTATATTGGCGCCTATTCATTCAAAAAATTATCCGTGTCTAGGCTCCTCTACCACCACACATTGATGTCGGCTCCAAGACTAAGCATGCAAGCCTTAGATTAATGTGTGGTGGATGAGGAGCCTCGGGCGTGGCCGACGATCCCCAGGGGCACTGAATAATCTGTCGTATCTATATGGTTGCGTCAAGTTGGCCTTCTTCACTCTATTGATTGTCGAATATCTGGTTTACTAGTACCAGATAGGAAATGGAGGGGAAGCAAAATAATTGGATTTTCACTTACAAACGGTCTAATACGGGAGAAGCTTATTCACGGAGAAGTCATGAATAAGCAAATCACAAAGACATCAAATCATAGCCGTCCATTTCGGCGATCAACGGTCCGGATTTTAATAAAACTTTTTCAGGAAAGAGTTAAATTCTTCTCCGGAAGAGTTTGTTTAAAATCCAGACATGTATATTTGCGAAAACTCCGTAAAAAAGATTTCTACCTACAGACATGTATATTTGCAAAAAACACTAGCGTAAATTTTGTGGGTCCACGCACACTGAATGGCTTGAGTTTCAAAAACTCTTTTAATTTATCTAGACTTTTTGACTTCTGCAAATATAATACAAGTAATACCAATTTTTCTAGTGTACTGGTCCATCCATATTTCTGATGTTCAAACTACAAAATCTTTTGAGAAAAAAAGAAAGAGAACTACATGAACCATCGCTATGTTTTTTGGAGGTGATGCAGGGTGTCTCAAGCCAGTTTGCGCGCACATCAGATTAATTCTTACAATTCCTCCAACAGTCGTAGGATGGAGCAAACAAAGTTCCAGACCAAGATCACTTGGCCAACCCCTTGGGATTCACTATTTTCTATAGCATGAGTAGGCCTATCAATAGACCGGATCCGACAAGTCCAAATCCGATAGTGGTAATCCAGATTCGAATCTAAAAAATTCGGATTTTTCGGAACGAATCCGGATCAGATCCGGTCTATTAACAGGCCTAAGCATGAGCATAGATCTGAAAAACAGAGACTAAAAAATTTTGAGTTGACATAACGGCAAATAAAAGTCCGCCGGTGGTGACATCATTCTGCTAGGTACATTACATCCAACCACTACACCTTTTACTACATTTTTTTGGGCCCACTCCAGGTTCAAAAAAATTTCATAAATTTTAAAATAATATATTATGGGGCCCTGTAAAAAATCATCTTCAACAAATATCGGTAAGTATTATTTCTTGATTCGTAGGGGTGAAATCGTGCAGTCGAGCAGTTTCGCTCCTACATATCAAGAAATAATACTTACCGATATCCATTGAAGCTGATTTTTTACAAGGCCCCATAAAATATTATTCTCAAATTTATGGATATTTTTTTATATTTTTTTGGGATCCGGGATAAGCCCCACAAAAAATATAGTGAATAGATGATAGTGTAAGTAGCATTTCTCTTCTCCTAGAAGGTTACTTCAAAAATGTCCTATATTTGTTTGGTGTGTTCTTTTGTTTCACAAAACAAAAAAACGTCAGTTCAAAGTGGAGCCAGCGGCGTGTACTGTTAGTCACATAATTCTTCAAAATATTTTAAACTTGCGTTATCTCGATCCTCACACAATTTTTCAAAATACTTTACCCTCGCGTTCTCTCGATCCTCACACAAACTTTCAAAATACTTTACCCTCACGTTCTCTCGATCCTCACATTGCGATCACGCTCTTAATTCTTCGCTCTTGCAAATTTGAGTCGGTAAGGATGCATTTCAAGTAAATTTTCATGCTCACAATCGAGCTCCCGCTCCCGCCCGCGAATTACGTGCCTGACTCGGATTGATTAGAACCCCCCAGAAGACAATTATTGGCGATATAGATTAGGAGTACGATGGTGGCCTGATTTGGCTCGTCAATTCCAACACAGGTGTAAATGTAAATGAAGTGAAAAGCATTACGACCGCGATAGGCAGATTCTATTTATCGTCCTCTAAATGTGAGCAGTAATCTCCCAATTTAAGGAAGAGGATGAGTATTGCGAGGGGCAGCGTGTTCTCGATCACTGTCAGCGAAAGAGAATTGGAAAGTAACCCAAGAGGATGGCCCGGTAATCAAGGCCTGGACTTCAGAGTTTACTTTCTCTTCAGGTTTGAAACTTTTTCAATGATATCAACTCTTTTGGGACGGTTCATATAGAGCTTTTGCTCCAGTTTTAATTGGGCTCTTCACCAATGTACGATAAAATTGAGTCCTCAAAATTAATCAAGATAGGTGTAAACTAATCAAGATATTTGAGTCTTTGAATGGAAGGTGTTAAAGAATCTATTGATTAGTAGTTGTACTTTTTATGTGTATATGTAGTGAGATAATTCGGTGCTTTTGGAGCACTACTATCATGTGGTGTCCCAAGTATCTTTCTACTACACATTACATTGGGGTCCACACATTTAATCTCAAATCCCGCAAGATTTTGTGGTTGAAGAGAACTTTGGAGCATCATATGGCAGTGTTCCGTGAGGAATGAATAATTTTTTGTATGTATTGCTTTCGGGAGTCATCATGACTTCATGTTACCTGTAATACCGGTAAAGCAACAAGAAAAGAAAAGAAAAAAAATTGACATCAAAACTTGTCCTAAAGAAACTGCCGCCACCATCTCTCTCCTTCCCCTCCCCCTAGAGTTTTATGCCCTAATGGACGACGGGAGGGGAGGAATTTCTTCCCCTCAGTAAGATTTTTCAATCTCCTGATTTTAGATTTTGGAGATTTCCTCTCTTTCTCCTTTCACCCCATCTTCTTCCTCTCCAAACCACCATCTGCCGCCCCTCCTCTACCTATTCCGTCATGCAGTCCGACAGCTTTTGGACGCAGTGCCTTGCAGATCATGGTTGCCGAAGGCATCCTCCTCCCGGCGGAGGGGAGATCTAGGTGGATGGATAAAGTTTGCTCCGGTATGACGGACTCTGTTTAATTCCGTTACCGATTTTTCTCTTTTTTCTAGCTCCTTTCTTTGGTGTCCCCTGTATGAGATTTCTCCCTATCTCTGAGGCTTCACCCATGTGTGAGTGTTTTTTATTGTCTTCTGCAATATTCTGTCCGTTTTGAAGCGATGGGTTTAGTTAGAGATGGGTGTAGTCTTTGAACTGAGTCTCCTCCTAATTGGTGGTCTCTTGATACCTTATTTGGAAATAGAATTTCCTCTCGATGTTCTGTTTTTTGGATCTACCATAATATCACATGTTATCGTTGCGGCAAAAAAAAACTAGGTGAGAGAAAAATAGGAGAAGCCTCATGTACGGTTTTTTTTTTTTCCTTATCCTCGCCTCATGTCCAATTTGAATGGATCCAATTTTGTGTCCACAATGTTGATTTTTTTTTTTTTTTGAAAATCACAACGTTGATTCAAACGGTTCAATTGACAGGTGCCACCGTGCCACAAACAAGGTTATTCACCTTTCAAAAAAAAAAAAAAATAGTTTTTCGCACAACAAATTAGATTGATCGAATATCAATAGTTACTGTATATGAACAAACAAATCATATTTGTTGTAGCTTAAAATAGACAGTAAAGATGATTTCAAACTCAATTAGCTTAAAAAATTTGCTACGAATACGATTTGTCATATAATTCTTGGTGTTCAATTAAGCTGACTTTTTTGTTAGATGATCTTCTCTGCATGACCTACAAGTGACCAGTTTTAATAACCTTTTTAGGATGTGACATACAATGGTATACAGATCGAGGCCGGGTAAGGCTTGCTCGACTACTTTCTCCTCCTCTTTGTCAATCAAGAAAATTAAGCACGATACCAGTTCTCATATGACATTGCTAACGTAGTATTCTCAAAAGTAAATATTGGGTCACTTTCCTCTCTCTTAGTAAATTAGTATGCGTGAGTCAGTGTGTTCCAATAGAAAATTTTGCCCTTGCATCCTTCGCTAGAAAAGCAAAGTAACAAGTTACATGGTACTTCGGGATACTTGGTAAATAATTACTTAGTATGCGTGAGTCAATGTGTTTCAATAGAAAATTTTGCCGTTGCATCCTTCGCTAGAAATGCAAAATAACAAGTCACATGGTACTTCGGGATACTGGATGTTTATTTACCAAGCATTATTAATTTTCTTTATATCTATCGGTCGGTTTGGCCTAATAATTGGGAGTTAGGAAGCTACCTTCAAAGACTTGACCCATACCCACCCACCCATGTCTTGTACTCCTCTCTTGTCTTGCCCACCCTAGCTTTTGTCTTGAGAAAACAGAGTTTTAGATCGGACTCTGTTTCTATCTTAATTGGGTATCTAGTCATGTGTGTCCCAGATTCATTGCTAAATAATACTCCTATCCAATCCCAAGAATGACACACAAACAGAAAAAAAAAAAAAAAAACGAGAAATGCTCCAAATTATGTGGCAAATAACATTAAACCAACCACCCCTGGTACGACTTTGCATATACTGCGGAACTATGAGTATAGAAGGGTGGACTATAGCCCGGGTCAATTTTGACAAAAACAAAAATTTTATATGTAAAATTAAGCCAAACCCATTTCACCTACCAACCCATTTTAGCTAGCTCAAGACATATTACATTCTTGATTCTGTCCTTGCTAGCCATAGTATATTTTAGATGACAATTCTGCTTTAATTAAGGAAAAATTTTAGAGCATAACTTTAAAATACACATTGGGACGCATTTGTATACCCGAAACCTTTAGATGCATGTCTGGATTTGTGCATCGGACAGTTCTCGATGAAGACGTGTCTCGGTGCCTGTAATAGTGTTTTGAAGGCGTGTTCTTAAAATTACTCTTTAACCATTCAAAGATGATTTATTATAAAGTTTGAGCAGATCTGGCAATACTGACTTACGTCGATTAAAAAAAAAATCTCAAAAAAATGACAATCGTTTATTTCCTGTCCGTCGTTAACAAAGTTAAAAAGTCACACTTGTACATCATTTAATTAATTAAGAGATAGGTTTCACTTGACACATGAGATCCTGTTCAAAAAGTCAAGAGTTAGGTGAAAGGTGCAATTATTTAATTATCCTAATCAAGCCTCAATATGACCTTCCACTAGTCCCCACCTCGAATCTAAAAAGCAGATTTTACACATTGCAAAATTTGTGGAAAATTAAAGCAACTTTTACTCCACAATTTTCGCATTTTTCTGAAATTTAGGAGTTACTATTAAAATAATTTTGATTTCCATTAAAATAATTTTGATTAATATTTGACTGTGATGTCCATTCTCCAATTCTCCTTTTAAAAGAAAAAAAAGGAGAAAGCAGTTAATTATTCATTTCAATCATGGAACCACTAGAGGTTTGTTCCATCGTTAACTTTAGGATCTGAAAATTAGTCGAGATTTGCTTACACTACTTCGAACAATCTTTCATCGCAAAAAATCGATCCACGAATTAATTACCAGTAAAAAAGGCCACACATGTTATTTGAGGCTGCACATAGAAGACTGTAACAACAGAAGATTGTGTAAATGAGATATGGTATTCTTTTCATTTATTTCATTATCTTACAGTTACAGGCACTTCCACTTACATGTTTTTATCTCCTAATAAATATCAGCACATACTTGCACTACATGGTCTCCGTGTCCGTTTGCATTTCCTTCGGCAGATTTACTCGTAACGTATCCGCGAATAACTACAGATATGCAACTTTTCCTTACCCAAACCAACCCCATGTTATGTATTCCACGATAACATGCGTTATTTATGTATGTGGTTGTATCCTAAACATATGCATTCGCACAGACGCAAGTAGCATTGACTCGAGAGATTCAACACCGGCCTCTATGAACAAAGCTCGTAGTGTTGAAACCATTGTTCCTATCGAGCAACAAAGTTTACTTTGGCGTGCGCAAGCTGGCCATTATATTCGATTATAAAAACTTTAAAAAAAAAAAAACACTTTGGGGATATTACCACCAAGGCACCAAATTATGTGGATCAATACTGTAGTAGGAGCGCACCTCCCATGGGGGATCTGTGGGGAATCCCCTTCCTCCTCTTGGCAGCTCTGTAGTTGACCGCCGCCGTCTGAGGCGGCGTCGACGGCGTAAACCTCTCAATCATCTTGTTCTTGAGGCGGCGCCCGCCGTGTCCAACGCCCTTGATTGATTTTTCAGAGTCCGAGCTCCCCATGATCTCCATTTCCAATTTCTTCTTCCGGAAATTCTTGGACGACCCAACAAGCTGAAAATTAATCGTAAAATAATCAAAGACCACAACTTTTCTTCTGTTGAAAAACAAATTTGACTTTGGCCCCATTTTTCAGTGCAAGACTTAAAATAGGTAGTACTAATAACTAGTATTATTTCCTTCCCATCTCTTTACCAATAAAATTCAATGGACAGAACATGAGCAAAGCAAAGATGAATCAAAAGAGAGCAAAAATGCGTCGATTACTACTCGGCATCGCCGGATCATTAAACATGAGAAATTCTTTTTCTATACCCAAGTGTCCAAACCAGCTAACGTTCAGAATCAAGTATAATATTGCGACGTTTTTATGGTATGTGAGATATATATGTATATACGCATACACATGGATATCTACATGATTTCTACATAATAAGGGAGAATGGTTTTTGAATCTCATATCTCTATAAATTCTAATCATTGATTTGCTCCATAAATTCTACGGCTCTCCCTCTCTCTCAAATAGAGGTAATTGCATAATTGCCAATAATTAGATCACACGGGCAAACCTAGTATGTATACATGTACCTTGCAGGAAAGAGAGCAAAAATGTGTCAATTACTACTCAGCGTCGCCGGATAATTAAAGAGGAGAAATTCTTTTTCGATACCCAAGTGTCCTGACTAGCTAACGCGCAAAATCACCCGGTTATATGGCAGATACGTATATGTATGGATATATGTATATATGTACCTTGCAGGAAAGAGAGCAGAAAGTGAAGGAATCAAGAAGAGTGCGGTGACAGACGACGCAACAGTTTGTGTTGGCGACTGCTTTGCTACTAGGCCGGCTGCCGCCGGGCTGAGGCCTCTCATTCAGAAACACAATCTTGGCACTGTTAATCACATAGGTCTGAACCCCTCCTGTTATGTCCACAAATTTCTGAATCTCAGAAACCCTTATCACGTCATGGTATGATGACCTCCTTATCTACCGCGCACCAAAATAAAAAATAAAAATTCACCAACAATTAGTATCAATTCACCATCAAAATTCCGAAAACCCATCAATCAAAATTACTCCTAATTGATGTGATTATGATCGGATTTAGATATACAAGCGAGAGTATTCAATAAAAGTGTATTGGTTTGGGGTGTCGGGTGTCCATGCTCAAAGCAGATTCAGACCTGAATGGCGCGGTGGTGTTTGTGGGAAGTGGTTAGGCAGAGAGAACAGAGAGCCCCATCACCGCCGCCGGTAATCGTGGCGGATTTGATATCGCAGTCCAGGCAATACATGTTGCATTCGCTCTTGTGGGAATTGGGGTGGTGTTTGCATTGACCGAAGAAGCTTGTTTGCAGAAGACGGCGGAGCCACGGCGGCCAGTTGTTCTCCTCATCTTCCCTATCATCGCCGCCGCCTGCCACCTCCTGATATCAATTTGGGCACACACAGAGTTAATCAATGAATCAAAAACTTATAAAGGAAGGGAAAAAAAATGGTTATGGTGCAACAGAAAAAAAGCTACCAACACTGATGGACTCACCATTACTCTTTGGTATTATGGGTATAATTTCACTGAAAGTGGGTCTTGGGTTATCATGTGCAGAAGCCAAATTTTGATGATGGGTATATGGAGAGGTTCTTGATCCTTTTAGAGAGAGAGAGAGATGAGAAAAAGGGGAGAGAGAGAGAGGGAGGTTTCTTTTCAATTTATGTTGTAGTGGGTGGGGTTGTGCTGGAATGAAAAGGGTTGGGAAAAGGGCATTTGAGAGGAGTGGTGCTTATCTGCTTATTTTAAAAAAGTGAAGTCGGGCTTAAAGGATCGTTTGGTTTACGATTGTTTTATTCTGTGGAACAGAAAAACCATGACAAGTACAGGTGGTGATGACCAAACAGACCCGTAATACACCGGAGCTAAACCTATACCCGAGCCCATAACAAATCCGAGAAGATGCGTTTTTATTTTATTTCAATCCACATGTTTCTATGTGGAAATTTCAAAGAGTTTTTTTTCTTTCTTTCTTTCTTTTTTTTTTTTAATAAACGGAGGTCTGGGTTAGGTTGCACGCACCTCGATTAATTCCGAGGAATTTGTGGTTACCAGCCGGACCAACCATCCAGTTGTTCCCAAGATTTGAAATATTCGGTCGCCATGTGTTCGAATATGTGAACTCATAAAAGATAAACACTTACGGAGTATTTATTTTCAAGTGCGTACTTGACCAAAAACCCTTTGAGTTGTTAATTTCAAAGAGTTGATGTCAAGCTTATGTATTTAAACAAGAAAAAGACATTACAGTAGAATTCCATTGATATTTTTCAATTTAAAAAACCAATGATGCTGACCTCCTTAATTTTAGTCTTCCACTCTTTTATTATCTATTTGACGTCCTTTAATTGCTGGAATTAAATTATTAAAAGAAATACATTAAACCAACTATGTTAACCAACTGGGGCTAGCTAGTTGACTTTACTTTATATCTAATGTAAAAATGAACTCTTGTACCGATTGACAAAAAAAAAACAACCACCATGCTCTCCTTGTTTTGAGCTAAATAGTAACCAAAATGAACTCTAATTTTATCTCAAGATTAAATCTAAGCACATACTACAATTCTGGACTGTCCATTACTCAGTTAAAATTCGAGCCGTCGATTGTCGAGATAAACAGTCGGATCGACAACTCTGCACCCGCTTTGCAAGAGGTGCTGTCAGCATCCCCCATTCCCCGCTTTCTATATGCATTGTATATCTCATACTTTATGAGATTAATTTTCCAGTAAATGCGTACTTCATGTAGTAATAATTGATGACGAAAATAGGATCTTTGAATTCAATATAAACATCTCAACCAACCAGCCAACCAAACATTAGCTCTCATAAATAAGCGTAATAGACCAAAAGAGCAAATATACTGGAGTATTATTTTCTAAAGAAAAAAAAAAGAAAAAAAAAAAACTCGATTACCAGATTAGTAAAGATCCAAGATTATTTCATACTCGACGAGATGATTATTATTATTATTTTTTTGTAATTTAGGACGTGGCGCACCTCGGACTAAGATAACCCTAGAAGTTGTTGGCAAAGATAATCAAACTTTGAGACCTTCAGAGGAAGCAAATCACTAAGTCTCAGGCAAAGACGACTGGACCAAACAAACCTGAGTTTTTTAAGGTTCAAGACTTACAATCACTCTCAATATACTTCAAATGAAAGGGAGACAGAAATCAATGGTTGTCATTTACCCCACACTTTCGATATGAACAGTATTTAGATGTTAACAGGTAAGAACTTTACCCACCCATGGATTGTTAACATGGTAAGGGCGAACATGCGCTTGCAACATAGCAGGGTTCGATTCCCTCTGGAGACAAACCATGATTTAAGTGGGGAGCCATGGCGGTGGATTGCTGTGCTAGTCTCCCCCGAGGTTTAAATTGCGCAATCGGATTAAATAGTAGCTCGGCTACATGTTGTTCCTCGGTTTAAAAAAAAAAGGTAAGTACTTTAAAGGGAGTAGTGGTATTTTACTTGTACAAGTTGTCCCAGTTACCAACCTCATTTTCAATACACCTAAAATTTAGGAGTGTGATTAACACAACCGTGTGACGACTGAATAATACATGTAGTCTGCGAAATGTTTCTCTTAAGCCCCTTTCAGCTGTACAGAAAGGAGGAAAAAGTCAAATTTTCTGTAACTTCTTCAATACTGTATTTATTTAATGAGAAAAATTACAGGACCCACAATTTTAATTTTACTACAGGGAAACACTGTTTTGTAAAATAAATAAATAAATTTGGTTCTCTTGCGAAATTCTTTGTCAACTGAGCGCACACAGGAAGACGAATTCCATTTTTTTTCTTTTTCTTTTACTTCACTTGTCTTGATCATACTTTGCTCGCAAACACTTTTTCGAAAATAAATAAATAAATTTGGTTCTCTTGCGAAATTCTTTGTCAACTAACTCACACAGGAAGACAAATTTCATTTTTTTCTTTCATTTCACTTGTCTTGATCATACTTTTGTCACACTATATTTCCGACAACTCAATGGATCCTTATGCTTTTGGTTTCTTTCGCTTTGGGTGAAAAGTGATTTCTTATATAGAGGTCAGTTCACAGATGTAACTGATTCACACACAAATTGCATATCCCGCGACAGCATAATATTTACGAACACAAGCTCAAACAACAATCGTCGCCAAAAACGTTCTCTGGTGGTGCAGTTGCTCAAGTGTTCCACATGACATTACCCGTTAATGTAAACTCTTTTTTTTATGAGTTAAGTGTGCGTAAATTGATCCGAACATCAGAATTCTCAATAAAGAATTACATTTATTGGTCAGTGCAGATCCCAGATAGAGCCCACACATGTACGTGGGTATGATTTATGTGTGACGCTAGGAAACTTTTTATTACTCAAAATTGCAACCACAAAAGTCTACAAAACCAATCCACTCCCACACGGCCCACCCAATAAAATACCGTTTTTGAGGGAATCCCTCTCTCTCTCTCCTCGTATCTTCTCTCTGGATTCATTAGTAGGATTCAACAATCTCCTCTCAGGCGGATCAAAAAAAAAAAAAACAATCTCCTCTCAGGTAGGCAAACCCACCAAGGAACACCCCTCTCTCTCTCTCTCTCTCTCTCTCTCTCTCTCTCTCTCATGGGTGCGGCAGGGAAGGAGGAGGAAAAGCAGGCGCTGATATTCACCTACGGTACGTTAAAAAAGGGATTCTCAAACCACGGCCTCCTGGAAAACATGTTCGCCACCGGGGACGCCTCCTTCCTAGGCCGGTACACAACCCTCGACGAGTTCCCCCTCCTATGTGGGCCCTTCAAGGTCCCTTTCCTCCTCAACTTCCCGGGCTCCGGCCACCGCATCTCGGGGGAGCTTTATGCCGTCTCACCGGCGGCGCTCGCCCGTATGGACGAATTGGAAGGGACTACTAAAGGCCACTACGAGCGGCTCCCCGTGAAGGTGGAGCCCGTTGGCGGAGGAGGGGAGGAGAAGGCGGTAATGCGGGTGGAAGCGTATTACGCGCATAGGAGTTACGCGGAGGAGATGTGGAGGAGGGGCGGCGGAGGAGAGGAGGGGAATGGGGGAGCATTTTTCGGGAGTTACACGGAGAAAGAGGCGGAAGGATATGTGAAGCGCGCAGATAGGCCTCAGCGCATATCCTTCTTGGACCAAATTCAACTCTTTATATCTTCCCCGTCTTCCTCTTCTTCCCCGGCCAACACCTCCATTTCATATAACAGTGATTAGACACGTCTGTATCGTTCTTTGTCTCTCCTTACTAGAATAAACTGATCCCAAAAAGGATTGAGCTCCGGTCCAATCTCCTGCAGCAATAATCTCTTGTAGTTTGAGCTTGTGTAAGTCCATTTTGAACTTGAAATGATACGCAAAATCGTTTCATAAAAAATCAGTTTGATCGGACATGGTTTGAATCATTCTATATGTGTTGTTATATCAGATTTGGGCCATCTTAGGGGACAAGGGTGCCAAAGCAGTAATGTGGCACGGAAGATGGCTATTCCCATTTCTCCCCATCCAAGTCATTTTATTTGCATTGAAAAAATGATACGAGTATAATCAACTGATCTTAATTTGAGATTGTGCCAACATAACACCAAATCATTGCAGAAACATCACCATTTTTTAAATTTTTTCAACACCAAATAGCTAAAAATTGGCAAAGTCATTATCACACAAATGGTTTCATCTTACAACCCATTCTTTTCTGTGCAAAGCATTTCTCAATAATCCTGATACTCCGAAGAAATTCAGACTTTAATAGTAGCATACAAGTAGCTTGTCAACTCATTCGAATTGAACGATACAAGTCAAAAAAGGCGACTTTTCCGAAAGAAAAAAGAGAGTCAAAACAAGGCCTTGAATGTGCCAATTTCGGCTCGTCTACAACCTTACAATTTTTGTGCAGTTCTGTCATATTGATGGGCGGTAAAATGAAAACTACCCGTAGCCTCAAGCCATCTCAAAACATGAGGAACTATATAAACGCGCAGACTCATGAGCCAAGAGTCTAAGAAGCAATTCATGTGATCGATCTTTCTAATTTTCTCGAATTTTAGATGTAGTATACCTAAATATAGGTTCCCTACTATACAACACCACCCTTGATGACATTAAACACAGCTTCTGCATCCGCCATCACCCGCATGCATGAAACTGGGCAAATGAATGAGAACGTGACTAGTAAACAAAAACAGGATGAAATATCCGGACCTTATTTATCAGGGCACTCCTTGTATTCCACCAGTTGTTGTGACCTGCAACGGTATAAATTGATTCTAAGTGGCAATGCAATGACATAATGAGACTTATGAAAAATTTGTCATGATTCTTCAACATATATCGTCTTGTGAGTGACAACCCGGAGGAGCATGTGAGAGCTTAAACTATGCATTGGTAGGTCTAAAGTCGTACAAGTGTTTAGCTCTTACAATCATACAATTTGGATGGGTTTGGAAGGGCACATAAAGGAGAATTTATTCAACAAACGATGTCACTTTGCACAAACTTTTAGAAAGCGGGCTCCTTTAGGAAGCCCCAATGACCAAGCCTCACATGAATTTTGAGCATTACATCTTCTTCCCCAGATCATGCATTTACAAAGCTTTCCAACGTTTTATTTGCTAGCAAATAAGCAAAAAATCACTAGTGTGGACAATTACAGTGCAGCGAACATAATAGCCTTTCTGGTAAAAATGGAACATTGCCAAGAAAATGAGTCCGGCTGCTCAATCAAAATCCAGACAAATACAAAAATGAGGAACCTTCTCAGTCACTCAAGTATAACAAAGCCCACTGAATAGTATCGAATATCTGCATTACTGTCTCGGATTTGAAATTCTTTTTGATCAACTTTAAATAGTCAGAAATTTACCAAATTGATGTGTGACCCAAACCAAGCCCGTTGCAGGTAAGAATCATGCCTTTAAACCTGGTTAGATACTCCTGTGTTGCAGTGGCAAGACATCCGCAATAGTCAACACCCATCATAAAATAACTCAAAAACTAAATTGGAATGAGACAAAAGCCACAAAGGTCGACAAAACTAGCCTAATGACAAAATGGAAGTTCTTACAGGTAAAGTGTACTTGTTAATCTCATAGTTTCCAGTTATATCATAGTCCAGTCGCTTGGCAGGGTCACTTAACACTGCAAAAGAACCATACACTATCAAAGCTATATGTATTATAGTGATATACTTGAAGGAAAGTGAAGAAGCATGTGTTACAAAGTCCAAAGCCAACGAGAAAAGAGGATTGTGAAAAGTTTCTGCTATTTCGTGATTGTGATTACTGATTAGCAAAGTTAATCAGAAAAGCATATTCTACCTCTAGAGACTAGTAGAGTGGCCAAAGTTCCACACAATCGCATCCGGTTGACTGTGTCCTCCTCCAACCTACTGGAACCCCTATCCGTGATGCCATCCTTGCTACAGTCCAATCCAGTCTATCCCAAGCTACAGAGTGGAATTTTATTGCTATCCCTGATTTGGTTCCACGTTCAAAGGATACGGTTTTAATCAAATGGTGTCCTCCTCCTACCAGCTGTTTTAAGTTAAATACTGATGGCTCATGTAAGAAAGATGCAAGCATAGCATCTGGTGGTGGTTTGATCAGGGACATGCATGGAAACTGGATCATAGGTTTTTGCAGAACAATGAGACCAATGCAGAGTTTGGAGGCTGAGTTATGGGCTCTCTGTGACGGATTACAACTAGCATTGCACAGGAAAATTACTCTAATTTATGTTGAAATGGATGCTCTTGCCGCTGTCCAATTGATCATGGGGGTTGATCAACCCCGACACTTCCTAAGTAATATTGTTCGTGGTTGCAGATTCTTGATGAGAAAGCTAGGAGTGGAGAAGATTGACCATATATATCGAGAAGGAAACAAATGTGCTGATGCTCTAGCCAACATGGCTTCTAATCCTGTTTTAGATTTTCGTATTTTAGATATTGCTCCGGTTTGTATTAATTCGCAACTACACGATGATGCTCATGGGGTTTCATACCCAAGACTCTTGTATGTTTCCTAATTTTATCTAATGCACCTGGTTTACCAAAAAAAAATAATAATAATGAGTGGCCAAAGTATGCTTGTATACATAACTGGCATACATTGATGAACAACAGCTTGATGAAGAAACTCAACATACCAAAAAAAAACCATACCAAAGCAAACAAAGCCTTAAGTTCCTATCAATTGGGGTCGGTTGCATGAATCCGGCTTTTTCCATTAAGATCTATTGAGGGCATTGTGTTCCATGAAATTCAAAAAACTTGGATCCTTTAGAACTACCATCTCTAATGTCAATTTTGGTCTACCCCATCCCTTAGTGCTACCCTCAAATGTAATCATATCACTCCTCCTAACTATCGCATCAATAAGCAATTAGAAACCCTAGTACTAAAGAGCACGAAATGCCAACTTCAGATCTATGAACTGATCTCAAAACCCCAACATCTAACTTGATAATCTCGAACTCTAAGGTGCGTATACCCCATAATTTAGCCACCGAGCTGAACATGGGGTAAGAGGTAAGATGTCTTATAGAAACATCACAAGCATGGTGTAAGAATGCTTGTCAAACACAACTGCACAATGATTACCAGTGTAAGCCTCATTGATCTGTTGAAACTTTGCGGTAACAGCCTTGTCACCTTTGTGTTTGTCAGGATGCCACATCTGATACATATCAATATAATGGAATTCGTTTTAATATCCTATTAAGTTGAATAAAAAAAACATAAAACATCTTTAATGATCTATTACAAAGATACTAACCAGTGCAAGCCTCCTGTAATTTAATCTGATCTTCTCATCAGTTGCGTCATAATCTACCTCCAAAACTTTGTAATGATCCTGATAAAGAATTTACCCTCAGATATCCATCTGAAAAGACCTAATAATCAAATCAAATGAAATACATCCCACTAACCCGAAAAAGAAGGGATTGGTAAATCCCTGGGTTTAGGACACAAAGATGTAAATATGCCATCAAACCCAATGATGCACGAAGTTTCACAAGCACGCAACCAGAAATCTATATTTACACTGTGATGTCCAGTCTCGTCGATTTCACAAGCCATGATCTGAATAATTGGGAAATGTAGGAGGTCTGCCACTTGACAGTATGAACTACTTGTAAACAAACAGTCATACCTTTCATTTTCAAATAGGAAATTTTAAGTATCTTTGCACACTCGCTTCTTTTTCTTAATATTTCTTACTAGTGCTTTTGTGCACAAAGATTTTCCCTTGTTTAATCAGAAACACAAGGCCCTTGAACCATTGCTTCCTTTTCCTACTTCCTCATTTGAGACACTTTAACAAGAAGAAATCCCAAATGAGCACTAACAAACATGCAAACAAGAATAATCCTTGATCAGCAGTATAGAATCAATGAATGCCGGCTATAATATGAAATAAAGATCCTTAACCATAAGTTACCCCTGGGATGATGGAACACTCATAAGATGGAAGGATTATTTAAATAGCAGGCTGCCACGTTTTTCATATCCATGTGAGAATGGAGTGCCACTCAACCTCAACACTACCATTGGTCAAAGTAAAAGCGAAGTATTAATTAGTGAAGCTGTTTATAAAAGACATGAGAAGGGCTGGGGTTGCAGCAGCGCTAAGGTTCCATCATTTTGAAACCAAGATCACTGTTTAGAACAGTCTTTCGGCATGCAGAGGTTAGGCTGCATATGCAGTACACTGACAAACTGATGGTCATAATTCCTTTGCCTGGATTCTTCCATTCCCCCAATACACCACCCATTATGACACGGTCTACAGCACGACTACACGAGATATGTCCCACCAAGTACTCGAATTAGACACTCAGATCCTCTGATGTTCAACAATATTTTTTGATAATAAAGAAAACCTCTAACAGTTTCCACGGACGTAAGACAGACTTGCCCTTTTCTCCTAAATCCACCATTCCATATCAACTAAATTCATCGGTAATAACATAAGTCTACAAGACAACATACAGTATGTTCAAATCACACCCATACCTAACCTTGGGTGCTTATCCGTGTATAATAAACTTAGAACTTTAGGAAGATCTGACACCTACGTATACACCCACGTCCAATATTTGTACCCCAATCCATCTCGCATCTTTCCAATTCTATGCACAACCATCCAACACACTGTTCCACAATCTCTAAACTTATGAACTTACACCTCCACTATCCACAATGACTAAACTTATGAACTTACACCTGGATTCTTCCATTTCCCCAATGCACCACTGGTTATAACAAGGATTACAGCACAACTACACGAGGTAAGTCCCACCACATACTCAAATTAGACACTCAGATCATCTGATGTTCAATTCAAAGATGCCCAAATTCAAAAAGAAAACCTCGAACCTTTTCCATGGACAGAAGACAGACTTCCCCACTTTTCTCCTACATCCACCATTCAATATCAACTACATTCATCGGTAATAACATCACACTACAGGACGACATACATTATATTCAGGTATCACCCATGCCTAACTTTGGGTGCATCTCCCCATATAGTAATCTCAACAGTTCGGGATGATCTGACACCTAGGCATGCACTCAAACTCGAATCCATCTCACATCAGTTCAAATTCTAACACCATAACATAACTTCTCAGAATATTCCGAAACCATCCCGTACACTCTCCATTATCCACAATTACTAAATTCATTAACTAATAAATCAGAAAGCTAATTCGGAGTTTTAAGTTCTGTTCTTTCCAACACTTCCAGTTACCATCAAAACACAGGGGCAAAACAAGCTAAGCATTAGACATAAAGCAGAATAACAAGTGGGTAAACCCTAGAACCACAGATGTGCAATTAACCTACAATTACGCGCAAGAAAAGGGGAAAAAGAACAATACCCGGAAATGCTGAAGAGTAAAGAACAATTGCGGGGAAGTAAAGGCAGTACCTTGTAGGAACTTGTCTCCTCATTCCCTTCCATACATCTACGCATATGTATCTACACTGCGTTGTAGTACAACAGAAACGGATTTTTGGCGCAGTACTTCGTCTAATTGATGATTGAAACATGCAGATTGCAGAGGGCGAGAAAAAAATAAGCAAATTAATGATACCCAGATGATCCGGTTGATATAAATCTTTACCAAAACCGACAGGGAAATCAAATGAGGGGTTGCATATATTTGAAGTTTTTTTTTTTTTTGGGGAATTTGTAGGTGGAGGTATTTTGTAGTGTTTGAAAGGGGTGGAGGGATTTTGGAATTTTCAAGGAGAGGAAAAATCCGCGACTGTATTGATTTCACCACATTCCTCTCCTGTCTTTATTTTTCTTTCGTAATTTTTTTTTAATCAATTCATTTTTTGTGTTTCGTTTTTCTTTTTATTTGGGTGTTACTGTTTATCCCCGACGATCTCCACCTGCGGCGCACGTTTTTGTTATTTTAAATCTTTTGGAAAACGCGAATTGGAATTCCGCCAATATGATTAGGTAATGACCTTTAGGTAGCGGATCATCAATCCATGTTTTGTTGAAGAAGAAATAATCGTCGTATATATGAACCGTTCAATAATGTAATCAATGGTTCGGATCTGTTTAAAGTTTTTTTGCTGGAAAAATTAAATTCTTCGTACGAAGAGTTATTAAACAGATCTAAACTATTGATTTTCTCAATGTATGATTCAGATTTAAACTATTTCCTTCGGTCTAAAAGTTGAGTTGCAAAATATCCAATCCCTTACTTTAATACTCACCTTTTTATCATATGTACTTTTTTCTCATTTTTCTATTTATACAAACGTATAATCGGGTCTTGCTATGTGAGAATATATAATAGGGTCTTTTTCTTATTTTCTCCAGTGTCTTTTTCACACATAAAGGGTACCCATCATTAGGAAAAATCTAGAGAGGTGTACCTTAATCAAATTCAGATATACTTTCTCTATTTCAAATTGCTGGTTTTCTATGAAAAGACGTGCAATTTTGATACCAAAAAATAAAATACTTCCGTGCATAATTTTCAAAATTTCTTTGCATCATATTAAAGAGCTCATGAAGTACTTTAATTTGGTATAAAGAAACTTAAAAAATGATGCTTGAAAATACTTTATTTTTTTATCCAAAAATTGCATAACTTTTCATGGGGACAAGCAATTTGAGACGGAGAGAGTAGTAGACAATACAATTTTAATACCAGCTCCCTTGAATATTTTGCTTTCTAACCTTTGTGATAAAACAATTAGATGAAGGTAATTGATTTTCACACTCCTTTTTTTTTATAACCACCCTTTTCATCTTCTTGTGATGTGAACTCAGAAAATTAACCCTTCCTTTGCATATTCCTTCACAAACGGAAAGATAACATTGAAAATTCGCATCATGAGAAGACAAAAAAGGAAGTGCGGTTATAAAAAAAAATGTGGTGTGTGAAAATCACTACCCATAGATCAAACAGTAATAATGTATCAAATATAAATTGCTTTTGTGTGTTTTTTAGTTGCAAAATTACAAATAAAAACTTCAATTTATATAGGAGTAATTTTTCTTGTGCCGTGCGAGAAGGGGTAAAAGTTTGATAAGCTTAATTCAGGATGCAAGGCCCAAGATTTGAATACAAGACATTAGGAAAGAAGCATGAGGCACTTTGCAGTTGATCCAGGCCAACAATTTGGGGCCCTTACATGTAATTCTTTTGCCAAAATCGGGGCAAAAATGAGATTACCTCCTGGGCCTTCCCTAAAGTCAGCCCTGGGTCATTTTTTTGGGTGCAGGGAAAATTAACTAGCATTAATCGAGAATACGAAAGTATACGAGTCCATGATATGAAACCCTTTGGGCATCTGCCCTTAATTGAGCAGACAATAACCAGGCATAACAACTATAAAATGGTGAAAACCGAAATCTTTTTGGAAGCCTAAACTGGCCAAGTGATATTCATACAAGCGTTTCCTTCGGGATAACTATGTTTCACTTCCAAGACTTCCAACCTCCGCAAAAGGTACCTGCAATCATTTAACAAAGCACTGTATTGGTGTTGGTTTTCATACTAGTGTTTTTCCCATGAACCCAACCCAAATGTTTGTGTGCATTCTCGAACTAAAAATATTTCGCAGTGATAGATGTAATAATGTATGCCCCTTAATATTAATTTTTCCTGTAATTTTAGGCCTCTTAATCTTCTTCCCCACTGATATATATATATATACTAGCGAATGCCCGTGCCTGAAGGCACGGCTCGAACATTCAGCACACGCAAATAAATACTGAACAGCAAATTTAACCAAGTAAGATGCATAGAACAAACTCAAATATATAAAACTTGATCAAATAAAAAAACACCATCCAAAACACTGATTAAAATAAAAAAACGATATACATAAATGGATATGCATGCCTCGAGTAGACATCTTAAAAAAAACATGAAACATGTCAAGACTAAAAATCTTCAAGCATATTGATCCTTTTGAGTTTCGAGGCTTCTCGATCCCAATCCTAAAAAAGAATGATATGTCTACAGAAACCCAGTTAGTATGCCAAATTATTTGTTTAAGGGATGATATATAATAACAGAGAAAAACTAAATTATAATACTATTGATAAACATAAGTTAATACCAACCAATCTCGTTTTATAAATTGGATCATAATCACAAAAAAACAAAGAACTTCTACATAAATTAAATTCATGCATAACGGTGCTTTGATGAAGGTCTATAACTAAGGTTTGTAAATTGGTTCATAATCACAAAAAAACAAAGAACTTCTACATAAATTAAATTCATGCATAACGGTGCTTTGATGAAGGTCTATGACTAAGGTTTCCTAGTGACTAACTGATAATTTAACACACACGTCAAAGTTGTCGCATGAGAAAAAAATATCACACAAATAAGGAAAGAAATGATCCTTGGAAGACTGGTTCACTTAGCATTAGTATGAGAGAGAAAAAAATTCACCTCAACTGAATATGAGGCCTGTAATTCACATTAAGCAAAAAGCTAAGTTTATTGGACCAATCTAAGGAGAGGGACAGGTCCATGCCCAGTCTAAGGAGTGGGACAGGTAACTTCCGGAAAGAAAGTGTCATATAAAAAATAACCCTCTGGCCAATATTTCAATGAACCCATATAAATGACAGTCGGAAATGGAGCAAATAATGTCAAAGAGATGTATTCTCTTATTACCTTGATGTACACTTTGTCGAGTTCTAATAAAACAAATTTCCTTATCAAAAGAAAAAAAGAAAGAAAACCCTCCAATCCAAAAAAAAATATTATTCACCTCAACTGAATATGAGGCCTGTAATTCACATTAAACAAAATGCTAAGCTTATTGGACCAATCTAAGGAGGGATAGGTCCATGCCAAAAACCTCTGACTTTCGGAAAGAAGCTGTCATACAAATAATAACTCTTTGGCCAGTATTTCAATGAACCCATATAAATGATAGTCGGAAATAGAGCAGAAAATGTCAACCAGATGTACCCTATGGTTACCACAATGTTCCCCTTGTTGAGTTCTAATAAAAATTTGTTGCTTATCAAAAAAAAGAAAAAAGAAAAGAAAACCCTCCAATCCAAAAAAAATAATACTCACCTCAATTGAATATGAGGCCCGTAATCCACATTAAGCAAAATGCTAAGCTTATTGGACCAGTCCAAGGAGGGACAGGTCCATGCCAAAAACCTTTGACTTCCAGGAAGAAGTTGTCATATAAAAAATAACACTCTGGCTAGGATTTCAATGAACCCATATGAATGACATTCAGAAACGGAGCAGATAATGTCAACTAGATGTACCCTCTGGTTACCATGATGTATCATTTGTTGCGTTTTAATAAAAAATTATTGTTTATCAAAAAAAAAGAAAACCCCTCCAATCCAAAAATAATAATACTCATCTCAATTGAATATGAGGCCTGTAATTCACATTAAGCAAAATGCTAAGTTTATTGGACCTGTCTAAGGAGGGATAAGTCCATGCCAAAAACCTCTGACTTTCGGGAAGAATGTGTCATATACTATTGTCTCCCAAACTTTCCGCCTCTCTCCTCTATTCTTTTCTTGAAAAAGAAAAAGGGAAAAGAAAAAGAAATAGTATTTTATTCGAGAATAGATAAAATAGATAATATAAGTGTAGTGTTAAAAGAGATGTGAATATGTAAAATGAAAAAAGTGTACTGTTCACCAACATTTTTGGTTATGTACTGGTGTACATGCTCTTATATGGATATTTTACCTAACGCCTAAATAGGAGCCGAAATCGTGGGATAATCTTCCATGTTATGGTAGTAAGCATCATCAGTCGGACTACGCCCACCATATGGGCCATCCATCGAGCTCTCTATGGCCACCGTACGGGTGATCCGAGCCGTTAAATAATTTAAATAAAAAAAACCGAGTAGGTCGAGTGAGAAATAAGCTTGATCCGATGTGCGTAGATGTTTTATCCAAGCTTCATTTCACTGAAAAATCGAAAAAATTGAAAAAGTGGGTTTTTTTATTTTGCAATTGAGGAAAGCTTGAATTGAGCACATATACTTGTTGGATTGAGCTGATTTCTCACATGGCCCACTCGATTTTTTTTTAAAATTATTAGACGGCTCGAATCACCCATACGGTGGCCGAAACGGGCCCAGCACGGCGTGTGGGAGCTGGCCCATACGGTGGGCGTAGCTTTTTTGTAAGCCTTGTATAATTCCATCCTGAAATTGTGGCAAAAAATGTGGCACATTTAACTATATGGCCGAAAATTAATGTGGCATTATAGTAGTAGTAGGAATGGCTTCCAAATCTATCGCTAGGTTTTGTATCCATAAATCTCAGCCATTTAAAAAATGTGTACCAATCTAATGGTCGAAAATATACGGATTCAAAAACTTCCCTGTCATATTATATATATATGCAACTACAGGACAATGCACTATTGAATTGGAGTGTGTTTTGGTGGGGTATTTCGACCAAGACATCATTATCTTGATTCGAACGGTTCATTTTTATGAAGTTTGCCTAGCACCTTGTACGAAATAATCACGTTCGTTGGACATATATACCTAGATGATCGAGATAAATTAATCTTACAGAATCATACTTCCCATTCATTTTTATTCTTTTTTTCTGCAAGCACGTGATTCTGATTAACAAACAAGCAATTTGAAAGGACATCTAGAGAGTTCATTTAGAAAATGAACAATTCGGATTGGAAAGACCAAAGCACACCAAAGCACAAATGAAGAATGTTCATTTTGAGTAAATAATATGGCGGGAATTGAAAATAATTAGGTTAAATTCTGTTCACACATTGTGTTAAGGTAACAACAATCTATGGTATTATTATAACATTTGTGATTATGTTATTTAATAATATGTGATATTTAATTTACGTATGTATTTTTCTTAGGTTTATTTAATTATTGTTCTAGGGATATCTCAAAAGGCTACACCAAAGCACTATTGAATACATGATGCACTGCGGGAACCCAAATCCGAAAAATAGATCTACATACAACTATTTGAATCAAAATTGTCTAAATACTGAGCAATTAAGTAGTTTCGCCCCTACAAATTTTGAAAAAAATACTTACCGATATCGGGTTGAGTTGATTTTTTACAAGACTCCATAAAAAAGTATTTTAAAAATAATGAGTGGTTCAAAATCAGAGAAGGAATAGAAATACTTCTATCGAAACTTATGAAAAAATGAAAGATAATTCTATGTACATACGTATAGGCACTGAAATACTATATTAAATGATTAATAACGACCAAAATCTGTATCCCTATTTTTTTACAATAAAAATGGACCAATTATCGTGAATTTGTTTCACATTGAATAAAAAATTGCATATTTATTGATCAAATCATTTACTCCATCATCTACTAGATCTTTTGAAGATTTGATGAATCGGATGAGAATAAAGATAGAGTCTCATTCTACATGTCAATACCGACAACAATGAAATTTATTGTAAGAGGAAAATCCGTCGACTTTAGAAACGTGATGGTTCAAGTCCCTCTATCCTCTCCCTCTCTCTTGTTCACTAGTAGCATATAGTTTTTTTTTTTTTTAACCAACCAGAAAATGCAGATAATATATAAGAAAACAGTACAAAAAAAAGGACACTACCGGTCCGGAAATACAAGAAACAACAAACAAAAAAACAAAAAGAAAAAAGAAAATAAAAAGCCGCATGAAACCACGACGCCAGAGCCGGACCCGTCGAACACACTCGTGAGGAGGGGTTGGAGAGCCCGCAATTGAGAGGCCAGGTATGAACACCCCTCCTGGACGACCCGCCGCACCAACTCGAACTCGTCCCGCCACAGACTGAAGGCAGAAGCCACTGCAGACGCCGTTTTCGTCGCCGGTACACTGATTCCAAGAAAAACCAGATCTAGAACCCTAACTCTGGCTCATGAGTCCAAAAATGATGGGGAGAGTAGGAGATCTCGTCTTTCAAAGAAGAGAGTCTCAACCACCTCGCAACCATGGAAGGAAAGGAGAGACAAGAGAGAGACCAAAGAAGAGAGAGAGATCGAAGAAGAGGGGGACTGAGAGGTGGAGATGTAAGAAGAGAAGAAAATGGGGGGGAACGGAGAAGAGGGGAAAGAGGGGAAGGGGGCGGCAGAAATGGGGAGGAGGGGAAACCCTCCCCAGGGAACTCTCTCTCTCTCTAGAACTCTCCTGACTTCCTCTAGTAGCATATAGTTATGCTACGGTTAGTGTAGCAGCTAATGTTGGCTAGTGCCAACTCAGCTTTTAATAACATCATTAAAGTGCAAAAATGTTCACTAACTGACCGAAGTCAACTAGTTCTAAGCAAACTAAGCCCTTAAATGTCGTGAACTAGAGTTGCCCTACGAATACCATCTCTTTACTTTAATAACAAACTATAAGTTGTTCCGGTAAGACAGAAGTCGACATCCATATTTACTACACAGAAAATGACATCCATACAAAATATCAGGGTCCAAATCTCAAGTAACAATTGAAAAAAAAAAAGGGAAGGTTTAATCTTAACCCTAGTGGTTCTTGTTGTTATGGGCTGAAACTTAAAGGTTTGCTTCCATTTAAGATTTTACATTCGATTTTTCATGTCAATAACTCTTGGAGCCACACCATCCACAAGCGTAAAAGTGTAAAAAGACCGTGGGATGACTAGTAGGAATTAGTTCTAGAAGCATGCATGAGCTAGCCCGAGATAACCGTCGTAAAAAAATAAAAACATGGACCTCTCTGTGCATATGGGCCACCTAATATATTTTATTACTAATAATAAGGTCAAGGGATAGAAACAGTAGAACCTTGTCTTCCCCGCAGCTCCATACTTTCTCCAAAAAACATCTTCACTACCACTCTGTCAAAATCCAAAAAACATCTTCCTCTACGCCATGTCTCAGGCCACCTCAAAGATCATAAAATGCAAAGGTATGTTATCTTTACTTTTGTCTCTTTTCCCTAATTGGTTAGAACTTAGAAGAGAACAAACAACAGATATCGAATGCTTCAACACTTACTTCAATTCCTATACACCCAGAAATGCATATACAGCAGTAATTCGGTTCATTTCCGGTCATTGGATCATGTAAGAACGTTCATATCTCACGGGATTCTCAGCAGATCCAATGACCAAAAATGAACTGGCGCGTACCCTTTTTGGATACAAAGGATTCAAGGGTCTTGAAACCGGAGGGAAAGGGAAGATTGGAAACGTTATAGAGATAATAGAGTGAAATGTTGTACTCCAGTATTTGGAGAATCAGATCCCATTGATTTGTGAGGGGCATTTCCCATACACACAAGAAGTCGACATATATCGACTGCTATTCGTATAGTCTTTTACGTAAATTCATGTCATGTAATGTGTCGCAGCGGCAGTTTTGTGGGGTGTCGCGGAAGCACTGAAGGTGGAAGAGATACAAGTGGATCCCCCAAAAGCTTCTGAAGTTAGGATTAAGATGCTGTGCGCAAGCCTCTGCCACACTGACATCCTTTGCTGCAATGGCATTCCTTTCGTCAGTAACTCCTCCTCTTCCTCCTCCTCCTTGGTCTTCCACACACACAGTTGATCGATTTCTTGTAGTTCCATGTGCTGATAAGTCTCTCTATCTTACCATAATCCTTTCTGTTTCTTTCCTGTTTTTCAGCCCATCTTCCCCCGAATTCCTGGTCATGAAGGTGTTGGGTACTCTCTCTCTCTCTCTCTCTCTCTCTCTCTCTCTCTCTCTTGCATGACTGACCTGCGTTTGACATAATTCGGAATGGGTGGGGTGGTGCAGGATAGTGGAGAGTGTTGGGGAAGGAGTGACGGAGGTGAAAGGAGGAGACATAGTGATACCAACCTACGTAGGGGAGTGCGGCAAGTGTGACAACTGTCAATCGGGAAAGTCAAATCTATGTCATACCTACCCGTTGAAAGTCGACGGGCTAATGCCTGATGGAACATCCAGGATGTCAACCAGCAGTGGGATGAGAATCTATCACCACTTCACATGCTCCACTTTGTCCGAGTACATTGTCATTGACGCCAACTACATTTTCAAGTTCGATCCCAGGATCCCTCTCCACCATGCCAGCTTCATGTCCTGTGGCTATTCCACCGGCTTCGGCTCCACATGGAGGGAAGTCCAAGTTCATAAGGGATCCTCTGTCGCTGTTATCGGCATCGGTGCCGTTGGGCTTGGGGTAAAAACACAAGCTACTTCCCTACCTATATGTATGTGGTTGTGTTACATCTACCTAAGATCAACAAAATGAAAACAAACAATACATATCCATGTGCATCAGAGAATGCATACATTGTGCATACATTGCTTCAGTTAAAATCATTGTTCACATGAATTGCGATCGAAGAAAACAGCAAGATTTTTCTAACTTATGTCCTTATCTTGATGAACATTGATGTAACACATGCTTTTGTTTTTTCTAAATCTACATTAAGATCCCACGCAAATGTCTTCATGTCTCTTCTATATGAGAGAACAATAAGTGTCTCTTCCCAACAGGTACATCTCTTTCCAATGGACATACCAATTCCTAATGGAAAGACGCGTTCACCACTACTTGTGACTCATAAGTATTAAATACACGAGCTATATATCTAACATAAGCCATAGTGGGCATCACAAATAAAATGAACAATGCTGGAAAAGAGAAAAAGTAAAGGCAGGAAAGGAAGATATAAAGTTGGGGAACTAAGTAATGAGCATGAATGAATTGAGTGCAGGTGATAGAGGGAGCTCGGACACAAGGGGCAGCCAGGATAATTGGGGTGGACGTAAACGAGAAGAAACGAACAAAAGGGGAGGTGTTTGGAATGACTGACTTCATAAACCCAAGCAAGGATTCTGATAAACGTATTTCAGAATTGGTCAATGAGCTGACTGGTGGTCTTGGCGTCGACTACTGCTTCGAGTGCACAGGAATTGCATCCTTGCTCAACGAGGCCATTGAATCCTCAAAAGCAGTAAGCAAGAAGTGGTTTCACATTCCACAAATGACTTCCTTTTCCAAATTAATGTACTTTGTATAGGGCTAATATTCAGAAGTTCGATATATGCTCTTAGACCATCGCTTCACACCATTGAAAGCATATCACACACATGTGGTCGGACTAAACACAGCGTCACAATCGCGCAAGCTGCTCTTGTACTATAGGGCTGATATGAGTGTTGCTATATGTACCGATAGGGGGGGAGGGATTTCGTACCGACGGCCGCCGGTGGGCCATCTCCGGCCACCGGACGGCCGATCCGAGCCGTCCAAAAATTCGAAAAAAAAAAACCAAGGGGTCCTTCGCGAGAATCAACAACATCCGAGGTGTGTAGGATGCTTAATCCAAGCACCCATTTTTTGTGTATATACACGTATATACATATACATACGAAAAAGGGGTACTTGGATCAAGTACCTACACACCTCGGATGCCATTGATTCTCGCGTAGGGCCCCTCGGTTTTCTTTTTTAGAATTTTTGGACGGCTCGGATCGGCCATCCGGTGGCCGGAGATGGCCCACCGGTGGCGGTCGGTACGAAATCCCTCCCCTTGGTCGGTACCTCTATCATTTCTGGGCTGATATACATATACACCCACCTATATATGAATCTATGTATATATCAAGGGATTTCTTATCCCAGTGGGCATAAAGCTCTACAGCTCATCCTACTATGTTGTGTGAACGGTTATTACAAGGGCCAAGCTAATACAGATATCCTACTTATATATTTTGTGCAATATTTTTGGGTAGGAATCTCACTCTTAATTTAAATGCTGAAGTATCAAAGCAATCTTCCTATTTTTCTTAATGCTTTACGGTTTTGGTGTGAACTTCAGGGGATAGGTTCGGCAGTATTGATTGGTGCAGGAAATGAGACAAGCGGACAGATCAACTTCCATTCCCTTTTGCTTGGTAAGACAGTCAAGGGTTCCATCTTTGGCGGGATTAGACCCAAATCAGACCTTCCCATCATATTTGACAAATGCTTAAACAAGGTATGTTCCTATTTCTGTCATCATGTGTTGTTAACTTGTGTTCTAAACCTAGACACATCACTGGGACAAATACCATGATTTACTTAAACCTTGTAGAATTCCGGGTTGATTCCAGCTACATCAAAGGAGAGAAAATAAGTGTGCGGAAAACTGTTCAATGTTGCGTGTCCCCCACTCTCCAATAATATGGAGCAGATACAGGGTTTGATTTGCCATGATACCGATAACTGTGCCTATATTCCTTTGCGCATTAAGATTTAATTGTTTTTCGTGCTATTCCCATAATACTAGCTTCTAAGTCCCCCCTTCAAAGGTATATTTCCACCTCTGGGCATTAGTGCCAAATAAACGAAGCTTGTTCCTAATATACACTTAGCAGAACGAATTTGGCACTAACACTGCTAGGTAGGCCAGAATTTATAGAATCAGCCATAAGTATAAATCAAAGTCGATCAATTGTACGTCAAGGCATGGGGATCAAGGACTCGGATACTTCTATCACTAGTTTAAAAAGTGCAAAATCAAAATTTTCAAACCTCCAGACGTGGGATCAAGGACTCAAATACTTTAATGTCTCAGTTTTTGCCTTTGTGCTCTGCTGTCTATCTATATTAAAGTCAAATATGTGTCGATAATAGGTTAAAAAAAAAAGGACCTAACAAAGTGTTTATAACAGGAACTCCATCTCGAGGAGCTTTTGACTCATGAAGTTTCATTGGACGAAATAAACAAAGCATTGAAGCTAATGAAGCAGCCAGACTGCGTCAAGGTTATCATCAAGTACTGAGCACCCCTTCCCACCCCTTGGCGCCATTAATTGCATTAATAAGAAGGCGTTTATCTTGTTTTTAGTTGTGCAACCAATAATTATTGTACACGTGACATTGACAATGATTCTGTAACATTAGGAATCTTCGGGTTGGTTTCTGTGTTTTTTTGGGTGAATGAGGATTCCATTAAAAGAACAACCTTACAAATACAAGGCAGAAGAACCTTCCAAACAAACAAATCAGCTGAGATGCTTAAACAAAAATCCCAGAGGGATTTGCCAAAGGCTACATATTATTGAATGAAGGGGGCAGGGCTGGCCCTCGGGCATCCAAAAAATTTCAAATTTTAGGGGCTCTCCAATATTATTTGTAATTTAGTATATATATTATTTGTTCGTTTTATAACACAAATGTCTTTGCTAGCTCAGTGATAAGTTGATTTTAGTCTATGTGGAGTGTCCGAGTTCGAGTCTTTTGGGCAGTTTTTTCTTTTGAAATGTTTTTTCCCTAAAAATAATACTATTGTAACTATCAGGTTTCAAAACAAAGTCAAGTAGAATTTAAGCCAACCACTTTGGCCGTTGGTGACAAATCAATTAACATGCATTATAAATTCTAAAGTAGTAATATAAAGAAACATTTCTATCATTGTTGTTTAATTCTAAAAGTACAAAGGGCACCACCCCACAATTTAGCATTGGGCATCCAAATCCCTTAGGCCGGCCCTAGAAGGGGGTTTGTGTACCGGAAGAGAATTGAGAACTTTGGGTACGAACATCAAAATAAATCTTCTCTGGGAGAGAGGAAGGGGGTCTATAGTTTCTTGGAAGACTATATAGTTTCTCTCTTACTGTATATAAAAGACCATGGTAGCCCAAGGCCCAAGCAAGCTTCCTAATTGTGTAAGGATTTACCACTGAATTTTCCAATAAGCCAAGAGACCTCAGCAAACCTGGGTTGCGTGAAACAGATGACGGGGCATTGGTTTCACGATTAGTTTGACTTTGTCTAAAGAATTTATAATAAACTCAATTATGTAAAAATTATGTTGAATCATAATTGTCAGAGGAGGAATAAACGATAAGAATTTAACCACCTATTTCTCTTTTTGTATGGATGTTAAATACATTTAAACTTACAAAAACAAACAGTTCGAATCATCAAATGAACCTGTGATCGGGCCCATGTTGCGTCACATGAGGGACCACACGAGGGAATGAAAAGGATACTCATGTGAACAGAAATTTAGCATACCGGATCTAGTATAGTTAGGTCGCTTTTTTTGTTGGGATGCTTGTGCATGTGTATTATTGGGTCGCTTTGTTTGGTTGGTATGCGTTTGGTTGTATTAGCTTATTTGATATCTATGAAATTTCCCTCTCTTCAAAAAAAAAAAACTCAATTATGTAAAAATTATGTTGAATCATAATTGTCCGAGGAGGAATAAAAGATAAGAATTTAACCGTCTATTTCTCTTTTTGTATGGACGTTAAACACATTTAAACTTACAAAAACAAACAATTCGAATCATCAAATGAACCTGTGATCGGGCCCATGTTGCGTCACATGAGAGACCCCACAAGGGAATGAAAAGGATACGCATGTGAATGAAAATTTGGCATACCGGATCTAGTATAGTTAGGTTGCTTTTTTTGTTGGGTCACTTTGTTTGGTTGGTATGCGTTTGGTTGTACTAGCTTATTTGATATCTATGAAATTTCCCGCTCTTCAAAAAAAACTCAATTATGTAAAAATTATGTTGAATCATAATTGTCTGAGGAGGAATAAACGATAAGAATTTAACCGTCTATTTCTCTTTTTGTATGGATGTTAAACACATTTAAACTTACAAAAACAAACAGTTCGAATCATCAAATGAACCTGTAATCAGGCCCATGTTGCGTCACATGAGGGACCACACGAGGGAATGAAAAGGATATGCATGTGAATGGAAATTTGTCATACCTGATCTAGTATAGTTAGGTCGCTTTTTTTGTTGGGTTGCTTGTGCATGTGTATTCTTGGGTCGTTTTGTTTGGTTGGTATGCATTCAGTTGTACTAGCTTATTTGATATCAATGAAATTTCCCTCTCTTCAAAAAAAATAAAACGACCTTTGGGAATTTGTCTCTCGCAATGTGCAACTTCCTTCGTCTCGCAAGTTTAGTCAACAGCTAAAATACATTCAATTTTTGGATTAAAATGTAAAATTCTTCCGTGCGTAACTTTTTGAATTTCCTTACACAAAATTAATGATCTAAAGTAGTTCTTTAAACGGGCGTGAGAAATTTTTAAAATTATGCACAAAAAACATTTTATTTTTTGATCTAAAAATTACACCTTTGTTTATGGTGGACTAACTTAGCGTAAAGAAGGTACCTCTCCTGCCATATTAGCAAGATTACAGAGACGACTTATTCCATCTTTTGTTTTGAGTACTCTATACAACCAGCTAAGTTACTTCTTTTTTTCCTTTCTTTTTTGACTAGATAAATCATGTTTTACTACTAATCCAGGGGAAAAAGGAAAGGAGATGGGTCTGGTGGGGTTTGACCACTCTGCTGGTGTGAGGAGCATACGACGCGCGTTTACCACTTGGCCGCCACTCCATTTGCGACAAGCTAAGTTGTTCACTTCACTCGTTCCAGTTTGGCAGAAGTTCACTTCCATAGGAAATATGAGGGTCTAAAATCTCAATTAAAAGAGTAAAAAACAAAGAGTAAAAGTTACTACTCCATTATAGTAGTAAAACATGACCCCTACCTCGCCCAAGTCCGAATCTGTTTTTTTAATGGAGTAAACAATAAAGAAATGGTGCTCGTGATGTGCATGAGCCGCATAAATTATTGCTGTCTGGCACATAGGAGTAATAAAGAAATGGTCCAGAAAACCTTGTCTCCTTCCCAACTCAATAATTCCTAGACCGTTTATATAGAGATTATGAGCAAGTGAGAAAGAGGGTGCCTAGCTTATTGTGAGAGACTTTCACCACCACTCACTCCATCAAGAAAAAAGCTTAAACCCAAAAGGCCTGTTTCCCTATCTTATACCATGTGTAAGGCCACCTTAAAGACCATAACATGCAAAGGTTGGTTTGTTTTTTCTTATGTCTTTGTTTTCCTTTTTTGGTTGGAAGAGAGGAAATGATGTAGATTGAATGCTTCAACCCTTTTTTTTTTTTTTTTAAACATCAAAAAGGGTGGAGGAGGGGGAGACCGGGCATAGCAACTCTCCCTTGGACGTGACCATAGGGACTCGAGATTCGCGGCGGGTCCTGGAAGGGACCAAAGAGCCATAGCAACTACCGCCCCACCAAAGACTAGTGGACCACAACCTGGCTTCGCAGGAGGGCCAAGTTCAAGAGGGCGTCGTTAGCACGACTCGAACCTGTGACCTCCTGGCCACCCAAACCCCGTGGGAGTGAGCCATGAGCCACTAGGCTGCCACCCCTGGTGGTATGCTTCAACCCTCTTGAAACCACCTCCCATAGGAGAGATTATTCTCCTGGAGCAATGCTCTAGAGACCCACCACACAGTGTGTGGTGTGGAGAAAGTGCAAGAGCACTGAATAATTGTTTGCTAGCAAAAAGGCCTAACTATGGAGAGAAAGGGAAGATGGGAAAGTTTGTGAAGATCATAGAGTGAAATACTGTAATTGGAGATCAACATTTCTCTCTCTTTCTGTTTGATTCGTGGGGGGTATTCCTATATGCAGACGATGTAAACGTAGATATCGTTCAATTCGTAGCGTTTTTACATGTTCTTGTTATGATTTTTGCAGCGGCAGTGTTGCGGGGAGTTGGGGAACCACTGAAGGTGGAAGATATACAAGTAGATCCCCCGAAAGTTTCTGAAGTTAGGATTAAGATGCTGTGTGCCAGCCTATGCCACACCGACGTCCTCTGCTGCAATGGCCTTCCGATAGTCAGTACCCTCCTCCGCTTGTTCTCCTCCTCCTCCTTACTTTTGCACATACATGTCGATCGCTTACAGTTACCTGCGCGATTCCCTAATCCTTGTGTTTCTTTCCTGTTTTCCAGCCCTAATCTTTGTGTTTCTTTCCTGTTTTTCAGCCGTTGTTCCCCCGAATTCCTGGTCACGAAGGTGTTGGGTAATATCTCTCTCTCTCTCTCTCTCTCGCACACACACACACACACATACGTGCGTGCATAACTGACCTAGATTTGCAGGATGGTGGAGAGTGTTGGGGAAGGGGTGACAGAGGTGAAAGAAGGAGACATAGTGATGCCAACCTACATAGGGGAATGCGGCAAGTGCGACAATTGTAGATCAGGAAAGTCGAATCTATGTCATACCTACCCACTGCCTTTCAACGGGGTAATGCCCGATGGAACATCGAGGATGTCAACTAGCGACGGGACGAGAATCTACCACCACTTCACATGCTCCACTTGGTCCGAGTACATAGTCATCGGTGCCAACTATGTTGTCAAGGTCGATCCCAGGATCCCTCTCCCCCATGCCAGCTTCATGTCCTGCGGCTATTCCACCGGCTTCGGTTCCACATGGAGGGAAGTCCTAGTTCATAAGGGCTCCACTGTCGCTGTTCTCGGCCTCGGCGCTGTTGGACTTGGGGTAAAAACACTAGCTACAACCCTAACTATATGAAGTTGTGTTTCACACAACCTAAGGATCAAAAACGTTTGAAAAACTCTATACATATCGACTTGTAGCCCATAACATATACATACCTGCAGTTAAAATCATTCACGTGATTGAACGCATAATTTTTTCTAAGTTACTGCCTTATATTGATGAAACCTGTTTGGGGAACACATACTTTTGTTTAGTAGGCAGATGTCTACGTATATACGCAATAAGTCTTCTTTATGAAAGAGCAATGTTCTTTTTGTCAGTGTCAGTTCCCAACGGGTACGTCTATTCTCAGTGGACATTCCAATTCCTAGTGGAAGACGCGCTCACAACTAGTAACCTGAAAGAGATGATAACTTATTTACTTGGCACCTGTAAAATCAAAAACACGAGCTATACGTAGCTAACATAAACCAAGAGGGGCAACACTTACATAAAATGAACAATGCTAAAAACAAACAAGGAGAAGGCAAATGTAATGACCAGGAATGAATTGAGTGCAGGTGATAGAGGGAGCTCGGACTCAAGAGGCAGCCAGGATTATAGGGGTGGACATAAACGAGAAGAAACGTGCACTAGGGGAGGTGTTTGGAATGACCGACTTCATAAACCCCAGCAAGGATTCGGATAAACGTGTTTCAGAATTGGTCAATGAGCTTACAGGTGGTCTCGGCGTCGACTACTGCTTCGAGTGCACAGGAGTCCCATCCTTGCTCAATGAGGCCATCGAATCCTCAAAAGTGGTAAGCAAGCACTGCTTTCACATTCCAAAATGACCTCCTATTCCAAATGAATAATTCAGTACTATGTAAGGGGCTAATACGAAGTTTGATTAATAGTCTAATTGCTTCATACTATTAAAGCATATCACAAGCCATGGGGTTGGACACTTAGACTAAACACACTGTCACATTCGTGCAAGCTGCTCATGCACCACAGGGCATATAGACATGTAAAGCCATATGATAAAATATATGAACATAACGAGAGAATTTCATAAATCGTAATCCTAGTAAGCGTAGAGCTGTATACCACATCCTAACATGTATTGTGAACTGTTGTTACAAAGGGCAAGCTAATACAGGAATCATACTTATAACTTTCCTCAATGTATTCATCGTATTTTCTGGTAGGAATACATTCTTCTCATTTTTATTAATGCTTTATCGGAGTTGGTGAGAACTTCAGGGGATAGGGTCGGCAGTATTGATCGGTGCAGGAACTGAGACAAGCGGCCAGATCAACTTCATTCCCCTTTTGTGTGGTAGGACTCTCAAGGGTTCCATCTATGGTGGGATTAGAACCAAATCAGACCTACCCATCATATTCAACAAATGCTTAAACAAGGTACGTTCCTATTTGTGTCATTTATATGTTGTGTTCTAAACCTAGATACATCACAAGGAACTATACCATGATAGACTTAACCTTGTGCGATTCCAGGTTGATTCCAGCTACACAAGTGTATGGCTACCTGTTCCAGTAAATGTGGTGTGTCCCCCAATCTCCAATAATATGGAGCAGACATGGGGTTTGAATTGCCATGTTACCGATAATTATGTCTATAGACAATTATCCATCAAGATTAATTGTTCTTTTTGCTATTTCCACAATACTAAGCTTTATACATCCCCCAATTAAAGGTCTAATTCCACCTCAGTGCCACAAGGGTCACTTGTTCATTATATACACTCAACAGAACTGGCCAGAATTTAAGGAATTAGTCATAAATATACCTCACAGTCCAGCAATATTGCACCTAAAGGGATGGGGGATCAAGGGCTCGGAGACTTTTTATCACTAGTTTAAAACAATTGGAAAATATATTTTTTTGCACAATAAGCCATGGGATCAAGGACTCAAAATACTTGTAATGTCTCAGTGTTTTGCCTTTGTGTTATGTTCACTATCTAGATTGAAGTCCAGTCCTAGTTGATATTAGGTAAAAAGGACCTAACAAGGTGTTTTATAACAGGAACTCCATCTCGAGGAGCTTTTGACTCACGAAGTTTCACTGGACGAAATAAACAAAGCATTGAAGGTAATGAAGCAGCCAGACTGTGTCAAGGTTATCATCAAGTACTGAGCACCCCTTCCCATCCCTCGGTGCTGTTCATTACATTAATAAGAAGGCGTTTATCATGTTTTTAAGTTGTGCAAGCAATAACTATTGTACTTGTGGCGTTGAGAATGATTCTGTAACATGAGGAATATTCAGGTTGTTTTCTATGTTTATTTGATCAGATACCCAAAGAGGCCATGCATGTTGTTTCTGTTCAACATGCAGAGACACAGACCTCTCTGTCATAAATATCTCAAAACTATTGCAAAACTGTCTCCAAGAAGCCACTTTGGGCATTACATAATGAAACAAACCCATAAGAAAAAAATTGCAATTACAACTATGAAAAGAAATCAATTAAGCTGATAAGTTGTAACCAAGAATTCCAAATTGTGGAAGAACACCAATAAGCAACTGAACAATACTTGGAAGTTGCTCATGACAACCATCGTGAAGGAAAAGGGTAACCATAACTCCACATCACGTAATATGTGAAAAACATGCTTAGATCATACTTGATTTTAAAAGGCAAAACAAAACTTCATAGCAAACAGAGTCCTGTGGACATCTATGATGCAATTTTCCCCGAGTTTCACACAACATAAGTACAGATTCAACCAGTTGAACAAATCATCCAAGAGTCCTAGATTATTATTCGACAAACAAAATCAGGTCTTACATGGTGGCTTCTTCTGGCTTATTTTCAGTTGGTACAGAAGGCATATGATTGCCACCTTTAAACCGTGAATACATCCTGTCAATGGCAGTGTCAATGGCCGCATTGAGCTGGCCAATTTTTTGACTCAAGGTCTGCTTGGGGTTCTGCATTTCAGGAAAAGAAAATTGAAAACCAAAGAACCATGAAAAGTAAACCAGACTACAATTGGGTATGCAATGCAAAACAACAAGCACCATCATCATCACTTACGTTTAAGCGTTCATCATATACTAAGCCTTCATCATAATATGGTAGGCGCCTGGGCCTCCGGAAGCCATGTTCATCTTCATTTAGGATTGCCTTTCTGATCTAAACACAAGGAGAGAGAGAGAGAGAGAGAGAGAGAGAGAGAGAGAGAGAGAGAGAGAGAGAGAGAGAGAGAGAGAGAGAAAGAGAGAGAGATGGATAAATATTCCAGCAAAATAATAAAAATGCTTCAATGACCACAAAGAGCAAAAACAGTGAATAACTTCTTTCGTAAAGAAGATAAAATTAAAATCTAATAAACATCATTACGATGTAAAAAATAATCACAACATACGAACCACTATGACAAAGGAAAATGAATAAAAGTAAGAAAAGCTTTACAATGGTTAGGAACAATAAACTCTAGCTTTAAAATGATTATACTATCACTATCACTCTCATTTCATTTCATCACATCATTAAATGGATATAAGGTCCAAACGGGTACAAAATCCACAACAATGAATAGAAAAATCCGGAGAAAGATCACTGACAGTGACAAATATCAAGTAGAACCTATTCACTAACTGATAAGCAAGAATGCAATTTTTGCTAGTAGAGTAACAAGTCAGAACTGTCAAACCCATAGACCAATCACAAGTTGGAAAAGCAGTAGAACTAATGACTGGAGATGACAACAGAAAGCGTGGGTGGCTAAAGATTTGTTTGGTAGGGTACTAGGTTGCCTAGTGTGAGTCGGGCCGTGGCGAGTGTTCTTTTCGATGGTTGCTTCTTGCGCCAGCCTTCACTGAAACAGTACACTCATAGGATCTTCTCATGTTCAGCCAATCAGGCCTCCTATTTTCTGACTAGGCCTTTTCCCTTTGTCCGTAATATTCACGAAACCTAGTTCCCTATTGTATATGGGCCACCCCCTGTTATTCATATATGCTACATAAACCATCAAAGGAGAGGAATAATAATTACCCGGGGAGCAAAAATATATGCTACAGTTCCAAACAATGCACCTCCCAGAACAAAACCTGCAACAAAGTTGCCCCCTCCACCTCTACTCTCACTGCATATATCGAAGGAAACAATTAAATGCAACCAAGCATTGCACTTTGAGCAGCATAAAAGCTGTCAACATTGATCAGATAAGGTAGCAATCAAGCCAGTTGGAATCAGTATAATAAAAGCACAAAAAGAAAACCAGTAGCTAGAGACATAGCCAACCGGCATTCTATCTTATCGATCACCTCTTGAGTCTTGGCGCAGTTCAAAAATGATTTTTCAAAATTACCCTGGTGTTCTACCACTACACAATGCAGCATGTACACTGATATAACCAAGGTACACAAGAAGACGAAGTATACACAAATTTTCCACAAATAACGTTTGATGTAAAACTTAAACAAACTTAACGCCGTACAGCAACTTACTAGCATACATGCAACAAATACAAGCAACTCACCTGCTCACTGCTTCATCAACAAACTTAAACTTGGTTTACTTATCAATTATTAACATCTTGATATACAACAACCAAGGTTTTAAATTGCGGTATGGGGACATGTAACAGTATTGGTGATACGGCCATATATCGGACCGCATTGGCCGATACACAAGTAACTAACGGTATCGGATGTCTGAAATCTTGTTACGAACGGCCTTTATTTAAAACTCTGCCACAACCCTTGTTCCCAAGGTGGCAGAAGATGTGTCTGGTATGGTACAGCCTATGTCCAACAGTCTGAGTCATGCCTGATGTGTCCAACAGAAAGTTAATCATCACAAATATGATAAGCCACATGGGGTGATCAAAGCGTATCTCGGTGTGTCTGTGCCTCACAAATTGAACAGAATCTAAAATGAGTGCTGGACCGCTGGGCTTCATATCCGTTATACAACATAATACCTCTCTTCAAAAAAAACCCTCCAACATTAGAGTTTTCCTATTTGGCAAATTGTGCTTGAAGAGAGATACAAGTAAATGAACCTCTCTTTTCATCTCATCTAATACCATCTCGAAATGGTTTTAGTGAAAAAGATACATTGTTACACGGCTATTGATTTTGAATTGCCCATTCAAGTCGCATGGCATCTTGACATAGAAACCCAATATTTTCAAAAGAACCACTTACGAATTAGAAACTTCACCGCCAATTTTGCTTCCATCATCATTCCTAGGTTTCCTTAAAACCAAACAATTTAAGTTGTAGGCATCCCATACAACAGGTGCCATTATCTAAGTTGATGAATTCAACATGAGGAATTTTGAATGCCATAGAAAGAAATCAAGTCATTCAAGTTCAGCGGGTCATCCAGACAAGCCATAGTCTCACTCTATTTTAAAACAAGTCAAAGATCTGGTCAGAGCATTTGAAATAAGATAAACCAATCAGAATTCAGATGTCTATAATAGAGCATTGGAAAATGCCATGATCATGATGGGGTGTTTGTGCTCCGTAGCCATTATGCAACATAATTGCCTCTTTTCAAGAACCCCACCTAACACCAAACTTCTCTGTGGCATTAATTGTGCTTTAAGAAATAAAAAGGTAAGTGAACTTTTTTCTCGACCTCGTTTAGTCCCAATCTTGATGTTAAAGTAAGACTGTTGCCCAGGTGTCCATCAAATTTAACTGGCCCATTCAGATTGTGAATGGCATCATGAAAACTAAAATCTGACGCCTTCAAAGAACCATTAAGAGAGTAACAAACTTTACCGCCTATTTTCTTCTGTCTGCAGTTTTAGGTTTCCTTAAAATGAGAAGATTCAAACTTACTAAACGTCAATGTCCTTTGACATAAATTAGAGAGAGAGAGAAATCCATACTTCAACTCTGAGCGGACAATTTGCTTCTGGTTGGCATTTCGCTGGCTTGATTTCCTTTGAACTGTCAATCTTGAAGGATTGCCAAATGAGTTGCACTTCATGGACCAAAGCTCGCAGGATTTGAGATGGGCTCCACCTAACCAGAAATTGAACACTTTGCCATTATTAAACTCTCATCTGCAACTCAAATGTAAGTGGAAAAACAGGGAATTTTTCCGAAGAAAAGTTCTCAAAATATAGAAAAACATCTAGCTTGCAAACAAAATACCATCTGAAACGTGATCTTAAACGGGAAAACAACATATTATTCTACTAAAACGAGACCGTCCAACAAATTAAAACCAGCGGCACACACAAGGGGGTCACCGGCTCGCGGGTCGGGGCCACAGCCGCCCTATATTTTCAGAAACTCCAACTAGTCCAACACAATTCTCTGGTATACACTCCCTACATCCTACAATGTTCAGTCCTTTCCCGACCGAATGTCCCAAAAGAATTACTTACAATCCTTTACCAGGACCCCTCGCTCCCGTGAGTTCTAGTACTTTCGAAAAGTTTTCAGAAGTCGAAGCGATCTCTAAAACCTAATCTCAGAAGGTTTGCAACATTCAAGGATTCTCAGGATCTCTAGAAATTTCCGATTCGAATCAATCCACAGAGCGATAATAAACAAATAAGAGGAATGAGCAAGCAACGGTATCAAAATACTTGGGAATCGTAATCTGAAGAAAGTACCTGAGATCGAAACAGGAGCGATGCTGGTTGTCGTTGCCATAACTGGTTTTCTCAGTGGCGGAAAATCCGAAGGAGCTCAAGCTGGAAAACAAACAAATTACTCCCAAGTCGGTGAGATACTCCTACTTAAAAAGGAGTGAAGGCCGAAATTTTTATTTTAGGGTACTTTTTTCAAAATAAAAACGGTTCCACTTTGTGTGGTTTTGAGTTTTTTTTTTTTTTTTTAAAAAGAAATTGATGTAAATAAGTAGTAATGACTAATGAGTGAAGAGAGATAGATTGAGAAACAAAAAGTCTACACACAAACAATATGCGCACAAATTGTGCACAGATTTTAATGTGGGGCCCACCACGGGCCCCACACAAATGATCCAAGCCGTTCATTAAATGTAAAATATTTTTTTATGGGTTCCCGCCAAAAATCAGCTCAATCTGATAACTATAAATACTCGATTCAATTGTCGAACTTTTCATTCAGATTTAAGAATAATGAAAAGCTAGACGATTGGATCGATTATCTATAGGTATCGAATTAAGCTAATTTTTTACGGGAACCCTTAAAAATTTGTTTTACATTTAATGAACGACTCGAATTATTTGTGTAGGATCTGTAGTAGATCCCACAACGAAATCTGTGCACAAAATACTGTGTGTGTAGCAGGACTCATAGAGAAACCTATGGAGTAATGAGAACTGTGCATATAATAAAGTAGTATTTTCTCAAAACTTGTAAAAGAACAAAGTACCATGAAAGCTTGTTCATTTTAGGTCTCAAAACTCCAATACACCGTTTTCAATATATTTTCTCTATTTTCTATCCACTTATTACTTTTAAAAATCTCCCTCAAAACTCAAACCGAATTAGTGAGCATTCAATTTATGAAAATCAATATTTAGATTGTATATCACAAGTAATTTAAAAGAATTCATGCTATTTTATCATAGCGTACTAGAATAAGTTAACGGATGAGCCATGAATAAGTTATTTATGGAGGTGTTGAATCTCGCCCGTCCGTTTCGACAATCAACGGTCCGGATCTTAAAAGAACTTTTTCGAGGAAGTGTTTAACTCTTTTCTGGATTATTACTTTTTAAATCCGAACGGTCCAATATATTTTTGAAATCGCGCAGTTGACCTATGTAGAAATTTATTTACGGAACCCTCCAGAGTAAGTTTTTCTGATGTTACAATCCTCAAATGTGCACCAGACGTATAACAACAAACTAGATGAACCCGTGACTTTACTACATATAAAATGTTGTTTTAGTGGACAAAAAAAACAAAAAAGTGGAGGGTACCAGAAGAGGAAACTCAAGATCATCTCCACAAATTTTGCCGATCGAAAAAAATCTCCTCAAGTTTAATCCCATTTCGGTAATGTCTCTATCAAAACTTAGCTTGTTACTCCATCCGTCCCTAAATAAGTGTCCGGTACGCAAAATTAGACCTTCAAAAAGATGCATTTGATTCGTTAAAAAAACCAAATTTTTTTTACAAATCAATAGATAGCAATGAATTATAGTATTAGATTGTGAAAAAAAAAAATTAATAAAAAGTATGCATGTTTTGTAAAGTCTAATTTTGCGCATCAGACACTTATTTAAGGACGAAGGGAGTATAATATACTTCTACTATCTTTTCACATTGTTGCTCCTCCAGTTTAATTTTTATTAATCTTTTTTTTTAATGAAAAATAGCAGAGTTTTTTTTAATGAAAAATACTAACAGAGACCGAGAGCATTAACGGTCGTACGAAGATTTTGCTGATTCGCCTGACTTAGGCAAGGTGTTTCGCCATGCAATGGAGAACTTTTTTCAGTCTTCTTTCTGAACCCGGGGGTCAGCAGGCTCCCTCCCGAATTGCCGAAATTTGACGACCCAAATGGATTAACACACATGCTGTCCCTTAGCAGGCTCCCCAAATTTCTTCTTTTGTATTTTTTTCCTCAGAAAAAGGTCTTCTCTTGCTAACTTTCAACAATGCTAAAGAAGTTTGTCCAACCAGCAGAGGTCTAAGCAAGACCCATGGTTTTCTTTTCCCAGAACCATTGGTAAACATGAGCGAGATGGACTAACTCACGGGGGCATTGTCGACCAACAGTGGATTTTTCACTGCGTTTCGGCTCAAGTAGCGGAGTAGAAGCAGAACACCAGAAAATGAGAACGAATTCTTTTGAATGATAAAGCATCACCTCTCCTTGGCCTGTGAACCGAAAATCATGAGAAATAGAGCATCAAAGAGAAACGAAATCCTACTACGAACACACCAATGTCTGCAAATCCCTCAGGGGATTGAAAAACGTTCCGGCTTTGATTCTCTATATATACAAAAAGCCTTAACCTACTTCCTCTTCCCCTCCCCCCACCCCCAAAAAAAAAAAGAAAGAAGCAAAAAGAGGATAAAGTTTATAAATCCTGTATGGGCTATAGACACATGGGATTTGGACCTCCTATAAAATCCATGGGAAAAGATCACTGAGCATGATCCAGTCACAGAATCTCTGGTACGCAAGTATACAACACAGTACCTACTTTTCCGATAAGCCCTCAAAGAGGAGCAGTGAAGTGTTAACATGTTGCCTATCGGGAAGCACCTGCTGTGGTGTGGAGACAGGTTTCCCTGTTCCTTTTACCTTATCATGAAACGGAAATGCAAGCGAAAGTGAAAGAGAGGCAGAGTCGTCCTCCTCCTCTTCTTTGGTTGCAGCCTTCTCTTGGTGGTCATCATTCAGGTTCACTTTCCCCAGTGAAAATGGCAGCATCATCCCTTGTTTTGATGGTTTCATATCTGCCCCTAATGCAAGCTCGAGATTTGGTTCAGGAATCCGGATATCATCCTGGAAGGATTTAACACCAGAGTTAAAATCCTTCACAGGACGTGGACCAAAAGGAAACAAGTACCTTCCGGCACTTCCAATATTGTTCCTAGAGACTTCTGTTTCAACGCAAGCTCCTTTGCCAATTTCCTCCTTGATTGCAAAACTGGTACCCACATCATGTGTTGAGCCAAAACTATCTCCTCTCAAAGGGTTAATGTCACGAGACCTATCATGCACAGACAACCTACTGCAATCAGTTTTCTGTTTCTTACTTGCAAATCCTCCATCAAGCAACTCATTATTTACATTATTCCATGTGGAATCTTCATGAAGGCGTTTCCCATGATTGTACTGTGAATTGTTGTTCTCCTTCATGGTCCAATCGCTTATTGTCTGGTGTCTCCACTGCACAGATTTTGTGTCCAGAGATCCTTCTTCTTCCTTCAATGTCCTCTCATACTTCACCTGATTTTCACTGCTGTCGTCTCTACCATGTATCTCGGAAGAACTAAATGAAACCTGTTGATGATCAGTGGCATTACCAAGATACATAGGTATCTTGTCAATTTTCTTCAACCCACTAAAGGTTCCAGCAGCTTGAACAGACAGTTGAGGTTTTATATCCAGTTTGGATTCGGCAACAACATTGTCTTCCTACAGCAACACCAAGAAAGACAATTAGAAATCCAAAGCATCCATGAAATGATTGGAAACAGTTCCAATGAAGGATTAAATTAGGTAAACCACCTAAAGACAGGCTATATATGATGCACACCCAATAATGCCATATTATAAAAAGTGATTGAATCCGAGTTCAAAGCGTTAAAAGGAAAGACTAAAGGCAATAAGAATGTGGATTGAGGCTGCAAGACAGGACACATCAGCGTTGGCCAACATACAGCTCCAGAAAGAGCTAATCAAACGAAACTCGAGAATGAAGAGATTCAATAGTGATTGGTCCAGTTTCCAATGAAAATACAAACGTTTATGTACTTCAACCAAATCAAAACAGAGTTAAATTCGTTGAAGATAACTTTTCTAGTTAGCAACCAGGAAAATAAAATAAAAAAGAAAATGAAGAAGAAGAAGAAATTGCATACAAATCCAAGTCAGGTGCCAAATGACAATAACAACCTGGTTGCAGGAACTAGGAGTCAGCGTCAACCAGATTTTACCCCAAACCAGAATATTTTCAACCCATAGGACATTCAATTCAGAAAGCCCACAAGTTCAATATTCAGAAAACAATAAAATCTGCATGCAGTTCCAATTGTCATCATGGTTTAAGAGCACAATCACAGGATGTTGATTAGTCACAAACGAGCTTACCCACAGTACGAAGATGTAAATAATCAAGAAATTGATAGCACGAAAATCAAGAGACAGAGAGAGTTGGAGAAGAATTTCATTACCAGGGGAGTACCGGTAAGTCTTGTCTCTTGGAATGAGACTGCATTGGTACTTTGTATCCTAGGCAAGGATGCAGCATCAAATCTATAGTCCTGCCCAGCATTAACTTGTGCGTGTTGATCCTTTAGGTCAAGGGAAGATGCATTTATGTCAAAACCCACCTTCGTGGTTTGAGCTGATAAAACGGGTGATTCCATTAAGGCAGGACCAGGACACCTGGATGCGAGAGCAAGATTGCAAGCTTTGGGGCATGTAGGTAGATCCCTATCTAAAGGGCATTGGCTCTCGGGCAAAGAGATGGTAGTGGTGGGGGGATATCTGGCAGTAGAATACTTCTTTGGAGAAGCTGATAAGTCTTGCAAGCAATGTGCCTTCTTTCCTCTAAAAACACCCCATAGGAAGTACAACGTATTCCAACCTGTCAATAACGGGTAACAAAAGTTGGACATCAGAACATTTCACATTCGAAGTAGAATACTCCACATATCCTCATAAAAGCATAGTTACTTTCCTCTATCCTTAGGGCAAGCTGCAACACCCAGAACATGAGGCACAAGTAGCACAAAGTTTTGAATGTATTTCCACAATAATAATAGCATAAGGCTAAAAATCTTTCAGAAAGACTACGTTTTTTTTATTATTTCACGAAAGGTACATTCAGTCAGTTTATAATAACAATGTAAATGTGAGGAACAATTACGTGGCATCAGCTTTCTGCAACTTTGAAGCTATAAAGCCACCAAAACATCAGTATTAACCATACAAAGACCCCTAAACATTGAAGATATAAACGCACTAAACCATGGCAAACAGCAAGTGGAGTAGAGTGCAGTTGGTGTCTCCCTTATACTCCCATGCACATGGACAGGGTTCGATTCCCGTAAGCACCCATCCCCCTCCCCAAGTCCCCTAGATAGAGTAGATTAGGTTTAACGAATGACAAAAAAAAAACCATGGCAAACACAAGATTGCTGAATTGCTGCTTTATTGAGCTGAATACCAGCACTTTTTTTTTTGGGTTGTGTGCTTAAAGGCACGCTTGAAATGGAGAAAGCGCCCAATGCATGAATATGTCCGCATCATTTGTTACATTTTACACTGCAAGGCTCAAGAAAGCAATCCCTTCTTCTAACTAAATACGGTAAATTTGTGGCCAACACATGTACACAGGCAGTGCATATATGAGAGATGAATATCTTACGCTGGGATTTCTCAGGAAGATGGTTGGAGGGGAATATTAGAAGTTCAACACCATCAAAACTTCCCTGCAGAGCAAGATCACTTCTCATCATCGTATCCAGTAAACTCTTGTAGCTTTTCTCATAGCTGTGTGAAAAGAACAAAAATAAATATCAAAACCAAAAGATAAAATAAAACATGCATACTAAGACTGGAAATCACAATTTCATCAACAACAAAGATTATTCTGGATAGTGGTTGCTATAAATGAAATGCTCCACATAAATGTTACCTGTCGAGATCCTTGGCAAAAAAATAGAGAGCAATGTTATCTTCTTTAACACCAATTTCCTGAAACTGCAGAGGCCACGTACTCAAGCGAGGTACTTCATTCAAGAGAATTTTGGGAGGGAACGTATTCACCACTTCAGGAACTTTTGCTGATGCAAAAGTTGATAAATGTGCTTGAATCCCATCACGTAACTCTGGGCGTTTCCCACTCTTCTGAACCTCAAAGCCCCCTCTGCATGCAAACAACATAAGCTCACAAGGAGACATTTTCAAGATCGCATTTATCCAAAAAAACTAAGGAAACAATAAAATGACTTCAGCTAAGACAAGACATCAGGTAAAAAAAAGGAGGATCATACTGCCAAATGTATTCATGTTCTGGTATGACTGACATCTTCAATAGTACAGAGACAACTGGAATATCGTTACTTGGCGAGTCCCTCATGAAAAGCTTTCTATCGGAAGGCTCCATGAGATTAAGATCTCCAATTTTCAAAGTAGCCGCTTCAGATGGAAGTGAAGATAAATGCTTCATATTGTTAGCAGTTGTCTGTTCACAAGATTCGGCAGCAGAATTACGCGGTTGTGCTTGCCTTTCACGCACCTCTTCCGGAGAAAAATTGTTCCTTGAGTTAATTGAAGTCGATTGATGATCTTGAGGACGTGTTCCACAATTTAAGCTTGTGGTTGACATGGACAGCTCATCAGACTGGTCGGGAATCTTATTCTTTCTGTATATTCCAGGCTTTTTAAGCATAGCTGCCTCAATTGCCGCTTTCAATTTATTACCTTTATCCACATCTTTTAAACTTCTTGAAGCAGATGCATCACCAAGAAGTGGCTGAGAATTTTCAACATTGGAGGAACCAATTTCTTTAGACTTTTGGCAGGGAGCACTTCTTCCACCAGCTACAATATTTGTCCTGGAGTGATTTATAGAACTCTCCTTCATTCTCTCACCAAAATTTGTTGATTCCGTAGGCCGAGGTAACACATCTGGAAGACTTTCATTCGTGTTACAAAATGGTCTCTCAGCTGTAAAAGTACTTGACGAGGGATTATATGTGCTGCTTATCCCATTGCTCGATGAAGCTCCGACTACACCATGAGACGATGACTGCCCCTTAGTTTCACCTAATCCAGATGGATAGAATCAGAAACTTCAATAGACCAATATAGCCTAAAGGTAAAAAGGATACCAAGCAAAACAAATATTTATTAAGTGTAGACAGAAGATAAAAATACCAATAATCTAATACCTAAAGGAACTGGCATTTCTGAACCTCTTCGAGTTACAAGACTGTTTGACTTTGATAATGTACTTAATTTTCTGTCAGATTGCACACCCTTCGGTTCATGGTTGTTGCTTACAGAAGTAAGTGAGTAACTTTCACCGTAAGGTGCTACTTTTTTATCACCTCTCAACGTAGAGACAGTAGCATTGCCCGTCACTGAACCCACCATTGACCGCTCTGTTTTGAATGAATTCTTCCTTTCCAGTAAGTTCCTCTCTTTTGCTTGTTTTGATCCTTTTACATCATGGCCATGAGAAAATTTAGGGGATAACATCTTAACTTTTGACTCTGAAGGGTTTAAACGACCTGGGTTTACGGATTTAAATGACATCGATTTGCCTATCAATCTGACAGGTCCCTCCTTAATATCAATGGAAGTGGATTCCCTAGCTGATTTCTGCTTTTGAAGAACAACTTCATCATCAAGTTTCACTGTCGGTGCATTTGTAGAATGGAATGAATTAGACTTCAATAAAGTACCTGCAAAAGGAACGGGGATTACTCCTAAAGATATAAGCCAAGTCAAGATAGCCATCAAAATAAATAAGGTAGAGCTACTGCCAAGTATAAAGAAAATAAATTATTAAAAAGAAGAATCAAGTATGACAAACAATACCTTGAGATGTCTGCCCTCGTGGACCTTTAGGAGAAAACGCAGCTTTGGAATTATCACTACTGGTGCCAGAAGACAATTGGTGTGCAGATTTCACTTTTCCTTTATCAAGGTTCGAGAATGAAAAATCACGAGAAAGTGCTGCTATTCTGCTGGGACTGGATGCCTTAGGCAAACCCACAGTTGTCTCAAGAGCCTGCCTTTTCACTGTTGCAGCAACTTCAGTGTTATCTGCGTGTCTTTTACCGGCGGCTTTTCCACTCAGAATATCTTTATATGGTCTATTTCCCTCTACATCTGAATCTGTTAATGTCTTTTTTATCTTTGTATGGTCTATTTCCAGCGGCTTTTCCACAGGTGTCGCTTGCCCAGAAGATTGATTTTTGTCATACCCATCTACTGTCACAGTTGTATCCTGCTTCGGGTCTTTTATTTCTTCATCAAACTTACATTCTTCACACAACCAATCACCCTCTGGTACTTTCTCCATCGTTTCCCGCATGCAATAGCTATGTGACAACAATAAAAATATTAAGAATAGCTAGAACGCGAAATGTTAATCTGCATAAAATTGGAAGGTAAATATTCCATAGAAGACATTAACATAAAAATCCTAGGCTTACGTGTGCTCTGCACCATCACTGCACCTTGTACATATGGCAAGTAAATCCTCTCGACCTGCATCTCCACAGATATCGCAAACTTTTACCTGTTTCCACATGGTAAAAAAATTTCAGGAAGGGAATACATCCTAAACCAATGACTGCAGAAACCAAACAACGACATGCTGCCTGAAAGATGCATGGAATGTAGGGAGATAGCCCTGCAGAGATGATGGATTGTACGAGAGATATAATGTCAATACTTACATCTTGCTCTTCAATATCGGATTCATCACTATCATCAACAGACTTGGAATTTTCCTTCAGGCCAGGTAATCCACGTGACTCCTTGACCACCTTAATTTCTTCAATTTGCTCTGGAGAATTCACAGCATCAGTTGGCAATCCACCACTAACCTTGTCTGTTTCTGCTTCCAAGTCCATCATATTCTTGCATGAATGAGATTCACCAATCACGGTTCTATTATCATGATTGGCCAAAACTTTCGCATCATTAACACTGCTTACACAAGAAATGCTCTCTCCATGGCTTTCTAAGACTTCTTGGTCCCCAAACTTTTTTGTAAGGGTCCTATTACCAGCATTGTATTGTGGTTTTAAAAGGAGCTGGTTATCCCCACCAGTAACACCAGATAACAAATTTTGATGCATCTCAACATCACCAGTCCTCAAACAAGCTTTACTCTCAGCATTTTCAGAGAGAGAATCCTGATTTGAATTGACACTAAACAAGTTACTTGTTTCACTAGCACTATTCTGACCACTGCGATATGGAGTGCGCTTAACAGGTACTACATCATTAACAGAATACTGACTGCCAGCATTTCCTTCACTTGATTCATCAGAGAACTCATCTGCCTTTGACCCCATGAGAGCTCGATTAGCATGCAAGCAAGATGAGCAAGGAGCAGAACACATGTTACATGTCCCAGATTCTGCTCTCATGAGGACTTTCCTACTCTTACAATGCCTATTTGACTCCTTTTCATCTCGAGACAAGACCTGAAATAACAGCAGAAATCAAGCAAGTGAATACATGTAGTAAAAAAGGACAATGAGTTTCCATATCACATGTGTGATACTCTTTCCTACCAAAAGGAACAGTGACCATCAAGGAGATTTGAAGAGTAATTGACCAATAATCAATGAAGTCATGGTCCTCATGAATGCTACTAAAGTCGTGAAAATTTTGAGTTTGTGATAGAGAAGTTTAGCCCGCAAACCACAAGGACGTATGTGCTTATAATTCAAATTCAGGGGTGATCCGCAAGTGGAGTAAACCACAAAGGTGTAAATGAACTTTGCGCTAAAATTATGCAGAAAACAAGCCAGCTTGAAACCTAGCCCGAATAGACATAAAACAAGAAACATGAATACGTGTCATGCCAATTAGAAATACATTGCCGCTTTTATGAATTTGCTTTTTCTAGAGCTTCCTATAACTTGCATTGCCTCCACAACCACCAACCTCATAAGAACTTTGGATTCACAAGCCCCTGTCCTTCAAAAGTAAATATAGGCCCTCCCATTCAACACAACATAATAAAATTGAACCTATCTCTACAATTGCTTTAAAACCACAAGTAGATTATTGCATGTCCAAATAAGCAGAATCTGGTCGTGAAGTCCGGAGGAAAAACAACAGCGATGAGAAAATACAGAAAAAAACATCACACATGGACTGCGCAGAACAGAACATGACAAGCTTAATGAATAACTATAACACGTCAACAAGTACAACACACTCGAGAACAGTCCATAAGAATCAGTACTTTGAAAAAACTACAAATAATGTTGTAACCAAAGGTTCTGAATACCATACAAGCTAGAGTACCAATTTCCCTACTAGTATGGTACATATCGATACCGGTGAGATACCAATACGGTCTCGGATTTATCGCTACTAGTGTTATTTTTTCACATTAAAGAATTTAGTATAATATATGTATTTATTAAAAATAAAATTAATTTAAAAGTAATCCGGTATTGACCGATACTGTCCGGTATTTGATCGGTACTGTCCGGTATTGATCGGTACTATCCGGTATTGATCGGTTGAACAAAATAAATTTAGACGCAGTCTAGTACATGTCCAGTACTTGATACCAACCAATATTTGAGTCGGAATGGAATTAGAGGTGTAGGTATCGGATTTAGTCAATACCCGCACGCACCGGCCGGAAAGGTACAGGATTCCAAACCTTGGTTGTAACTTATAACCAATTCAAAGCTAGTAATTATATTTTGCGTGCCACAGGTAAGTAGTATAAATCGATTTGCAATCAAGATGCAAACCACAAACCTCGAGATAAGAGCATAGTAAAAGACCAGAATAACTGAAACATTCTCACCGCGTTATCTCACCGTATTAGCCTGAATGTCACAGTCTGTTTCGTCCACTGGCCCTTGCATCTGATATCTGCCACTCAAGACTGGTGTGATCTAGAACACACACAGAAACCAAAGGACGTCAATTTACCGCATTCGGAAACGTTAACCGACTAAAAGCAATCATTCTAAACGCATCCGACAGAAAACAAAATCTGCGTCTCTCTCTAACAATTAAATTCCAGAGAGAGAGAGAGAGCGCGAGGCGCACGGCCGCACGCTTAAGACGATTAAAAAACCTAAACTTCAAAAGAGCAATTGAACTATCAATTGAAAACCGATTAAGGCCTTTTGCTCGGATTGAGTACAAATCGATGGAATAATTATAGAGAAATCATGCGATGGTTCAGTAAATTGATTGGAAAAGTATGAAAACAGCAAATTAATACAACAAAAGAATCGTATACGAAAGTGAATTAGGGCAAGATAAATTACATGCCTCCGGTTGCGAAATCGAGCGAGTCACAGCGTACAAGTCCTCGAGGGTTCGTACCTTGCGCTTATCCGATGCCATCGGCGCCGAGACCAACGCGATCGAGATAGAAACATCAACTTTTCGTTTTCAATTGCCTTTATGTGTCGATAAATATATATGTATAGGATATACCTGATTCAAGACCTGCAAACGGAAACCCAAATCGCCTCTCTCTCTCTCTCTCTCTCTCTCTCTCTCTCTCTCTCTCTCTCTCACACACACACACACACACACAGAGACACTCTCGTGCTCCTTGTGTCTACAATCTGAAATTAAATTTGGTAAATCCCGATGATTAATAACAAGAGAGTAGTAGTCTGTGGAAAAATGCCGAGGAATCTGCACAAAATCTTCTTATCGACTCGGTTAGCTTTGAAATCTCTCTCTCTCTCTCTCTCTCTCTCTCTCTAGTTTTTTTTTTATATTCTCTCCTTATTTTCTTGCTTCTCTCTCTTTCTCTTTCTCTCCCTCTCCTCCCTCCGTAGAAACGCAGTGCAATTCATTTCTCCCTCACGAAAACGAAAATAATATTGGGAGTAACATCACAAATACTATGAGAAATTATTTCCTCACCCCTTTTTATTATCGGGCAATTTTTTTTCATTATTCACCTGAAACTACTCTTAAATTATCCTAGCTTTATTATCCGTATTTTATACTGCTCTTTAAGGATGATGATTTTTACGTTCTTTTTTTTTAATAACATCGCTCCCTTTTTCTTTTCTTTTTTTCCTTGTAACGTAATTTAAAATGTTGTCTTTCAAAGTGTAAAAGAGTATATAAATGAAAATATACACATCATAATAAGACAAAAGGTAATGCGGGTTATACCAAAAGGGAGTGTATGGATTTGTTCCAATAGGTGTTTCTTTGATTGACTTATTGTTAATCTCAGTTTCGGTCTCGATTCTTTGATATAGGATTGTTCTTAGTTTTGTTCAGCGATATGATGCCGTCAATCCTTATTCCTTTAATCTTTGTAACAATTCTAAAGATTAATAAAAAAATTGTTGTTCAAAAAATAATAATAAAATGATTAATATGAATGATGATTTGATAATTTTAATAAAGACACACACAAAAAAGTGCAAATTAATAAAAGGAAAAAGAGGGTGAAAATCATCTCCCCAAAATATATGTGCATTTTTTGTATAGTTATGTTATTCTACAACTATGGAAAGGGAAACGATTGACCAAAATTCTTGTTTGTTTGAATGTAAGGAATATTCAATCTGCCATAGGTGGAAACCAAGGGCTTTCCACTTTCCACCACTGCATGTGGGCCATACAAAACTTTTTTTGTTATAATCTGAATCGTTCATCTTGTAAAAAACATACAATGGTATATCCATAAAAAAAATCAATTTGATTGAATATCGATAGGTATATCAAAACTTGAATTTTGGTTTACAAAATGGACAGACATAGATTTTAAAGTTAAACTGTTTATGACTATCCATTTCCTAAATCGAAATTCGATTTTTAATTTACGTATGCATGTTTGACCCAGCTCTACAAGATGAATAATTTTGACTATAACAAAAAAATGCTTGGTGGAGCTCGTAATGAGTTGTGGTGAAAAACCAAAGGTTTCCACCGCAGATGGAAATAATTTTAACTCTATTCAAAATTAAAAAAAGAAAAAGAAAGTAAGGACTATTGATGTAAGTTGAACCCAATACTTTCATAGCCTTAAAATAAAATTTCCAATCACTTGAGAAAACTTGCGACTTCAGCAAATAAGTTGATGCGTGATTTTTTTAAGGTTTTTATTATTAAGCATTTGCTTTGCGATTTTGGAATGTTTAATAAGCTGTGGAGGAATATCAGCTGATCCTAATAGGCCCCAGCCGGAAAATTATGCATTGACCCTGGGGGCTGGGATGCTCTAGTTCTCCCTTCAACTTCACATTTTTTAGGGATCCGAGATTAAATATGAGGACTCCACAATGATGTGTGGTAGGAAGAGACTTGAAACACCGCCACGTCCCCAAGGGTACTTAATAATCTTTCGGCCCAGCTACATGCAATGTTCTAAAAGTCGTTAGGCGCTTGTCGGGTGATCGGCCACCTTCGAGCGATTAATCAGTGCATATTAATTAATAATCGATGATTAATCGTTAGCCAAACTTAATTGAATAAACCTCGTTAGCAATTAATTACCAATTAATTCGTTATTTTAGAACACTGGCCAGATATGCTTTGGGTAAAATGTATCTCCCCAACCTAATGCTCTAGGATATACGGAGTATATTATTAAATGCTCTAGATAATTGCTTCAAGAGCACGAAATTATCTTTTTTTCCTCAGTTTGACCTCAAACAGGAAATGCGTGTTTGCTTGTTCGTATAAACTTCACGAGGCATTTTTCACCTTTTTTGTGAAGTTGATTCTAGGCTTAATATAATCAATTCAATTTATTATGGACGAAGGATATGCCATTTATTTACTATATGGATAGGTTGATACGATGGGAAATAAGAACGATTTTGCATATGCCAAAATGTTTGTCGCACCTTCTACTTTTTCAGGTATCCCCATCTTTTAGAATCGTAATTTTTTTTAATTGCTCAAATGTCTAAATCAGTTTACACTTGGCTAGACTAATCTCCAAGGCCAGACTAATCTCCGAGAGACCAATCTCATGTATCTATGATTCCACCGAATAGCAAGCATTAGGTCCGTCTTACCCTAGAAACCCTAAACAGAAATTTGCAAACAATTGGGAGACCAAAAAACCTGGCTGCTGGAGAAGATCATTTTCCAACGGGTTAAAAAAATCCCTCCAAAAATCCAGCATATCCACACGACATCAAGAGAAAAGAGATAGTATTACTGGATAATAGAAGTGCTAAACTGCTAATACCATCAAAAAACAATGCGGCAACAATAGACACAGAAGTAACAATATCTACCCATGCAACTGAGGGACTCCAAGGGTCCTGATAATGTTACATTTTCAAATTTTACAATCAAGTAGAAGCCATTTGAATCTTTGATACATCATGTAGTATAGATGCACCCAAAACCATTGGACGCCAGTGAAGTATACGTGTGTGAGTTACAAAACCATGTGTAAACTCGATACAAAAATTCACCCCCCTCCGAAGTATGTGCTATCGAACCCCATCGATGTTTCCAAACTTCTGATTAGAGATGCAAACATTGCTTCAGAGGAGCTAACTAGGTTCTTGTTCACATACCAGGGAAGTCTCAATAGTCCTGCAGCCAGTTGCAGTTCCATTCAGTAGATGAATCATATAAAGTTATGCAGAAATTGAGAGAGAGAGAGAGAGAGAGAGAGAGAGAGCCGCACCTTCCTTCGCATTGAATTGATATCTACAAGCCAAGTGTGCTTCCTGTTCACATTCCAGTAAGATAACATAAACAATTTCGGCGATTAAGCACCGAGTTGTTAAAATGACAACTTAAAAATTCAAAATCAGATCATCTCACAGCAAAGCCTTCCTACGGTATCTGTTTCAGTATATCCAATTATCCATTCAGGAAATAATGATACAAAATCTAAGTAGTCACCGAGTTATGAACCACAATAATACTTACCAAAAATAAATACACAGGGATGTGCTAATCAATCGGATGTTTGTCAGCTTGGCGAGATGTATAATGTGCAGAAAGCAAAAGTAGAGAGAGGAAAGCACTGGCTACGAATATTGCGTCGAACCACCGGTGGTAAAAATCAAACTGAATGTCACCACCCAAAACATCTGTTATAATTATCCTGCCGGGGAAAACCGTTCAGACAACCAATACCAAATTAGTAGTTCCACGTTTTGCAAGCTAACCGGATAAACTGATGACCAGTATACTGACAAGTTCAGAAGCAATCATCTTCTAAATGTACTCAACGGGAATGCGGGAAGCAGATAAGGGAATCAAAATCAGTCCATTATATCCAGTAAAAAAAAATCTTCAAAAAATTTCTAGAGTACAATCACATGCAGTCATGTTGATAATATCCATATAATGGTGCCTCCTTACCTGTCCATTCAATCAACTTACCAATGGCTAATACAATGAAAAAAGCTGAAAAGTATATGATGGTTTCCTGTATCAAGTGTATAGGTCTTGTGGAATGTGGATTTTGGAAACTACTACTCCCTCTGTCCCTTTTTAAATGTCCTACTTCGTAATTCCAACTTATTAAAAAGACATCATCATTATACCTTTCACATCAACTTTTTCCTCCACTTTCCCTACTTACACATCATCATTACACTTTTACTCACTAACTTTTCAAAATGGAATCTACTTTTAGGGACAAAATAGACAATACACTAACTTTTATCCACTAACTTTACAAAATGGACACTTATTAAGGGACAGCCCAAAATGGAATACTGGACTCTAAAAAAGGGACGGAGGGAGTACTATAAGATACCAGAGCTATCTAAACAATTTAAGTCATCAAATTTTGGAACCTTAACAAAAAATACTATCTATTCCTCTTCCGAGACAGGTCAACTTCAGGATCCTGAAAGATTTACACATACCTGTATTCAGTTGCTAGGCTTTTCCTGATTAAAAGAATAGAAGACAGAAAATACATTCCCATAATTTCAGAGAGAAGAAGAACAACATTGCTTGATGATCCGCTCCCAACTCTAGAAACTGCAAAGAAAAACTGCACACATCCAATAGCTGCAGGTTAGGCAGGAAAATCTTACAAATCAACATAGTCAAATTTAACATGGTGTTCACTAAACATGGCTTATTTTGAATGAATATTTGGTTAAGACCATTCCTAGAGTCATGGGGAAACAAACACGTCAATCACCTAATTACTTGTTAAAAATGATGTTCATTGTTCACTAAAATCTCCAAACAGAACACCAAACCCAGCTATATCTACCCATGTACACGAGTCCATGTCACATAGGTAGGGCTGCACCATAAGGGGGGGAAATGATTGGTCAAATCAACATTTTATAGGTTTAGGGAGCAATGGAAGTCACCAAGGTATTTTTTGTTTAGCAAGTTAAAGAAACAACAAATAAACATGTTTCGCGCAAACAAGCTCCAAAAACTTGCTTTGAAAACAAGTGCCGGGGTAGCTGGAAAGGTTTCTGGCAGGAGAGAGTTGGTCGATGGATGGTGGAGGTAAGTGGGAATGGTTGCCTGGGGGTGGTCGCTAGCAGTTTGAGGTGACTGCATTAATAAACTCTATCTCTGGTTCATTCAATGTTTCCAAAACTGACACATGGCACTACTACCAACAGTACCGGAACTGGAGCTGCCCTATATAGTCAAGCCAAGCAAAAGGGAGTTCCCTGATTGTGGCCTCCAACCACAAGACTCTTTCATCTTCGACACCTGGAAATAATGCATTAGCCTCCATTGACCCCCAAGTTATATCACTCCAAGTCTAGGTTCTAGTTTTCACTAGCAACGAAAAACCTGAAATGTGTCGGTCTTCTCTAAAAGCACATAGAAGCCAAGTATATTTGCTAACCCAGAGGTAGAGAAAAGGCAATGCTATGCCGGTGCCCGGAAATAAGGATTGACAATGCTACTCGACCTCCTCCAAGGTAGTCCACACTCTTTTCAGTATCTATCAGCAATCAAGTGCAATATGGTGGTATCATAATACAGTTCTAAAGTACACTTGTCCCATGCAATCCAATCCAAAACCTACTGAAGAAATAATTACCTTCATTAGATTCGACAGGAATCCTCGCACTGATATAACCACCAAGATTCCAATGAATAAGAGGGATATATACTGCACACAGAAACAGCAAAAATAAATAGAAACATCAAACAAATGCAGACAACAAGATGATATCAGCCAGGCAGTGGGCAATACACGAATACTACAAGCTTGGGTTCAATTTTCCTAGGGAGCTCAAGCAACTACGGCCACATACTAACTAGGGCTTGCCAATTTGTCCAATCAGGTGTGTTGGCTATGTTCTGAATATTTTACAACTAAGAGGTAAACTAATATCCACATAAGCTACAAGCAAGTAGCTTATCCAAAAAAAAAGGAGCATGGCAGAATCTGCAGCATGGTGAATGATCTAATAACTACAGAAAATAAGCAAAAACTAACCTGCGATAATAATGCAGCATTAACACCAATGTCAAAGAACTGTAAGAATATGCTAATCATCTTTGTCACAGGATCAACTGAACCAGCCTGTCAAAAACAAGCACTCAATATTTATAGCTTACAACATTTGATATGATAGTGCAAAGGACAAGAATATATGTTCCCATTTCAGATTACATTTTGAACTTAAAATTTTGAAAATGATCCATTCCGAAAAATGAATCATTGAAGGAGAAAAACATAGTACCTCCTTAAAGACAACACTCTGCAGAGACTGCAAAAAAAAAAAAGGTTGAATCTCAATACCTCACATCACATATACAAAAGATCAAAACAAGGGAAATAGACAGAAGAATTCCAATAAAAGAGGTAATTTGTTTTCATTGAAAATAAGAGTAAAGGATCTGAGAGACATGATAAGATACTTTAGTAGCACCCCCGCTTTATGTAGAAATGAAAGGAGCAGTTGTGATGGTAGGATATAGGAACATTTTCTGTTTGTCACTTGAAATCACAGCATTGCCTTCAAAATGTAACCTTTTATGTCCAATGTGTTTTCAACATCTCAGTCTCCCTATTTTTATCTCTCTTTTTTATTTGAAAAATGCCGGGTCAGGTTTACTTGTCATGTCATGTCAATGTCTGTGTTTCTTAGATATTTTAGATCACAGCCAAACCTAACTTCACACTAACATCTACCTCGTGGCTTGAATTAAAGCTGCAACTAGAAGTGCATGAATTCATGTATACACAAGAAAACAAGGATATAAAATAATGCAAATGCAATGATAAGAACTAATCCTTGATCAAAAAACCTTTCCCTTACCCTTATCATTTTGTAAACACAATAGACAGAACAGGCATAACCCAGTAGATTCTGCAGGTGACCCCTCCAGGTCCTTGAATAAGCAGCAGCTTCCTGAAAAAGGATGAATCAAATCGAATACTGGTTTCTTCATCAGAGAGAGAGGAAATTAACCAGCAATACAGGCAAGAAAGCTGATTTTGCAAAAGACAAAGAAAAGATAGCAAACACAAGACAACTCAATCATAAAATTATGTAGTTATGTTGCAGTTGAACAAAAGCCCTATCTAGTAGCATACTAGTTCTCTTCTTGGTATGCTTGCGTGAGAAGAGCAACTTGTGAGTTTAACAAAGTCATGTTAGTTGTACAATGTATAATTCTATGAACCATAATTCTTAAACTACCAATGTATCACTATTAAAGTAAGGATACTAATTTTTGCGCTCCACTTTTTACTGATGGCGCTCCACTTTTAACGTGAAGTTACTAGTAACTTCATGAACAAAGTGGAGAGCCATCAGTAAAAAGTGGAGAGCCATCAGTAAAAAGTGGAGCGCGAATATCAAAATCCTTAAAGTAAACCAATATGAGACCAAAGATATATACAAAATATAAGCTGCAAAAACAAGACTACATCTTAGAAGTAAACCTTGGCTTGGCGAAGCTCGTAGATTTCCAAGAATAGCTGCTTTGAAAGCTCTTCTAAAGCTTGTACCTCTGCTTCCATGCTTTTAATATCTTAGGAGTGCAAGAAGGAAATATCTCAATAGATATAAATGGCAGGGAAAAGAATATAAAACACAAAACTAAAATTGAATTACACTCAAGGGAATAAGAACTAAGCATATTGAAGCAAAAATAAAACACAAAAGAATTAGCTCCGAAAGATCTAAAGAAACAAAACACCCCTTAAAAAAGTCCTATAGAAAGACTCACAAAGAAGTGTGTGGAAGAAATTTATGATTGAAACTACAACTACGTGAATAAAGAACAGGTGGCACGGAATTACTCCTACATCCCTTAAATGTTAGCAAAAATCTGTTGTTTCTTCATACAGAAAAAATTCCAGTAATACAATCATCAGTTAACAGACTCATAGATTACTCAGGTCTTGAGTTACTTATTGCTTGCCATCAGCAGACTCAGGATTTTCCATGAAGGGGGGTTGCATACAAAAATTAAAGAGTTTGGATGGTTAATGTAAGGTTATTCACCAATTAGAGAGGTATGGAATATTATTAAGAACTTGTAGGGCCAAAGTGCTAAACACCAAAATTTATGTAGGGTATTTCGCAATTTCTCAAAACTTGGGCGAGCCATGGCTCCCTCCCTTTCCTGCCCCCACTTGCCATGGCATACAACATATTGGGTCTTTGCATTTAAAATGATGCAGCCATCTTGCTTCTTACCCCACTGACCAAAGCACATGCTGTGGCCTAGCTAAATTAAATATGCTTTAACAAAATATTGTGTTTTTTGCACAGAAAGAAAGGTAAGAAAAAGAACATGGTGAGGTCACTTGGGTCATTTTACATGTAAAGTGAAGGTGGTAGCCATGCACTTTGGTCCCAAAGGCCTGCATATTTCTAAATGTTCTGAGAAACTGAACTGATGAGTAAATTAATGGTTGACTAATGGAGGGGGTCTAACTGATAGGCAGATACAAACCTCAGTGATGTGAAGAATTTCCTAGAACAAAAGGGATTTTGTTTTATTGATCGGTAAGCTCGGAGGAGGTGATTGTGTAACTTATCACAAATTAAAGTTTAGACCAACAAAGAAAGCAGAAAGCTGAATCAGAAAATTAAAAAACGAAACAAAAAGAAATGCATGCAAATTGAAACTCTCTTGGAAAATGAAAGAGACAAACAGGTGAAACAGATATTCCATGAAGTAGAAAAGTAGAAGGAAGAAGTTATGATATTCTAAACATAGTTACGAATAAAAGAGATACAAACCTTGCTCCTTTTGGTCATCTTGTACAGATCGCACAACTGTGCCAACGATTCGCTTTAGGAAAGACCTAGCTTTTAACTTCTGCAACATAAAACTGTCAGTCAGGCACAACTGCAGAATAAGATTCAACTTGGCCATCTTGTTGTAGAGCTTTGCCGTAATGAACTTTAAACAAACATTAGATATGCAAGTATAAATGTTCGGGTTACTAACAGATGTTGGCATACAAACACTCTAAAGCAAAAGAACAAAATCTTGAAATTTGCGAATATGAGTGGCCTTAGAGCATGTTTTATTTCACCAACTAGACTAGTAATTAGATTTATCAAACACATAAGCATATGCATCACTAGATTGCATTTACTCCACTAGGAAACAGAAATTATAAACGTTTTCATCGAGCTATTCACCACCGTATAGAATTTATACCAATATGTATCATATACCCATAAAATAGACCCATTGACAGAAAAAACTAGTTCCAGCATATCACGAGCATCAACTGTAGCTTTTCCATATCAGGTTACTTATTGTTCTAACTTCGGAGGAGTCAGTTGCAAATTTTTCGTACATACTTGGTTGCAAAACCAATATGTATATTACATAAAACAATAGACGGGATTTCTATTTTCTAATAGTATTATAAGCATTAGTTGCTTGTTATGATTAGGTACCGAGAAAACTGACTCGCTTAGAGCAAAGTGAGAGGAGGTGTCACATTATTCAACTATGTGGTTATGGATAAAGTACAAGGAAAGTGGCCATTAACAGTAGACTCACACAAAACATTACTTGCAACAAATAAAGGAGAAGCCATTAGTTAGATGCCTTTTTTTATTACCAAAACAATGTATAAGGTGAAATGCTTATTGATAGGCTACTCAAAGATACATTTCTTCAGTGACAAACTGATAATAATCAGAACCTTGAATCAATTCACTGGTTGGACCAACGAAAACCATTATATCACGCCATGGGGCACCAAATGGAATATCTATGGAGAAATAATAGGCCATTGATAGTTCCCAATTTTTAACACTCCAAATATATTTAAATAAGGAAATGCATTTTATTCTAAAAGAAAGACCAACTATCATGCAAATCCTTGAGATAATAAAATCTCAGTTTCATGTCCATTTAAAAGCACTACAAAATAAACGACGACAAAAACCAAATGCCAACAATGCAGGCAAATTAACAAGTAGAAACCAAGCAATGAATGCAATTTCAATATCAGAATTTCACCAATAAACGACAGAATATGGACCAACAACAATGAAGTTTGAACATGTAACGCATTGAACATTTGAACCAAACAAACTACTTTCACAAAATGATTTGACATAATGAGATAAGTTAACCTCTTCTGATCCTTGGATTCGCTCCATCTCCATTTGAGAAAGAATGATTTTCTTTTTCTTGGCAACACATGTTTCAATTGACTGCATCAGTTGTCTTTCCAGGGCCTTAATTTCTGTTTCTTCAATTTCTCTTCGATATTGAGATAAGAAAATACAAAAAATAAATTAGGGTCAGGAAATATCAAAATGCACAAATCAGAGACTTCACCCTGAGAAATTTTTAATGCTTTGAAAAGTGTGTTAGAAGACTATTGGCTTTATGAGTGACTGTAGTTCCATATCAGCAAAACCATCACACAAAACTAGACATCAACTCAGGAAAGGTGTGACTAGTTATCCAATCACAAGCTAAACCAAATGGTCACTAAACTGAAACAATGATCTCGAGGCATTTTGTAGAATAGATAGCTACGTTTCTTTACTGTGAAGTAAATAGTCACATGACTCACAAGTCATATCAGCAAACTGACCCTAATAGAAAAATTCATAAGTTTATACGCTATATTAATATTGTCAAAGTTGTAATGACTCAACTAGTCAAATGTAACAGCCCAATTTCGATGATGTTGAAATTTTTAGCAAGATTTGCTTATTCACGTCTTAGAGAGGTTCAAACACTTTATGAATTCTTCTAAGACGATGCTTATTTATCATATGAATTCTTCTAAGACGTCTTAAAGAGGTAATATGACTCAACTGACAGATATGCATGCTTTTTCCTTTTCTACTATTCAAACACGATGCTTCTTTTAAGCGATAATATCATCCTTTTCTACTATCGTTTTTGAATAGTAGAAAGGGAAAAAGCATGCATACCTTTCAGTTGAGTCATATGACCTCTCTAAGATGTCTTAGAAGAATTCATATGTAAATAAGCATCGTCTTAGAAGAATTCATATGATATCTAATGCGAGTGCGGTCTCTTTACTCTTCCAGATTTTCATGCAAGTCTTTTGTTAACAGACTTATTGGTGATCCAAATGTATCTCCTTTTTCTTTCTCATAAGTGATCTACAACAAGGTGGTGCCTCTTGAAGTTGACATTTCCATGTGGACTTTGGCACAAAAGAGGCACATGACCAATGACAATTTCAGAAAATAAAAGACTTAATTTCAATCTTTGTCCTCGGTGGTGTATCATGTGTACGATAAATGAGGAGTCATTGGATCATCTATTCTTGTTCAACATTCCAATGTTGGCTTGATAAATGATTGTGCAATTTGAAACACCAAAAGATTAGAAGGGTGCAAATGTTTTTACAATGCAAATTGTAACATGTGTACTCTTTCTTTAAAATATCGCATTTCCCAGATTGACAACCATGATAGAAAGGCGGGCATCCTCAAACAAACGAAAGTATATTAAAAAGGAGAGTACCTATTGCCTCCCCTGCCAATAATGGAAGAGCGCAGGTTACGTCATACTTTGATATATGTTCTCAGTTCCCACACAACATGGATTTATCCTCACATCCGCACGAATCAAATGGCCTGTATAGTTTATATTAACTAATCGAGCCAATAAATTTGAGTTTTGCTATTTCCCACCGATTTGCAATCAATTTAAGGGTCTATGAAACAATGTGAAAATTACACATAATGACTTCAACAATAACTTCTTTGTTTTATTTTGCCTTATTGAAGGTTCTCAACGCTATGAAAGGGGATCGCAAGTGAAGCATAAGTATAGAAACCCAAAAGAAACTAATCAACTCTTGTGCACCCAAGTTGCATTTTGTTCTTACCTAATGAAGAGAGATAGATAACTGTATGGAAGATTCACAGCACCAAAACCAGATAAGACGGCCATGACAGTCACGCCAATGACACCAATTCTACTAACCAATTGAGGCATTGTGAAAAAACCTGAAAAGTGAAACGTCGATAGAGAAGACTAAAGTTATTAACCCTTGAACCAATCACTCGAGTGAAGTAGAACTCAAGGGGGAAAAAACAAAGAAAAAACAGGTAGCTACACAAAACTCGGGCAGAAGAACAAATTGGACTTGCCAAGAAAAACAAGGTGTAACGTCCAGGCATAAGGTTGTAGAGGGATTGAAAACCTATAACTCAACTTGTAAATTGTTTGATAATTGAATCCCTTGGAGTATAGCATTTTGGGATAGAAGCTATAAAAATGCAAGGAGGAAGAGGGCCTTTTCTTTGTTTGCACCGAGATATATGTAGACATAGATACACATTCATCTCTTTGGCATGGCCCGAGTCTAGCAAAAAAGTAGATTCAAACCTTTATCCGGTGAAGGCATTGGAAAATGAATGCCCATGCGCCAAAAACCATATAGAAATGCCAACAAGAATAAGATAGCACCAAGTGCAGCCCGTTCCTTTCTCACACCTGACGTGAAATATAGAGGTTAGATGAATAAAATGTGTGCCCACAAAAGATTTATGACTTGTTACAGCATAAGTTCCAAACAGAATAGCCGGAATGAAAATAAATCTTGAACCATAAATAGAAGGAACGAGGAATAGCATGAGCATGCAACTTACCATTGTTGCAAAGCATCAAGTAACAGTGATAATAAGGCAACATGAAGACTAGTAACAGAATCAAACAGAATAGATCCACCTTCCAGTTCACCCATCTAGCCCTACAGCCAACAAGGAATACGATGCCGTCAGATCAGCATAAAATGCCCAAAGGAGGCTTATCAATCCATATACCTCGACATACAAATGAAGTAACATTCACACTAACCACTCCTATAGTTATCCTACAATTCAGTCCGCAATAATTCAGCAAACCTCAACCATGAAGATTGCCAAAACATACCCTGTATAAGCTAACTATCACCTCCAACACTCTTACACGAACATGGGCAATCTTTCTACACATTCCCAATTGCTTGTGTTGAATGATTTAACAAAGACATTATATACATAGTTTTCATGTATTACTCTCAATATGACAAGTTCGATGTTACCCTAGTATGAAGTCCTCAACAATTACGCTTTTGTCGACTATGGAACCACAATGCATAAACAACTTCTTCCATACTGTGTTTGTGACCTTATTTAGCTTGTGGTCTTCTGGTTTATTAGGGACAAAGCACCGAGCAGTATCATCACAAGAAAGTAGTCTTGCCCACGATGCCAAAAACTACATAATCTTAACTCATTTCCTTACCATAACTTTCATTATTACTAAAAGTCTACAACTTTCTTTCAGTAGGAAAAAAGTTAACCCATAAACTAGTAATAATACTAATAAAGTTCAACGAAGATTGACAGACGGGAAGAGGAGGTGCGCAATGCGGATACAATGACAGAGTCTAATTTGCCAAATCCAAGACCAAAGAAAGGGAAGCAAAACAATACTCCCTCCGTCCCATAATGTTACACCCTCTGTCCCATAATGTTACACTTTCGTGATTGCATGCCTTTTTTATATTGCCTATATCTTTCTATTTTCTATTCCTAATGTTTTATGGGTTTTGCAAAACTTTGTTTGATAGAACTGATTGAAATCTACCAAACAAAATCCATATTACTAATAAATATATTACATATTAAAAGATATAGGCTGTTTTTCCATAGTACTGGAATAGTGAAAGTGTCCAACCTTTTGGGACGGAGAGTAAAAATAAACCCTAGCTAGTCCAGGTGCGCCCAAGCCAAATATTCCAAACCTTGGAGCCACTGGAGTTATACGTTATACCCAATCGTTACCTTCAGCGCCCAGAGCTAGTCGAGGTGCGTGCAAGCTGGCCCGTACGTCCAGTTATCAAAAAAAAATTACCATAGCTAACTTTAGGTTCAATTTTGCCACAACACAACAGCATTCAGTTTTTTTTTTTTTTTTTTTTTTTTGGGGGGGGGGGGGGGGGGGTGGGGTTGTCAAACGGAATAGACACAACAACAACACACAAAAAAAAAAAAAAAGGAGAGAGAGAGAGAGAGAACTCTTTGGAGAGAATGGGGATAATCTCGAACAAGACGAGCTGGAGGAGGTTGCAGGAGAAGGCGAAGACGACGCTGAAGATGATCTGAACGAGTGCCCTCTTCTCCTCGTACTCTTTGTAGAGCCTACGGTTCAAGAACCACAGCCCAGCCCAGCCCAGAAGCGAGAGCGACCCCACCACCACCACTCCCTCGTAGATCGCACGTCCCCAACCCATGGTTCCCCCCCTCTTCTCCTCTCGGGCTTTCTCTCTATATCTCCTTTCCGACGACGACAATGATGATCTGTCTTTTCAAGTTCTAATCACTGTATTTCGGTGGATCGATTCTGATGCGGCACCCAAACGCAAGTACATTTATAATTGTTTCCGTTCTCCCGTTTTCCCGTTTGGTCAATAACATCGAGGCTTTTTTTTTCCTTCCCCTTTTATACTGTAAGATATGTTCGCCCAGCTTATGCAAATTGACTAGTTTGTTTCAGGTTCGATCAAAGTCAGGAAATTTACACCGGAACTAGAGATTTTCACGAAATTTATTTCTTATCTGACCTTAATAATGTGGAAAATAAACTTATCAATTAACCGAGCCAACCCTTGGGCTAAGGGATTCTTGAATTATGTTGCTAAAATACACAATCCTACTGAAAGCATCTCAAGCAGTCTTTAGTCATTTTGCCCAGTAAAAATGACTATTTTTACAATAGCTAGCCAAAAATTTAGGAAACCCCACCAGTCTAGGCATTTAGAAAAATTAGGGTTTTTAAATAAAATCAAAATTCAATTAAAATAGAATCAGGAACCATCAAATAAGAACGGAAGAAGTAGTATAGAAGTGAGTGTATAATCCACTAATCCATTCTCTCTCCTCTGTTGTCTCTCTATTTCTCTCTCCTCTATCGCATCAGGCTCTTTCTATTTCCTCTCTTATTTGACATTAACCGATTCTTTCTCTCTCCCCTTCTCTCTCCCATCTCATCCCTTCTTGCCCTTCGACAGTTGAGGAGTTCCGTAACAAATATGGGCGCCACTATTCGCAGTCCTTTATTTTCTTTCATAGCTCATTACATTTCAGTAAATGGTTGTTGAAAATCATAAATAACATTTCGGTAAATTGCTGTTGAAAATAAGATTATATTTCGGTAACTACGTGTCGAAAATATGTTCAACTTTCGATAAACAACTACCGAACATACATTTTCGGTAAATAGCCGTTGAAAAAAATATTATATTTCAGTAATTAGATGCTGAAAATATATCTCAATTTCGATAATTAACTGACGAGTATAATTCAAAATTTTTAACGGATTATAAGAGAAAATAGAAAGCTGCGAATAGCAGCGCCTACAAATATTGCTCTGACATGGACAACAACTTGCATTAGGGGTAAATGTTTACACTTTATTACTCACAGTTTCTGACTATTCACTATGCAAACACATTTCTTGTACATTATCACACTTTATTAACCCCCGCCTAATCATAAAAAAAAAAATCAACCCTATCCTAGTAACAGAAGTAGGGGGGAGGGGTGATGTGAGCAATCACAATAGCGCGAAACTGCGTCCATCTAACTATCCGTCTTGACAATTAATGGTCCGGACTTTTAACTCTCCCACGGAATAGTTTATTTCAAATCCAAACTATCCAAAACATTTTTGAACAGTAGGATCAATATCCTGTTGTACGCTGTTGTGATTTGTTCATAACAACCACCCCCTTCTTCCCCTATTAACCCCACCATGCCCACATCTTGTTTTGATATTAGGGCAAAGCCTAAACAATAGTTTGATTTTTACGAGTTACAGTAATATTGAACAAGTTGTAAAAAAAAGTTTATAAAAAGGCTTCAGCAATGAAGTTCTTTTCAACCCGTTTAAGCACCTAACTCGCTGAATCCAAACTGTTTAAAAAAAACTTACCAACCCGTTGGTTTTAAAAGGCCACGGATAGGCAGAGGGTTAAAATTTTGCCAACCGCCAAACACGGGTTATTTTTTGGAAAAATGACGGTTAATGACGTATTTTAATAATTAATACCCGCCAAGAATATTTTCAGCATTAACAAATATTCTTAGCATGTACTTGGCAGATATTAATTATCAAAACATGTCCTGAACTGTCATTTTTCCTTGTTTTTTTCCCATGTAAACTACCCACCAACCCGGCCCGTGGACACCCCGCGGCATTATTAAAAAAAAATCGGCAAAGCTGGTCTCATTTGAGAAACCACAGGGAAGTCTATGTAATTATTCGAAACATCAGGGAGGTTAGTGTTGTTTACCCTCGCTGTAAATAAATCCCGATCGCCACGTTGTATTTTCCCGCCAAATAGTGGAGAAGCAGAGAGAAAATCGAGGCGTGTAGGGGCAGATTTCTATCAGAGTATCGGAACCCTAATTTTCAGCCCCATTGAGCTTCAGATGGCGCCCTCTGCAGCCTCTGATTCGCCCGCAACACCGGAAAAAGCAGAACGTAACCTCCAGGTACAATTTGATTTCCTAGTGTTTCACGTTGCAAGATTTGGTTTCATGTTGACAGCATAAAGGACTGACCATATTGCAGCCTTTCTTCGTTCTCCACAAAGCGTCGCACAGTAATGCGGAGAGGAAATCAACAGGAGGGGTAAGAACCGGAAGCAAAACTAGGACCAGGAGAAGAATTGATTTAACACCACCGCGGCCTAAGAGTTCGGAGGGATCGGAGGCCGAGTTTGATGGAGGAGACAACGATGACAACCACGATCATCAGTTGCGAACAGATGCTTTCAATCACGCCTGGTCCAAAATTGAGTCCACAATTAAGGCAAGTCCCTAGCTGTGCTATTAGATTAACCACCAACTCATCTAAAAGCTTAACCTGTTGGAGGGATGAGTAACTTTATTATTTTTATCTTGGACACGCATCCTCACGTGTAGCCAAGCTCTCTTCCACGAGAGGACTAAACACGTGGAAATATTTTATTCACGTGTACAAGAGGGCTAACCATGTGTCCCAATAACAGCATGGGCTGGTTCCGCGTAGGCTAGAACCGCATATGCTAAAACCGCATGTGTATCAATGAACGGGACCTTCATCTCTAGCCCCTATGGGGATTTCCTCAAGGACATATTACCCACCTTTTGACCTGCAGTCACCATTTTTGTATATGCGGCATGGTGTATTTACTTTATGTTTTTTTATTTTTTAGCAATCAAATGTAAGGCCTAATGCTTCACTAATAGGGGCGGGATCTCGCTCCCACAAATGTAGGCTTTGTTTGGTCTCATATTCAGAGGATGCTTGTGCTTAAGATTTGAGAAAGAACATGGATAGTTTAATTATGTAGCATCTTCTTACTATGTTTTCGTCATTTGATTGCTTTCCCCCCCTAAAAACGTACGTTTCATCTTGATACTTCCATTTCTTATGATCAATCTTCTTACAATTTCTACTAAAAAAAGAGAGAAAGAAGAGGGGGGGGGGGGGGGGGGGTGGTAGAGAAATGCAGTTGGATTGGCTTAGCTATTCTCGAAGTCAAAGAGTAATAACTAAGGCTAAGAGCAAATGAAGGATACAACCAGTTCATTGAGCATATGCGGTTCCTGCCTACGCGGAACCAGCCCATGCGGTTATTGGGACACGCGGTTAGCCCTCTTGTACGCGTGTTTAGCCCTCTTGTAGGCGGTGAGATTGCCTGCTCTAATAACATAATAGATTGTTCACCACCAACTCATCTAAAAGCTTAAGCTGTTAGAGAGAGGAGTAACTTTATTATTTATATCTTCAAGTTCAACATATGTGGAGAGAGAGAGTATGTTCCATATCTCCAAATGGCTTTCATCCAATTTCTTAAGAATAGAGGTTTTATTTGTGTCATCTCAGGATGTTTTGAGGAATATTAATGCTGATGCATTCAATGACGTACATTGCTGGGTTCAAAGTTCATTCAACGAAATTCGATCAAATGGAATGCTTGATCGTGCTAAAGCTACTCGACCTTATCCCATTGTCACTAATCCTATATCTAAACAACTTTACACAGGCCTGGTCTTCACCAGTAAGTTTCTTTTAATAGTTTTTGTTTGCCCATTATGGTTAAGGTAGTAGATCCGTACAGCGAAGATAAAGTGGACCTCATTGCGACAGTTTTTTGCAACTTTTGAACTTAATTTCATGCTTATTCATAATCTTTCACGTATGTACCCTACCTTGATGTATGTTTAACCTTGAATTCTTATTTGTCTTGTAATTTGCAGAGAATATGGAATTGGTTGATGATCTCTTGACGTTTGAGGACCTTGGTCTACATTTGAAATCTCGTGGATGCCACGTGGCTAACCTTTCATCATTTGACTTCTCGGCCAAAAATGGGATAGATGGGTGTCTTAGAGGTTTATTGAGGCTGTTTGTAAAGACTAGCTTGGATGTATGTTATGCCAATACTTTTTTACAGCAATTGAACTCGATTATCTTGAAACTTCAGATACTCGAGTTTGTTCCATGTTTTTAGTGCAGGTGGCTGATATGTCCGTCTTAGCATTGTGGTACATTGACCAAGGGGACTTTGATAACCCAGTTGTTGTAATTATAGATGATTTGGAGAGATGCTGTGGGTCTGTCTTGACTGACTTCATTCTCATGTTGAGGTATTGTAGCTTGCTCTAACTGCCAGCTAAGCATTAGTTGGCTCCCAGTATATCTCTTTAACCCTCGACTCTAGCAGGAAAAATATTAAGAGCTTCCTTAAGTATTACAAGTTTTGTTGGCCTTGTTTATGCTACCATGCCTTTCCAGGAATTAACCTGTTTCCTAACTTCTGTAAACATGTTAGAGCTAAAATCTGAGGGAAATTGGTGTCAGGGATAACTTTTTCAAGATACACATAAAAATCCTCGTTCTGTGAGGGATTCAGTCATGTTTTAGTTGCAAGAGACCTTATGATATATCCATCACCCATAGGTTAGTTTAATACACATCCACAAAGCTAAGCAGATGACCTAGTGTTTTCTGTTTCACTTCCTTATATGGTGTAATGAGTGTAGGATCAGTTCAGATAAAAAAAAAAAGTGTAGGATAAGCTCAGATTAAAAAAAAAAAAAAAACTGTAGGATCAGTTGGATATGATATGGTTGTTAGATAGCTTGATATTCACTGTTGGACCAATTGAATAACAATGTAAGCTTTCGGAGGATTGGTGATCTAAGAATAATTAGTCCTGTATATTTCATGTCACTTAAGCCTAAAATGCTAATTCCTATGAATCTATGATACAAACAGTGAATGGGTGGTTAAGATTCCAATCATCTTGATATTTGGAGTTGCTACCTCGGTTGATGCCCTGAGAAACATACTTCCTTCACATGCTCTTCAGTGCCTGTCCTGTCATAAGTTCATTTTGGGATCTCCAGCTGAGAGAATGGACGCAATCATCGAGGCCGTCCTTGTGAAACGTTGTTCTGGATTCAGTGTTGGCCACAAGGTGGCAGTATTTTTGAGAAACTATTTTTTAAGGCAGGATGGAACTTTGACCTCATTTGTCAGAGCTTTGAAGGTAGGTGTTCAGTCCAATGTAGATTTATTGCTATTTCCCGCGTCTTGATAATGGTTGCAGATTCTTTCATGTGCTTGTCAAGTTATCGTTTTGAAAAGTTTGCTAATGTAATGCAATCACAAGTGCTTCCAGATAGCAATTGTCCAGCATTTTTCCATGGAACCTCTAAGCTTCATACTCTGGGGCCTATTTCACAAAGATAGTCAGGTTGAAGTTTCTTCACCTATGATAAGATGTTTAAGTATTTTTTCTTTTCCAGGCATGCTATTTAATTATGTTATACTTCACAAGATCCTTTTGAAGTCATGACTGCTTATTTTTCTTCATTTTTTCTCTTTTCACTTGCTATCTTGAACCATGAAAATGGTCATTTTCACACCTCAAGTGTGTAATTTTTGCATCATTCGACTCACAGTTGTGGTAGTTATGGACTCTTCACGAAAGGAGAATGCAGTACAACCCTTCTGTTGATCTCTATATGATTTCAAGAAAGTAGCATTGGTTAGCATGCATACGTTCTCTTTGCTTACCATATGGATATTGAAGTATTATCCTATATGTTATGGGATACATACCAAAATTATACAATTGTTTTCATGATTCACAATTTTTTGAGTTGCATGCTGCTGCCAATTTCATATAATATCAGTACAATACAAATGTACAAAAACAACTCGTGCTTGCCGTTTTTGAGACTTCCAAATTCATATAATGTGCTTTACTTTTTAGTGATTCTTGACTGTTGCAGGATTTAAGCAGTGAAAGACCTGTATCATTGCCAGAAACAGTGTTAAAGCAACTGTTTAGTCTTCCATCTTGCAGGAGGTACACGTAAATTTTTAATAATGTTGCAATTTTTTCTTTTTATTTCTGGTGATACAGATGTTTCCCTTTGGCAAACAATGAGATTCTGAGTTTGTGTGCACATCGGTAACAAGGAATGAACTTGCTGAACCAAATGAAGAAATTTTTGCTCAAGGTTTGGCTGACTTGAAGAGATTGCAGAATTTTTGGAGTTCTGTGGTTCTGGTGAGGCCTTAAACTCATTCTTCTTCATCTGTCATCTTCATATTCTTTGTGGTCTAAACATAAATACTTGTGCTTAACCAAATCTTGTGGTTTGGTTCCCCCCCAAATGATAACTACTACCTTCGTGTAATGCATTATTTCATTTTATAACTACTACTTGTGTACTTCATGTTTCATTTTGATTTTAGGACTACAATACTAAAGGGACTAAAAAGGGTTTCAGTTGTCTATGTATGTGTTGTCTTAACACTAATTGTAATTAGCTTTAGCGAAGCGAAGTGTTTGCCTCAAATCCCTATCAAGTGTACTCTTCTGGCGGCAGCTGCTTCAGTACTCAAACCTGTGCCTTTTGTGATGAGTAAAAGTACATCAAAAGCACCAAAGGGAGGCACCTACTCTCACCTACTAGCGCAACTAGTACTACATCAGGCCTTGTTGGCATGTTCTCTTTTTATTTTGCCAATTGGTGTTGCTGGAACTTGAGCGCAGTAACTTTTTTTACTTCTTTATTTTTTATTTTTTATTTGTAGCTTCGAATTTCCACATTTTTGGTTGAAGCTACAGGCCATTTGTTTAATGTGTTAAAAGTGTTGCTTTATATATATTCGTTCTGGTTGTTACTATATGAAACGTACTTATCCCATTGTTTGTACTTTGTACCATAAGTTGTTCTAAAACTTCAAGATCCTATTGTTTGGTTATTACTGATGTTCACTCACGGTTGCAGTTTATTGATTCCACTACGCCTCCCCCCTGGGCAGATATGCTTGTACAGATTTTTTTTGAAGGAAGGAAATTCATGCTTGTACAGATAATTGAGGAACATTTGATGCGATATCGTTTCTTTTTGTTGACAGATTACTTTTGTTGCAGTGCCTGTTTGAAGCTGGAAAAAGCCATGAAATTACCTTGTTGGACTTGTACTGTGAGACACTTGATCCAGAGCTACACCACTTGAGGGCTTCTGATCATCACTTGGGACCAGAAGCAGCAGTTGTAATGTCTTCAAGTGACCATCATGTGCATGGACCATTGCAAAACCATGTTTTTATATCTCAGGTCGTCCGCAAGGTCAGGTGCGTAATGGAAATGGATTTTGATTAATATATCTTTATATAAAAGGAATTTTTTTTTTATGATGATGAACCCCTTCAGGGGTAACCCCAGGTCTATGGCTGTTAGCGCTACCACACCCAGAGACTGGGCAAAGCTAAGAGGGCCAGGACCCATTGAGAACCATGTGCAGGTGGACTTGGGAGGAGTTGAACACATTATTTTCACTTCTTTAGGTTATTTTGGGAAAGTAAAACCGTAAATGCTTTTACTTGCATATCCTGGACATATATTTTGGGACTTTACAATGTTCCATACAGAAAAATATATGTTGGAAGAGAAACTTCATAGGAAATAAGGAGTTGAGTTTTGTTCACCCTCCACTTAAGAGGGTGAACATTACCCTCCATCTTATTGGTTGAAATGGTGTGGATCCCACCACAAAGTGATGTCATGCTTACCAAGAAGTGTATTGCATGGTAAGCATGACATCACTTTGTAGTGGGATCCACATCATTTCAACCTATAGGAAAGAGGGTAATGTTCACCCTCTTTAAGGAGGGTGAGCAAAATTGCACTCGGAAATAAGTGCACTTAATTTTGGCAGCCAAAAATGAAAGTCAAGATACTTTAATTGGGGCGGGAGGAGTAATGACTGGAGTCTAAATTAAACCCCTGGAGGATAGAGTTAAAATGTACTAAACTATAGCTTCAAAACCAACAACAGTGTTGAACAAACATGGCTAAACTCAAGCCCATGGGCCGCCATATATATGCGCAGTTTTGAGGAGTTGCTTAAAATTTGTCTTCACAATCATCTGGCATTAAAAGCAAAATATATGAGCATGATCTGCCATATGATTGTTTACAGTGAAATATTAGATGGTTCAGGACTTTCTGAAGCCTTCTCATTTGTTAGATGATACGAAAACCTTTTAACCTGTGAATGAAATTAGTTGCTTTTGTTTCCGCGCTATTATCAGACTACTAAAACTTAGTTTAATCAGGGATCTACCATTAGTGTCCCTAAATCAGTTGCTCAACAGATGGGAAAAGCATACGAAGGGCATAATTGAGGTACGCCTCAGCTGATCTTGTTAATGTTTGCATAATGTCTGTAATGATTCACACTTTACTCACCCAACAACTTGTTGGAGTCTAACAAAATGCCCCAAAATACTTAATCTCAAGTTTTTTAGTTATATCTGGTGATCCATTATACATCCCTCATGCTTCTTGCAACCCATCCGTGTGAGACAAACATGGGTGCAATGTCCATACTTTTTTCTTGCCTGAATTCAAAGTGAGGACCTATCAGGGTACATTAATTTTATTAATGAAATAAGAATTTCTATTGAATGTTTGGGCATGCCTTCGATGTTTGATTTCATGCTTATACACTGCTGTTGTTCTCTACAGATTGTAAGCTCTATGAACTCGTGAATTGGATGCTTAGCTATATAGAACCAACTTAGCTGCTTTGAAGGAATGCATTACCACAAGAAAACCGAGCAAGAATTTGTTGGAAAATAACTCACTAGGAAAAATTAAAAAGGAGTTTGTGACTGTTAAGTTACCAATAGTCCCAATAGCTTAAGCTGTTAGGAAATGGGCCAAATAATGAACATCAAGCTATCTAACACCCTCCCTCACGTGCAACCCTGTCTTTCACGTGGATATGCAAATTTTCATAAATAAAGCAAAACAGAATGCGAAAGGGAGAAGCAGAATGCAAATAGGGAACAAATACAAACAGAGAGACTTGAACCCAATAATGTATATCAAGCTATCTAAGACTTACGAGTCTCCACTGAGACGAACTTCTGGTGTGTGATAGAGTTCATTTGTTTCTATATCTGGTTATTTATATGTACCTACTATGAAAATATTGCTTAATGCAAAAAGCTTATATAGCCTGTGCCATAAAAAATGGAAACATGAATTTTCTGTCTTCCTATTTCCAGAATCACAGCGATGTCTAATTAGTAAGCGATTGAATGACTGGGCTTACCGTCCAATTTTCACCTTTTGAGTATAACAGTTGCTGAGGAGATATAACTATTTTGGACAATAAGTACCAAAGAATTTTTACATATTTTGGACAATGTGCTTGTCTCAGATCCACGAGAAAGTGAGGGACCTGCAGTCAATTGTGAAATTTGAGGATGGAAAGGCTTTGAGGCGAGAATTGACAGACATATCCAAGTAAGTTTCATTTTTCTGTGCTTTTGTTCTTTCTTACATAAATACATTGAAGTTTTGCTCCATTGAAAAGAGAGCTACATCTCTCAACAGCGAGGGTAAATATGAAACACAAGTGATAACAATGGTGAGCCTATAGTAGAAAAATCTTAATTTTTTTAATTTCCCAATATACTTAATTGGCTTGTAGAACCTCTATATTGGGTAAGGCCGTCAAATCCAACAAAAACAAGCCCATTAGCCAGATCTAAAAACGGCGCCCAAAGTTCTCAAAATCATACGGACAGTGGAAAACCATATCAGATGGCTTTAAATTTTTTATACAAAATTGACCACACCTCTTCTATTAGGGAGGCAAACCAGAGGGGGCGATCGCAAGTCGCTGATGACACTGGTGTTCTGCACTGATGCTGACGTATCAGTGCAAAGCTATTTGATTGCCTCCTCCTGTGGCCCGTAGATGATTTGTCTTTTTTAAGGGTAAGGTTTTGATCGGAATAGATCGCTGCTATGATAACAAGTTATTTAGTAGCAAGTTGAGGGTACTAGATATGTTATTTGCGCTTTTCGCATCCCACCAACATGGCAAGAGGATTGTAACAATCTACCCCTCTTAAATTTTTTAAGGTTTTCGCTCCCTACTGCCCACAAGGCCTAGTAACGTCCCCTGGTTGGCCACAGGCTCAGGGCCTATACCCTCGGGAGCCTCTACTCCTTTTCCACACTGCCACGGTGCCCTCCACGAAGTAGGGTCGGCTTATTATCCCAAACAAAGTGGCCCTAAACAACATAGCCCAGAAACTATATCTCAAATTATATGTTAACAAACAAGTTTAAATTGACAATTAGCAATGCTGGATAGGGTGGTCACGCATGGTGTAACTATTTGTCTTGTGCTTTAGACTTACATCTTTAATTCCCTTGAACTTTTTTTTTCTTATCTTGCACTTGATTGTGTTATACGGTCTTGGGTAGAACTCAACCCCAAAAGCTAGTTTTTGAAGTGAGGGTGCCCTCACGCTTATATTCTTCATATTACTTTGGTACCCAAGCAATGTGGGACTTCGCTTCGCACCCTCCCTCATGCCCAGCGTGCCGCGTGTAGGCCAGGGACACACATCCTACCCATCCTTGGCATACCCGGCTCTGATACCATGTTATATTGTCTTGGGTAGAACTCAACCCAAAAGCTAGCTTTTGAAGTGAAGGTGCCCTCACTCTTATATTATTCATATTATTACTTTGGTACCCAAGCGATGTGGGACTTTGCTTCACAGATTATTGTTTTATTTGTATGCTTACATGATGTGTCTCTAATACTTTGGCAGAAACGTAATTGACTTCGGTTCATTTAACAGGAGGCAGAAAAGTCGAAGCAACTTTAATGTTTACAAGGATGGAAAAGATGTAAATGAGAAAGCTGCAGCACTAATTGATTTCATGGTTGAGTAAGGGAACCTTTGTCTTGTATTCATAGCCTTTCTTTCTTTTCCATTTAACATTTGCATACACCTATAGTGCCAATAATAGTCTCTGTCCTTCATATGAACTTCACTCTTTAACCATTTTTGTTCCTTGGTTGAGATTTTTTCATTTCTGCCCATTCTATTGTCCTGTTCAAATGCTTTTTAACTCTTGAATCTTTGGTTACTAAACAGGAAATATATGCAGCCCATTGAGTGCATACCTTACCATGAAATCATCTGCTTTAAGAATGTTGACAAACTTCAATCAGTAAGTATTCTGAGATTACTTTAACCAGCGTACTTATTGGAGCTTTCCTATTTGCTGCAAGAAAATGGGAATTAATAGAAACTGTTCAGTAACTAGTCGTTAAGATAGCGCTAATATAGGACTCTACACAAGTCAATAGTAGGCTTCATTGTTATCCTGCCTATTTACAATGTGTTGATAGGTTCTGTTGATTATGTATTAATGTGACTTTGATTTTTTGTCTGAAGGCACCCGGCTAGTGGATAAAATTGATTTTTGTGAAGTTTAGAACAAGACACGGTTGGAAGTTTGACTCACCGTATTAGAACATCCATGTTAAGACGTTTTCTACACGTAGTTCTTGTTTTTGTATTACCCGTAGATAAGGTTAAGTCTGCATTTTTATATTCCTTTAGAAGAAACTGCATACTACTTTGGAGTTTGGACTTGGGTGTTAATACATGAGCGTTATATTTTGGCTTTCCCACCAACCACCCCCCCCACCCCTCCCTACCCCTAATTTTACAACATCACTCTCATTTTGCTACACTAGGCTTTGGTGGGAGACCCAAGGAGAACAATCCAAGTTGATCTTTTGGAGTTCCACAAATTTCTCAAGTGCAGTTGCTGCAGCAAGAATGGCAATACACCATTTCCATCCATGCTTGACACTTCAATTATGTAAGTACTAAACTTGTTGCTGTAATTGGAAGTTCGTAGTTTAGTTGAAAATGGCTGCGACTATCCTAGGAATTTTAGAAGGTGGTTGTCTGTCCAGTGGGTGTATTCCATTTTCGATGGATTATTACGTATTGGAAAAGGGTTACAAATAATGAGTTACAAACTTACATTGTCTCTTTTGAGTTTTGAGAATGTTAAGTATGTACAGGGTTTGATGTTAAGAGTTTGACAATGTATTTAAGAACGTTAAAATTTGCGAAATATATTTGAGATTAACTGTTTGAGAGACCTGCTATTTATTGACCGATTTTGCATAGTAGAACGATTGTATTTTTCTTAGATGAATAATGATGGATTCTATTCTTGTTCCAAACAAATGGGCAGGGAAGTGTCAGACAAGCACCAAACATGTATTCTGCCTAACACAGTTTTGTTAAGTCGATGGTCCAAGTACGTTGTGTGGCATGATTCCTTAAGGAAAAAAGAGAGTTTGTGAGTAGGATTTACAATTGTACAGGCTAACATTCAACTTGGATCTTCTATGCCTCTCTCCGTGTTTTAGCAACTGGAGTTTTTTTGCAGCAATGTCTTCCTCCCATGTAATATCATCTGCCCTGATGAAAGGCTGAGTTTGGCTAAACTTTGGTTCAAGAATTTTGGACTCAATGTTGCCCAAGAGTGAACTTGGGCCATATTCCACATTGCCCAATTCTTGCAAGTCAATGTATTGTTTATCGGTAATTTTTAAAACAAATATGTTCTCATGTAAATCTTAATTATTCTCTATTACGTACTGCATCGTTACCATTATCCCTAATTAAATCATGACATTCACCCTGAGGGAAACATGTGAATTCCGTATTTACCAAACTAAATCAGTTCAATTCCGGCTTTGTGTTGTCCGGTGCTGTTCCAACTGTTGTAGCAGGAAATTTTGTTTTGAATCCAGTACTAATAGTGGCACCTGATTCTTATATTATAATAAATGGATTAATATACACTTCACTAGTTGTCGCACCAGTTGTGTGTAATTAGGAGGTCGATTTCTATGTTTCAACTTGATAAAGGAAGTTTGAAGTATTGCTTGAAAGTCGAGTCCCGGCACCATTTGTTTTTGCAGGTACATGTTGACTCAAGAGTATGGTGACCTTATTAATCTCCATGACTGGTACCAATCTTTCAAAGCAACTGTACTTCCTCCAAGAATCAAGGGGAAGCACCGGTTGAAGCATTCACCATCACCAAAGAAAAGAAAGGAAGCTAAAGAATCTCAAAACAAGGGTGAAGCAACTGTTCAGTATCCTCTTGCTTCTCATTTCATAGCATTTTCTGCTTGTCAATGTTGATCTGGTCAATTTGACCCATTAAGCATTTCGATTTACATAGCATGTTGCGATTGAAGGATTGCCGTACTTGCATGTAGATAATTGAGTTCTAAACAAAGTTGCTGAAGTCTGTGAGCAACTCTTTGTTCCGTTACTATGGTAGTGAGTTTACCTCTAGTTGAGTTTAGACTCGCTTTTAAGGGGTTTCTTGCTAAAACTAGTGCGGTATATTTCCCTCCAATTTTAGGTATTTTGAGCCTATCACTTAAATGGTTGATGATCTCAGTGCTGCTACCACTGGGTCACATGCCTGCACCTTGCAGACAGATAATATTATTAGAGTTTCCAATTTTTTTTAACCTTGTTTCAAAAGTCAAATATTGACATTATGACATGAGTATAAGTGTAGGTCCTCAATACCACGTTTCATGTCACTCATAGCCGTTGTAGTTGACACATCGGGTCATTTTGGTAGAACCCTGGTTTGAAATTTACGTCTTTGACAGCAATCGTGTAACGCTACTGTGTGAATGTGCCCAATGGATCTCTGGAAATCCTTGACCTCCTTTTGTATAGAGCAAAGTTCTGCAGGGCCGTTACGGAGCTCCAGATTACAGGGCTGCTTCGGATGCCTAGCAAAAGACGGCCTGATTATGTTCAGAGAGTGGCCTTTGGTCTCTGACATGCTGGGCTCGAACAGGTTTGATACTCTCATCCTATTATGTGACTGGGATCTTGATTTTCTGAGCAAATACTTGATTAGTCTCAGTCCGAGATGAATTTGAAGGATTTTCACTCATGAAGCTATGGATCCTCCTGTGATCATTGTTTGCATTGTAAATGATATCAGATTATCAGGGCAACAGCGCTTGAAGAACGGTGAGCTCCTCTGTGAACGGGCAACTGTAATTGATAGGAATATTAAAACTGGGAATTCTTGAGCTTTTTTAAGCTTTGTGTTGTCTAGTTTTATTCCCTCGCTGTAGTTCATTTGTTGAGCTCTCCTCTGTTTTAGTTGATGCTAGGTGGGTTAATTAATGCTTTCCTTTGTTTGTTTGCTGCTCTAGCTGGGTGGCTAATGCGTTGCTTGCTGTGCCTTTTGGCCTGGGGTATGCGGACTCGGATCCTCTGTCCGAGTCCTTTGTCCCACACCTCAATGGGTGACATGTGTCCCCCTCACCCCAAACCAAACCAAAACATCACGCCACACCCAATCCCTCTCCCTTGTCTTCTTAGAATCTCAATCCTCACCAGCCCCCCAAACAGACCTCTGCCGCCCCGCAGGTAGTAACCACCAGTTCCTGCCCAGATTCAGCGTCGGCAACACTGTCCCGGCCAGCAAACAATCCAGACCGCTTTTTTTTTTTTTTTGATCCGCAACAATCCAGACCGCTTGCCATCAGTAATCTATTCAGAACGACGTGGAAATGGAAACTCGTAACGTGGGAGGAAGGAGAGCAACGTGGTTCGTTCGACGATGACGATGCCGTCATCGTCAAAGAGGTCGGGGTGGGTGATCTTGATGCCGCCGACGAAGGCCTTGGAGGAGTTGTTGGGAGGGGAGGAGGCGACGGTGAAGCAGCAGTCGGGGGATGGGGTTTCGATCTTGGCGGCGAAGGGGAGGTAGCGGAGGAAGAACATGAGGTCCGGGACGAAGAGTTCTTGGAGGGGGAGGGATTGGGTGTGGCGTGATGTTTTGATTTGGTTTGGTTTGTGGGGGGGGGACACGTGTCCCCCGTTGAGGTGTGGGACAGAGGACTCGGACAGGAACTCTCAGACAGAGGATCCGAGTCCGGGGCATGCCCCCAGCTTGGTTGTACATGGTCCATGTTTGGTCTTCAAGTAATGGGTCATGCTCTTCTAGCTTTTCCCATTGCCAAACAAATTAGTACTAGTAATAAATAATTACTCCGCTGAACGGTTGAAGTCCTTATCAAGATTTGTTGGAACGGGACAGGGAGTTCCTGAGTTGCGATAATGCACTACAGGGTGTAGTGTAAGCTTCATCGAGATTTCATCACTGAATATTTATTTTATACTAATTTACACTGTAGGCATTTCTACATTGCAGATTACTGTAAACAACTCCCTTGTCAATGAATTCGGGGGCCCTGTTGTACCCGGGTTGGGCAAAGACTTCTGACTGGCTGCGTTTTTGTTTGCTTCTCCTGTTCTTTTCTTTTATCTTACTGCGGTGCGGCACATAGCCGTGCTGTCAGTAAGAAGGGAGCCGGCGCCTTAGCTTTCAAAGCCCTTCTGTTTAGGCTGGCAAACTACGGGTTGGTCAAACTACGAATGCCTTAGTCCTGTCGCAGGGGAGATCCACTGCCATAAAGTGCCATTCAATACTCCGGCACTCGATTTGTCAAAACAGGTTAAGCGTTGCCTTCAACACGAGGATTTTACTCATCAATCTCTTCTAAACTAGCGATTCAAGGGCACTAAACTGAAGAATTTGTTTTTGGCGTAAAGAGTAATAAAGTAAAATGTTGGGCTCGATTAGCATACGATCCAAACTGCATGCTAGTCCTTGGTCATCCAAAAGTGTGCTAGGTCGTACTATATTAGTTTGCAGTTAGTGGAGTAGGTGAAAATAAAATAGAAGTTGGCACTAATATTTCCTTTCCCAACCAACTTTTTTGTTTCCTTTTGTTATTTTTTTACTGCCAAGTGCTAACTAACAAAAACAAGTTGAGTGGACTGGCTTAAAAAATGAACTACCAATTGATCTTTAGTTGGTTTCTAAGATGAGCAGTAAATATCACGTTTACTATGGAGTGTAAGTTTAGGACATTAAGGACATTGAAGAAATGTCCTCATGTTTGTTTCATTTACATAAAAAAAACTAATTTTAAACGAGTTTAAAGGAAGGAAAAGGAAAAAAAATAAATAATTCGTTGGAAGAAAAATAATTGGAGAGTGCTATGATGTCAAACTTTTACGTTTGATGACACTTAGATGCCAATTTTGAAGCAAATTGGTCGACTTCATTTGAAGGTAAAGTTGGAGAGTGCTATGATTTCAATTTTGACAAGTGGAGCTCTACAGAGGATTTTACACTAAAGACTGAAGTCATGGTAGACATAGTCAAAGAGATGATCAAACAAAAAAGAAGATGCAGTCAAAGAAAATAAAAAAATAACGGAGAGAATACCCAAAATAAATAAATAGGGAAAGGAAAAAATGGAGAACAAATGCCCCTAAAGTAAACGGACAAGGGAAATTTATATACATTTGCTGCCATCACTCTTTTGTCCTCTCCCATAAATAAAAACCTTATGTTTGCGTGCATGAGGATTTCAACAAGAGTCGGTGGTGGTGTTGGTCGACTATATCCAAAACAGTTTATCCTCCTCCTTTTGCCCTAACAGCTGTAGCGTTACAGCTGATTAACCGTAGTTGGTATATAGGTCGATTAACAAATTCAAGTAATTTGTTTTTTCAATAGAATGTAATGTAAAGTTGTGAATTATGATCAAGCCAAGCTTGCATTAATGCTTGTTTTATTTGAGAAAACAATAAGGTAATTTTAAACGAATTTCTAACGGAGACAAACCATATATATATATAATAATAATACTAAAATTTAATGAGCATGAATCCCAATTGAAGAAAAATAATCGAGCAAAACGTTGATTAAGGTGTGATAAACAAATTATTATTTTTTTAGCTGGGCTGAGCAAAGTGAAGTAAATTTCATCTCATCTTTATTAAAGCCGAAAATGAAGCCATCTTTTTCCTTACTCGCCCAACCCCCCGAGTGGGTAATGTAGGGTCATGACTAGTAATTACTCCATGCTCCCAAGATAGGGATGGGACACAAGCCCACAACAATGATCGGAATCGTTCACTTGTTAGAGCTCATCTGAAATATTGACCACGCCAAGAAATCACGTTGATCGGATATTGTTTGATATAATATTGAAATGCATTGATCTTCAAATAATTGTATCAAATGAGCTGCAACCTAGTGTTGCACATTTTGTTTCCCTTACAAACTTAATGCATTTCGAAATCATACCAAACAACATTTGATTTTCGGTATAGTCAATGTTCTCGACGAGCTTTGAAAATGAACGGTTCTGAACAAATGGTCCAAAACTGGATCAGACTGGTTGGAATCTAAACTAGACGGAATCCTCTCTCCCGATTGGGACACCATGGTGCCCCCCAAACTCTTCTCTACCCCACACTTGCGTGGACTCCACGCACTTTATGATGAGGACTACATAAATGTGTAGTGAATAAAGAGTTTGGAGTATCACGTAACAGTGTTCCAAAGTCGTTGAATAATTTTCAACAGTCAAAAAGAAAATGTCAAAGGAATGCGAATATGCGATAACAACGGAGAGAATTAAAAGAATGGGAAAATTTCAATGACACACCTGAGGTTTTGCTTAATGAGAGATATTCCCTTCTCGTATGAGAAATGACAACCAACTCTCGTGATTTGTATGTGCGTTTCATCGACACTTGAATTGGTAATTATCTGTCCAAACACGTGATTAAATAAGTCAAAATTTACTTACATCTAAAAATTATCAATTCTTACTTATTTTCAATTTAAAATGAAAATTTTCTTCCCTTATAACTGTTGTTTTGATAGAATGGTAAGATTTATTTATAGCCCTTCGTTTTTATTCGTGGAAATAACTGTTTTGATAAAAAATGGAAATTTTGATATTTTGGGGTCCAGAAGAAATTGAGAATTGAGAACTTTTTACCATGGGGAGTGATTTTCACACTTTTGTTTTGATATCCACTTTTTTTTTTTTTTTAATAGTATTGAAAGTGTATGTTTTTTTTGCTATAAGACAAAAAAAGAAATGAATATCAAAAAATTGTGAAAGTCAATTCCCTTTACTATTTATTTTGTTATCAAAAAGGCGATTTTATCCTACAAGTCGCTCTTGGATAATTCCATTACTTATTTGGTCGAACATTGGTTGGGCATCAGTGAGATGAACATTGAAACTACATGATATTTATAAACATTTCTAATGAAATATCCGTTGTTAATAAGGAAAAGGTGAAAGTAAACAAAGAGCCCCTCAATTATCACTTTTTTTATAGAGACCCCTTCAACTACAACTATTAACCAATCAACATTCTTTTGTCAAAAAGGCCATTAAGATGAAAGTGTCACGGTGGACAATTTTTATAGATTACGGGATCAGTGCGGCAGATTTTTTTAGAGGTAAAATCGTCATTTTTCCTCATTCCGCTTACATAGTTAGCCAATTATTTATTTTATATACTTGAGGGAGTTTATATGAACGATTTTAAACGCTAGAAGATCTCTGTAAAACGAAGTGATAGTTGATGAAGTTCCCGTGTACTTTCGCCTAAGGAAAAACCTAAAGGGGTTTCTTTGAAATTTACCCAAAAGTAAAGGAAATAGTAAAAGTAGTAAAGATAGAATAAATACCCCCACAAACAAAAGTAAACGGCCGGGAGCATGCGTGAATTTGCCGCCCAGCACTTTATTTTTGCCCTTCCCGCTGATGCTCTATAAATAACAACATTTTATGTGCGCGAGGGTTTTCAACAGCAGCTGGTGGTGGTGCCGGTCCGCTATATCCAGAGCGGCTGCTTACACTCTTCCACCGTCTCCTCCTCCTCCTTCTGCCCTAACTGCGGCTGCGGCGGCGTCGCGGCTGATACTTACGACTCCACAGCTCCGGCGGTGTTCCCTCATGGGTTCGGCGGGGATGGAATGGCCGGCGAACAGGGTCAGGGATACCTACATCAGTTTCTTCGAAGGGAAGCAGCACGTGAACTGGAAATCGAGCCCCGTCGTTCCTCACAATGACCCCACGCTTCTCTTTGCCAACGCTGGTTCGATACGCTGGTTTTTTCCTGTTATTTCAACATTCCGATTTTTGAAAAGAAAAAGAAAAAGAAAAGAACATCACAGTATCCAGTTTTCTGTTTGGAATTATCTGTGTAGTGATTTATCGTATATCGGGCTTCACCTCGCTCTAGTTTACGTGGGAATTTTGGCGGACATTCCCCATGCCCGGGGGTTGTATTCCAGGTAGGGCTGCAAATGAACCGAGCTCCTCGTCGCTTGTTTAGCACTCGACCCGAGCTCAACACTCAAAAGCTCGGCTAGTTTGTTTAGGCTCTGGTCGTTTACAACCGAGATTTAGAACGAGCCAAACACTACAAAGCTTGGCTCGTTTCCATCCCTTATTCTGAGACGGTAAAGGGAACATCCTAGCAATTTCCTTTGTGGATCCAACTGCGCTCTTAAGCCAGTATTAGAATAAGACTAATGGAGGGTTCATAAGGTACCATTTGAGCTGCGTGTTGTTTCTTTTTTAACCCAGGATTTCCAGGTAAGCTTACGTGCACCTCGACTAATCTAGTCGTTGGTGGACCAATCCCATGATTCCCACCATCCACTAATGGGGGCCCAGTTACTAGTGAGGGGCCCCACAAGAGTTGATAGCCCCGTGGAACACATTTCTAATACCGGGGAGTGAAGGTCCCCAACAAACAACAAGATGATGTATTGAGTTTGAGAGCTCTATCATGATGGTTTGCAAAAAAATTTACTCACTAGGTGTGATTTGAAATTGTTCATGTCTAAAGAGCTTCATAAAACAACACCAATAAAGTACATCTATTCTACCTCTAACCATCTTCCTCTCTAGTTTCGCGGGCCATATATAAGTTATATAACTAAACCTTTTGCATTCGTGTTATAGTTTAACTTAAAACCACCTTCATTCAAAATATTCGTCTATTTAAACAGACCCTAATGGTGTATCCAGGTTTAAGCGAAATGTGCTCTGTTTGAAATTAAGTGACAATGAATTCTCCATAGTTTTTGGAGTTTCATTTCCACTTTTTGTTGAAAACTGGTGTGTACGCTTATTAGTTTTTGCTTGTCCTTCATTAGCACTTTCTTATGTATATTTGATATTGTTCAGCGCATATTCTGATACATGGTTTGTGACAGGTATGAATCAGTTCAAGCCTATCTTCTTAGGGGCTATTGATCCAAACAACCCCATGGCCAAGCTCACTCGTGCTTGCAACACCCAAAAGTGCATCAGAGCTGGGGGGAAACACAATGATCTTGATGATGTTGGAAAAGACACCTACCATCACACATTCTTTGAGATGCTGGGAAATTGGTCGTTTGGGGATTATTTTAAAAAAGAAGCAATTGAATGGGCTTGGGAGCTTCTCACCAAGGCATATTCCCCCTCACTCTCCTCTTCCAATTTTTTTACTTGTTCATGAACATGCTATTGCACCCGTCTGCCAGGTGTTGCAAGTTTTTCATTCTAGTCCAATGCTTGCAAGACAACAAATTTTCATTTGTTTTAACTTGCTAATCAGACCGAACCATTGGGAGACTTCATTTGGTGATACTATGTTCCACTTGATAAGAATGCTGATTGTTTGTTGCGTTTTGTTAGACTATAGGAGTATATGGATTAAGGTGCAAATTGCTAGCGTCGTCTTTCAATCATGGCTCTGGGGCTACAGGGCTTGTTTAATGGTACTATCATAAACGTAGGATAGGGTTGACAGTAGATTAGTGATGGTAGATTGCTGATTCGCTAATATTGCATTCACTAACTTCTGTCATTGTGACTGACTTTTGGAACTCATTTTGCACCGGACTTCTTTATTTTAGGCCAACATCAAACTGTGCAGAATTTAGTGTTCTAGGCTCATGGTGCGATACTATCACTATTACATTTCTTTATGTCTGTCAGACTTACCATATTGATTATGATTTATCTTTCATTTTGATTTTTTATGTCGAGCAGGTGTATGGACTACCTACTGATCGCATATATGCAACCTATTTTGGTGGCGATGAGAAGTCTGGCCTTGTTGCTGATAATGAAGCTAGGGATATATGGCTCAAATTTCTGCCACCGGGACGAGTATTGCCTTTTGGTTGTAAGGTATGTTCCTGATCACTTTATAGGTTCTGAGCTCTCTACTCATATGTATCTTCATCAGTTTCTAGTTTCTTTCCTCCGCATGATTACCCGTCCCATAGCTTTGGTGCGATCCACTTGAAAACAGTAGTGTTGTATGGGTTAACAACTTGAAGAGTTGTCTTTATCTGCTAAACATTCTTTTGCTATTTTTCATGGTCAGTTCAGTGGGAGGAGGGGGATAGTGAAGCCTAGCCTTGATAAGTTCCTGCCTTCCTGGCCTTTTATTTAGTCTTTCAAGATGAATGAGAATGCTTTTTGGGTGGGGCCTTCTTTTGTGTTTTCTTCTGTTGCTGCTTTGTACATTGGGGGCATTCCCCCTGCATCTTTTTTGTAGTTTATATGTTCCTAATACTTGTGGGAAAAAATTGACTGGTATCCAAAACATTTATCGGATGTTTGCAATGTGTGGCAATAATATGTTGGTACTAATATTAGCGACATGTTTGCTACCAAAGATGGACTCTGGATACTGAACTCATACCAAGTTACAACTACGGAAAATGATACTAATGCTAAATATCATATACAAATATCTCTTCAGTAGTTATATTTATGTTCTCTTTTGCTGCAAGAAATATCGTTAGCTACTATTTGTGGTACCTATCAATCCATGAGATATGTTAGGGGTTTTGTTGATATGCCTGTCCGATATGTTAAATCCAGATGCACCTACTATGGTCCCATGCCGCATTTCAATATGATTTTGTCATGCAGTGTGATGTTTGTATTCATCTTTGTTTCTCTTTTTCTTCTTTGTACAAATGTTTTGTTCATCTGATACAAGTTATATTTATTGGTCTTCACTTGTGTAACTTCGAGTAGGACAACTTTTGGGAGATGGGTGATACTGGTCCTTGTGGACCCTGCACTGAAATACATTTTGATAGAATTGGGAATCGTGACGTTGCATCTTTGGTTAACAATGATGATCCTACGTGCATTGAAATATGGAACCTCGTGTTTATTCAGGTACAGCTCGCGCACTCCCATTTATGCTTTTTGTTTAGGACATTTGTTGTCCTGGATTTAACACGTGCACTTAAATGCAATTAAGTGTCAATAGTCTGATTTAAAGCTCAGGCAGATGTTTTGTGATGAATATTGGATGTTTATTGTGCACAACGTCAAGTTACCGTTGCTTTCATTTCTCTTTTGCAGTTTAATAGGGAAGGAGACGGTTCACTAAAACCTCTTCCTGCCAAACACGTTGATACTGGAATGGGGTTTGAAAGATTAACTTCCATTCTCCAGAATAAGATGAGCAATTATGATACAGATGTGTTCATGCCCATCTTTGATGCCATCCAACAAGTAAGATGATGACGTGATAGCATCTTTCTATGACGGAATATAGTTGCATATTGTTTTGGGCATACTGTTTCTCGTAAATATTATCGTAGTAGATTAAGGTGTAGGGAAAACAAGATGGACTTTTGAGACGTACGATTATCTGCACAATCTTTAGTGGCGACCACATTTTGACGTGGTGGATGATCTGGTTGTTTTTTTCTGGTACTTTGCTTTGTGTCTTGGAAGTATATCTTTCACTTTTGTTGTTGAAACATATATCTTCTCTCTTACATCTACGTGCTTTGATAAGTGGTCGCTTGGTACACAACCTTCCCTCCCGCTGAACTTTACAAATGCGATACTATGCTTAGAGGAAGATATCTACAGTAGGTTATAAATGTCCTTGCTTGGAAAGAGGTTAAAGCTGAAACTTAGGGTTGATGGGCATCATAGTAGTCTTGGGATTTTGTGGAAGACTAGCCATTGGTAGTTTCACCGTTATATATTGGCTGCCAGTCAATTGATTGGGGATGTTTCTCATTCCATGGATTCAGTTTTTTACTGCTTTTGCTGGGTAACGCCGTTGGATGTAGTACTATGGCTTGCTTTCACAATACGTGCCTCAAGTGAATTGTGGAATTATATTATGATCAATTCTCGTTTGTTTGAAAGCACTCACTAGAATATGATGTGGTTTACCATCATCAAGCATGCTAACTTCCCAACACACGCAAAAAAGTTTGTAATCGAGGACATTAACCCTCTGATATTATTATCTCCTCTGTTTTAAGTCTTTGTTATTTGGAATCTTCTAAAAAGTCATTTTAAGGCTTCTAGGTTGGTTTGCTTTCAGTGTTTTTTCTAATTGATATGTGTACAAATATTGTGGTGGGCCTTTCCCACTCGTTTGTCCATTTTCATGCTTTGCAACTTAACTATTTTAAACCGCAGTCAATGTTATCTTGTTATAGGCAACCGGAGCTCGACCATATTCTGGCAAAGTTGGACCAGATGACGTAGACAAAGTTGACATGGCATACAGGGTTGTTGCCGACCACATTAGAACTCTTTCATTTGCCATTGCTGATGGTTCTTGTCCAGGTGGAGTGGAAAAAAGTTTTACATCTTTTTTTTGTGTGTGCGTGCTTTTTACTGTTCGATTATGCTTGTGATGATGTGATTGCCTTACCTTGGTTGTTTTGTGAAGAGTGGAATCCTACTTGAACTGTTGTTAGAGTGACAACTTGAATTGCTGATACAAGTTTGCCCTCATCTCTCTCCTTTGTTTTGCGATTGGTGGTTTTGGAAAATTTGTTGTTGCTCTTTCGTCGCGTTTCAAGTTTTGGTTGTGGTTTTGGATTGCAAGAGTTGGGATTTATGTTGTTAGTACTAACTCATTGGATGGTGTATGCATTATGATATATGCATTGTGTACAATCTATGCTGCCCGTCTTAAGCTTTTGGGAATGTTTTTTTTCACCCTCTTTTACCAGCCTACTCTTGTTGCATGTGGGGATTTTCATGTTAACGCCTTGTGGAGTTTCACGATGTTTTGGCAGTAAGGATGGTGTGGGTTTTGTGTGGCTTTTTTTGTGGGTGGTGTGTTTGTTTACTTGGAGTTATATTTTTCGTTGCTGTTGTCAAATTTTTATGCGAATATGTTTTAAGCAGAACTGATGGTAGTCTCACCAGCTGTGCAGGCAATGAGGGGCGTGAATATGTCCTCAGGCGTATTCTTCGGCGAGCTGTACGTTATGGAACTGAAGTCCTAAAGGCTCAACCTGGATTCTTCAACGGGTAGAAATGATAAACTTGGCTGAACTTTTGTCTTTGTATCAGTTCTGGATTTGCATTACGATTTGATTATAGTTTTATTATTTATGCTGGCATTTTATGGTTAAGTTTATGCATGTTATTTCTATTTTTATGCATTGATTAAGTTTAGATTTGTTCATACTGATTGTTTTATTTGTGTGGAAACCAGGCTTGTAAAGGTTTTGGTGGAAGTCATGGGTGATGTATTCCTGGAGCTGAGACAACATGAAGTGCATATCAGGGACATTATTGCAGATGAAGAAGCAAGTTTTGGCAAGACATTGCTTAACGTAAGCTTGAGCTCTGTCCGCACCGTTTTAGGCTTTTAAGTTTTATGTTATATGTGGATCTGGAAGATGGGTATTCTCAACCATTCCAATCTGTGCCACGTGTGATGTTCGCTGAGCCTTTAGATTTTGTGGACCACTTACCACCGAGATTCTGGGTTCTAAATTTATCTCTCATGACTTGAGCAAATTTTTGGAATGGGTTCCGACTTTTGTTTAGTGTCTCTTCATTCTCTTGCTTTTTCCATGGAATCCCTGGCTTTTTTTTTTTGTGGGGAGTACATGGCTGAACATGTATTCTGTTTTACTGAGAAATTTGGCTTAGATGAAAGCCAGCTCATTTTGTGGTGATAGGAGCCTTGTCTGTGTTCATGTCATGGCTAATGTGCAACCATACCATAGATCAAGTAGTTGCTTTTATTTAGACATTCAAATATGTTTTGTTTTGTTCTCTTTCTGCCTCTTAGAGATTCTTTGTTCTTTATATTAGTCAGAAGTCCATGCTCATATAGGGTTTCTCAATAACACACTGGATGACCTTTCACTTTTTTTCAGGGAATTGAGAAATTCAAGCGCGCTGCTCAAGATGTTCAAGGGAAGATATTAAGTGGCCAGGCAAGTATAAGTTTTGGACTTTGTGTTTTAACTCATTTATAGCATATATTAAACTTGTCATCAAACAATAATATTGAAACTTGTCCCACAGGGAAAGAGGAAATTAATATTTAAAATCTTATAATTGGAAAACCAGTTTTGGAGTCAAGCATGTTAAGTTAAAAGCAGCTTTACAAGCCTCAGTTCAAGTACAATAACAAATTTCCATTTTTGTGTTTACCATGAAAAAGGATACTGAGAGGTTTATATAACGTTTTTGAAGCTCACACTCTTTCTGTGAGAGTCTGATAGATAAAAAGCCTTGCCTTTGTGTTCTCATTTGTTTATTTATTAAAAAGCTTATTGCCAGTTTCTGCTGTTTAACATATACATATCCTTCCAGCACGTTTAATTAGGGATTAAAATATGTGTGATATACTGATCCATTTTTGTTGCAGGATGCTTTTGTCCTGTGGGACACATATGGCTTCCCATTAGATCTGACTCAGGTGCATGGAGTTCTATTGAGTTGTTATTTTCTCATTTTATCCCAATCAAATTGGCTCCTAATGCCCTTTTGTTAACCAGTTGATGGCAGAAGAGAGAGGCTTGGTAGTTGACATTGAGGGTTTTGACATTGCTATGAATGAAGCTAGGGAAAGATCAAGGAATGCTCAGAATAAGGTAGCAGTTTTCGTCTTGTTTCTATTGTTTTGGGCATCATATCTGGATGTGTTTGTTATACACATTTTATTATGTGCTAGTTGTACAAGAGAAAAACGGGAAAAAGGAAGAGAAGTGTCTGCAAGACGAAAATAAAGCACTAGAAGTGCATAATACCTGATATAATGATCAAAATTATGAGAAATGCTGTCGTTGCTATTTCCATTCTATTGTATGTACTGAAATATTTGCTTGGCAGCAAGCTGGTGGTACTATTCTCCTGGATGCCGATGCTACCTCGGCATTACACAAAAGAGAGATTTTGGCAACAAACGACAGCTTCAAGTTTACGTTGTTTCAGGTAGTTTACATGTCATTTGCCGGTATAATTTGATATTGTTATCATTAGTGTCAATGAGCTTTTTCTTTCGGCTGCTTAAAAATATTAGTGTTCGTCAGAAGCTTTCAAGTTTACAGGGATGAGCTTATACTTGAAGTTACAGAAGAGACCAACTATGGTGGGGGTAGTTTTCAAGTGTGCACGCTATAATATGTGTAGTCTTGTTTTGTCCTTTTTCTTTGTAAATATAAGGACATTTCATGTAACTGATGACAAAGAATCCGCTTGTAGTGAAGGTGTATTGAAGTTGAACTAGTATTCCATTATCTAGTTTTGTTACATTTCGTGGTAGATTGAGACCTCAATAACATACAATGGGCTTTAAAGTGAAACAAGAACATGGCTTGGTTTTACATTATCATAAAAACATGTTGGATTTTTCTGCACTCTTGGACGTTTTGGTTGGCCAAGGGGAAAACTCTGCCGTTTCACCTGATGAAAGGAGCAAATATTTGTTTTTATCTCAGTGAAACTGAAGCCATGTTGTTTGACTTGATTTCCAATTACCATGAGTTATGCGACCTACCTTGGTTCTCTTCAAAATGCTTCTTTGATCCCCTCAATAGGTCCATCTAGAGTATACTTTAGTTTGGCTTTTTTCATGAACCCACGGTGCATTCAGTGCTTGGACTTCAAATAGTTGAAGTAACTTCTACTTTAATTTCCAAACAATCTCACTTGTAGCCTTCTTGTTATTTTTGTTTGACTTTCATTATTTCCTATTTGTTTTTAACCTTAAAACAATAATTTCAGGATCATGAAAGTGTGATAAAAGCTATTTACACAGGAAGGGAATTCTTGGAAAGTGTTGTTGGTCGTGATGAAATTGGTGTTATTTTGGAAACTACTAGCTTTTATGCTGAGCAAGGTGGTCAGGTATGATGCTTTCTACTAAGTAAGTAGTTTGACTACACAATAAGCTTTTTTGCTGTATTGATTGAGCTTCGATTGCACCATTTATTTTCAATAAATGTTATAGCTTCCACTAACAAAAGAAGTGAAGGAAGAACTAGGGAAAATGTCGTGAAATTTTATTTCAATGCAGTAACCAATTTGAGAGAAGGTTGAAGGATCTAATCTTGTAACCTGTAACTTTGACTTCATCTGGTCAAGCAATAAACCAGCGAATCTTTGAATCACCATAGCTGCCCAAGCTTACACACTAATCGTGGAAGTTTTTTGCCTCTAATTTTTTCTGAAGCCTAAGAGATTCCTGGTGTCATGTATGAATAAGTGGAGAAACACAACAAAGCCAAGAGATATGGTATCAGCTTGAGCAGAAAGCAAGCACTTATCCCTGGCGGTCAACTTCACAGGGATAGCCATCGATAATATGGAATTGTTTCTAGGAATACTTTTAGGAACCCAGATGATGAGTGCTCGAAGCATGCCAAACGTATTTGGAGAAGCATGCCAAACGTATTTGGAGTTAAATGACATTATTTTGGATGAATCCTGTCCAGAGAAAATCCCTGGGAAGCTGCTGAATTTGATGAGATACAGATTTGGTCATTACGACATGCCTAAGAGGAGAGCAATAGCTTGAACAATTCAAATTCTTCCAGCGTGTGAAAAGTTCTAGCAACCCAACTCTTGAATTCTGGTAGAAACAAAATTAATAAAAGAAGAATCACTAACTGAAAGTTTTGTGGATATGAGATGTACACCAAGATACCTGACAGGGAGGGTTCCCAACTCTTGTTTGCTGGTTGTCCTAGTTCTCTCTGACAGTTTGCATATTTAATATTTCTAATCGTCATAAGGAATTCATCTTTTATCCCATCGGAATAGGATTGTGTCTTACGTATTTCTTTGGGTTCATAGATTTTTGATACTGGATCAATTGAAGGCCCGTTTGGATCATTTCAAGTTAGCGATGTACAAAGTTATGGAGGCTTTGTTGTTCACATTGGTTCTTTTGCTCGGGAAACAGGGAAGTTCTCTGTGGGTGATAAAGTGATATGTAAGGTAACTTCTCTTCGTCATCGGGCTTTGTATGCTTACCGGGATGCAAACTAGGACTTGCTTTGTATCTGTTTATAACCGTAATTTTATTGCTTGAGCAGGTTGATTATAATAGACGTAAGCTTGTTGCTCCTAACCATACCTGTACGCACATGTTGAATTTTGCACTCAGGGTAACAACCAACGTTTTATTGCTCTGAGCTTCTGTTACTAATGCTTTCTAAACTGTTTTGCTGTTCACTTACTGCTTTTTAAGGTGACTGCAGGAAGTACTTGGAAACCATGTTGATCAGAAGGGATCTATTGTTCTTCCTGAGAAATTGAGATTTGATTTTTCTCATGGTAAGTTTTATGATTGAATTTATTTATTTTCTCAAAATTATTACTGAGCCTTTGCAATTTGAAACAGGCAAGCCTGTGAAACCTGATGAGTTGAGAAAAATTGAGTCGATTGTGAATGAGCAAATCGAGGCTGAACTGGATGTATTTGCAAAGGAGGCCACGCTGACTGATGCTAAGCGTATTAATGGTTTACGAGCTGTATTTGGAGAAGTAAGTTATTCCAGTTTCTTCATCTTTCTTTGCAGTCCAGTCAGCCATAAGCTCAATCTGCGGAGCTATAGTTGGTCATTTTCCAGCCGCCTTCAATATGTTATTTATCTTCATAATATAGGTCTATCCAGACCCAGTGAGGGTTGTGTCAATTGGCCGAAAAGTGGAAGATCTTCTTGCTGATCCAGAAAATGAAGAGTGGTTATCAGTTTCCGCTGAGCTTTGTGGAGGTAGTTTTCTGCTTGTGTTCCCTCTTATTTTGGATGGTTTCCATTAAACATTGAGGTTAAATGTGTTGATATGTCCAGGGACCCATATTTCAAATACACGAGAGGCTAAGGCGTTTGCTCTTTTGTCGGAGGAGGGAATTGCGAAAGGAATTCGTAGAGTAACTGCTGTTACAACAGATTTTGCTTTTAGGGCCATGGAACTGGCATCATCACTAGAGCAGGATGTAAATGAGACCTCAAAAGCAGAGGGAATCCTACTGGAACAGGTCGTCACTTGTCACTATGCAAATTAAGCTTTCAATTGAACCGCTTAATTAGCTGGGTAGATGTCATTATTGCGTGACCCTGGCTGAGTCATGTTCTCTTCTTACTTAAGTGAGGGTAGTGCTTGAAAGGGGAACTGTTTTCATGCTTAATCAAGGTTGAGTTATTTTATTTCTATCTTGGTTCTCCCCCTTTACATACTACCCTACCTTTTCAATTTTTAATCCTCTTTTAAGCCGGGGTATTTGAAGATGGAGGAATATTATGTCCAGCAGCATCCTACATATTTGTTTGGATTATATCATGTTTGTCATGGTGAGGATATTTCAGCTTCAATTTGCAGTAACTATTTAATGGGTGGTGAATATTTTGAGTGGGAATTGCATTGAAATGGTTGTTCAGTTTAAAGTTTTATTCTAAGCGATGTCAATATGTGCAACTCACGTGTTACTGGTTTGGATTTGTGTCAGATTCTTGCGTGTATTCCTGTTATATATTAATTACATTTCTAAAGAACCTTAAGAGTGAGTTGACACAATTTGTGTTTATTCTTTCTCAAGAATTAATTTATCTGACACAAACTGGAATTGGTTTTTAGTGCTGTTACTTCACAGTTTCCCCATGTTTACCGGGGGAAACTGGATATGTGAAGGAGATGATACTTCACTACGTGCTACTATGTGCTATTGTTGTTTATACTTAGAGTATTTCATATGATGTGGCTGAACGAGGCCAAACTAAATGAACTTCAGGAATGGCTCCTGAACTAAATGAAATTCCATGCCTGTCAAAATTTTATGCAATTTCAGAATCCTTACTTTATGTTCAAGCATCATCCTCATCTTTTTGACAATTCAGATTCTTTATCAAGCAGCACAGGAGTTCTCTTTTTTTTTGGTGGGGTTCTTTGTTTTCTCCCTCCAGGATGTGGTTTGTTATATCTAATTGAGAAGATGATTCTGCTTCCCTTATTGTTTTTCTGATTTTCCTTTCCTCTTCCCAGAAAGTAAGTTCTTTGAATGGTCGCGTGGAATCTGCAGCTATTCCATCAGCCAAGAAAGCCGATCTTAAGGACAAAATATCAGTGCTTCAGGTATCTAAGATGACCGAGAGATTGCCGTATTTCAGTCACATATGCTGCTTGCTTATATTTATCTGTATGAAGTTGGTTGTAAATTGCTTTCTGTTACTAGAAACAAGTGATAAAAGCAAAAAAGGAGATTGAGGAGGAGAATAAGCAGAAAGCTGTTCAGGCTGCAATTGAGACAGCAGAAATTACTGCTCGCGATGGGAAGCCTTTCTGTATATTACGCGTTGATGTTGGCCCAGACACTAATGCAATTCGTGAAGCAGTCGTCAAAGTCAAGGATGAGAAGGTTTTTTCTTCTGGCCATGCCAGATAATAGTAATTGATGTTTTCTGGATCCCTTGTATGTCTCTATGAAGTTTGCCTTACTGGTTATGTGGAATCGTGGATGGCAGGGGATCCCAGTCATGGTTTTCAGCATTGATGAAACTGCAAACAAAGCTTTGGTCTGTGCGGGGGTACCGGAGAAATGTAAACAAATCAAGGTATTGGAGTGGCTGGTGGAAGCTTTAAAGCCTCTAAAAGGAAAGGGTGGAGGAGGAAAAGGCGGTGTTGCTCAAGGCCAGGTTGGCTACTTTTACTAATCCAAGTTGATCCAACTCTATAGTGAAATTTATCATCCATTAAAATCCTAAGAGTATTCCATTTCTTCCCAAGTTTTTCCAGTTTAGTTCGTAAGGCAAGCCAAACTAGTTATCAAGAAACTAGGTGCTGCAGTTTGTTAATCACATCTACTAACAAGATTAAAGGGATAAGTTTCTAAAATTTTCAAATTTTTTTTGTCCCTGAACAGAAATGATCTTTTCTCTGCTGGAGATTAACATTGTTCTATCATGCGATCACTTTCTCTGCCTTAACAGTGACAATAATGTTAGCTGTGTAACACAAGGAATAAATGCTCAATTTTTTTGATAAGATGAATGCTCAATGTTTTTGATAAGATGAATGCTCAATTTCTCATATGCAAGTTGCTTCATCTGTCTTTCATTTACGTTTTTCGCCCTACAAATTATCCTAAATTGATGGTGCAAATAATTCTTTGACTGTGATATCAGGGAACCGATACATCGAACTTGGACAATGCGATGGAGGTGGCGAAATCGTTCGCGGCCATGAAATTGAGCTCTGACAAAAAATAGCTTTAAGTATTTTCTAGTGTACTCTGGCGGAAGCATGGTGTGGAATGGTTGACTACATTCCCAACAGTTGATTAGTCTAACGAAATATATCAAAGGAAACACTATAGAAAGTCCATTTGATGGGATAAAAATACTTCCTTCTTTATTAGCCACACGACATTGTTCTACGAAATTGAAGTGGTTAAAGTTGATTTTATTTTTTTGAGCTAACGATTTTTATTTTCGTTCTCTTTGGCCTTGATAGTTGTTAAATGTTGATATGCTTTAGTTCGTGCTGTTAATTCGTATTTGCGTATTCTATGGAAGTTTTGACTTTGTAAAGACTAGCCTTACTGAGTGAATATTGCTTTGGCTCTACCAGGTGTACTTGATGTGAACCTGAAAACAGGAACCCTTTTCGGTTTTAGTCCTGCCAAAAGAAAATCTGCCCGTAAAGCCATAGTTCAACACGAAATCCTTTCAGAATGTCCGATCTCTCAAAATAAGTGGTTTTGATTAAATGACAAGGCCCTGGGTTTGGGTCTGTTTTGCAGTCATAGCACCTGTCCGGCTGCGTCGGACCCATCTCAAAGAATGACATGGTACGTCTCAAATAATGACTTCCCGGATATTTAATCTGTAAGTTGTGTATACCCAAACAATTGAAAATATACCATAAACATTTACGTCGAAAGAGGTCAAATTTTTGTATCTGCAAAGTTTTCTGTCCATTTCGAAATAGTTTTTGGAGTTTCCATTCTCCAAGTCTGTGCGGAAGGCAAAAAATACAAGTAAACTTCGGATCTCTTTGTCACTAAAAATAGATACAGGCGCTCCATGCAATCTAACAATTCCACTAATATAAATTTGTGCATACTTATCTGTAGAGTACGTAGTCTTGATAGGTAGGAAATGAGCTATTTTCATTAATCGATCTACAATAACCCAAATTGAATCATAAGTGGGGGATGGTATAACACCTCAATTTTTTATTTCACTTAAAATTAGATTATGTTTCAGGTTAGTTAATGTATATTAATGACGTGGCCTATCGTGTTATATGTGAAATGTTGTGATTGGATGAAACGATTTATGGGGCATATGCAAAAAATAGAATTTCGTGGAAATGTCCACATTGGATATACCTTCCAAGAGAGCGAGCGCCATGGAGAAGAAGAAAGGGGGTAATTAGGGATAGATTGAATTATACGAATGGATTGGTGGTTGATGTTGCACCCTCGAGTCAAATAGGGCTCATTAGAGTGTTAGTCCGGTGTGGGGTGTGACAACTTGGTATCAGAGCGACCCACACTGTGCCACGCATATACATTTTGCACTAAACGGATCAACATAAATAAGCATAACAAACGCATCCATTTTAATTCAAATCCAAGTACATCCTTCATACCTAAAATAAACCACCTTCCTGCAGACTAACAAAGGTCAACTCCCACCAACAAATACTCAGCAGCAAAGTTTCTTTATCTGGTGTTCAAATCAAACTCTCCCACATCACGCCACTCGTGTTGCATGCTTGTTTCTCCATTCTCAGTCTCCTCATCATTCAAGAAATCTTCAGACGGTTCTCTCTCCTCTCTCTGAGCATTGCTTCCCCACTCATTTACATCCGGATTATCTCCCTCTTCATCTTCACCCAGCATCTCATCACCTATCCCAAGATCGCCACTTCCGTGGGACCCAAGAGCACTTGCTCGTATCGGTGCACGAGCCATATGTGACTCGGCAGCACGAGTTTGCTCTGCCTTAACCATGGCGGCCATCCGCAACTTGGCCTCGTGAGCCTCTCGACCAGCTTTTTCCATTTCTGCCCTCAGTTCAAACATGGCTTTTCTCTCTTCTTGTAGCAGAGCCTGCTCGATCATCAACCTCTCCTCTGACCTGAATTCCCCAACAGATCGTTTGCGTGATATGATATTGAAGGCTAGAGCTTGTTTCTCAAAGGTGGCAGTAAACTCTGCCACTTTGGCAGCAATGTTGTGGTCCCATTGCTGCGAGCGAGATAACATCTGACCTGTCGTGTCAGAATCGAGGATCCTGTCGTCTTCTTCAGCTTCATAATCAGCCACCACGTGATATGGTAGTAACCTGCAGAAGTTTAAGTGACCAAAAAACAAATTGGAAAGTCTGAAAATTAAGTTGAAGTCCCTACTAAAATTGCACAATATCCTACCTACAAGCAAGATATTTCACTACCAACTTTATCATTCATAAATTACTGGAGAGTGGTTCAAGCAGGAATCAAGTAATTTGCATTCAGTCACACTACCTGCAATACTATACAGAGACCATTTTAAGAAGAGCTCTGTGAAAGCTGAGAACTATGATGTTATGTGGAGCTGGGCATGCTAATCAATGAAACTCGCTTGCTACTTGGGGTATTCTACTTGGTATATCCCCAAGTGTCTTGGCTTGAAGCTTGATTGCTAGAAGCCTGGCGAGGACAAGCAGTGCTATCTTAGTGATCCAGCTGCCTGAACTAAAGCCAGTTTCAATAGACAAAATGTAGGCATAGAATCAATATAGCAGTGGATGATAGACATCTAAACCTACAAAGGGCAGACTCCTCATGCCCCTTTACTCGTTATTAAGGGATTCTTTCCCTTTTCTTATTGATTCTTTTGTAGACTTTTGGAGGAAATTGAATGTTCTGCAGAAACATGTTTAGTGAAGTTTGTGATGTATATTCAGCATGGACATGAATTGAACCCCCTGGTTTAGGCAAATTTTCCAACATACTTCACGACGAAAAATGGAAGTAAATCAAAGCAACATGACATCTATCTGTCAAAAAAAAGGTCCTTGTTACAGAAATCTGGGAGAATACCTGAACCTATTGGCAAGCAACAGTTCACTTGTTTCAAATCTATTTCTTGCCACCCAACTGAAGACAATCTAAATAACGATACAAAGAAAATCGTAACATGATGAAGTAGAATTAGAGGAATTCAAACCAAAGAATAGATAATTGTTCAGCATAATGGGACCCAAAATGCGATATTACACACAAGACAGAGACTTCCAATGTATCACTTTAAATGCACTCTTAGACTTCAAGGGTGAAGACACATCAATGATGTCAAGTTTGTGGAAGAGAAATTCATCCGCCGCTTTAATCCGCATAAATTCATACCAAACTCTAATGCTGTTTGAATTTAATTGAACAGCATTTATAAACAATACCCAGGTTTCTACACAGACTCATGCTACAGGTTTGAAGGTGATTTGAGCAAACCTACCAGCGCAACGGTCTAAACCACCAAACGGTACAAGACCTTGAACCCCGTTCCACCAGTCTTTTATTCACATGACTTTTAAACAAACTATGGTTTGGGGACCAATCTTGTTAACATCAGTAGGCAATGGCATATATCGAGTAGCAGTAGGCTCTGAACTGAAGAAGGTGAGGGCTCATCAAAGTAGCAAGATAGATGGAATGATAAAGCAGAATTGACACCTAATCAGCAGAAAGGAGAGTAAAGAATAATGTTTGATTCACTGGAATAGTTTCCATTCTTCACTCCCAATGGAAAGGTCATTCACCCAAATTGCGAAATGATGATTCCATTTGTAGTGACATAATGTCATTTTGATAGGGAACCAGACAAACAAATTTACATTCCAAGGGAATGACCAGTCACCAGTCCATTCCATTCCAATCAACCAAACACTCCCTAATAGCTCTATAACAATGATATCCATCAGACGTTGTGAATGTAACAAGCTGATGCATCAAACTGATATAGGGAATCACTCTTTCATTTTAGCTCTACGAAAATATGATCTAAAAATTTCACAAGCGCACACATGCTTACAGCCCCTTTGGATTGAGGAATTTGAAATGAAAAGAAAATAAAGGATTAGAGTTTCTTGCAAAATCACTCATTTGGATTGAGTAAAAAGTAATAATTTTGATTGGTTCCTCCCATTCTCACCAAAATGGCAAGCTTTGGTGAGAAAGGGCTCCCCTTTCTTCTCACACCCTTTCTCACAATCAAAGCGGTTGTTACTTCTACACATGCTCACATGTACAAAACTTCACAAAATATCGGAAGAAGCGTTAAACAAAATGAGAAATTAGATGACGTGAAGAGAGGGGGGAAACCTTTCGCAGGCGTCTTCAAGGGAAGAGAAAGGGCGTTTGAAATCTGGATGACAGACCTGGTACGCATCCTTGTACGCCATCTGGGGCCCGTACCCATTCGCCGCTGCTGCCGCGGCTCGATTCGCTGATGTGGGCTGTGGCCGAATTTCCTTCCCTAGCTGCTGCTGCTGCTGCGACTGCGACTGCTGCTGATGTGGATTCGAGTTAGGGTTTTGATTCTGCTGAATAGGATTAGGGCTAGGGTTAGGGTTCAGATTCGGGGATTGTTGTTGTTGGGGGTTGAGCGAGCGGTGCTGAAGGCCGGGAGGCCTGAGGTGGGCGTCGATGTTGGAAGGGAAGCGAGTGATTGCCGATTGCTGCTGTTGAAGATGCTGCTGCTGTTTCTGCTGTTGTTGTTGGAATTGTTGAAAGAGGAGCTGCTGCTGGTGCTGTTGTTGACGCTGCTGCTGCTGCTGTTGTTGACGCTGCTGCTGCTGTTGTTGCAGCATGAGTTGCTGTTGTGCGGCTTTGGCTTCTTCCATCTCTCTCCCCCCTTGAAATGTCTCTCCCTCTCCCTCTCTCCTCTACATGTATGCGAATTGCGAAATGTTATTGTGAACGTGAGACAACAAATGTGTGTCGTGAAAAATTTGTAGATTTTTATTTATAATTAAGAAGTTATGAGATTTTTTCGTTAGAAAATAAATTATCGAGAAATGTCAAATTATTTCTAGTAATGAATAAATTGTTGATAGGTTTTTAAGTAGAACTACTATAATAAAAACAATTTTTGTTAGTGGAAATAAGATGATAAAATGCTGAAACTTTTTTTAAGTGAAATCGAGATACTCCGTAGTAAAATACGTTAAGTTTTTAGTATTTTTTGTTAGTGAAAACGGGGCCAAAGTTGTCTTCTTGTGGAGCTCGTAAAGTCACGGCTTCGCGGGGAGCTTATTAGGCCTGGCCTAGTGTGTTAAACGAGTCGAACCGTGTTTCGTATGTTCAGATTTGTGTGTTACACTGCCTATTTCAAAAAAATTATCCGATTCACAAAATTGAAAACTTAATAATAATGTAATTTTATTAAAAATTCCGAACTTTTTTTTCTTCTATAGATTGAAAGAACTCATCGTACATTGATATTCGACAATTTTACAGAAAAAGCTTGAACTTTTATTTACAAAAATTATTATATGTAAATTCTCGTTTTGAATACCAAACAATCCTTAGAACTGAAGTAGTTATTCTTTAGTCACAAAACTCTCGTATAAAATTCATAATCCCTCCACCGTGTCTTTCCTTGGACACGACGATTAAATTCCAAGACTCCTTACCAAATTGCATAGAGCAACAAGAGCATCTTCCAGGAAGGTAGTAAAATAAAAACCAAACTACTACATTTGAAGAATAAGCAAAATACTAGTATTTTGTTTGTTAGAAAATCAATTTTGCACATATGCCCAAACATTTCAACATAATCATAACTATTCTCATCATATACAACATACATCAGCTCCTAAGCACCCCCACAAACTCCAGCTTGTAATATGAGATAAAGAACTAGTAAAAATTCCACAAATTTGTTGATGTTTGGTCGTCTACATGTTTTGAGGAAGCTCTCTAGGAGATATGCTGGCCCGCAATGGATACTTCATTACAGTATTAAACTCCTTCTCCGATAGATCAACGATATCTCCTTCCACACCCGTCCATTCAAAATACCAAACCAAATTCGCAACGAAAAACTCCAAGTGAAGCAAAGCCAACCCCAGTGCCGGACAAATCCTCCTCCCTACCCCGAATGGCATCATTTTGATATCTCTACTTCCTGTTATATCAAACATAGCAGCCGCCTCACCACCATTGCCACCGCTGCCGGTTGTTTTTAGTAAAGAACCTCGTATGCTTGAACTTCATGGGTTCGTCCCACACCTTTGGGTCCCACACAATGTCCGCCACCATGACATTGACCATAGTATCCTTGGGCACTAGGTAACCCTCCAATTCCACATCCTCGGCCACCAAGTGAGGCATTAAGAAGTGCGTTGGTGGGTGGCGCCTAAGACCTTCCAAAACCACATACTTCGATTGTAAATCCTTCTCCTTAATTACTATCATGTCTGCTTTCTCATTATTCTCTCTAAGATGGGGCGGGGTGGTCGCCCCACAACCCCATTAATCTCTTCATATAGCTTGGTTTGAACGTGAGGGTACTTGACCAAATTGGCCGTAATCCATTCCAGAGCGGTGGCGGTCGTATCCGTGCCTGTATTGAGAAACTCGCTGCAGAGGCTCACTATCTCATTCTCGTTCAATTTTCTCTTCTCATCCGGAAGCTCCAGGTCCAACAAACTGTCCACATATGCCACTACACTCTCTTCTTCTTTTTCTTCCCTTCTGCCTTGTCGTTGCCGTCGTCGTTTAATAGCTTCCACCCGGGATCTTATGAGGGGATCAATAAATCCTTTTGCTTCTGGTGCAGTGTATGAGCTCCTTATTGTGATTGCGAAACATAATCTTATCTGAAAAATTGCCAGCCACAACCATAATTATCTGGCTGGCCATTCAACTATGTTAGAATCTTATTTCTACGTCGTTTCGATGGTCTAAAAATACCGAAATATTGATAAATAAAAAAAATTAAAAAAAAAAAAGAGTTCAGAAAAAGGTTTTGAGGTTGAGGTGAGTTTTGAGGACCCGAGGGTGCTGTAGTACACCCCTCACTACACTACATGGTGTAGTACGCGCGGCGAGTGCACTGCAGCCCCTTCCATTCCGAGTTTTAAACATGCCAAATACTTTACTTAAGCATAGGCCAAAAGTTGAGAAAAATAAGCCGACTCAATCTCCGTAGCACTTGGCGCTGAACCCTCTCAACTTCCTTGATTTGCTTTTCATCCAACCTCTCTCCATACCATATGAACACCAAGAGGGCTAAACATAGCGTAGTGAAAATGATCCACCGCCCTAACCCCCTCCTCCGCCGCTGCTGACCGGGACTCCCCAATGAGGCGGTCGATTAGGATTCCGATGATCCACTGGCGGGCGGCGGAGTAAGTTTTGACGCGGGAGGGGTGGAGGATCTCCGATGTGAGGTTGCGGCGGAGGAGGCGCCACCTGTCAGAACATTTTAGTTAAAATAAAATGATCATTTCAATATGATGTATTATGACACTTGGAAAAAAAATTGTTGTGCTAAAACGTAAGTATATTTGAAACATAGTTCTACCGCCATCTGGGGCCGTAGGAGGCGGAGCTGATTTTTTGCTGGTTGTTCGTCTCGGTCTCGCTGGCAGCGAAGGACCTGGGTCGGTCGGAGAAGACGTCGCCGTTTAGGACGAGTGCTTTGTGGGCGAGGGAGTGTGACCCGATGAAGATGACCGGGCGAGACCCGATCCGGAGGGTGATGATGGGGCCGTATTTGGGGCGTAGGGAACGAAGGACGGATTCGAATTCGGAGTACGATTTTAAGAGCCATAGTAAGTCGCCGATTACTGGAACGTTGGTGGGTCCCGGTGGGAGGTTCTTCTTGCGGGGGGAAGTGGGAGGAGAGAAGACTAGGTTGAAGATGAGTTTTACGAGAGCTGAGATGCACAGGGAGATGAGTATAATGAACGAAGTCTCCATTTGTACGTATGTATGTGTGTGTTTACCTCTGGTAAAGTATAAGTGACTGGTATTTATAAGACACGAAATCGGAAACGACACGAGACGGACAAGATACGACACGATGTTCCCGAATTGTATCTTAACGATAAAATAATCGGATGATGCTTTAGTAGTAGTTGCTAGCCTTGTAGAAAAAAAAGACAAAATAAAGGAGTGTATAGGCCAAAGAGACAGAGGGATCCACCAACCAGGTTACTATACTAATGTTGTTTTTGTTTTCTCCTTCAAATAAAGTGGTTTTGATTTGAGACTTAAGTATTTACTTCATTTTAAGGTCGGTTCGATTTTTCTTGTCAACAATTTTTGGGGTCATCTTATCCCCACGCATAAGCGTATGAAACAGTTGTAGGAGAGACTGTAGGAATTAGTTCGAGGTGTGTCCAAGCAGACCCGGAATACCCTGCATTACAAAAAAGAAGAAGTTGAAGAATGAGTTTATTACACTGATAATGAGTATAACCAGAGATCAAAAAACAAATACTAGGAGTACTACTTTAATATTTCGCTCAATGATCACAGAGTCGTCCTGTACATTTTATTATTATCATTAACAACGAGTTTGGACAATTTTATTACGAATTTTTTCGCGCTGGCGTTTTTGATTGTTTCCTCTTGATTCTTACGAGATTGGGGTATAAACTTCAAATCATATTTCTTATCTACATGAGAAGAATCCGGAAATTATAAAATCTTAGACCCAAAGTATAAAAAAAAAAAATCATATAAAACAACGAAAAAGACCAAAAAAGATAATAAACCGTAACAGTATATCTACATGAGTTCTCAGTGTACGTATAAATTATACGCGAATATACAAATTAGGGGTGATACCGGTCCGGTTTCGACCGGTTTGGGTGTATTTTTCGGTCGAAACCGGTTATCCGGTTTGAGATTTTTAGAAACCGGAACCGGTTGAGATAAACCAGTCCGGTTTCGACCGGTTTATCCGGTTTTCATTCATGAGCAATATTTTTGGCCCAACACATCAAAAAATTCACAATTCAACCCATAAAATATCAACTAAAATCTATAATTCAACCCTTTTTTTTAGACTCAACAAAAAAGATCAATTTTGAGCTCAATTTCAACAGGTTTTTAAAACACATAAACCGGATCGAAATTATTTTTTCGATTTATTTTATAAACCGAAACCGGATCGAAATTATTCAACCGGTTTAAAAAATTCGATCCGATCCAATTTTTCCGATTTTGATCGATTTTCCGGTTTCGAGTAACAGCCCTAATACAAATACACCATCAAGAATTAGTAAAAATAAACACAAGCCCACTTGCCGTACCCTACAAAAATAATAATAAGGAAAATGAGCATTGTGATTAAATTCGTTCCATCTTAGAATTACAGTTGACTAGTTTTGACGAAGCCCTCTAGGGGATACGTGGGCCCGCAATGGATGCTTCATGACGGTGATAAACTCGTGTTTGATCCCCAATAGATCAACCGTTTCCCCTTTTACAGCACTCCATTCAAAATACCAAACCAAATTTGCCACGAAAAACTCCAAGTGAAGCAACGCCAAGCGAGTTGCCGGACAAATCCTCCTCCCTATCCCAAAAGGCATCATTTTGATCTCCCTTCTTCCCGTTACATCAAACAAATCTGCTGTCGCACTATCGCCTCTATTAGTAGTACTATTAATAAAGAATCTCTCAGGCTTGAACTCCATAGGTTCGTCCCACACATTTGGGTCGCATCCAATGTCTGCCACCAAGAAATTGACCATAGCACCCTTGGGCACTAGGTAACCCTCCAATTCGACGTCCTTGGTCACCGCGTGGTTCAACAATACGTGTGAGGGTGGGTGGCGCCTAAGGCCTTCTAAGACCACAGATTTTAAGTAGCACATCCTTCCTAAATCCTCCTCCTTTATCGTTACCATGACTTCTTTCTCGTTCTTCCCTTCGAGTTGGGGCGATGGGCCCACAATGCCATGGATTTCTTCATATAACTTGGTTTGAACACGAGGGTACTTGACCAGATTGGCCATGATCCATTGCAACGCAATGGTGGTCGTATCGGTGCCTGCGTTGAGGAACTCGCTGCAAAGGCTCACCATCTCCTTCTCGTTGAGCTTTCTCTCGTCTTCCGGCAGCTTTAGATTCACCAATGTGTCTGCGTATGCCACCACACATTCTCTTCCAAGTTCGATTTCCTCCCTTCGTTGTTTAACGACTTCCATTCGTGATCTGATAAGAGGAATCAATACATCTTCTTTACTCTGTTGCAGTTGCATGAGCTCCTGCCAACGATTGCGAAATAATATTTTACCTAAAAAAAATGCATCCACAACCAATAAGATCCTAGTTAAAAACTTAAACACTGCGCGTAAGTAAAATGTATACAGAACAGAAGTATGTGAAAATGTTTTGACGGAAAATTTTATTTACGGAGCCTTTATAAATAAGATTTAATGAGCTCAATTTCTTGCGTCTAAATGTGTTTTGGACGATTTATATTAAAAACAAACTATTGCCGTTAAAAGATATTTACTACCTGTAATAGTTTAATCTCAATCATTGATTGTGTCAAAACGAACGGATGTGATTGTGCGACTCCGTGAATACCCTATCCACGTAGCCTCCGTAAGTCAATCTCTTATACGAAATGTAAATACTTCGGCATCATGTGGTTTGTGACTGTTGTCCAGTCCAATTATTAGCCTGATGGCTTCTCTATCCTCACTTCCAAAAGCAAAACAGAAGAATCCGTTCCAAATAGTATGAGAATACTCTCTCTCTCCTCTGTTTTCTTCAACTAACAAGCCTTTGAGATCCACCTTGCCGTTAAGCCCAAATTAAAACCGGATCCACCCAAGAGGGCTTTTTGACTTTTTTGATTCCCAAAGTATTTTCGCTGTGCCATCTTAGTTTTCAATATTTCAATTGTTAATATTGCATCCCAAAGTATCAATTTTGTCTTTAAATGGTCCCTGCGGCTGACTCCATTCTTTCCCTCCGTTAAAACCAAGGGCAAATTTGGTATTTCACCCTCGACTTTTTGACTTTTTTGGTTCCCAAAGTATTTCCACCATGCCATTTTGGTCCCCAATATTTCAATTGCTAACATTGCATCCCCAAAATATCAATTTTGTTTTTAAATGGTCTCTGCGGCTGACGCCATTCCTTCCCTCCGTCAAAATCAAGGGCAAACTTGGTATTTCACCCCCTCTCTCCCTCAAAACGATGTCGTTTGGTTGGAATTTGGAAATATTGATTTTTTTCTTTCATGGTTCTCTTAGGGTTCTTATTGAAAACCTTAAAGTCAAAAAAATAATTATGATTATTTAGGATAAAATGATCAAAACATTAAGATCTTCGCACAGGTTCAAATAGATTGAAAATTTGAACTCTTAAATTTTTTACCATATTTTTAAATATATAAATAGCTTAAAAAAATCAAGTGTTTCAATTTTCAACCCGTTTGAACCAGTGCGAAGATATTAATTTTTTGATCATTTTATCCTAAAGGGTCATAATTAATTTTTTGACTTTAAGGCTTTCAATGAGAACCGTAAAAGAACCATGGAAGAGAAATCTTATATACATTTAGGTTGTTTATATATCAAAAAATTAAGTATGACCCTTTAGAATAAAATGATCAAAAAATTAAGATCTTCGCATAGGGTCAAACAGATTGAAAATTTGAACACTTAATTTTTTCACCATATTTTTAATATATAAACAGCCTAAAAAAATCAAGTGTTTCAATTTTCAACCTGTTTGAACTGGTGCAAAAATTTTAATTTTTTGATCATTTTATTCTAAAGGGTCATAATTATTTTTTTAATATATAAACAGTCTAAAAATATATAAGATTGATTTTTCTCTTCCATGGTTCTTTTAGGGTTCTCATTGAAAACCTCAAAGTCAAAAAATTAATTATGACCCTTTAGGATAAAATAATCAGAAAATTAAGATCTTTCCACCGGTTCAAACGGGTTGAAAATTGAAACACTTGATTTTTTTAGACTATTTATATATTAAAAAATATTGTGAAAAAATTAAGTGTTCAAATTTTCAATCTGTTTGAACCTGTGCAAAGATCTTAATTTTTTGATCATTTTATTTTAAAGAGCCATAATTATTTTTTTGACTTTAAGGCTTTCAATGAGAACCCTAAGAGAACCATGGAAGAAAAAGATCAATATTTTCAAATTCTAACCAAACGACACCGTTTTGAGGGAGAGAGGGGGTGAAATACCAAGCTTTCCCTTGGTTTTGACAGAGCCGCAGGGACCATTTAAAGACAAAATTGATATTTTAGAAATGCAATGTTAGCAATTGAAATATTGGGGACCAAAATGGCACGGCAGAGATACTTAAGGGACCAAAAAAGTCAAAAACAGGGGGTGAAATACTAAGTTTGCCCTTGGTTTTAAAGGAGGGAAGGAACGGCGTTAGCCGCAAGGACCATTTAAAGACAAAATTGATACTTTGAGGATGCAATGTTAGCAATTGAAATATTAAAGACTAAAATGGCACGGCGAAAATATTTTAAGGACAAAAAAAGTCAAAAAGCCACCCAAGAGAGAACCTGACGGAAAAACGACAAAGCAGGTGAAAGAGAAGTCGGAACGGAGATGGAGCAAGAAAGGTAAGGGAAGATAGACGCAAAGACAGAAAGGGAGAGGGGGAGGGAAAAAAGAAAGGGGGAGAGGGGGACGGAAGGGGGGCAGGCGACGGCGCCTGCAACAACTATTCAGCGGTTACGAGATAAGATCCGTTTCTTTTAGAGAAGAAGCGAAACACTTACCAAGCATGGGAAAAAAGTTGAGCACGTCGAACCGTCTTACGCTCACTAGCAATTGGCGCTGAACCCTCTCAACTTCCCTGATTTGCTCCTCATCTAAGTTGTCCCCGAAACACATGAATACCAAAAGGCAAAACACAGCGTGCTGAAAATGATCCACCACCCTAACCCCCTCCGCAGCCGAGTGGGGCTCCGAAACAAGGCGGTTAAAGAGGATTGCCAGGGCCCACTGGCGGGCGGGGGAGTAGGATCTGGCGCGGGAGGGGTGGAGGATCTCAGCTGTCAGGTTCCGGCGGAGGAGGCGCCACGTGGGGCCGTATCCGGCCCAGGTGATGTGCCGTTGGTTGCTGATGATTTTTCCAGCGGCGAGGGCCTCGGGTCGGTCCGCGAAGATGGCGCCGTTCTCGACGAGGGCTCGGTAGGCCAAGGTGGGGGTCCCGATGAAGATGGCCGGACGAGACCCGACCCAGAGAGTGAAGATGGGGCCGTATTTGGTCCGGAGGGAACGAAGGGTTGATGGGAATTCGGAGAATGGTGTGCGGAGCCATAGTAAGTTGCCGATAATTGGAACGGTGGGGGGTCCCGGCGGGAGTTTCTTTTGGTGGCCAGAAGTGGAGAGAGGGAGGATTATGTTGAACATGGTTTTGATCATAGCTGAGATGCACAGGGAGATGAGGACTATGATGATCAACCAGGTTTCCATCTCTCTCTCTCTCTCTCTCTCTCTCTCTGCTTAATTCTCTGTGGCACGTAGGTATGCTTCTCTCAACTTCGTTTCTTTGCATTTGCTTAGGATGTTTCGGTGGCTCATAAATAGATCATGCATGTCATTGTTTTACGAAAGAGGATAGTGACTTCTAAACAAAATATTACTACTAGCTGAGCTCACAAGATTACACTTGATTTTAACTAACTAAACGTACTTTGACTTTTTTGCTTAGCAAAGGAAAACTCAAGTATTGAAAATAGTGTCTAGTTTGGCATTTTTTTTTCTTTATTCAATTTTTTTTTGTCATTCGTTAGTATTTCGTCGATTTTTTTTTAAAATTATTGCTTCGTCATAACGACAGGAATCTAAAAATTAAAGTAAAGAATTGCTATCGAAATTATATATTTTTTAAATAAATAAAAAATAACTTATATATTAATTTTTTTGAATCGAACTCCATCTGTTTCAATTGGTTTGCTTAGCTTTTGATTTTTACATATCCTAAAATATTTATTCAATTTGAAGCTGGCTTATATATTAATTTAAGTTTCCAATCATTTTCTTTTCTGTACTAAAAGAATATAGGACGGCTATAGGTCACTAAATCAACAACGTCGGCAGACCAGATCGTTGAGGTAATGAAAAGAACCAGCTGAACGAATGAGATTCGGGGTTGGCTTATTGATTGGCCTAAAATGCCTAACCTGAAGTCATGTCAATCAACCGAAGAAGAACTGGGGATTCCGAATGGAGAAAAGGTGGGGGATTGAGCTCTCTCCTTCAATCTGAAAAAGAAAAGAGAGACCTATTCTTGGAAAGTCAAAATTGTAGTAGTCATTGGTCCTCCAAATAATTTAAAATCGCACATATAGATAAACAAATTGGGAAATTAGAGTGTATATTGTAACTAAAGGAGGGCAATTAGTTTGGTTATTATAGGTGGTAGAAGTCTATATCATTGTTAAAGTTAGAGTTTAGTGAAAACAGTTTAACTATAAAATACTACATGAAGTAGTTTACGCTAATTTTTAGCTTAGCGAAAAATCCCTTAATAGTGTTCCGGAAAAACACACACATATATATAAATATATAGCGGTTCCGGAGACCCTTAAAAAAATCTTTCAAATTTTAATCTTATAGTTTCTGATCAAATTTTGATGATCCGAGCCGCTCAATGTGTTCAGAACGTGATTTTAAAGGTGTCCTCAAGAAACTAGCAAAAACTAACCTGAAAGGACTTGATTTGAACAGTTTTTTATTAAACCGTTCAATAAAGTTCAATAAAAAACTATTCGGATGAAACCCTTTCCGGTCATTTTTTTGACTGATTTCTAATAAGCACCCTTAAAATCACGTTCTGATTACATTGAGCGGCTCGGATCATCAAAATTCGATCGGAAACTTGGGGAGTTTTTTTAAAGGTCTCCGGAACTGTCCCGATATATATATATATATATATATATATATATATATATATTAAATATTAAATACAGTTACTATGTCATTTCTTTTAACGAAAGTTACTATGTCATTCATATTTATACATTTGCAATGCAAACCTTGAATAGTAATACTGTTTATTATCTTACGGGGACACTCTTTTAGTATTTCTCACATGTTTAATTTTAAAATTCGGCACCTCGTTCAACAAAATCCAAGTTCCGCCTTTGGGAACTACATAAAAGAGGAGAATACTATTTTTCAAGAAGCCCTCTAGGGGAGATGTGGGCCCAAAATACTTCATGACGGTAATAAACTCCTGCTTCTCCGATAGATCAAAAGTATTTTCCCTCCTATGGTTTTCCATTCAAAATACCAAACCAAATTTGCCACGAAAAGCTCCAAGTGAAGCAAAGCTCAGCCAGTTGCCGTACAAATCCTCCTTCCTGCCCCAAACGGCATCATTTTGATCTCCCTACTTCCCGTTATATCAAATAAATCTATTGCCTCACCGTTGCCGCTACTAGTATTAATAAAGAACCTCTCAGGTTTGAACACCAAAGGTTCGTCCCACACCTTTGGGTCGCACCCAATGTCCGCCACCAAGAAATTGACTAGAGCATCCTTGGGAACTAGGTAACCCTCCAATTCGACGTCCTTGGTCACCGTGTGGGGCAGAACGAAGTGCGAAGGTGGGTGGCGCCTAAGACCTTCTAAAGCCACAGATTTTAAGTGCGGCATCCTTTGTAAATCCTCCTCTTTTAAAATTACCATTTCTTTCTCGTTCTTCTCTCTGAGTTGGGGCAATGGGCTCACAATGCCATTGATCTCTTCGTACAGCTTGGTTTGAACATGAGGGTACTTGACCAAATTGGCCATGATCCATTGCAATGCAATGGAGGTCGTATCGGTTCCTCCGTTGAGAAACTCACTGCCAAGTCTCACCATCTCTTTCTCGTTGAGCTTAATTTCTCTTCTCTTCCGGAAGCTCCAGATCCACCAGCGTGTGATAGGGATGGCAAGCGTACCCGCCCCACCCCGAACAGGGTGGGGTTTTCACTCCATTTTCGGGTGTCGGGTCGGGGTCGAGGTAAAATTTCCCAAACCCGCCCGGGTTCGGGTGAAAGTACCCCGCCCCGAACCCGCCCCGAAATTACCCAACTCGGCGAGCGTGCGCGCGGGTGTGTGTGTGTGTGTGTATATGTATTTATTTATATATGTATATATACTTATATACATGTCCTTTAATTTTTTTAGCATTAATCCAAAAAACAATATTTCTTTACTGTCAAATAGTCTAAACAAATTTAAAAAAGAAATAAAAATTGATATGTATTGGTGTTTAGTGGATTTTTTAAAAAGTTTTCTTCAAATATTTATAATAAATCCTATACATAAAGAAATGGAATAAAGTTTCTAAAATACTGATTGCAATTAAAAGTTTAGATAAAATTGCGATACCAAAAGAAACATAAATAATTTCAAATTTTTTAATTTTTAGATAATTTTTATTCTTATTTTGCAATTTTTTAATTTTTTACTTATACTTTAATTTTTTTAATTTTTATGGGACGGGGCGGGTAAACCCGTTCCTCGATTGGGGCGGGGACAACGGGGAACGGAGGTACTCCAAAAAACCCGGTCGGGGTCAGGGCGGGCCGGGGGTGGGTAATGATTTTCAGGTCAGGGTCGGGGTACGCAAAAATCCGCCCCACCCCGCCTCGTTGCCACTCCTAAGCATGTCCATGTATGCCACCACACGCTCCTTTCTAGGTTCGGTTTTTTGCTATCGTCGTTTAACGTTGTCCCTGCGGGATCTGATGAGAGGGATCATGACTTCTTCTTTACTCTGGTTCAGTTGTATAAGCTCCTGCCAACGATTGCGAAACAATGTTTCACCTGGAAAAAAAATGCTTAGACACAACCAATTAGGTGCAAGTACTCAAACCTTGAATAGCGTGTGTAAAAATATGCATATGTGTATATTATACGGTTCGAATTAGTTTGGAACCGTAATCATGAATGTGAATTCACAAACTAAACCATATGACGCGGTTTCTAAATTTATTTAAACTATGATCAAATCATATTACTAAAACAACTGTTCGCGGTTTGACGTACTCGATTGGTTTACAGGTTTAACGAATTTTTTCTCACTCCTAACAACAACTGTTCAAACAATTATGCGATAAGATTCGCTTCTTTTAGAAAAGAAGCGGACCACTTACCTAGCATGGGAAAAAAATCGAGTACGTCGAACCGTCTAGCGCTCCCTTGCATTTGGCGCCGAACCCTCTCAACTTCCCTGATTTGCTTCTCTTCTAACTTGTCCCCAAAGCACATCAATACCAAAAGGCAGAACATGGCGTACTGGAAATGATCCACCACCCTGACCCCCTCGGCGGCGGACCGGGACTCCCCGAGGAGGCGGTTGAACAGGATTGTTAGAACCCACTGGCGGGCCGCGGAGTAGGATTTGACGCGGGAGGGGTGGAGGATTTCCGAGGTCAGGTTGCAGCGGAGGAGGCGCCAGGTGGGTCCGTAGGGGGCGGAGCCGATACTGTGCTGGTTGCTGGTGGTGATCTTGCCGGCGGGCGAGGGCCTTGGGTCGGTCGGCGAAGACGGCTTTGTTTTGGACGAGGGCTTGGTGGGCCAGGGTGGGGGTGCCGATGAAGATGGCCGGGCGGGACCCGACACAGAGGGTGAACATGGGGCCGTGTTTCGCCCGGAGGGAACAAAAGGCGGAAGGGTATTCGGAGAATGGTGTGCGGAGGAGCCAAAAGAAGTTGCCGATTACCGGAACGGTGGTGGGTCTGGGGGGGAGTTTCTTTTGGTGGGAAATGTTGAAGACGATGGTTTTGATTACAGCTGAGATGCACAGGGAGATGAGGATTATGATGAACCAGGTTTCCATCTCTCTCTCTCTCTCTCTCTCTCTCTCTCCTAGAATATAGTATCATGCAAATATTTTACCACATCAATCTTCAAAGTCAACAATCATGATATTGTACAAACATTTGATTGTTCAAACGTCATACCTTAAATGAAATACTACTAGCATTGTTGGAAAATCTATTTGATATCCTCCAAAAACATACCTGTTTCTGTTTATCGGCCATACAACGATGGACTGCCAAAGTTGAATTCTTTTAAAATAAACATGCTTAGCCGGTGCCGTTAGCGACCTAGGGACGGCAGGATCAACGGTGCTTCAGAATGCTCTGCCGTTTTGGGAGTTAAAAGAGATCCCCAAGGCCCCACTGTTTGAGCCCCATTTGGAAACCAATAAGCATGACCAAATGAATTGATAGCACTTGATGAATTTTGAACCTGATACCTTGGGAGATAGTAAATCCTAAATCTCGGGTCTTGACCTCTAGACCACCATTGGGGTTTTGTCATTTAAAAACTTTGAGAGGTGATTTACAATCTTTTGGGACAAAATGAGTACCTCAATTTGTAAATTTAACTTTTTGGAAAGACAAAACTAGGCATACAAGAATCATTTTCGTTTTTCGTGAATCTGTTTATAACTTATCGGTGATAAAATTTTGACCTGATATATAAGAACACTCCAGCAAATTCAAATAGAAAAAGAAGCAAAAGGCCAAAAGTAGAGGTGTTGTGGTGGAGAGAGCTAGTAACTAACTGGTTGCAATAAAACTAACTGCTTGCACTAAATAACAAGGGTTTTGGCTTAGCAGGGCCAACCAAACAACGAATACAAGCCAAAACATGGTGTGCATTATTTAAGCCTAAAACGGCAGCACTTTGGAGCACCGTTGATCTTGCCGTCCTACTGTTACTGACAATGTCAGGAGACGACTTACGAGTGATATAGCCAGTCTCGGGTAGTACGAATTAGTATGAAGTGGAGGCGCAAACAGCATAGTAAATGGAAGTGGAAACTCAACCGAAGCAGGAAGCGCGAACAGCATGGGAAATGGAAGCGGAAACTCAACCGAAGCAGAGAGGCAAGCAAAATAAACACTTGTAACACGAAAGCATATAAACATATACATGGACACAAAAACATCCTCAAGTCAAAATAAAAAGGAAAACAGCGCAACCACAATCTAGTCTACGACAACTAAAAAGCTAAATCCTTGCGACATTCCAATTACAACATATAATGTTCTGTTCGTGAATATTGTAGGTAGATTCCCACTAATCTTGTTTATTGATTTTGAGGAAGTCCTCTTGGGGAGATGCGGGCCCGCAGTGGATATTTCATCACAGTAGTGAACTGTTCCTTCTCCGATAGATCAACGGTATCCCCTTCAACAGCTGTCCATTCAAAATACCAAACCAAATTCGCAACGAAAAACTCCAAGTGAAGCATAGCCAACCCAGCTGCTGGACAAATTCTCCTTCCTGCCCCAAACGGCATCATTTTGATCTCCCTACTTCCCGTTACATCAAACAAATCTGGCGCTCCACTGCCGCCGTCAGTGGTATTAGTAAAGAACCTCTCAGGCTTGAACTCCATAGGTTCATCCCACACATTTGGGTCCCACCCGATGTCCGCCACCATGAAGTTGATCATGGCACCCTTGGGCACCAAGTAGCCCTCAAATTCTACGTCCTTGGTCACCGTGTGGGGCAAGACTAGGTGCCCGGGTGGGTGACGCCTAAGACCTTCCAAAACCACGGATTTTAAGTACAACATTCTTTGTAAATCATCCTCCTTAATCATTACCATGTTCTCGTTCTCCTCTCCGAGTTGGGGTGATGGGCCCATAGTGCCATATAGCTCTTCGTACAGCTTGGTTTGAACATGAGGGTACTTGACCAAATTGGCCATGATCCATTGCAATGCAGTGGAGGTCGTATCGGTGCCTGCGTTGAGAAACTCACTGCAGAGGCCCACCATCTCCCCCTCATTGAGCTTTCTCTTCTCGTCGGGAAGCTCCAAATCCACCAAGGTGTCCACGTATGCCACCAAACTCTCTTTGTTAGGTTCCACTTTTCCCTCTTTTTGCTGTTTAACAACTTCTACTCGGGATCTGATAAGAGGGACCAATACATCTTCTTGACTCTTACGCAGCTGTAAGAATTCCCGCCAACGATTGCGAAACACTATCTTACCTTGAAAAAAAATAGCAGCCACAGCCAATAAGACCCTGATTGAAGCCCAAATAGTGTGCTGAGATGCCAAACTGTACTAAAATATTGTATGATATGTGCATTAAAACCGTAAACATTCTGGCATTCATTACTTCTTAACTATTGTCCTGTCCATAGGGCTGATCTTATGCGACAAAGTTACGAGTACCTATTTTCTCAAAGAGAAGAAAATGGATATCACAATCGGGGTAGTGGAAGTGGAACACTTCTTGCTAGGCCACTGCAGAATGAGCATTCTAGAGGAAATTAGGCCTAGGAACGCAACAGATCAGGCCAACCCTACATTTTTTAGGGGGGTTTCAATCAAGTTGCAGGAACTTAATGGTGGTCCTTAAGAGACCAATTTTATGAGCATTTAAGCTATATTTCGTTTGTGCCGCAAAAGGAACTTTAAGGGCAGTGAATTCGACCTAAAAAATACTCTAAAAGGCAATTTAGAGCCTTGTCTGATTGATTTAAAATCCATTTGGGCATTTAAATTTCCGGGGACAATTGGCATTTAAATGGGCCATTAAAGCCACAAAGGTTTGACAGACTCAAAGCCAGCCCTTTCCATCACGGACTGAATATTTATTTAATCGTTCAACCTCTGAGCTTGAGCATCCCCAATTGCAGGAGAAATTTTTAGGTGTCGGATGGGTATATCTCACGTGTTATTCGTTCGGCACAATTGGGCCGTCCAAGGCCATCCAATACACTTTTGGATGGGTTGGATTGAAACCCTCTCTCTCCTTCACCCCAACACTTTCTCTCTCATTTTTTTCTCTCTAAATTCGAGCCGTCCAAAAACACAATGGACGGCTCCATGTTGTGCATGGATAACTGTTCTCTCTCTCCATATTGGGCAGCAATAATTATAAATCGCCTTTCGAGATCGTCACGCGCATTAGGTGACTTAATTAAAGTTGAGCCAACTAGAACAGATTTCAATATGAGAGTAAGTCTACAGTTACCGATCGGGAAATCCTGATCGGAATCCCGACGCCCCGCCGGGCACTCTCCGGTCACCGGACGGCCGATCCGATCCGTCCAATAATTCTATAAAAAAAAACCGAATGGGCATTCGTGAGAATAAACGGCATCCGACGTGTGTAAGTGGCCGATCCAAGCACTCCATTTTTGTGTTTGGATCGGCCAAAAACAGAGTGTTTAGACCGGCCAAAAAAAGAGTGCTTGGATTGACCACTTACACATGTCGGATACCATTTATTCTCGCGAAGGCCCACTCGGTTTTTTTTTTAGAATTATTGGACGGATCGGATCGGCCGTCCGGTGGCCGGAGCAAGCCCGGCGAGGCGTCGGAATTCCGATCGGAATTTCCCGATCGGTAACTGTAGACTTTCTGTTTCAACAACAATTTAACTTCAGCTCCAACAATATTGGGAACACCTATCAACAGCCTTTTTCTATTAACAGTTATCGCAAAAGTTAGAGAAGGGATAATCCTCAATGAATGTTTAGGACAACTAATAATTTCTCAAGAGACTCGTACTAAAAAACAAATTCTCAATAGACGTCGTTCTGATAATGAGTTTATCGTACTAATAAGATAGTGTAATGTCAACCGCAAGATTGCACAAGAGACTTTTCCGGGAAGAGACCGGAAAGGAAGGAAGGTACAGACACTTCTCCGTACAGAAGATTAGACTCTGTAAAGAACACATACCTAGCATGGGCCAAACGTTGAGAATCTGGAACCGCCTAGAACTCACAAGCAATTCGCGCTGAACCCTCTCAACGGCCCTGATTTGCTTCTCATCTAACCTGTCCCCAAAACACATCAACACCAAGAGGCAAAACATGGCGTACTGGAAGTGATCCACCAACCGAACCCCCTCCGCCGCGGACCGTGACTCCCCGGCGAGGCGTTCGAACAGAATCGCCAGAACCCACCGGCGGGCGCCGGAGTAGGACTTGACGCGGGAAGGGTGGAGGATCTCCGACGTCAGGTTGCGGCGGAGGAGGCGCCACGTGGGGCCGTATCCGGCGGAGCTGATGTTGTGCTGGTTGCTGCTGATGATCTTGAGCGTGGCGGGGGGCGGGGGGCGGTCGGAGAAGACGGCGCCGTTCTGGACGAGGGCCTGGTGGGCCAGCGCGGGGCTGGAGATGAGGATGCCGGGGCGGAACCCGAGGCGGATGGTCATGATGGGGCCGTACTTGTCCCGGTAGGAGCGGAGGGCGGATTCGAATTCGGTGAATGATTTGCGGAGGAAGAGGAGGTTGGTGATCAGTGGGATGGTAGTGGGTCCAGGGGGGAGTTTGTTTCTGTGGTGGGGAGGAGAGTGGATTAGGCTGAGGATGGGTTTGATGAGAGCTGCGATGCACAGGGAGATGACGATGATGAACCAGGTCTCCATTTCTCTCTCTCTCTCTCTCTCTGAAAGACCCGGGGGTATATACGATGGGTCTCGGAAATCTGGAACTTGAGGGAAAAGAAAAGAGCAGAAAATGTAGAGGAAAGTGCGAATGACAAATTGACAAATCCTAGCAGCATATCCAAACAAATCATTTAAAAGTATATCCTGTTATGAGAAAAAATTTTGAGCCGTCCAAAAATATATTAAACGATTTAGATGCGTCAAGTAGATTTTACGTGGAATATACTCACTTAACACTGAAAAATATCTCCTTGTTTTGATATTCTGTGTAGTGTCATAAAACGGGTACATAGAGAAGTAGTACTCCCTCCGTCCCACTTTGTTCCGCCTGTTTCCTTTTTGGAACATTTCAAAAAATTGTCTATATCTCACAATCTATAATGTTTTTTATGATTTCAAAAAGGAGTTTTTAAATATTCGTCCTTAAACTCCATCTCATGTAAGTATTCATCCGGCACTTTTTGAACTGTTATGATTGCATCCTCATTTTAAAATAATTCCAGAACTACCCTTATATATATATAGTAGCGCAGATTTTTGGGATGAAATCTTAAAGTCTAGGTCCTAACCATTATTATTATAGATACCAATCTGAGAAACCAAATTCCCTAATTCACGGCAACCCATATTCCCGTAATCCCCATATTTAAAGCCATATTCCCGTAATCCCCATATTTAAAGCCTTCCACCCTGAAAACGGCAACCAAACCCTTTGGTTCCGAAATTTCTACATGCCTAACCCCCCTCTCTCCTCCGTTCGAACACCCACGCCGACCCCATCACCGCCGGCGGTCCTCGCCGACCATATCCTTCCCTCACACCCTCTCTCTCTCCTCTCTCCATTGATAGAGACGCAGATGCATTGAAGGCATTGAAGGCGATGGGACGCCGGTGACGCGAACGACGACATTGTTGGCGGAACATCCAGGCAAAGGCAGATTAAAGAAAGGAATAGATCATGGCAATTGGCGGTGCATGATCGGCGGCAATACTCGAATCGGCAGCGGCGTTAAGGGCATGGGGAAGATGCAATCCCTATTTCAATCGGATCCAGGCTCAAGCCCAACGGAATAAATGGATGTTGGAGGCCCATTCCGCTAGTGAAGCTGAGCAGAGACGTCGCAGATTGAGATGAGCCACCGTCGGTTCCAGCAAGGGAAGAGTACGACGGCATGGCTAAGATTTGCTTGAGGAACTCCAGTGGAGACTTTTCCATGCCCCCAAACTTTTCCACTCCCCTTTACTTCCTTTTTCCAAATAATTTTTGATATTGTTGTGGTAAAAGTTTTACATAGTGTATTTGATCATTTCATGGAATTTTTTCGTTTTGAACATGGTGTATTTTTTATATTGTTGTGTTTTCATGAATAATTTTTGATATTGTTGTGGTAAAAATTTTACATGGTGTATTTCATTTCATGGTGTTTTCCGTTTCAAACATGGTGTATTTTTCATATTGTTGTCATTAATTTATTCATGTTTTTCATGGTCGATTAAATACATGGTGTAATCATGTTTTTTTTAATATTTTTGATTAATTTATTCGTGTTTTCATGTTTTTTTATTAATTTATTCATGTGTTTTCATGAATAAAATATTGTGTGTTCATATTTTTAAAATAAATAATGAATTTTTGTGAAATTGGCCGTCGAACCATATTCACGTAAGTTTATAATATAATACGATCAATTTATGAAAATTCACGAAAACTAAGAATTCAAAAATTCACGAAATTAAAGAGAGAGAATGGTTTAAAATATATCCATTAAAGATTTTAAAAATTAAAAATTAAAAATTCCCCCCATTTCTATCCATTAATCAATCCATGATTTTAGGTAACTACAATTATTAGAATCCCACTAATTTAGGAAGGAAATATACACCTACATATGAATATCCATATTAAAAGGGTAATATAGGTAATTCATTATCTAAAAGGATGAAAACATAACTGTTTAAAAAGTGCCGGATGAAAATTTACAAAGAATTGAACTCGAGGACTATTCTTTAAGTCCCCCATTGTGAGATATAGACAATTTTTTAAGACGTCCAAAAAAGGAAACAGGCGGAACAAAGTGGGACTGAGGGAGTAAAATACTGATGATAAAAAAAAGATATCGTTTCTTATCACTTATAATCTAATAATTTATTTGCTTAAAATAAGCTAAATGGAGTAACAATTACGAATAATCAATTAGTATTAAGTTTTTTTTTTTTCTGTAGCTTATTTGACCTAAAAAAGTTGAATTTTTTAATTTCACATTTGAAGCTATTTTTTCTTATTTTAAGTTGTTAAAACATCAATGGATAAAAAAGTCTTAAAGTGAATAATTCCCGTTCCGTTAAGAAAAATAAATATTTTCTGTATTAAAAGTGATTTATTGTGAGAGAATGACTTGTCTAGTAAAGCAAAAAAATAAATATACTTAAAAAATAAGAATTTTAACGAAACAGGACAATTTGGTTTTACTCAAGTTACAAAAACAGTAAGTTTATAAAAAGTTATTATTTACAGCTTATTCAAATAGGGTATACTTTTTAAACAATTTATAAATAGTTTTGTAACTTATTTTAATTTTTTATGCCGATAATCTTGAAACCTACTCCTATAATTTAGTAAACGGGTTGATTGTTTCTTTCATTATTTTTATACTTCGCCTCATTTTTTTTTCCTCAGTCAAAATCGAGTGCAAGCCGATAGAGGCGGTTCTGGGCTCTCAGTACTTTGGGCGAGGTTCAAGTTCTATCTGCCTCTTTTTCTTTTAAAGCGGGATCTTCACCGGCGAAAATTCATATGGCTATATGTTGAGAGATTTTTCGACCGTTTTAAAATATAAAAAAAAATATACAATTCAACGGCCGGAAAATCTCTCACAGAGACACAATTCAGGACGGTGGGGATCGGACCCTCTTTTCTTTTTGAAAAAATGACGGCCAATGATGTGTTTTGATAATTAATACCCGCCAAGGATATTTTCAGTATTGACAAATGTTTTCAACTTGTCCTTGACGGGTATTAATTATCAAAACATGTCATGGACCGTCATTTTAGCACTAATATCTGACCCGCTAATCGATTTTTAAGAACCGAAACAAAAAAAATCAATTTTTTTCTAAACTGATGCCCCACCTGAGACAATTTCCAGTTGTCGTGAAAGGAATAACAAATATGCAAGAAAGTCGTGTCTTAAACTTCTAGTACTCCCTACTTGTCAAAAAAAAAAAAAACTTCTAGTACTCTCTCCGTCCCAGCTTGTTTGTCCAATTTTGACGTACGCGCCTTTTAAAAAATTGTCTATATCTCATAATCGGTAATGTTTTATTTACATAATTTCAAAAACATCTTATATTAGATATAATTGAGATATATCAAACAAGATCTATATTACATGTAAAAAATATTATAAATTGAAGCATATATACAATTTTGTAGGAAGTTCCAAATAGTGAAAATAAACAAATAAATCGGAACGGAAGGAGTATCTAGTAGTAGTACGGTAGTTTTTTCCCCAAAAGATATATTTTGAAGATATTTTGTACTTCTTCCGTCCCTTTTTAAGTGTCCTGTTTCGTAATTCCAACTTATTAAAAAGACATTATCATTATTTCTTTCACATCAATTTTTTCCTCCACTTTCTCTACTTACCCATCATCATTACACTTTTATTCACTTATTTTTTAAAATGGAATCAACTTTTAGGGGCAAAATAGACAATTCATCAACTTTTATCCACTAACTTTACAAAATGGATACTTATTAAGGGACAGCCCAAAATGGAATATCGGACTATAAATAAGGGACGGATACTCATACATAGTTTGGCAAATTGACAGGTTTGAACAGGTTAAAATAGGTTATGGGTTGAATATGAGCGGATCAAATACGAATAATAGACAGGTTAAATTATTAGTTTCAACTTTGTCATAAATTTTTTATCAAATGAATACATGAAGTGTGAACAGAGCTTTAGTATGTTATTCATTTTTTTACATGGCGCTTCATGTCTTCATGTGGTATTGTTAATTCTATTATTTGTAGACTGACCAAGCTTATAACCGATTCTTTTCGTCTTATTTTGTTTGTTTAATTTATTTTTTTAGTGTCCTAAGATTTTATTCCGTGCTGCTAGCAATAAGATCACGTCAGGAGATGACTTACAAGTGATATAGCCAATCTCGGGTAATTCAAAATGCGTACATTGAGTAGTAGTAAAATACTGATGATAAAAAAAAGACATCGTTTCCTATCACTTATAATCTAATAATTTATTTGCTTAAAATAAGCTAAATGGAGTAACAATTACGAATAATCAATTAGTATTAAGTTTTTTTTTTCTGTAGCTTATTCGACCTAAAAAAGTTGAATTTTTTAATTTCACATTTGAAGCTATTTTTTCTTATTTTAAGTTGTTAAAACATCAATGGATAAAAAAGTCTTAAAGTGAATAATTCCCGTTCCGCTAAGAAAAATAAGTATTTTCTGAATTAAAAGTGATTTATTGTGAGAGAATGACTTGCCTCGTAAAGAAAAAAAATAAATATACTTAAAAAATAAGAATTTTAGCGAAACAAGACAATTTAGTTTTACTCAAGTTTCAAAAACAGTAAGTTTATAAAAAGTTATTATTTACAGCTTATTCAAACAAATAGGGTATACTTTTTAAACAATTTATAAATAGTTTTGTAACTTATTTTAATTTTTTATGCCGATAATCTTGAAACCTACTCCTATAATTTAGTAAACGGGGTGATTGTTTCTTTCATTATTTTTATACTTCACCTCATTTTTTTTTTCTCAGTCAAAATCGAGTGCAAGCCGAGAGAGGCGGTTCTGGGCTCTCAGTACTTTGGGTGAGGTTCAAGTTCTATCTGCCTCTTTTTCTTTTAAAGCGGGATCTTCACGGGCGAAAATTCATGTGGCTATATGCTGAGAGATTTTTCGTCCGTTGAATTTGAAATATAAAAAAAAAATACAATTCAACGGCCGGAAAATCTCTCAGCACAGAGACACAAAAATTTTCAGGACAGTGGGGATTGGACTCCCTTTTCTTATCGGGAAAATAACGGCCAAGGACGTGTTTTGATAATTAATACCCGCCAATGACATTTTCAGTATTGACAAATGTTCTTAACTTGTCCTTGGCGGGTATTAATTATCAAAATACGTCTTAGGCCGTCATTTTAGCACTAATATCTGACCCGCTAATCGATTTTTAAGAACCGAAACAAAAAAAAAAAAATCAATTTTTTCTAAACTGATGCCCCACCTGAGACAATTTCCAGTTGTCGTGAAAGGAATTACAATATGCAAGAAAGTCGTGCCTTAAACTTCTAGTACTCCCTACTTGTCAAAAAAAAATAAAAAATTCTAGTACTTCTTCCGTCTCAGTTTATTTGTCCAATTTTGACATACGCGCCTTTTAAAAAATTATCTATATCTCATAATCTGTAATGTTTTATTTACATAATTTCGAAAACATCTTATATTATATCTAATTGAGATATATCAAACAAGATCTATATTACATGTAAAAAATATTATAAATTGAAGCATATATACAATTTTGTAGGAAGTCCCATATGGTGAAAATGAACAAATAAATCGGAACGGAAGGAGTATCTAGTAGCAGTACGGTAGTTTTTTCCCCAAAAGATATATTTTGCAGATATTTTGTATTACTTATACATAGGGTGACAAATGGACGGGTTTGAACAGGTTAAAATAGGTTATGGGTTGAATATGAACGGATCAAATACGAATAGTAGACAGGTTAAATTATTAGTTTCAACTTTGTCACAAATTTTTTATCAAATGAATACATGAAGTGTGAACAGAGCTTTAGTACATTATTCATTTTTTTACATGGCGGTTCATGTCTTCATGTGGTATTGTTAATTCTGTTATTTGTAGATTGACCATGCTTATAACCGATTCTTTTCGTCTCATTTTGTTTGTTTAATTTATTTTTTGAGTGTCCTAAGATTTTATTCCGTGCTGCTAGCGATAAGATCACGTCAGGAGACGACTTACAAGTGATATAGCCAATCTCGGGTAATTCAAAATATGAAGCAGAGGCGCAAAACCGGCATAGAACAGGGAAAGGCACAAGCTCAATGGAAGCAATCCAGAAAAAATAAACACTTCTGAAAAAAAGAGCGAGGATGTAGACCCGCAGTGGATATTTCATCACGATAATAAACTCCTGCTTCTTCGATAGATCAACAGTATCACCTTCTGACAATATTACACATGAAAGCATATACACATACATACACATACATGGATACACTGGATCGTCAAGACAAAATAGCAGGATAACAGAGCGTCCGCAATCTAGTACTGCTAAAATGCCCAATCCTGAATGCTTGACTTTGCCTTCAATTCAAACATATCTAGCAATATTCCAATCTCAACGTACATTAATGATTCTATTTGTACACTATTATAGTTAGATACCCAATAATCATTTTTACAGAGTTTGAGACAACCATCTAGGGGAGATGTGGGCCCGCAGTGGATATTTCATCACGATAGTGAACTCCTGCTTCTCCGATAGATCAACGGTATCTCCTTTCACAGCGGTCCATTCAAAATACCAAACCAAATTCGCAAGGAAAAACTCCAAGTGAAGCATAGCCATCCCAGCTGCAGGACAAATTCTCCTTCCTGCCCCAAACGGCATCATTTTGATCTCCCTTTTTCCTGTTATATCGAACAAATCTGGTGCCCCATCGCCACCGCTAATAGTATTAGTAAAGAACCTCTCAGGCTTGAACTCCATAGGTTCATCCCACACCTTTGGGTCCAACCCGATGTCCGCCACCATGAAGTTGATCATCGCACCCTTGGGCACCAGGTAACCATCCAATTCTACGTCATTGGTCACCGTGTGGGGCAAGACGAAGTGCCCCGGTGGGTGGCGCCTAAGACCTTCCAAAACCATAGATTTTAAGTACGGCATTCTCTGTAAATCCTCCTCCTTAATCATTACCATGTTCTCGTTCTTCTCTCTGAGTTGGGGCGATGGGCCCACAATGTAGAGACCCGTATTTTAGGCGTATTTTTTTTTATATAATTGTACGGCTTGTTGAGATAAACGGTGTGGATATATGGAATGACGTGTTTGTAGAAGAATATAAAGGTAAATAGTTGAGAGGTGCATGTGTGAATGTGTGGTGTGAGGGCATGGGATTATTTCCCCCACCTCTTTTATTTCCAGGGAACACCTTTCCCCTTTTTATTTTTTTTCCCTTGGCTGTCTCTCTCTCTAATTCTCTCCTCTCTCCCGGCTCTCTCTACCTCTCTCACTCCCTCACCCAAAAACTCACCTCCAAATTCAAAACCCACAACAAATAACCTCCAAACCTTCATCCATTCACGTTGTTGAGCTTGAAATTTCGTGGGTTTCGCTCGGAGGAGGAGATTCGGTTGGTTTTGAAGTTTTCGGAATCTAGGGCTTGATCAATCGCTTGGGTTTCGATCGAATCACTTGAGGTAGGGAATTCTACCTCTCTTTATATGTTTTATGAGTGATTTGGTGCATAAATCGTGCTTGTAATGTCGTGTTTAAGTTTGGATTGAAAATTCGTAGTTGCTGTCAGAATTATCTGTTCTTCTTGGATTCCTACCGGTAGGCTCGTCCTTTCTACCGGTAGAACGTTGTTACTTTACAAAAAAATCGATTCCCTACCGGTAGGAGCTTTTTCCCTACCGGTAGAACAAGTGAGAAATTCTTAGTAACCAGCTCAAACGTATAGCAGCAGCTCAAAAGCTGCTCAACGTATCGAACTTCTACCGGTAGGACTTGCCTGCCTACCGGTAGGTCAAGCACGAATTTGAATGAATACCTTTCTGTTTTCAAGTGCTACCGGTAGGACTTGCTTGCCTACCGGTAGGTTACGTGAATTACGAATTTGAATGAATACCTTTCTGTTTTCAAGTGCTACCGGTAGGACTTGCTTGCCTACCGGTAGGTTACGTGAATTGGAGTTTCTACCGGTAGGACTTGTTCACCTACCGGTAGGTCTAGGTTCTACCGGAATGTTGGCCTTTCTGTCTTCAAGTTCTACCGGTAGGACTTGCCTGCCTACCGGTAGGAGAGTAAGAGTTTGAGCTGCTTTGAGCTGCTTCTTTGAGCTGCTGCAGTATCTTTCAGCTGCTTCCCTATATCTTTCAACTCCCATGTCGAAGTTTTTCTTTGACGCTAATGAGTTTGTTTATGCATCCTTCTAAGTGTTTTGGTGGGTATTACTCGTTCCTCACTTAGAGTGGCATCCAATGGACTAGAGTGAACATGTCTAGGGATTTGACGAGTAGTATTGCAATCCGTTTTCTCTCTCGACTCGTAAGATTCTCAGATTCCTTTAGTACGTGCTTTTACGGACTTCGAGTATAGAAACTAGATAATCAGGCATTGTAGAGTCTAGTCGCGGGTTAATATGTGGCTTGTGAAGGTACGGAAAATGTACTTAGAGGTACGGTGAGGACGTGTGAGATTATGGTGTACTTAAAGGAAAAGGGGTGTATTAATTAGTTAGTCCGAGTCTTGATATGGATGACAGTTAGGAACGGTTTGAGATATAATCAACGTGGTGGATTGGTAGATTGTTTGAAATGCTGTCGATTGTGAAAAGTGTGAAAGGTGACCCAAGTGGTCGTTATTGAGGGAAAAGACTCGGGGTGACCCTGCGCTCGAGGGAACTAGACCCGAGGTGACCCAACTGATTCATATTATTGGAGGAAAAGACTTGGGGTGACCCTGCGCTCGAGGGAACTAGACCCAAGGTGACCCCACCTGATTATTGTTATTGAGGGAAAAGACTCGGGGTGACCCTGCGCTCGAGGGAACTAGACCCGATGTGACCCTAGTGATTATTTGATGGGAAATACCGGATTAAAGGAAAAGAAAGGTTTTGCAATAAAAGGGATTTAATAAAGATCAATGTGGACACGAGAAAGATTGTACTACCGTACGAAGAATAATAAAATGTTTTGATTTGATTATAGACAAATGTGGAACGACGTGAGTTTAATAACATAACTAGTTAAAGAAGTAAACGGCTAGTGGCATTGATGTGAAGTCTAGGACTCTTAGGCGATAATTCGCAGTTTGTTGGTAGTCATTTGTGGTATAGGCGTATCTGTCAGTACTCATTCATTCTCGGTGCATGGTTCATTCAAATTGCATATAGCTTGAGTTTAGAATTTTCTACTGGGCTAGTGTAGCTCAACCAAATCTTTCTTTTCAGGTTCTGACGCCGGGCAATAGATTGCATGCATTGTGTGCTTGACAGTAAAAGACTCTTGGAAGCTGACATCACTGGTTATTTCGTCATCGTTGTGAAGATCTCATTTTTGTTAAAGATGATTTTGTAATTAATTACTACTGAATTTTCTTTTGACCAAAGTTGTAATTATCTAAACTTAAGGACTTGTTTGTAAAGTAAACAGGTGGGAAACTCTTTTGGGTAACGTATATGATATGCGAGGTTTCTCTTTTATTGAAATGTATTATTTAATTATGTTGAAAATCGAGGGCGTGACACACAATGCCATGGATTTCTTCGTACACCTTGGTTTGAACATGAGGGTACTTGACCAAATTGGCCATGATCCATTGCAATGCGGTGGAGGTTGTATCGGTGCCTCCGTCGAGGAACTCGCCACAAAGGCTCACCATCTCCTTCTCGTTGAGCTTTCTCTTTTCGTCCGGAAGCTCCAGATCCAACAAGGTGTCCACATATGCCACCACACTCTCTTTGTCAGGTTTCGTTTTCCCCTATTGTCGTCGTTTAACAACTTCCCTTCGGGATCTGATAAGAGGGATTAAGACATCTTCTTGACTTTGACGTAGCTGTAAGAGTTCCTGCCAACGATTGTGAAACACTATCTTACCTGAAAAAAAGCAGTAGCCCAAATAGCGTATTGACATATGTAAATTAAAACCATCAGGTCAAAGCTTACTGAAATACTGTATGAAATTAATGTGTATCAACACTCTATAGTACTAACATGGCTGATCTGCAAAACACAAAAAAATCCAAATATGTGGCCAATTCACGAGTATCTACTTAATTTCTTCAAAGAGAGTAGTCTTCTTTTACACTAAGGATCCTTTGAATTGGACCACATAGATATCACAATTTGGGGTAATGGAAAATAATTGGAACCCCTAGCATGGCTGATCTCATCGATCTTTACTGTTTTTACTAGAGAGTCTTACCGGGTCAATTGCAGTACAATCATTCTAGAGGAAATTAGCTAGGCCTAGCTAGGAAGGCAACAGATCAAGCCAACCCTACATTTTCTTACGAGAGAGTCTTACCAGGTTAGTGGTCCTCAAGAGACCAAGGTTATGAGCATTTAAGCAGTATTTTCTTGGGGGAATTGCGATTCAGTGATAAATGGGGCATTTACTCCCATTTCATGGTCCAATTTTTCGGATTAATCCTAATGTGATGGACGGAAGAATTGAAAATTATTTACGCATACATGTAAGAACATGTTTTGCGAACAAATATACCCCTCATTATGACAATCCAGTCATCCTCATTTGGGTGCAATGTTATTGTCAAAGCGTGCCATATATAATGATCACCCTGTGCAATATTGTGCATTAGAAGAACATTGAAGGGCAGTGAACTTCACAAATAAAAAAGCAATTTAGGGCCTTGTCTGACTGATTTTAAAGCCATTGCGGTGTTAACTTCAGCTCTAATTAATATTTAGAGAAGGGTGACTCGTACTGATAATGAATTTTTATGTAAAGCACGCTAGTGAGAAGTCCGGCAACTGTCCGGGATAGTTACTGGAAAAGAGAGAGATAAGTCCAGTAATTGTCCGGCAAGGGCGGAGCTATGTGCCCCAACTCCTGAGCACATAACGGTCGAAATAGCTTAAAGAAAAAATAAAATAATTAGTATACTTTAATGTCATTAAGCTAGAGTCATTTAAATATAAAAATATGATATACTGAAAAACATAAAACTCTTACGATATGATAAGTATATATATGTTATATATGTTCTGATAAAAAATATGCCTGTTAAGCCGGCTTCAATGGCCATAATCTTGGCTCGCTGCTGTCGGGATAATTACTAGAGAGTACCTAGCATGGGCCAAATGTTGAGAATGTCGAACCGACTAAAATTCACTAGCATCTGGCGCTGAACCCTCTCAACGTCCCTGATTTGCTTCTCACCCAACTTGTACCCAAAACACATCAACACCAAAAGGCAAAACATGGCGTACTGGAAATGATCCACCAGCTGAACCCCCTCCGCCGCCGCCGACCGCGACCCGACGAGGCGTTCGAACAAGATTTCCAAAACCCACTGGCGGGCGGCGGAGTAGGACTTGACGCGGGAGGGGTGGAGGATCTCCGACGTCAGGTTGCGGCGGAGGAGACGCCACGTGGGGCCGTACCCGGCCGAGCTGATGGTGTGCTGGTTGCTGCTGATGACTTTTCCCGTGGCGAGGGCCTTGGACCGGTCGGAGAAGACTGCGCCGTTCTGGACGAGGGCTTGGTGGGCCAGGGCAGGGGTGCCGATGAAGATGGCCGGGCGGGAACCGACACGGAGGGTGATGATGGGGCCGTGTTTGGCCCGGAAGGAACGGATGGCGGATTCGAATTCGGAAAAATTTCTCCGGAGGAATATGAAGTTTCCGATAAGTGGGATGGTGGTGGGTCCAGGAGGGAGGTTCTTCTTCTTGACCTTGTGGTTGGAAGTGGGAGAAGGGAAGACTAGGTTGAAGATGGGTTTGATGAGAGCTGAGATGCACAGGGAGAAGATGATGATGAACCAGGTCTCCATATCTCTCTCTCTCTCTCTCCGGCAAATAGATATGGTTGGTGGGTTACATACAAAACTCTTTTTAAGTATATCCTGTTATGTTTTAATCATTCTGGTATTTATAAAGACTATTCACCAAAATTATTCACTCCGAAAGGGCCCTTGGCAGACCCATTTTGATAAATTTCGACCGTTCATTTTACATATGTACAGTCACGAATGAATTAAATATCAAGCAATTTGTCAATAAGGCGTAATGAGACGTGACCGGCTATAAATAATGGTAGAAAGTGAATTATTTTGGGATAAAAGAATGCAATAAGAAAGCTCCAAATTGTACGATAGATCTGATTTTTGAATGGACAAATACCCGTAGAGAGTAGATGTGCCGGAGATGTTAGAATAGTCAATGAAAAATGATGAAAGAAGTGATCTAGAAAGGTGATGAAAAGAGCAGGGGTGAATAGAGAGGGATTAGGCAGTGGAGACTCTATGTAACACCCATCCCGGGATATTTAGAGTTTCAATTTAATTTTGAGGTTTGGGGTTTAATTTGTATTTGTTGGATTCTATGAGGGGCCTTGGTATGATTTACATGGAGAATTGTTATTGATTTGGAGTATAAGTTGAGAGGAGAGGTGACCACATGGGATTTCTTCCTAAGTGACTAAATAGCCCTCGGGAGGATATTTCCTCATTCTCCCCAATTCTGCCGACATAGCGAGAGAGAGAGGGGGAGAGAAAGGGAGGAGGAGGTCACGGCTAAGGGGAGGGAGGAAGGAGAGATCCGTTTTCGGTGATCCAACTCGGTAACGGGTAAGTTTTTATACTCTAGAAGTGTAATCCATGTTTAATTTCATGTTTGTGTGGCTAGATTCTCCATGGATTGAGTTTTGAAAAGAAATTGACAAAGTTCATGTTTTGAGTCAAATTCGTGGGTTTTGGTAATCTGTCTTTTGGGGGCCCTTTGGCTAGGAATCAATTTTTGGTGTCTTCATAACTGTGAAAGTACGTTTCAATACGAAGATTTCGGTACCAAGATCATGCAAAACTGATAATCACATAATTAGTTATGAATTTTTGAATACTGGCTGTTTGCTGGATGTGCGATTCTGTGCGTGGCTGTCTTCTTTTAATTTTATGGGCATGATGAACATTTTGGGTGGCTTTGGGTCTTTTACAGGAGCTGCATATTTAAGTTAAGAAGAGATTGACGTTGGAATCAAGTAATTTGGTTAAGTATACAATTTTTGGTGAATTTCTAAAGCAGGGTTGGTTGACTGGGGCGAAAATGGTTGCGAATCGGTTTTTCTTTTGATTGTTGGGTTAACCTCCTCTCGTTTCTGAACCTGGGATTTTAACTGAGTGTAGGGCTTGTAGTGGTGCAACTTTTGGTGTTGGTTTCAATATTTTTGGGTTTAAGATGAAAGAGTTATGATTTTTCAATCAATTCTATTTATTCCCGCGTAGAATCTGACAGCACCAACGGACTTTGGTATAATGGCCATAACTCCTAGCTCGGGACTCGAAATGACACACCGTTTGTTTTGTTAGAAACTAGACACATAGAGCTTTCCAACGATACATCCCATGCATCATGGGTATGTCCGAGCGATAACAGATTTGCATCTAAAGTTGACCTAAATTCTGCCTTTGCACCAGTTTTTACTGTTATGCTGAAGCTATAATCGTAAGGCCGTAGTTAGGTTACCCGAATTCTGTTTTTGATGTATGACCTATGGATTCAAAGAAGAAGAAGTCTACTTTTCAATGGTTTTAAGTGTCGCCCTGGGATTCATGTTGTTTAATAAGATATGGCCAAAATAAGACAGGCTGGTTGTGATTGTCATTCCTGTTTTGGGAGTTTTGTTGCGTTGGTCTGTTTGGTTGAGATTGTACACTTGTGGGTCTTTATATTTGATATTTTTGGGTGTGTTGGAGTACCTTGGAGTATGGAAGAGATGTGTGAGGTCTTCCGGGTACGTGGGTACTCCCGGACACCTCTAGAGATTTTGGTGACTTTGTGTAACGTTTGCCCCATTAGCTAGTGTAGAAGGCATGTTATGATTTGTTAGTCTAGCATTTGGTTTAACATTCCTAGATGTTCATATGCTAATATGGGTTAATTTGTGGCTAGGTAACGAGCCGGTCTTTTAGGAGGTGTCGAAACCGTAAGTTTGGCATACTCCAATCGAATGAAAGGTGAGTGTGTTTGATATGGTTATGTTCAATAAAGTATTACATGGTGGTGATTGTATATCATGCTAATTGGGATTTAGTTAATGATATGTGTTTGTTGGGTGTTGATTGTACTCGCTAAAGGATTATGGAGTGAGTCACACCATATCGTGGGCCATGCCGTCTAATTAACGGTGAATGGAAGTGTGGTGTGCGGGACACAATACCTTGGGTACATGGGATGTGGCAGACGTGCCACTGTATGTTGGTGTTTACACATGTGGTTATACGATTGAGTACTTATGTTGAGTTTCGTGTGATTTACATTAATGCCGTTATTGTTATGTGGTTGTTTATTGGATAATATTGATATGTTTGGAGAATGTGGTGGTTATGACTATTGTATTCATATGGGTATTTCAGTTATGTTGGTAGTGAGTATTTTTATTGATATTCTTTTGGGGATTGTGATATTTTACCGAGCATTTCTATATCTCACACACTCTGGTTTTCCTTTTTGGACTGCCAGGTAGCAGGTGGCTTAGAGTGGGTCCACTACTGGTCAACGCTTTGGAGAGTGCTGAGACTAGCGTCGGGTGATGTCTTTGGTTAGATTGTTGCGTAGCTGATTCATCTATAAGCTAACCTAAATGTTATGTAATTAATTGGAGAGAGGGGTATTTATTATAACTTGTGAGTTGAGGTTTTGGCGTTGATTTGGTTGTATTTTAAGTGAGAAGTCTTCCGCTAAATTGTATTCTGATTGGTTGTAGAGTGTGGTGTGGTCTATTGTGTGGAATGCCACGTGGCCGCGCTGACTCGGGCCCACTTTGGGTGCCGTTTGCAGGGCGGGGCGTGACACTCTAACCGAGAGATTCTAAGGAGGAAAGATGATAGAGCTCCTGCCAAAGGATAAGACCTCCTTTAAAATCAGTGCTCACCAACTTTCTTTCTCTAGGGAATGTTCACAATGTGCTCAATCTCTCTGGGATTCAATGAAGAAACGTTCATATTTATAGATCACACAAGCTAATGCTTGGGCACCAAGTGGCGCGCTGATAAAATGACACATGTTCTTTCTGTACCTCCTGACCGCCGAGGCGTCACTAACCTCGCGATGACCGCGAGTATGACGGTAAGCGTATCCTCTTATTCGCGGAGATCCTCTTCTTCTTTTATAGCCACCAAGCCACTAGATTCCCTTCATTTCCGTAGGGCAAGGTTGTGACCTATTCGGTCGCGCCAATATTGCTGCCAAGCCTCAAGGGGCCCCTCGGGTCCTGCCTAAAGGCCGGAGCAGACATATGAGTCTAGGCAAGTTCTTTGTACATCTTGGTTAAACCGCGTTATTGTTTCCATTAGATTAGAACCGCGCCAAACATCCACCTGAATAAATATAGTTCTCTCCTTAAGGGAGGAATCTGGGCTAGCGACGTTCATATGGGTGCTGCGGAGCGATGGGTAGCGCGTGGATCTATGCACGGGGCCACGTGTCGCGATACTGAGGCGCCACGTAGTGAGCTAGGATTCGTCGATCAAACCGTCAACTCCGCAAAATTGAGAATATGTGTCGCATGTCTATTGAATAGTCAGATGGTCAACAATCGCGCCTATTGAACTTTTTAACACAAATGAAAAGGAAACGATCTCATTGGATTTGTTTGTTTTGATAGTCATCCAGGAAACGTACAACGAGGCCCACGTGAAAGAGAGATTCTAGCTGAGAGTCGGTCCAGCTAGCAAAATGTATATCAATTATTTGAAAAACGAAACCATACAAAAGCCTAGGAAAATCTGGATAAAAGCCTTAAATCGGTCTTGTCCATTCATCCTGTCAGATTTTTCTGGATTACTGAAGTGAACAAGTCTTCAAAACCTAGCCCAAGAAATTATAATATACAGTATATTCAGGATAAAAGCCTTAAATCACCATCAAGAATTCACAAGAGGGAATTAGCTTTGCAAAAACATCCACTGGCGGGCCAGCCTGCGCTGAAGAATTCACCCACCGCGAAGAAGAAGATTCATAAGAGGGAGAAAAGAGATAGAAACAAGAAAATGAAATATTTCTATATTAAAGCAATAGAGAGTCTGGTATAGTGAGAGTAGAAAAATAAGTAGCTAAAGTTATAAAAAAAAAAAAAAAGGAAAAAAAAAGAGATGACTTTTGAGGGATAGTTTAACCAAAAATTTATTGAGATTGATGCGGATGCTTTAAAACCAAGGCTAACAAGCTCCCTAGCTAATAACACATCTTTGTTTATAGAGGACACGACCATCTATCTTTATTCCGAAGGATCGATGCATAAAATTAAAATAATCACCATGAATAGTTTCCCAAAATAAATAAAAAAACTAAAGAAGACTTGCAAGCTGAGCCATTTGCTAATAACACATTTTTACTGAGTCGTGGACAACCCTCTAGGGGAGATGTGGGCCCGCAGTGGATATTTCATCACGATAGTAAACTCCTGCTTCTCCGATAGATCAACAGTATCACCTTCCACAGCGGTCCATTCAAAATACCAAACCAAATTCGCAATGAAAAACTCCAAGTGAAGCATAGCCATCCCAGCTGCTGGACAAATTCTCCTTCCTACACCAAACGGCATCATTTTGATCTCCTTGCTTCCTGTTATATCGAACAAATCCGGTGCCCCATTGCCGTCGCTAATAGTATTAGTAAAGAACCTCTCAGGCTTGAACTCCATAGGTTCATCCCACACATTTGGGTCCCACCCGATGTCCGCCACCATGAAGTTGACGATGGCACCCTTGGGCACCAAGTAGCCCTCAAATTCTACATCCTTGGTCACCGCGTGGGGCAAGACTAGGTGCCCGGGTGGGTGACGCCTAAGACCTTCCAAAACCACAGATTTTAAGTACGGCATTCTCTGTAAATCCTCCTCCTTAATCATTACCATGTTCTTGTTCTTCTCTCCGAGTTGGGGTGATGGGCCCACAATGCCATGGATTTCTTCGTACACCTTGGTTTGAACATGAGGGTACTTGACCAAATTGGCCATGATCCATTGCAATGCGGTGAAGGTTGTATCGGTGCCTGCGTCGAGGAACTCGCTGCAAAGGGTCACCATCTCCTTCTCGTCGAGCTTTCTCTTTTCGTCCGGAAGCTCCAGATCCAACAAGGTATCCACATATGCCACCACACTTTCTTTGTCAGATGCCGTTTTCCCCTGTTGTCGCCGTTTAACAACTTCCCTTCGGGATCTGATAAGAGGGATTAAGACATCTTCTTGACTCTGACGTAGCTGTAAGAGTTCCTGCCAACGATTGTGAAACACTATCTTACCTGGAAAAAAAAAAAAAAAAAAGTAGCAGCCCAAATAGTGTGTTGACATATATAGTAAAACAATAAGGACTTCTGTACTATGAAATGTGTATTAACACCCTATAGTTTAACATGGCTGATTAAATGTTTTTACTTTCCTTCTCTACCCCCGCTTCCAAAAGCAAAACACCCAAAAAAAAAAAAAAACCAGATACTTTGAGGATGCAATGTTAGCAATTGAAATATTGAAAATCAAAATGGCACGGCGAAAATACTTTGAGGACCAAAAAAGTCGAAAAGCCACCCAAGAGAGAACCTAACGGAAAAACGACAAAGGAGGTGAAAGAGAAGCCGGAACGGAGATGGAGCAAGAAAGGTAAGGGAAGATAGACGCAAAGACAGAAAGGGAGAGGGGGAGGGAAAAAAGAAAGGGGGAGAGGGGGACGGAAGGGGGGCAGGCGACGGCGCCTGCAACAACTATTCAGCGGTTACGAGATAAGATCCGTTTCTTTTAGAGAAGAAGCGAAACACTTACCAAGCATGGGAAAAAAGTTGAGCACGTCGAACCGTCTTACGCTCACTAGCAATTGGCGCTGAACCCTCTCAACTTCCCTGATTTGCTCCTCATCTAAGTTGTCCCCGAAACACATGAATACCAAAAGGCAAAACACAGCGTGCTGAAAATGATCCACCACCCTAACCCCCTCCGCAGCCGAGTGGGGCTAAGGGGTGGAGGATCTCAGCTGTCAGGTTCCGGCGGAGGAGGCGCCACGTGGGGCCGTATCCGGCCCAGGTGATGTGCCGGTGGTTGCTGATGATTTTTCCAGCGGCGAGGGCCTCGGGTCGGTCCGCGAAGATGGCGCCGTTCTGGACGAGGGCTCGGTAGGCCAAGGTGGGGGTCCCGATGAAGATGGCCGGACGAGACCCGACCCAGAGAGTGAAGATGGGGCCGTATTTGGTCCGGAGGGAACGAAGGGTTGATGGGAATTCGGAGAATGGTGTGCGGAGCCATAGTAAGTTGCCGATAATTGGAACGGTGGGGGGTCCCGGCGGGAGTTTCTTTTGGTGGCCAGAAGTGGAAAGAGGGAGGATTATGTTGAACATGGTTTTGATCATAGCTGAGATGCACAGGGAGATGAGGACTATGATGATCAACCAGGTTTCCATCTCTCTCTCTCTCTCTCTCTCTGCTTAATTCTCTGTGGCACGTAGGTATGCTTCTCTCAACTTCGTTTCTTTGCATTTGCTTAGGATGTTTCGGTGGCTCATAGATAGATCATGCATGTCATTGTTTTACGAAAGAGGATAGTGACTTCTAAACAAAATATTACTATTAGCTGAGCTCACAAGATAACACTTGATTTTAACTAACTAAACGTACTTTGACTTTTTTGCTTAGCAAAGGAAAACTCAAGTATTGAAAATAGTGTCTAGTTTGGCATTTTTTTTCTTTATTCAATTTTTTTTTGTCATTCGTTAGTATTTCGTCGATTTTTTTTTAAAATTATTACTTCGTCATGACGACAGGAATCTAAAAAGTAAATAATTGCTATCGAAATTATATATTTTTTAAATAAAAAAGAAAAAATTAACTTATATATTAATTTTTTTGAATCGAACTCCATCTGTTTCAATTGGTTTGCTTAGCTTTTGATTTTTACATATCCTAAAATATTTATTCAATTTGAAGTTGGCTTATATATTAATTTAAGTTTCCAATCATTTTCTTTTCTGTACTAAAAGAATATAGGACGGCTATAGGTCACTAAATCAACAACATCGGCAGACCAGATCGTTGAGGTAATGAAAAGGACTAGCTGAACGAATGAGATTCGGGGTTGGCTTATTGATTGGCCTAAAATGCCTAAACTGAAGTCATGTCAATCAACCGAAGAAGAACTGGGGATTCCGAATGGAGAAAGGGTGGGGGATTGAGCTCTCTCTTTCAATCTTAAAAAGAAAAGAGAGACCTATTCTTGAAAAGTCAAAGTTATGTAGTCATTGGTCCTCCAAATAATTTAAAATCCCACATATAGATAAACAAATTGGGAAATTAGAGTGTATATTGTAACTAAAGGAGGGCAATTAGTTTGGTTATTATAAGTGGTAGAAGTCTATATCATTGTTGGGAAAAATTTCTTTTATATCCTTTCGATTTTAACTAAAAATTCAATTTAGTCATTCACTTTTCAATTTGGACAAATAAATACTTCTACTTTCGAATTGGTTCCAATGTCATCCTGACTTGGATGGCGTTTGGTATTTGGACGGAAAAAAGTCATGTGCCCAGCACATGACCTTTTTTGAGGGTTAATTTGGTCATTTTCTGCTATTTTTGGGTAATTGCTATTCCCCCTTTTGTCTTCTCCGTCTTCATCATCCCCCCTCAGCCTCTCTCTCTCTACGTTTATCCATTGAAAAGGAGATTTTGGAGGCGGGTCGGAGCGGCGGCGGAGCTCGGCTAAAATAATGTTGAGTACGGCAGTGATGTTGCTCGGAGTATGAGGTGATGGTGACTTCGGGGTGCTCTCCGGTTGCGGTGAGGATGTACGGTGGTGATGGGTTTCGGTGGGGAACTCGGCAATGGTGAGGACCCAGTTGGTGGTGGGAACCGGTTGGTGAGTTACGGTGGAGATGGTGTTACTTCGGAGGTAGTGGCTCTGGTGGTGATGGAGGTACACGGTGGTGGTGAAGTTGAGATGGACTGATGGAGTTCGGTGGTGAGGAGTGGAGGTGGAACCGGTGGTGGGAAATGGTGATGGTGGCAGGTGGTGATGAGAGGTGGGGAGTGGGAATGGAGGTCTACGGTGGTGGGAGGTGCACGGTGGTGGTGATGGTGATGGTGAGAGCTAGGTGGTTATGGCGAGAGATGGTGGTGTTGAGAGATGGTAATGGTGGTTCGGTTGGAGGTGGTGGTGATTGCTGAGAGGTGACTCCGGTTGCTCTCTCTCTCTCTACGTTCATCCATTGAAAAAGAAAACAGGGCCGAGAGAATTGTAGTTTCCAAAAAAAAAAAAAAACTAGGATTTCCGTTTCAATTTGCGGAACTTTCGGTTACTCTTTCCTATGAGGACAATGACGATGACGACGGAGGATTTCATGGGGCATTTGATTACGACGATGACGGAGGATTTGATGGGGAGTCGGAAGATGGACGGGTGGTGGTGGTAGTTTGGCTGGGGAGGAAAGAGGGAGGATGGGAAAGGGATAATTTTACCCCTCAAAAAAGGTCATGTGCTGGGCACATGACTTTTTTTCCGTCCAAATACCAAACGCCATCCAAGTCAGGGATGACATTGGAACCGATTCGAAAGTGGAAGTATTTATTTGTCCAAATTGAAAGGTGAAGGACTAAATTGAATTTTCGGTCAAAATAGAAGGGATATAAAAGAAATCTTCCCTTGTTAAAGTTAGAGTTTAGTGAAAACAATTTGACTATAAATACTACAAGTAGTAGTTTATAATTTTTAGCTTAGCGAAAACATCCCTTAATAGTGTTAGCATTATATATATATATATACACGGGCGGTTTCGGGGACACCTAAAAAAACACCTAAAAAAACACCCCATAGCTCCCGATCAAATTTTGATGATCCGAGCCGCTCAATGTGATCTGTAGACACCCTATTCTGGACTGTCCAGATAACATTATTTGTCGATCTTTTACTTCCCCAATGATGATTATAGTCGAAAACAGATCGAGGACAAATGTGTGTTTGAGCCTTGAGCGTCCCAAACCCCTTTCAAACCATTTTCAAGCCTTTCAAACCAGAGCCAAACGGCCCCAGCAAAACCCAACTGGCATACGCCAGTACATTGGTGACGTACGCCAGTTAGCTGCCACGTGTCAGTCATCAACCAGTGGCCCAGCTTTCATTGGCGCGCGCCAGTTTATAAGTGGCGCACGCCAGTATAACCCAGTCAAATCAACTTTATTCAGCCACTTGGGCAGGACTTTTGTGCCACCCTGACGTCTGCCACAGTGTCCCTGATGATTGCTTTCGGCGAGGGCATTCCCTCTCTCTCCTACACCCCCCATCAACTAGTCCCATGCATTTAATGCATGGAAGGCCCCCTCTGCCCCTAAGGCCAGCCAAACAAGGCCTGGCCTTAACTGATCTCAGTCACTCTCCCCTCTATAAATACCCCCCTTGCATTCATTTGCAAGGGGTTAGCCACATTTAAGAAGGGTATTCTCTCTCTCTCTCATTCCTTCAAGTTCTCCATCTCTCTTCCTCCATTGAAAGAGAAAGGAGAGCAACCCACTTCCATACACCCCACCACCATTCAGTCATCATCTCAGCCTCCATCTCCAACCTCCAAAGTCCAAAGCCACCTTCAAACCTCCATAAGAAGAGGTATACCACCTTTGCGTTCTTTTCTGTTTTCAACTCCTGAGGGGGGTCAGTAAGGCCCAGGCTAGTAGGTAATACTAGTCCTGGCCTTAAACTGATAACATACAGTAGTCGTTTGAAGCGACACATGGCGCACGCCAGTCATGATGTGCCGTACGCCAGTTATGGTAGTATGTGCAATACTGGCGTGGGGATCATGGATCGTCCCTTTTACTTAGTTTCATTCCTGTGAATCACCTTTGCATGCTAATAACCAACTTACTGCTTCCTGTACTTAGAACTGTTTAGTGGTAGCATCCCATACTTGTTCACTTATATCATATAAAAGCCCCTGGGATCCTTCTGGTCATGTTCCAGAACCCAGATGATGCAAAGCCAAACACAGAAATCAAAGGCAAAGTGGCGTACGACATTCAGCAACTGGCGTACGGCAGTATGCCTCAGGTTTCAGTGGCTGGCCCTTGCATCTGAGCTTAATCTAGACCATTTTTCTGTCCCCACACTGTTTTTGGGGTATTCTGTTTTCTTTCATGGCCTAAAGCCATTTCTCCTGCCTGTTATTATATAAGCTGTAATATATTGACTGCGTGGTTTGTCCTGGGTGTGCGCTGGTCCTCTTCCAGAGCCCAGAGGGTTGCAAACAAAAACTGAGTAAATAAACGAGTGGAGTACGCCAGTTATGAGTGGCGTGCGCATGTCTAAGTCAGCATGCAGTGGCTCGGCCAGTGCATGCTGACAGGATCTGCTCACGTCACTTTGTGACAGCGTACTGCAGTTTGTTCGGGTTGCTCAGTGCTTGTTCTCAATCTATATTTAGCATTGCAATCAAATCATCCATACATATTTTGTCACATAAGCTGCAAGTTGTTACAGTTTTAATCCCATTAAATGTTCCCCCGTCCTAACTGGTCAAAAAAAAATGATAAAATGAGAGAAAAATGCAACTGTTTTTATAAAATGCCCGAGTAGAGACCGATCTCCGGATTGGGCGAGAGGGGGTGCCATCAAACCCTTCCCCTCTTGTAACCTGGCTCCCGAGCCTCAGATATCGAAGGTGACGACGGACTGGCCCACGCCTTTTCAAAATCAAACAAACGTGGCAAACGTTTTCGAATTCGGTTCCTTGGGTGTTTCCACCGCTAAAACCCGAGTGGCGACTCTGAATCGAGGCATTTCGCCGCGCATTTCCAAAAGAGGGCCGCTCCCAGTCTTTGAAAGGGAGCCACGAGGCCGAGCGATTTTTCGGGGCGCGTGCCCACATGATCAGAACGTGATTTTAAGGGTATCCGCAAGAAATCAGCAAAAAAAATGACCGGGAAGGGCTTGATCCGAACAGTTTCGAACGGTTTTTTATTGAACGGTTCAAATAAAAACTGCTTAAATCAAACCTTTTCCGGTCATTGTTTTTGCTAATTTCTCGCGGGCACCCTTAAAATCACATTCTGCACACATTGAACGGTTCGGATCATAAAAATTTGATCGGAAACTATGAGAATAAGATTATGGGTGTTTTTTTAGGGTGTCCATTGAACTGTTCCGATATATATATATATATATATATACATACACAGTCCACTTCTCGTAAGGACCACATTAACTTAATAAAATAAGGACCTCCCTTTCTCGATAGAATTTTGATGATTTGAGCCGCTCAATGTGTTCAGGACATGATTTTAAGGGTACCCACGAGAAATCAGCAAAAAAAAAAATGACTGGGAAGGGCTTCATCCGAGCAATTTTTGTTTGTTTTTTATCAAACGGTTCAAACAAAAACTGCTTAGATGAAGTCCTTCCCGGTCATTTTTTTGGCCGATTCTTGCGGATACCCTTAAAATCACGTTCTAAACACATTGAGCAGCTCGGATCATCGAAATTCGAACAGAAAATGGGAGAAATGGGGAGGTCCTTATTTTAACTAAAATAAGGACATTCTCATTTGAAAATGACTCTGTATATATATATATATATATATATATATATATATATATATATATATATATATATATATATAAAAGAAGGGTTTCGGAAACACACACACATATAAATATATAGCGGTTTCGGGAACCCTTAAAAAAATCCTTCAAATCTTAATCTTATAGTTCCCGATTAAATTTTGATGATCCAAGCCGCTCAATGTGTTCAGAACGTGATTTTAAGGGAGTCCGTGAGAAACTAGCAAAAAAACTAACCGAAAAAGGCTTGATTTAAACAGTTTTTTATTGAACCGTTCAATAAAGTTTAATAAAAAATTGTTCGGATGAAACCCTTTCCGGTCACTTTTTTGACTGATTTCTCGCGGGCACTCTTAAAATCACGTTCTGATTACATTGAGCGGCTCGGATTATCAAAATTCGATCGGAAACTTGGAATTTTTTTTAAGGATCCCAGGAACCGTCCCGATATATATATATTAAATACAGTTACTATGTCATCTCTTTTAACGAAAGTTACTATGTCATTCATATTTATACATTTGCAATGCAAACCTTGAATAGTAAAACTGTTTATTATCTTCCGGGGACAGTCTTTTCATATTTCTCACATGTTTAATTTTAAAATTCGGCATCCCTTTCAACAAAATCCTAGTTCCACCTTTGGCAACTACATAAAAGAGGAGAATACTATTTTTCAAGAAGCCCTCTAAGGGAGATGTGGGCCCGAAATACTTCATGACGGTAATAAACTCTTGCTTCTCCGATAGATCAATAGTATTTTCCCTCCTACGGTCTTCCATTCAAAAAACCAAACCAAATTTGCCACGAAAAGCTCCAAGTGATGCAAAGCCAAGCCAATTGCCGGACAAATCCTCCTTCCTACCCCAAACGGCATCATTTTGATTTTCCTACTTCCCGTTATATCAAATAAATCTGCTGCCTCACTGTTGCCGCTACTCTAGTATTAATTAAGAACCTCTCAGGTTTGAACACCAAAGGTTCGTCCCACACCTTGGGTCGCACCCAATGTCCGCCACCAAGAAATTGACTAGAGCATCCTTGGGCACTAGGTAACCCTCCAATTCGACGTCCTTGGTCACCGTGTGGGGCAGAACGAAGTGTGAAGGTGGGTGGCGTCTAAGGCCTTCTAAAACCACAGATTTTAAGTACGGCATCCTTTGTAAATCCTCCTCTTTTATCATTACCATTACTTCTTTCTCGTTCTTCTCTCTGAGTTGGGGCAATGGGCCCACAATGCCATTGATCTCTTCTTACAGCTCGGTTTGAACATGAGGGTACTTGACCAAATTGGCCATGATCCATTGCAATGCAATGGAGGTCGTATCGGTTCCTCCATTGAGAAACTCGCTGCAAAGGCTCACCATCTCTTTCTCGTTGAGCTTTCTCTTCTCTTCCACCCGCGGGTCCATGTATGCCATCATACGCTTTTTTTCGTGTTCAGTTTTTTGCTGTCGTTGTTTAACGTCGTCCATGCGGGATCTGATGAGAGGGATCATGACATCTTCTTTACTCTGGTTCAGTTGTATAAGTTCTTGTCAACGATTGCGAAACAATGTTTTGCCTGGAAAAAAAAAATGCATAGACACAACCAATTAGGTGCAAGTACTCAAACCTTAAATAGTGTGTCTAAAAATATGCATAGTATATTGAAATATGTTGAAAATGTTATGACATATACCATATGAAATGTGTGTTGAAATTCTAAATATTTTGGCATAGTTTGCTTTTTAACTGTTGTGCAATCCAATTGTTAGCATAATTGTGGTTCTTAAGAGACCGATGTTATGAGTGGACGATTTTCGGGTTCACGCACTTAATTATTCGAGTGACTTTTATCGATTATGAGTAATTTTGTTTTGGAATCAGCCACTTGCGAGACAACTGCAACAACCGTTCAGGCAACAACTGTTCAGACAATTATGCGATAAGATCCGCTTCTTTTAGAAAAAGAAGCAGACCACTTACCTAGCATGGGAAAAAAATCGAGTACGTCTAACCATCTAGCGCTCGCTTGTAATTGGCGCTGAACCCTCTCAACTTCCCTGATTTGCTTCTCTTCTAATTTGTCCCCAGAACACATCAATACCAAAAGGCAGAACATGGCGTACTAGAAATGATCCACCACCCTGACCCCCTCGGCGGCCGACCGGGACTCCTCGAGGAGGCGGTTGAACAGGATTGTTAGAACCCACTGGCGGGCCGCGGAGTAGGATTTGACGCGGGAGGGGTGGAGGATCTCCGAGGTCAGGTTGCAGCGGAGGAGGCGCCAGGTGGGTCCGTAGGGGGCGGAGCCGATACTGTGCTGGTTGCTGGTGCTGATCTTGCTGGCGGCGAGGGCCTTGGGTCGATCGGCGAAGACGGCGCCGTTTTGGACGAGGGCTTGGTGGGCCAGAGTGGGGGTGCCGATGAAGATGGCCGGGCGGGACCCGACACAGAGGGTGAAGATGGAGCCGTGTTTCGCCCGGAGGGAACGGAAGGCGGAAGGGTATTCGGAGAATGGTGTGCGGAGGAGCCAAAATAAGTTGCCGGTTTTACCCAAAAAAAGATAAGTTGCCGATTACCGGAACGGTCATGGGTCCGGGGGGGAGTTTCTTTTGGTGGGAAATGTTGAAGACGATGGTTTTGATTACAGCTGAGATGCACAGGGAGATGAGGATTATGATGAACCAGGTTTCCATCTCTCTCTCTCTCTCATGATCTCTCTCTCTCTCTCTCCTAGAATATAGTATCATGCAAATATTTTACCACATCAGTCTTCAAAGTCAACAATCATGATATTGTACAAGCATTTGATTGTTCAAACGTCATACCTTAAATGAAATACTACTAGCATTGTGGGAAAATCTATTTGATATCCTCCAAAAACATACTGTTTCTGTTTATCGGCCATACAACGATGGACTGCCAAAGTCGAATTCTTTTAAAATAAAGATGCTTAGCCGGTGCCGTAGCGACCAAGGGACGGCAGGATCAACGGTGCTTCACAATGCTCTGCCGTTTTGGGAGTTAAAAGAGATCCCCAAGGCCCCACTGTTTGAGCCCCATTTGGAAACCAATAAGCATGACCAAATGAATTGATAGCACTTGATGAATTTTGAACCTGATACCTTGGGAGATAGTAAATCTTAAATCTCAGGTCTTGACCTCCGGACCGTTCTTGGGGTTTTGTCATTTAAAAACTTTGAGAGATGACTTACAATCTTTTGGGACGAAATAAGTACCTCAATTTGTAAATTTAGCTTTTTGGAAAGACAAAACTAGGCATACAAGAATCATTTTCGTGGTGAATCTGTTTTTAACTTATCGGTGATAAAATTTCGACCTGATATATAAGAACACTCCAGCAAATTCAAATAGAAAAAGAAGCAAAAGGCCAAAAGTAGAGGTGTTGTGGTGGAGAGAGCTAGTAACTAACTGGTTGCAGTAAAACTAACTGCTTGCACTAAATAACAAGGGTTTTGGTGTAGCAGGGCCAACCAAACAACGAATACAAGCCAAAACATGGTGTGCATTATTTAAGCCTAAAACGGCAGCACTTTGGAGCACCGTTGATCTTGCCGTCCTACTGTTACTGACAATGTCAGGAGACGACTTACGAGTGATATAGCCAGTCTCGGGTAGTACGAATTAGTATGAAGTGGAGGCACAAACAGCATAGTAAATGGAAGTGGAAACTCAACCGAAGCAGGAAGCGCGAACAGCATAGGAAATGGAAGCAGAAACTCAACCGAAGCAGAGAGGCAAGCAAAATAAACACTTGTAACACGAAAGCATATAAACATATACATGGACACAAAAACATCCTCAAGTCAAAATAAAAAGGAAAACAGCGCAACCACAATCTAGTCTACGACAACTAAAAAGCTAAATCCTTGCGACATTCCAATTACAACATATAATGTTCTGTTCGTGAATATTGTAGGTAGATTCCCACTAATCTTGTTTATTGATTTTGAGGAAGTCCTCTTGGGGAGATGCGGGCCCGCAGTGGATATTTCATCACAGTAGTGAACTGTTCCTTCTCCGATAGATCAACGGTATCCCCTTCAACAGCTGTCCATTCAAAATACCAAACCAAATTCGCAACGAAAAATTCCAAGTGAAGCATAGCCAACCCAGCTGCTGGACAAATTCTCCTTCCTGCCCCAAACGGCATCATTTTGATCTCCCTACTTCCCGTTACATCAAACAAATCTGGCGCTCCACTGCCGCCGTCAGTGGTATTAGTAAAGAACCTCTCAGGCTTGAACTCCATAGGTTCATCCCACACATTTGGGTCCCACCCGATGTCCGCCACCATGAAGTTGATCATGGCACCCTTGGGCACCAAGTAGCCCTCAAATTCTACGTCCTTGGTCACCGTGTGGGGCAAGACTAGGTGCCCGGGTGGGTGACGCCTAAGACCTTCCAAAACCACGGATTTTAAGTACAACATTCTTTGTAAATCATCCTCCTTAATCATTACCATGTTCTCGTTCTCCTCTCCGAGTTGGGGTGATGGGCCCATAGTGCCATATAGCTCTTCGTACAGCTTGGTTTGAACATGAGGGTACTTGACCAAATTGGCCATGATCCATTGCAATGCAGTGGAGGTCGTATCGGTGCCTGCGTTGAGAAACTCACTGCAGAGGCCCACCATCTCCCCCTCATTGAGCTTTCTCTTCTCGTCGGGAAGCTCCAAATCCACCAAGGTGTCCACGTATGCCACCAAACTCTCTTTGTCAAGTTCCACTTTTCTCTCTTTTTGCTGTTTAACAACTTCTACTCGGGATCTGATAAGAGGGACCAATACATCTTCTTGACTCTTACGCAGCTGTAAGAATTCCCGCCAACGATTGCGAAACACTATCTTACCTGGAAAAAAAATAGCAGCCACAGCCAATAAGACCCTGATTGAAGCCCAAATAGTGTGCTGAGATGCCAAACTGTACTAAAATATTGTATGATATGTGCATTAAAACCGTAAACATTCTGGCATTCATTACTTCTTAACTATTGTCCTGTCCATAGGGCTGATCTTATGCGACAAAGTTACGAGTACCTATTTTCTCAAAGAGAAGAAAATGGATATCACAATCGGGGTAGTGGAAGTGGAACACTTCTTGCCAGGCCACTGCAGAATGAGCATTCTAGAGGAAATTAGGCCTAGGAACGCAACAGATCAGGCCAACCCTACATTTTTTAGGGGGGTTTCAATCAAGTTGCAGGAACTTAATGGTGGTCCTTAAGAGACCAATTTTATGAGCATTTAAGCTATATTTCGTTTGTGCCGCAAAAGGAACTTTAAGGGCAGTGAATTCGACCTAAAAAATACTCTAAAAGGCAATTTAGAGCCTTGTCTGATTGATTTAAAATCCATTTGGGCATTTAAATTTCCGGGGACAATTGGCATTTAAATGGGCCATTAAAGCCACAAAGGTTTGACAGACTCAAAGCCAGCCCTTTCCATCACGGACTGAATATTTATTTAATCGTTCAACCTCTGAGCTTGAGCATCCCCAATTGCAGGAGAAATTTTTCGGTGTCGGATGGGTATATCTCACGTGTTATCCGTTCGGCACAATTGGGCCGTCCAAGGCCATCCAATACACTTTTGGATGGCTTGGATTGAAACCCTCTCTCTCCTTCATCCCAACACTTTCTCTCTCATTTTTTTCTCTCTAAATTCGAGCCGTCCAAAAATACAATGGACGGCTCCATGTTGGGCATGGATAACTGTTCTCTCTCCATGTTGGGCAGCAATAATTATAAATCGCCTTTCGAGATCGTCACGCGCATTAGGTGACTTAATTAAAGTTGAGCCAACTAGAACAGATTTCAATATGAGAGTAAGTCTACAGGTACCGATCGGGATATCCTGATCGGAATCCCGACGTCCCGCCGGGCACTCTCCGGTCACCGGACGGCCGATCCGATCCGTCCAATAATTCTATAAAAAAAAACCGAATGGGCTTCCGTGAGAATAAACGGCATCCGACGTGTGTAAGTGGCCGATTCAAGCACCTCCATTTTTGTGTTTGGATCGGCCAAAAACGGAGTGTTTGGATCGACCATTTACACACGTCGGATACCATTTATTCTCGCGAAGGTCCACCCGGTTTTTTTTTTTAGAATTATTGGACGGATCGGATCGGCCGTCCGGTGGCCGGAGCGTGCCCGACGGGGCGTCGGAATTCCGATCGGGATTTCCCGATCGGTAACCGTAGACTTTCTGTTTCAACAACAATTTAACTTCAGCTCCAACAATATTGGGAACACCTATCAACAGCCTTTTTCTATTAACAGTTATCGCAAAAGTTAGAGAAGGGATAATCCTCAATGAATGTTTAGGACAACTAATAATTTCTCAAGAGACTCGTACTAAAAAACAAATTCTCAATAGACGTCGTTCTGATAATGAGTTTATCGTACTAATAAGATAGTGTAATGTCAACCGCAAGATTGCACAAGAGACTTTTCCGGGAAGAGACCGGAAAGGAAGGAAGGTACAGACACTTCTCCGTACAGAAGATTAGACTCTGTAAAGAACACATACCTAGCATGGGCCAAACGTTGAGAATCTGGAACCGCCTAGAACTCACAAGCAATTCGCGCTGAACCCTCTCAACGGCCCTGATTTGCTTCTCATCTAACCTGTCCCCAAAACACATCAACACCAAGAGGCAAAACATGGCGTACTGGAAGTGATCCACCAACCGAACCCCCTCCGCCGCGGACCGTGACTCCCCGGCGAGGCGTTCGAACAGAATCGCCAGAACCCACCGGCGGGCGCCGGAGTAGGACTTGACGCGGGAAGGGTGGAGGATCTCCGACGTCAGGTTGCGGCGGAGGAGGCGCCACGTGGGGCCGTATCCGGCGGAGCTGATGTTGTGCTGGTTGCTGCTGATGATCTTGAGCGTGGCGGGGGGCGGGGGGCGGTCGGAGAAGACGGCGCCGTTCTGGACGAGGGCCTGGTGGGCCAGCGCGGGGCTGGAGATGAGGATGCCGGGGCGGAACCCGAGGCGGATGGTGATGATGGGGCCGTACTTGTCCCGGTAGGAGCGGAGGGCGGATTCGAATTCGGTGAATGATTTGCGGAGGAAGAGGAGGTTGGTGATCAGTGGGATGGTGGTGGGTCCAGGGGGGAGTTTGTTTCTGTGGTGGGGAGGAGAGTGGATTAGGCTGAGGATGGGTTTGATGAGAGCTGCGATGCACAGGGAGATGACGATGATGAACCAGGTCTCCATTTCTCTCTCTCTCTCTCTCTCTGAAAGACCTGGGGGTATATATGATGGGTCTCGGAAATCTGGAACTTGAGGGAAAAGAAAAGAGCAGAAAGTGTAGAGGAAAGTGCGAATGACAATTGACAAATCCTAGTAGTATATCCAAACAAATCATTTAAAAGTATATCCTGTTATGAGAAAAAATTTTGAACCACCTAAAACTGTATTGAACGATTTAGATGTGCCAAGTAGATTCCACGTGGATATACTCACTTGACTCCGAAAAATTGCTCCCTGTTTTGGTATTCTTGTAGTGTCATAAAATGTGTACATAGAATAGTAGTAAAATATTGATGATAAAAAAAAGACCCCGTTTCCTATCACTTATAATCTAATAATTTATTTGCTTAAAATAAGATAAATGGAGTAACAATTATGAATAATCAATTAGTATTAAGTTTTTTTGCTGCAGCTTATTTGACCAAAAAATGTTGAATTTTTTAATTTCATTTGAAGCTATTTTTTCTTATTTTAAGTTGTTAAAACATCAACGGATAAAAAAATCTTAAAGTGAATAAATCCCGTTTTGCTGCAGCTTATTTGACCAAAAAATGTTGAATTTTTTAATTTCACATTTGAAGCTATTTTTTCTTATTTTAAGTTGTTAAAACATCAACGGATAAAAAAATCTTAAAGTGAATAAATCCCGTTCTGCTAAGAAAAATAAGTATTTTTTGAATTAAAAGTGATTTATTGTGAGAGAATGACTTGTCTCGTAAAGCAAAAAAATAAATATACTTAAAAAATAAGAATTTTAACGAAACAGGACAATTTAGTTTTACTCAAGTTTCAAGAACAGTCTATAAGTTTATAAAAATATTATTTACAGCTTATTCAAACAAATAGGGTATACTTTTTAAACAATTTATAAATAGTTTTGTAACTTATTTTAATTTTTTATGCCGATAATCTTGAAACCTACTCCTATAATTTAGTAAACGGGGTGATTGTTTCTTTCATTATTTTTATACTTCGCCTCATTTTTTTTTTCTCAGTCAAAATCGAGTGCAAGCCGAGAGAGACGGTTCTGGGCCCTCAGTACTTGGGTGAGGTTCAAGTTCTATCTGCCCCTTTTTCTTTTAAAGCGGGATCTTCATGGGAGAAAATTTACGTGCTTATGTGTTGACAGATTTTTCGGCCGTTGAATTTAAAATATAAAAAAAATTCATACAATTCAACGGGCGAAAAATCCCTTAGCATAGAAACACAAAAATTTTCAGGACGGAAGGGATCGGACCCCTTTTCTTTACCCTATAGGACTAATATCTGACCCGCTAATCGATTCTTAAGAACCGAAACATAAAAAGAAAAAATCAATTTTTTTCTAAACTGATGCCCCACCTGAAACAATTTCCAGTTGTCGTGAAAGGAATAACAATATGCAAGAAAGTCGTGTCTTAAACTTCTAGTACTCCCTACTTGTCAACAACAACAAAAACTTTTAGTCCTCTCTCTGTCCCAGTTTGTTTGTCCAATTTTGACGTACACGCCTTTTAAAAAGTTGTCTATATCTCATAATCTGTAATGTTTTATTTACATAATTTCGAAAACATCTTATATTAGATCTAATTGAAATATATCAAACAAGATTTATATTCCATGTAAAAAATATTATAAATTGAAACATATATACAATTTTGTAGGAAGTCCCAAATAGTGAAAATTAACAAACAAATCGGAACGGAAGGAGTATTTAGTAGTAGTATAGTAGTTTTTTCCCCAAAAGATATATTTTCCAGATATTTTGTATTACTTATATATAGGGTGACAAATGAGCGGATTTAGACATATTAAAATGGGTTATGAGTTGAATATGAATGGAACAAATACGAATAGCAGACGGGTTAAATTATTAGTTTCAACTTTCTCATAAATTTTTTATCGATTGAATACATGAAGTGTGAACAGACCTTTAGTTATTCATTTTTTTACATGCCGCTTCATGTCTTCATGTGGTATTGTTAATTCTATTATTTGTAGACTGACCAAGCTTATAACCTATTCTTTTCGTCTAATTTATTTTTTTAGTGTCCTAAGATTTTATTCCGTGCTGCTAGCGATAAGATCACGTCAGGAGGCGACTAACAACTGATATAGCCAATCACGGGTCCAATAAAAAATATTAACAAATAATATTTATCGATACCTGTTACTTATATATAGGGTGACAAATGAGCGGATTTAGACATATTAAAATGGGTTATGAGTTGAATATGAATGGAACAAATACGAATAGCAGACGGGTTGAATTATTAGTTTCAACTTTCTCATAAATTTTTTATCGAATGAATACAAGAAGTGTGAACAGACCTTTAGTTATTCATTTTTTTACATGCCGCTTCATGTCTTCATGTGGTATTGTTAATTCTATTATTTGTAGACTGACCAAGCTTATAACCTATTCTTTTCGTCTAATTTATTTTTTTAGTGTCCTAAGATTTTATTCCGTGCTGCTAGCGATAAGATCAGTCAGGAGGCGACTAACAAGTGATATAGCCAATCTCGGGTCCAATAAAAAATATTAACAAATAATATTTATCGATACCTGTTACTTATATATAGGATGGCAAATGAGCGGGTTTAGACATATTAAAATGGGTTATGAGTTGAATATGAATGGAACAAGTACGAATAGTAGACGGGTTAAATTATTAGTTTCAACTTTCTCATAAATTTTTTATCGATTGAATACATGAAGTGTGAACAGACCTTTAGTTATTCATTTTTTTACATGCCGCTTCATGTCTTCATGTGGTATTGTTAATTCTATTATTTGTAGACTGACCAAGCTTATAACCTATTCTTTTCGTCTAATTTATTTTTTTAGTGTCCTAAGATTTTATTCCGTGCTGCTAGCGATAAGATCACGTCAGGAGGCGACTAACAAGTGATATAGCCAATCTCGGGTCCAATAAAAAATATTAACAAATAATATTTATCGATACCTGTTAGAGCTGATTTTTTACGGGGCTCCCTAAAATATTATTTTAAAATTTATAGATATTTTTTTGTATTTTTTGTTGGACCCGAAATGAGTCTCATAAATAATGTAGTGGATGATGTAGCGAAAGTGTGTAGTGTATGTAGCATTCTTCAATTTGAAATACGAAGTAGAGGCGCAAAACCAGCGGATTCGAGGGGTCTGGGGTGATCCAAGTCACCAAAGGGGTGTAGTCATCCAAAACTACGCCGTTTTGGGTTGCAAAGGGTTTTAAAAAGAGAGAGAACATCTTTGGTGGAAAGATAAATAAAAAATTAAGTGCTCTAATTTTCAATCCATTTGAATGGGTGTGAAAATTTTATTTCTCTGATCATTTTATCCTGAAGGGTCATAGTTAATTTTTGGCTCTAGGACTCTCGTTGATTAGCCGTAAGAGATATTTAATTATACTATTTTTTTAGGGTTAATTAACGAGAGCTCTAGAGGGGGTGTTCCACTTTTCCTTCATTTTGAAAAAGTACTTTTTTTTCAAATTTCAAACTCAAATATAATGAAAATGAAAAATATTTTTTTAATTTTTTTTGCACCGTATAAAAGATCTCAATGAGATCTATCAAACAAGATCCATATTGATAGAAAAATTATTTGTGTAAATGTATGATTTTTGAGCTTGAAATTACCTTCTTTTTCTAAAACTTCATTTTCCGAAAAACCGGAACACCACTAGAGTCAAAAATTAATTATGACTCTTTAGGATAAAATGATCAGAAAAATAAGATTTTCGCACCCGTTCAAATGGATTGAAAATTAGAGCACTTAATTTTTAAACCATCTTTAGGCAATTTATATATTAAAAATGGTTGAAAAATTAAATACTCCAATTTTCAATCCGTTTGAACGGGTGCGAAGATCTTATTTCTCTGATCATTTTATCTTAAAGGATCATAATTAATTTTTGACTCTAGAGCTCTCGTTAATTAATCCTAAGAAAGTAGTAGAACTAAATATCTTTTAGGGCTAACTAACGAAAACGCTAGAGCCAAAAATAATTAACTATGACCCTTCAGGATAAAATGATCAGAAAAATAAGATCTTCGCACTCGTTTAAACGGATTGAAAATTGGAACATTCATCTTTCCACCACATATGTTCTTTGGTCTCTTTTTTTAAAACCCTTGGCAACCCAAAACGGCGTAGTTTTGGGTGACTACACCCCTGTCCCCCCAATCCAAAACGAGCATAGAAAAGGGAAAGGCACAAGCTCAATGGAAGCTAGGGTTGGCAATGGGGCAGGTAGGGGGTAGATAGTACTATCCCCGTTTCCGATCTCCGAATTCAAATCCATCCCCATCCCCTCCCCGATCCCCATCGGGGAATTATTTTTACCCTCCATGCCCTCCCCAAACGGGGAACGGGGATCCCCATGGGGAATGGGGAATCTAACTGAAACGACAGGCAAAATCGGTATTCTTAATCCGGTATCTCTCCTGCAGCAAGACGCCAAGAACAAATAACACACGCAAAACTCTTTAAAGCTTCGTTTCTTAGTCTCTCAACACAACGCTATTTCATGAGTTTCCGACGTGAACAATATTTATCTGACTAGAACTATCTATTTGAGCTCTTTTTTCTACTAATCTTCTATCCGTGGTAAGTGAATTCAATTACTTCTATGTTAATTGACAGTAAAATTTAGTTTTTTTCTTTCTTCCTCACTTATGTATATATAGTACTCCTATATAATTTTCATTTATGTATATAACTTATTTATTTTATATATATATATACACACACACACACAAATGGGGTGGGGGTGGGGGTGGGGGTGGGGGTGGGGGTGAGGGTGGGGCGGGGACAGACGCATATCCATCCCCTACCCGTTCTTCATTTTTTTAAAAAAATTATCCCCATCCCCTATCCGATTCCCGAAAAATCCCTGAATTTTCAATCCATTTAGGGTGGGGAATGGGGCGGGGCAGGGTGAGGCAGCCGGGATTGCCATCTCTAATGGAAGCAATGCAGAAAAAATAAACAATTCTGGAAAAAAGAGCGAGAATGTGGACCCGTAATAGACATTTCATCACGATAGTGAACTCCTGCTTCTCAGATAGATCAATGGTATCACCTTCTGACAATAGTACACACGAAAGCATATACACATACATGGATACGGAAGCGGGGGCTCTGCTGCCCACCATGGGCAGCAGCCCTTGCCCACACCTCACACACAGCTCATACGGCACCGTTTTGGGAAGAAAAGAAAAAACAAAATTTTCCGTTTGCAATCCTATGAAGCAGAAACGTGATTATGAGAGTTATAGAGTTAAAATTTAATTATGTCTCTTTAAAATAATATGATCAGAATAATAAGATATTCGCGTCAATTCAAACGGATTGAAAATTGGAGCACTTAAATTTTTAATCATATTTTTTAATATATAAATGGTCTAAAAAAATTAAGTGCGCTAATTTTTAATTCGTTTGAACAAATACGAAGATCTTATTATTCTAAAGAGATATAATTAATTTTTGTCTATAAGGCTCTCATAATCATGTTTCTGATCTACAGGATCTTAAATAAAGAACAGATACTTAATTATGAGAGCCCTAGAGACAAAATTTAATTATGATACTTTAGAATAATATGATTAGAATAATAAGATCTTCATACTTGTTCAAACGAATTAAAATTTGGCGTACTTAATTTTTTTAGACCGTTTATATATTAAAAAATATGATTAAAAAATCAAGTGTTCTAATTCTCAATTCGTTTGAATTGACACGAAAATCTTATTATTCTGATCATATTATTCTAAAGAGACATAATTAAATTTTAACTCTAAAACTCTCATAATCACGTTTCTGTTCTATAGGATTGCAAGCGAAAAGTTTGATTTTTTCTTTCCTTTCCAAAACGGTGCCCCGTGTGTGGTGTGTGTAGGTGTGGGCGGGGGCTGCTGCCCATGGTGGGCAGCAGAGCCTCTGCGTCCCATGGGTACACTGGATTGTCAAGTCAAAATAGCAGGATAACAGAGCGTCCGCAATCTAGTACTGCCAAAATGCCCAATCCTGAATGCTTGACTTTGCCTTCAATTCAAACATATCTAGCAACATTCCAATCTCAACGTACATTAATGATCTATTTGTACACTATTATAGTTAGATACCCAATAATCATTTTTACAGAGTTTGAGACAACCATCTAGGGGAGATGACGATGATGAACCAGGTCTCCATTTCTCTCTCTCTCTCTCTCTCTCTCTCTGAAAGACCTGGGGGCATATATGATGGGTCTCGGAAATCTGGAACTTGAGGGAAAAGAAAAGAGCAGAAAGTGTAGAGGGAAGTGCGAATGACAATTGACAAATCCTAGTAGTATATCCAAACAAATCATTTAAAAGTATATCCTGTTATGAGAAAAAATTTGAAGCCGTCCAAAAGTGTATTGAACGGTTTAGAAGTGTCGAATAGGTTCCACGTGGGATATACTCACCTAACACTGAAAATTTTCTCCCTGTTTTGGTATTCGTGTAGTGTCATACACGTGGGATATACTCACCTAACACTGAAAAATTTCTCCCTGTTTTGGTATTCGTGTAGTGTCATAAAACGTGTACATAGAGTAGTAGTAAAATACTGATGATAAAAAAATGACATCGTTTCTTATCACTTATAATCTAATAATTTATTTGCTTAAGATAAGCTAAATGGAGTAACAATTACGAATAATCAATCAGTATTAAGTTTTTTTTTTTCTGTAGCTTATTTGACCTAAAAAAGTTGAATTTTTTAATTTCACATTTGAAGCTATTTTTTCTTATTTTAAGTTGTTAAAACATCAATGGATAAAAAAGTCTTAAAGTGAATAATTCCCGTTCCGCTAAGAAAAATAAGTATTTTCTGAATTAAAAGTGATTTATTGTGAGAGAATAACTTGTCTCGTAAAGCAAAAAAATAAATATACTTAAAAAATAAGAATTTTAGCGAAACAGGACAATTTAGTTTTACTCAAGTTTCAAAAATAGTAAGTTTATAAAAAGTTATTATTTACAGCTTATTCAAACAAATAGGGTATACTTTTTAAACAATTTATAAATAGTTTTGTAACTTATTTTAATTTTTTATGCCGATAATCTTGAAACCTACTCCTATAATTTAGTAAACGGGGTGATTGTTTCTTTAATTATTTTTATACTTCGCCTCATTTTTTTTTTCTCAGTCAAAATCGAGTGCAGGCCGAGAGAGGCGGTTCTGGGCTCTCAGTACTTTGGGTGAGGTTCAAGTTCTATCTGCCTCTTTCTCTTTTAAAGCGGGATCTTCACTGGCGAAAATTCATGTGGCTATATGCTGAGAGATTTTTCGGACGTTGAATTTCAAATATAAAAAAAAAATATACAATTCAACGGCCGGAAAATTTCTCAGCACAGAGACACAAAATTTTTTAGGACGGTGGGGATCGGACCCCCTTTTCTGGGAAAATGACGGCCAATGACGTGTTTTGATAATTAATACCCGCTAAGGACATTTTCAGTATTGACAAATGTTCTTAGCTTATCTTTGGCGGGTATTAATTATCAAAATACGTCCTGGGCCGTCATTTTAGCACTAATATCTGACCCGCTAATCGATTTTTAAGAACCGAAACCAAAAAAAGAAAAATTCAATTTTTTCTAAACTGATGCCCCACCTGAGACAACTTCCAGTTGTCGCGAAAGGAATGACAATATGCAAGAAAGTCGTGTCTTAAACTTCCAGTTAGGGCTGCAAACGAGCCGAGCCGAGCCGAGCTTTATGGTGTTCAAGCTCGTTTATTAAGTTTTTAACGAACACGAGCTCGAGCTCAGTGAAAACTTAACGAGTCGAGCTCGAGCCGAGCAGGGCTTAGCTTGACTCGAGCTCGAGCTTGTTCACGAGCCTTAACGAACCAAGGAAAAATGTATATATATCCTCACATAGGCCTAATACAACCAAAAATATTTTGATTGTGAAGGTATATATCTTTCATTTTCCTATGGAGCGGGGGTGTACTTGTATGTGTGTGCTCTCGCTTCCTTTGGTTGACTAGAAAGTGAAAACAGAAAAAACAAATTATGAAATAACAATAAAAATCCTAAATTTAAGTATATATACCCCGACTCGCGAGCCGACTCGAGCCGAGCTTATCCTAGCTCGAGCTCGGCTCGTTTACAAAACGAGCTGAAAAAATCGGCTCGAGCTCGTTCATTTAACTTCCGAGCCGAGCTTGAACGAGCCACTAACGAGCCGAGCTGCGAGCGGCTCACGAGCGGCTCGGTTCGTTTGCAGCCCTACTTCCAGTACTCCCTACTTGTCAACAAAAAAAAAACTTCTAGTACTCTCTCCATCCCAGCTTGTTTGTCCAATTTTGACGTACGCGCCTTTTAAAAAATTATTTATATCTCATAATCTGTAATGTTTTATTTACATAATTTTGAAAACATCTTATATTAGATCTAATTGAGATATATCAAATAAGATCTATATTACATGTAAAAAATATTATAAATTGAAGCATATATACAATTTTGTAGGAAGTTCCAAATAGTGAAAATGAACAAATAAATCGGAACGGAAGGAGTATCTAGTAGTAGTACGGTAGTTTTTTCCCCAAAATATATATTTTGCAGATATTTTGTATTACTTATACATAGGGTGGCAAATGGGAGGATTTGAACAGATTAAAATAGGTTATGGGTTAAATATGAACGGATCAAATACGAATAGAATAGTAGACGGGTTAAATTATTAGTTTCAACTTTCTCATAAATTTTTTATCAAATGAATACATGAAGTGTGAACAGAGCTTTAGTACGTTATTCATTTTTTTACATGGCGCTTCATGTCTTCATGTGGTATTGTTAATTCTATTATTTGTAGACTGACCAAGCTTATAACCAATTCTTTTCGTCTCATTTTATTTGTCTAATTTATTTTTTTAGTGTCCTAAGATTTTATTCTGTGCTGCTAGCGATAAGATCACATCAGGAGACGACTTACAAGTGATATAGCCAATCTCGGGTAATTCAAAATATGAAGCAGAGGCGCAGAACCGGCATAGAACAGGGAAAGGCACAAGCTCAGTGGAAGCAATCCAGAAAAAATAAACACTTCTGAAAAAAAGAGCGAGGATGTAGGCCCGCAGTGGATATTTCATCACGATAATAAACTCCTGCTTCTCCGATAGATCAACGGTATCACTTTCTGACAATATTACACATGAAAGCATATACACATACATGGATACACTGGATCGTCAAGACAAAATAGCAGAATAATAGAGCGTCCGCAATCTAGTACTGCCAAAATGCCCAATCCTGAATGCTTGACTTTGCCTTCAATTCAAACATATCTAGCAACATTCCAATCTCAACGTACATTAATGATCTATTTGTACACTATTATAGTTAGATACCCAATAATCATTTTTACAGAGTTTGAGACAACCATCTAGGGGAGATGTGGGCCCGCAGTGGATATTTCATCACGATAGTGAACTCCTGCTTCTCCGATAGATCAACGGTATCTCCTTTCACAGCGGTCCATTCAAAATACCAAACCAAATTCGCAAGGAAAAACTCCAAGTGAAGCATAGCCATCCCAGCTGCTGGACAAATTCTCCTTCCTGCCCCAAACGGCATCATTTTGATCTCCCTTCTTCCTGTTATATCGAACAAATCTGGTGCCTCATCGCTGCCGCTAATAGTATTAGTAAAGAACCTCTCAGGCTTGAACTCCATAGGTTCATCCCACACCTTTGGGTCCAACCCGATGTCCGCCACCATGAAGTTGATCATCGCACCCTTGGGCACCAGGTAACCATCCAATTCTACGTCATTGGTCACCGTGTGGGGCAAGACGAAGTGCCCCGGTGGGTGGCGCCTAAGACCTTCCAAAACCACAGATTTTAAGTACGGCATTCTCTGTAAATCCTCCTCCTAAATCATTACCATGTTCTCGTTCTTCTTTCTGAGTTGGGGCGATGGGCCCACAATGCCATGGATTTCTTCGTACACCTTGGTTTGAACATGAGGGTACTTGACCAAATTGGCCATGATCCATTGCAATGCGGTGGAGGTTGTATCGGTGCCTACGTCGAGGAACTCGCCACAAAGGCTCACCATTTCCTTCTCGTTGAGCTTTCTCTTTTCGTCCGGAAGCTCCAGATCCAACAAGGTGTCCACATATGCCACCACACTTTCTTTGTCAGATTCTGTTTTCCCCTATTGTCGTCGTTTAACAACTTCCCTTCGGGATCTGATAAGAGGGATTAAGACATCTTCTTGACTCTGACGTAGCTGTAAGAGTTCCTGCCAATGATTGTGAAACACTATCTTACCTGGAAAAAAACAGTAGGCCAAATAGCGTGTTGACATATGTAAATTAAAACCATCAGGTCAAAACGTATTGAAATACTGTATGAAATTAATGTGTATCAACACTCTATAGTACTAACATGGCGTCAAAACACAAAAAATCCAAATATGTGGCCAATTCACGAGTATCTACTTAATTTCTTCAAAGAGAGTAGTCTTCTTTTACACTAAGGATCCTTTGAATTGGACCACATAGATATCACAATTTGGGGTAATGGAAAATAATTGGAACCCCTAGCATGGCTGATCTCATCGATCTTTACTGTTTTTACTAGAGAGTCTTACCGGGTCAATTGCAGTACAATCATTCTAGAGGAAATTAGCTAGGCCTAGCTAGGAAGGCAACAGATCAAGCCAACCCTACATTTTCTTACGAGAGAGTCTTACCAGGTTAGCGGTCCTCAAGAGACCAAGGTTATGAGCATTTAAGCAGTATTTTCTTGGGGGAATTGCGATTCAGTGATAAATGGGGCATTTACTCCCACTTCAATTTTCAATCCGTTTGAACGGATGCGAAGATCTTATTTCTCTGATCATTTTATCCTAAATGGTTATAATTAATTTTTGACTATAAAGCTCTCGTTAATTAACTCTAAGAAAGTAGTAGAACTAAATATCTCTTAGGGTTAACTAACAAGAACCCTAGAGCCAAAAATAAATATACCGCTGTGCAGTACATCTGAGCCGTGCATGTACACTTTAAGGGTCATTTCTTTGCCAATCTTCTTTGCACCTAGCATTTCTCTTAATCCTAATGTGATGGATGGAGGAATTGAAAATTATTTACGCATACATGTAAGAACATGTTTTGCGAACAAATATACCGCTCATTATGACAATCCACTCATCCTCATTTGGGTGCAATGTTATTGTCAAAGCGTGCCATACATAATGATCACCCAACGTGCAATATTGTGCATTAGAAGGACATTGAAGGGCAGTGAACTTCACAATAAAAAAGCAATTTAGGGCCTTGTCTGACTGATTTTAAAGCCATTGCGGTGTTAACTTCAGCTCTAATTAATACTCCCTCCGTTCGAATTTAATTGTCCCTAGTCCTATTTTAACCAGCTAAAAAACGGGTTATATCTTTAAATTCGTAATAAATTTCATATCGAATATGGATCTTGTTTGATAGATTTCGATTAGTTCTATAATACAATATTTTCAAAATTAGGTAAAACATTATAAATTGGAAGATATAATCAATTGAAAAATAGCATGAACTTCAAAAAAGAATTATTAAATCTGGGCAGAGGGAGTATTTAGAGAATGGTGACTCGTACTGATAATGAATTTTTATGTAAAGCACGCTAGTGAGAAGTCCGGCAACTGTCCGGGATAGTCCGGGATAGTTACTGGAAAGGAGAGAGATAAGTCCAGTAATTGTCCGGCAGGGGGGAGCTATGTGTCCCGACTCTCGAGCGTCCGAGTTTAAAATTTTTTATTTTGTATATATCTTATTTTAAATATTATTTGTAATTATTTACATATAACTACTAGAATCTTAAATTTTTTTACAAATAAAAAATAAGCACATGACGGTTGAAATAGCTTAAAGAAAAAATAAAATAATTAATATACTTTAACATCATTAGACTAGATTCATTTAAATGTAGAAATATGACATACTGAAAAACATAAAACTCTTATGATATGATAAGTATATATATATTCCGGAAAAAAATATGTCTATTAAGCCGGCTCCCAGAGTCATAATCTTGGCTCCCCAGCTGTCGGGATGATTACTAAAGAGTACCTAGCATGGGCCAAATGTTGAGAATGTCGAACCGACTAAAATTCACTAGCAACTGGCGCCGAACCCTCTCAACGTCCCTGATTTGCTTCTCACCCAACTTGTCCCCAAAACACATCAACACCAAAAGGCAAAACATGGCATATTGGAAATGATCCACCAGCCGAACCCCCTCCGCCGCCGACCGCGACCCGACGAGGCGTTCGAACAAGATTTCCAAAACCCACTGGCGGGCGGCGGAGTAGGACTTGACGCGGGAGGGGTGGAGAATCTCCGACGTCAGGTTGCGGCGGAGGAGACGCCACGTGGGGCCGTACCCGGCCGAACTGATGCTGTGCTGGTTGCTGCTGATGACTTTTCCCGTGGCGAGGGCCTTGGGCCGGTCGGAGAAGACTGGGCCGTATCGAAATTATATATTTTTTAAATAAAAAAGAAAAAATTAACTTATATATTAATTTTTTTGAATCGAACTCCATCTGTTTCAATTGGTTTGCTTAGCTTTTGATTTTTACATATCCTAAAATATTTATTCAATTTGAAGTTGGCTTATATATTAATTTAAGTTTCCAATCACCAAAGCTTTGATTTCCCTAGTGATGCCACTCTTGTGGTGTCATTTGACATGTCAAGGGTTCAAGTCATGGTACCCACACTAAGTTTCCAATCATTTTCTTTTCTGTACTAAAAGAATATAGGACGGCTATAGGTCACTAAATCAACAACATCGGCAGACCAGATCGTTGAGGTAATGAAAAGGACTAGCTGAACGAATGAGATTCGGGGTTGGCTTATTGATTGGCCTAAAATGCCTAAACTGAAGTCATGTCAATCAACCGAAGAAGAACTGGGGATTCCGAATGGAGAAAGGGGATTGAGCTCTCTCTTTCAATCTTAAAAAGAAAAGAGAGACCTATTCTTGAAAAGTCAAAGTTATGTAGTCATTGGTCCTCCAAATAATTTAAAATCCCACATATAGATAAACAAATTGGGAAATTAGAGTGTATATTGTAACTAAAGGAGGGCAATTAGTTTGGTTATTATAAGTGGTAGAAGTCTATATCATTGTTAAAGGGAAAAATTTCTTTTATATCCCTTCGATTTTAATTAAAAATTCAATTTAGTCCTTCACTTTTCAATTTGGACAAATAAATACTTCTACTTTCGAATTGGTTCCAATGTCATCCTGACTTGGATGGCGTTTGGTATTTGGACGGAAAAAAGTCATGTGCCCAGCACATGACCTTTTTTGAGGGTTAATTTGGTCATTTTCTGCTATTTTTGGGTAATTGCTATTCCCCCTTTTGTCTTCTCCGTCTTCATCATCCCCCCTCAGCCTCTCTCTCTCTCTCTCTACGTTTATCCATTGAAAAGGAGATTTTGGAGGCAGGTCGGAGCGGCGGCGGAGCTCGGCTAAAATAATGTTGAGTACGGCAGTGATGTTGCTCGGAGTATGAGGTGATGGTGACTTCGGGGTGCTCTCTGGTTGCGGTGAGGATGTACAGTGGTGATGGGTTTCGGTGGGGAACTCGGCAATGGTGAGGACCCAGTTGGTGGTGGGAACCGGTTGGTGAGTTACGGTGGAGATGGTGTTACTTCGGAGGTAGTGGCTCTGGTGGTGATGGAGGTACACGGTGGTAGTGAAGTTGAGATGGACTGATGGAGTTCGGTGGTGAGGAGTGGAGGTGGAACCGGTGGTGGGAAATGGTGATGGTGGCAGGTGGTGATGAGAGGTGGGGAGTGGGAATGGAGGTCTACGGTGGTGGGAGGTGCACGGTGGTGGTGATGGTGAGAGCTAGGTGGTTATGGCGAGAGGTGGTGGTGTTGAGAGATGGTAATGGTGGTTCGGTTGGAGGTGGTGGTGATTGCTGAGAGGTGATTCCGGTTGCTCTCTCTCTCTCTACGTTCATCCATTGAAAAAGAAAACAGGGCCGAGAGAATTGTAGTTTCCAAAAAAAAAAAAAAACTAGGATTTCCGTTTCAATTTGCGGAACTTTCGGTTACTCTTTCCTACGAGGACAATGACGATGACGACGGAGGATTTCATGGGGCATTTGATTACGACGATGACGGAGGATTTGATGGGGAGTCGGAAGATGGACGGGTGGTGGTGGTAGTTTGGCTGGGGAGGAAAGAGGGAGGATGGGAAAGGGATAATTTTACCCCTCAAAAAAGGTCATGTGCTGGGCACATGACTTTTTTTCCGTCCAAATACCAAACGCCATCCAAGTCAGGGATGACATTGGAACTGATTCGAAAGTGGAAGTATTTATTTGTCCAAATTGAAAGGTGAAGGACTAAATTGAATTTTCGATCAAAATAGAAGGGATATAAAAGAAATTTTCCCTTGTTAAAGTTAGAGTTTAGTGAAAACAGTTTGACTATAAATACTACAAGTAGTAGTTTATAATTTTTAGCTTAGCGAAAACATCCCTTAATAGTGTTAGCATTATATATATATATATATATATATATATATATATATACACACACACACACACACACACACACACACATACATACATACACACACAGTCCACTTTTCGTAAGGACCACATTAACTTAATAAAATAAGGACCTCCCTTTCTCGATAGAATTTTGATGATTTGAGCCGCTCAATGTGTTCAGGACGTGATTTTAAGGGTACCCGCGAGAAATCAGCAAAAAAAATGACTGGGAAGGGCTTCATCCGAGCAATTTTTGTTTGTTTTTTATCAAACGGTTCAAACAAAAACTGCTTAGATGAAGTCCTTCTCGGTCATTTTTTTTGCCGATTCTTGCGGATACCCTTAAAATCACGTTCTAAACACATTGAGCAGCTCGGATCATCGAAATTCGAACAGAAAATGGGAGAAATGGGGAGGTCCTTATTTTAACTAAAATAAGGATATCCTCATTTGAAAATGACTGTATATATATATATATATATATATATATATATAAAAGAAGGGTTTCGGAAACACACACACATATAAATATATAGCGGTTTCGGGAACCCTTAAAAAAATCCTTCAAATCTTAATCTTATAGTTCCCGATTAAATTTTGATGATCCAAGCCGCTCAATGTGTTCAGAACGTGATTTTAAGGGAGTCCGTGAGAAACTAGCAAAAAAACTAACCGAAAAAGGCTTGATTTAAGCAGTTTTTTATTGAACCGTTCAATAAAGTTTAATAAAAAACTGTTCGGATGAAACCCTTTCCGGTCATTTTTTTGACTGATTTCTTGCGGGCACTCTTAAAATCACGTTCTGATTACATTGAGCGGCTCGGATTATCAAAATTCGATCGGAAACTTGGGATTTTTTTTAAGGGTCCCAGGAACCGTCCCGATATATATATATTAAATACAGTTACTATGTCATCTCTTTTAACGAAAGTTACTATGTCATTCATATTTATACATTTGCAATGCAAACCTTGAATAGTAAAACTGTTTATTATCTTCCGGGGACAGTCTTTTCATATTTCTCACATGTTTAATTTTAAAATTCGGCATCCCTTTCAACAAAATCCTAGTTCCACCTTTGGGAACTACATAAAAGAGGATAATACTATTTTTCAAGAAGCCCTCTAGGGGAGATGTGGGCCCGAAATACTTCATGACGGTAATAAACTCTTGCGTCTCCGATAGATCAATAGTATTTTCCCTCCTACGGTCTTCCATTCAAAAAACCAAACCAAATTTGCTACGAAAAGCTCCAAGTGATGCAAAGCCAAGCCAATTGCCGGACAAATCCTCCTTCCTACCCCAAACGGCATCATTTTGATTTTCCTACTTCCCGTTATATGAAATAAATCTGCTGCCTCACTGTTGCCGCTACTCTAGTATTAATTAAGAACCTCTCAGGTTTGAACACCAAAGGTTCGTCCCACACCTTGGGTCGCACCCAATGTCCGCCACACTAGAGCATCCTTGGGCACTAGGTAACCCTCCAATTCGACGTCCTTGGTCACCGTGTGGGGCAGAACGAAGTGTGAAGGTGGGTGGCGTCTAAGGCCTTCTAAAACCACAGATTTTAAGTACGGCATCCTTTGTAAATCCTCCTCTTTTATCATTACCATTACTTCTTTCTCATTCTTCTCTCTGAGTTGGGGCAATGGGCCCATAATGCCATTGATCTCTTCGTACAGCTCGGTTTGAACATGAGGGTACTTGACCAAATTGGCCATGATCCATTGCAATGCAATGGAGGTCGTATCGGTTCCTCCATTGAGAAACTCGCTGCAAAGGCTCACCATCTCTTTCTCGTTAGAGCTTTCTCTTCTCTTCCACCCGCGGGTCCATGTATGCCATCATACGCTTTTTTCCATGTTCAGTTTTTTGCTGTCGTTGTTTAACGTCGTCCATGTGGGATCTGATGAGAGGGATCATGACATCTTCTTTACTCTGGTTCAGTTGTATAAGTTCTTGTCAACGATTGCGAAACAATGTTTTGCCTGGAAAAAAAAAAATGCATAGACACAACCAATTAGGTGCAAGTACTCAAACCTTAAATAGTGTGTCTAAAAATATGCATAGTATATTGAAATATGTTGAAAATGTTATGACATATACCATATGAAATGTGTGTTGAAATTCTAAATATTTTGGCATAGTTTGCTTTTTAACTGTTGTGCAATCCAATTGTTAGCATAATTGTGGTTCTTAAGAGACCGATGTTATGAGTGGACGATTTTCGGGTTCACGCACTTAATTATTCGAGTGACTTTTATCGATTATGAGTAATTTTGTTTTGGAATCAGCCACTTGCGAGACAACTGCAACAACCGTTCAGGTAACAACTGTTCAGACAATTATGCGATAAGATCCGCTTCTTTTAGAAAAAGAAGCAGACCACTTACCTAGCATGGGAAAAAAATCGAGTACGTCTAACCGTCTAGCGCTCGCTTGTAATTGGCGCTGAACCCTCTCAACTTCCCTGATTTGCTTCTCTTCTAATTTGTCCCCAAAACACATCAATACCAAAAGGCAGAACATGGCGTACTAGAAATGATCCACAACCCTGACCCCCTCGGCGGCCGACCGGGACTCCCGGAGGAGGCGGTTGAACAGGATTGTTAGAACCCACTGGCGGGCCGCTTAGTAGGATTTGACGCGGGAGGGGTGGAGGATCTCCGAGGTCAGGTTGCAGGCTTGCAGCGGAGGAGGCGCCCGGTGGGTCCGTAGGGGGCGGAGCCGATACTGTGCTGGTTGCTGGTGGTGATCTTGCCGGCGGCGAGGGCCTTGGGTCGGTCGGCGAAGACGGCGCCGTTTTGGACGAGGGCTTGGTGGGCCAGGGTGGGGGTGCCGATGAAGATGGCCGGGCGGGACCCGACACAGAGGGTGAAGATGGAGCCGTGTTTCGCCCGGAGGGAACGGAAGGCGGAAGGGTATTCGGAGAATGGTGTGCGGAGGAGCCAAAATAAGTTGCCGGTTTTACCCAAAAAAAGATAAGTTGCCGATAACCGGAACGGTCATGGGTCCGGGGGGGAGTTTCTTTTGGTGGGAAATGTTGAAGACGATGGTTTTGATTACAGCTGAGATGCACAGGGAGATGAGGATTATGATGAACCAGGTTTCCATCTCTCTCTCTCTCATGATCTCTCTTTCTCTCTCTCCTAGAATATAGTATCATGCAAATATTTTACCACATCAGTCTTCAAAGTCAACAATCATGATATTGTACAAGCATTTGATTGTTCAAACGTCATACCTTAAATGAAATACTACTAGCATTGTTGGAAAATCTATTTGATATCCTCCAAAAACATACTGTTTCTGTTTATCGGCCATACAACGATGGACTGCCAAAGTTGAATTCTTTTAAAATAAACATGCTTAGCCGGTGCCGTTAGCGACCTAGGGACGGCAGGATCAACGGTGCTTCAGAATGCTCTGCCGTTTTGGGAGTTAAAAGAGATCCCCAAGGCCCCACTGTTTGAGCCCCATTTTTTTTTTTTTTTGGTAAACGTTTGAGCCCCATTTGGAAATCAATAAGCATGACCAAATGAATTGATAGCACTTGATGAATTTTGAACTTGATACCTTGGGAGATAGTAAATCCTAAATTTCGAGTCTTGACCTCTAGACCACCCTTGGGGTTTTGTCATTTAAAAACTTTGAGAGGTGATTTACAATCTTTTGGGGCAAAATGAATACCTCAATTTGTAAATTTAACTTTTTGGAAAGACAAAACTAGGCATACAAGAATCATTTTCGTTTTTCGTGAATCTGTTTTTAACTTATCGGTGATAAAATTTTGACCTGATATATAAGAACACTCCTGCAAATTCAAATAGAAAAAGAAGCAAAAGGCCAAAAGTAGAGGTGTTGTGGTGGAGAGAGCTAGTAACTAACTGGTTGCAATGAAACTAACTGCTTGCACTAAATAACAAGGGTTTTGGCTTAGCAGGGCCAACCAAACAACGAATACAAGCCAAAACATGGTGTGCATTATTTAAGCCTAAAACGGCAGCACTTTGGAGCACCGTTGATCTTGCCGTCCTACTGTTACTGACAATGTCAGGAGACGACTTACGAGTGATATAGCCAGTCTGGGGTAGTACGAATTAGTATGAAGTGGAGGCGCAAACAGCATAGTAAATGGAAGTGGAAACTCAACCGAAGCAGGAAACGCGAACAGCATGGGAAATGGAAGCGGAAACTCAACCGAAGCAGAGAGGCAAGCAAAATAAACACTTGTAACACGAAAGCATATAAACATATACATGGACACAAAAACATCCTCAAGTCAAAATAAACAGGAAAACAGCGCAACCACAATCTAGTATACGACAACTAAAATGCTAAATCCTTGCAACATTCCAATTACAACATATAATGTTCTGTTCGTGAATATTGTAGGTAGATTCCCACTAATCTTGCTTATTGATTTTGAGAAAGTCCTCTTGGGGAGACGCGGGTCCGCAGTGGATATTTCATCACGGTAGTGAACTCCTGCTTCTCCGATAGATCAACGGTATCCCCTTCAACAGCTGTCCATTCAAAATACCAAACCAAATTAGCAACGAAAAACTCCAAGTGAAGCATAGCCAACCCAGCTGCTGGACAAATTCTCCTTCCTGCCCCAAACGGCATCATTTTGATCTCCCTACTTCCAGTTACATCAAACAAATCTGGCGCTCCACTGCCGCCGTCAGTGGTATTAGTAAAGAACCTCTCAGGCTTGAACTCCATAGGTTCATCCCACACATTTGGGTCCCACCCGATATCCGCCACCATGAAGTTGATCATGGCACCCTTGGGCACCAAGTAGCCCTCAAATTCTACGTCCTTGGTCACCGTGTGGGGCAAGACTAGGTGCCCGGGTGGGTGACGCCTAAGACCTTCCAAAACCACGGATTTTAAGTACAACATTCTTTGTAAATCATCCTCCTTAATCATTACCATGTTCTCGTTCTGCTCTCCGAGTTGGGGTGATGGGCCCATAGTGCCATATAGCTCTTCGTACAGCTTGGTTTGAACATGTGGGTACTTGACCAAATTGGCCATGATCCATTGCAATGCAGTGGAGGTCGTATCGGTGCCTGCGTTGAGAAACTCATTGCAGAGGCCCACCATCTCCCCCTCATTGAGCTTTCTCTTCTCGTCGGGAAGCTCCAAATCCACCAAGGTGTCCACGTATGCCACCACACTTTCTTTGTCGGTTTCCACTTTTCCCTCTTTTCGCTGTTTGACAACTTCTACTCGGGATCTGATAAGAGGGACCAATACATCTTCTTGACTCTTACGCAGCTGTAAGAATTCCCTCCAACGATTGCGAAACACTATCTTACCTTGAAAAAAAACAGCAGCCACAGCCAATAAGACCCTGATTGAAGCCCAAATAGTGTGCTGAGATGCCAAAATGTAATGAAATATTGTATGATATATGCATTAAAACCGTAAACATTCTGGCATTCATTACTTCTTAACTATTGTCCTGTCCATAGGGCTGATCTTATGCGACAAAGTTACGAGTACCTATTTTCTCAAAGAGAAGAAAATGGATATCACAATCGGGGTAGTGGAAAACAATTGGAACACTTCTTGCCAGACCACTGCAGAATGAGCATTCTAGAGGAAATTAGGCCCAGGAACGCAACAGATCAGGCCAACCCTACATTTTTTAGGGGGGGTTTCAATCAAGTTGCAGGAACTTAATGGTGGTCCTTAAGAGACCAATTTTATGAGCATTTAAGCTATATTTCGTTTGTGCCGCAAAACAAACTTTAAGGGCAGTGAATTCGACCTAAAAAATACTCTAAAAAGCAATTTAGAGCCTTGTCTGATTGATTTAAAATCCATTTGGGCATTTAAATTTCCGGGGACAATTGGCATTTAAATGGGCCATTAAAGCCACAAAGGTTTGACAGACTCAAAGCCAGCCCTTTCTATCACGGACTGAATATTTATTTAATCGTTCAACCTCCGACCTTGAGCATCCCCAATTGCAGGAGAAATTTTTCGGTGTCGGATGGGTATATCTCACGTGGTACCCGTTCGGCACAATTGGGCCGTCCAATACACTTTTGAATGGCTCGGATTGAAACCCTCTCTCTCCTTCATCCCAACACTTTCTCTCTCATTTTTTTCTCTCCAAATTCGAGCCGTCCAAAAACACAATGGACGGCTCCATGTTGGGCATGGATAACTGTTCTCTCTCCATGTTGGGCACCAATAATTATAAATCGCCTTTCGAGATCGTCACGCGCATTAGGTGACAATTAAAGTTGAGCCAACTAGAACAGATTTCAATATGAGAGTAAGTCTACAGTTACCGATCGGGAAATCGTGATCGAAATCCCGACGTCCCGCCGAGCACACTCCAGCCACCGGACGGCGGATTCGATCCGTCCAATAATTCTAAAAAAAAAACTGAATGGGCACACGTTAGAATAAACGGCATCCGACGTGTGTAAGTGGCCGATCCAAGTACTCCATTTTTGTGTTTGGATCGGCAAAAAACGGAGTGTTTGGATCGGCCAAAAAAGGAGTGCTTGGATCGACCACTTAAACAAGTCGGATGCCATTTATTCTCTCAAGAGCCCACTCGGTTTTCTTTTTTAGAATTATTGGACGGATCGGATCGGCCATCTAGTGGCCTGAGAGTGCCCGGCAGGGCGTCGGGATTCCGATCGGGATTTCCCGATCGGTAACCGTAAACTTTCTGTTTCAACAACAATTTAACTTCAGCTCCAACAATATTGGGAACACCTATCAACAGCCTTTTTCTATTAACAGTTATCGCAAAAGTTAGAGAAGGGATAATCCTCAATGAATGTTTAGGACAACTAATAATTTCTCAAGAGACTCGTACTAAAAAAAATATTCCCAAGAGACCTCGTACTGATAATTAATGAGTTTATCGTGCTAATAAGATAGTGTAATGTCAACTGCAAAATTGTACAAGAGACTTTTCCGGGAAGAGACGGGAAGGAAGGGAGGTACAGACACTTCTCCGGTACTTTTTCGGTACAGAAAGATTAGACTCTGTAAAGAACACATACCTAGCATGGGCCAAACGTTGAGAATCTGGAACCGCCTAGAACTCACAAGCAAATCGCGCTGAACCGTCTCAACGGCCCTGATTTGCTTCTCATCTAACCTGTCCCCAAAACACATCAACACCAAGAGGCAAAACATGGCGTACTGGAAGTGATCCACCAACCGAACCCCCTCCGCCGCGGACCGTGACTCCCCGGCGAGGCGTTCGAACAGAATCGCCAGAACCCACCGGCGGGCGCCGGAGTAGGACTTGACGCGGGAAGGGTGGAGGATCTCCGACGTCAGGTTGCGGCGGAGGAGGCGCCACGTGGGGCCGTATCCGGCGGAGCTGATGTTGTGCTGGTTGCTGCTGATGATCTTGAGCGTGGCGGGGGGCGGGGGGCGGTCGGAGAAGACGGCGCCGTTCTGGACGAGGGCCTGGTGGGCCAGCGCGGGGCTGGAGATGAGGATGCCGGGGCGGAACCCGAGGCGGATGGTCATGATGGGGCCGTACTTGTCCCGGTAGGAGCGGAGGGCGGATTCGAATTCGGTGAATGATTTGCGGAGGAAGAGGAGGTTGGTGATCAGTGGGATGGTAGTGGGTCCAGGGGGGAGTTTGTTTCTGTGGTGGGGAGGAGAGTGGATTAGGCTGAGGATGGGTTTGATGAGAGCTGCGATGCACAGGGAGATGACGATGATGAACCAGGTCTCCATTTCTCTCTCTCTCTCTCTCTCTCTGAGAGACCCGGGGGTATATATGATGGGTCTCGGAAATCTGGAACTTGAGGGAAAAGAAAAGAGCAGAAAATGTAGAGGAAAGTGCGAATGACAAATTGACAAATCCTAGCAGCATATCCAAACAAATCATTTAAAAGTATATCCTGTTATGAGAAAAAATTTTGAGCCGTCCAAAAATATATTAAACGATTTAGATGCGTCGAGTAGATTTTACGTGGAATATACTCACTTAACACTGAAAAATATCTCCTTGTTTTGATATTCTGTGTAGTGTCATAAAACGGGTACATCGAGAAGTAGTACTCCCTCCGTCCCACTTTGTTCCGCCTGTTTCATTTTTGGAACATTTCAAAAAATTGTCTATATCTCACAATCTATAATGTTTTTTATGATTTCAAAAACTTTGTTTAATAAAATAAATTGAAATCTATCAAACAAGATCCATATTGAATATATAAAATATTATAGATTGTGAGATATAGACAATTTTTTAAGACGTCCAAAAAAGGAAACAGGCGGAACAAAGTGGGACTGAGGGAGTGAAATACTGATGATAAAAAAAAGATATCGTTTCTTATCACTTATAATCTAATAATTTATTTGCTTAAAATAAGCTAAATGGAGTAACAATTACGAATAATCAATTAGTATTAAGTTTTTTTTTTTCTGTAGCTATATGTTGAGAGATTTTTCGACCGTTTTAAAATATAAAAAAAAATATACAATTCAACGGCCGGAAAATCTCTCACAGAGACACAATTCAGGACGGTGGGGATCGGACCCTCTTTTCTTTTTGAAAAAATGACGGCCAATGATGTGTTTTGACGGCCAATGATGTGTTTTGATAATTAATACCCGCCAAGGATATTTTCAGTATTGACAAATGTTTTCAACTTGTCCTTAACGGGTATTAATTATCAAAACATGTCATGGACCGTCATTTTAGCACTAATATCTGACCCGCTAATCGATTTTTAAGAACCGAAACAAAAAAAATCAATTTTTTTCTAAACTGATGCCCCACCTGAGACAATTTCCAGTTGTCGTGAATGGAATAACAAATATGCAAGAAAGTCGTGTCTTAAACTTCTAGTACTCCCTACTTGTCAAAAAAAAAAAAAACTTCTAGTACTCTCTCCGTCCCAGCTTGTTTGTCCAATTTTGACGTACGCGCCTTTTAAAAAATTGTCTATATCTCATAATCGGTAATGTTTTATTTACATAATTTCAAAAACATCTTATATTAGATATAATTGAGATATATCAAACAAGATCTATATTACATGTAAAAAATATTATAAATTGAAGCATATATACAATTTTGTAGGAAGTTCCAAATAGTGAAAATAAACAAATAAATCGGAACGGAAGGAGTATCTAGTAGTAGTACGGTAGTTTTTTCCCCAAAAGATATATTTTGAAGATATTTTGTACTTCTTCCGTCCCTTTTTAAGTGTCCTGTTTCGTAATTCCAACTTATTAAAAAGACATTATCATTATTTCTTTCACATCAATTTTTTCCTCCACTTTCTCTACTTACCCATCATCATTACACTTTTATTCACTTATTTTTTAAAATGGAATCAACTTTTAGGGGCAAAATAGACAATTCATCAACTTTTATCCACTAACTTTTCAAAATGGATACTTATTAAGGGACAGCCCAAAATGGAATATCGGACTATAAATAAGGGACGGATACTCATACATAGTTTGGCAAATTGACAGGTTTGAACAGGTTAAAATAGGTTATGGGTTGAATATGAGCGGATCAAATACGAATAATAGACAGGTTAAATTATTAGTTTCAACTTTGTCATAAATTTTTTATCAAATGAATACATGAAGTGTGAACAGAGCTTTAGTATGTTATTCATTTTTTTACATGGCGCTTCATGTCTTCATGCGGTATTGTTAATTCTATTATTTGTAGACTGACCAAGCTTATAACCGATTCTTTTCGTCTTATTTTGTTTGTTTAATTTATTTTTTTAGTGTCCTAAGATTTTATTCCGTGCTGCTAGCAATAAGATCACGTCAGGAGATGACTTACAAGTGATATAGCCAATCTCTGGTAATTCAAAATGCGTACATAGAGTAGTAGTAAAATACTGATGATAAAAAAAAGACATTGTTTCCTATCACTTATAATCTAATAATTTATTTGCTTAAAATAAGCTAAATGGAGTAACAATTATGAATAATCAATTAGTATTAAGCTTTTTTTCTGTAGCTTATTCGACCTAAAAAAGTTGAATTTTTTAATTTCACATTTGAAGCTATTTTTTCTTATTTTAAGTTGTTAAAACATCAATGGATAAAAAAGTCTTAAAGTGAATAATTCCCGTTCCGCTAAGAAAAATAAGTATTTTCTGAATTAAAAGTGATTTATTGTGAGAGAATGACTTGCCTCGTAAAAAAATAAATAAATATACTTAAAAAATAAGAATTTTAGCGAAACAAGATAATTTAGTTTTACTCAAGTTTCAAAAACAGTAAGTTTATAAAAAGTTATTATTTACAGCTTATTCAAACAAATAGGGTATACTTTTTAAACAATTTATAAATAGTTTTGTAACTTATTTTAATTTTTTATGCCGATAAGCTTGAAACCTACTCCTATAATTTAGTAAACGGGGTGATTGTTTCTTTCATTATTTTTATACTTCACCTCATTTTTTTTTTCTCAGTCAAAATCGAGTGCAAGCCGAGAGAGGCGGTTCTGGGCTCTCAGTACTTTGGGTGAGGTTCAAGTTCTATCTGCCTCTTTTTCTTTTAAAGCGGGATCTTCACGGGCGAAAATTCATGTGGCTATATGCTGAGAGATTTTTCGGCCGTTAAATTTGAAAAATAAAAAAAAATATAATTCAACGGTCGAAAAATCTCTCAGCACAGAGACACAAAAATTTTCAGGACAGTGGGGATCGGACCCCCTTTTCTTATCGGGAAAATAACGGCCAAGGACGTATTTTGATAATTAATACCCGCCAATGACATTTTCAGTATTGACAAATGTTCTTAACTTGTCCTTGACGGGTATTAATTATCAAAATACGTCCTGGGCCGTCATTTTAGCACTAATATCTGACCCACTAATCGTTGTAATGACCCGAACCTCGGGCCAATATTTTTTTCTGAATAAAATTAAATATTTTATTAAAGTATTTTTAATTGATAAATCTTAACCTAGCTAGACTTTCTAGGAGAACCCTAGCCCTACTTCGTAATCCTAAAAATCTAGGATAAGATTGGATTAGATAAGATAAGATTGGATTAGATTAGATTTTGTTAGATTATATAAGATTTGATTAGATATAGTTGGATTTCATTACATATGATAAGATTTTATTAGATTTGATAAGATTTTATTGGATATTGTAAGATTATATTTAGATATTGTAAGATTACGATTTAGATATGATTTGATTCTCTAGATATGCTCTAGATTCTTCTTCATTGAGTATAAATAGGCCCCATTCCCCACTCCTCTCCACACACACCACCAAGGAAATAAAGGAAGAGAGAGAGACAGAGAGAGGGAGAGGGAGAGGGAAAGGGAGAGAAAGAGAACGAGAAAGAGAAAGAGACGAGGGAAGAATTTTGGAAATTTATAACTAGTTAGTGATGTTTGAAGGGTGGATATTGGTATGGAAAAATATTTTTAAGGTATTGATTCGTGAACAAAACGGCCGGTTATATTTGAGGTAATCTGGGTAGTATACGATATGCTTCCTACTTCCGGAATCCTTTCTTCAATCTCATCTTTGTACTCCTTTTGATTATCTCGTAATTTTTGTTCACTCCTGTGGAATAGTGTTGAAAAGTGAAATAATTGGTATCGAATATGATATTGTTGGATGAATATTATGGAATTATTTAGTACAGGGATCGAGTGAACTCATGCACCAATAGCCTATCCAATAGCCAGAATGGGTCGAGGTTGACTCGGTGAGGAAGGTATTGGGGGAGTGTCACCGGTCATGTACTGAGAATGACATGGTATGAGATTCCTTCTGATTGTTGCTTCGACATGGTCGATTATCGTTTCTTGATTCCACTTATGAGTTTTGTTATTCTGTTGTATCGTATACTTTCCGGATAATTTCTTTTTCAGGTGTGGAGCCGGATTAGTCGAAATTGAATCGGAGCATTTAAGGATTAATTTGGAGAGGTCTTGGAAGAGTTGATAATTTTGGAGCATTTAGAAGATTTTTTAAAAGGCGGCTTAAGATTATTGTGGTGATGTAATTTATCTATGGAAAAAATAGGGCCTTGAAGTGTTTGAAATAAAATGTATTTTGGAGTTTATTTATAGAAAGTAGCGGGGCGTTACAAATGGTATCAGAGCCAGGTCCCGACCGGAAGTGTGAGTTTCACATCGTTCGGGGGTAAGATCCTTGGTATTATTTAAGGTTTATTAGAGGAGGAAATTTGGAGTAATCGGGAACTTGGGTATAATCTAGAGGGGATGTCATTAGAAATTATTGTTTAAGGTTATAAAGTTTAGAAATTTATCAGAGTTCGCAGCGGAAGCGCGGTTTTAATTTTTATAGGTTATTATCCAGATGATGAATTTGAGGCTATTAGGACAATGGTAGAACTTAGAATTTATTTAGCCTTATTTCCTTTAAAAAAAAAAGAAAAAGAAAACAAATATCTTTTGCAAAATTTACGATACTTTGATTATATGATTTTGACTACATACATTTTAATTTCGAGGATGAAATTTTTTTTAAGGGGGTAGATTGTAATGACCCGAACCTCGGGCCAATATTTTTTTTCTGAATAAAATTAAATATTTTATTAAAGTATTTTTAATTGATAAATCTTAACCTAGCTAGACTTTCTAGGAGAACCTTAGCCCTACTTCTTAATCCTAAAAATCTAGGACAAGATTGGATTGGATAAGATAAGATTGGATTAGATTAGATTTTGTTAGATTATATAAGATTTGATTAGATATAGATGGATTTCATTAGATATGATAAGATTTTATTAGATTTGATAAGATTTTATTGGATATTATTGGATATTGTAAGATTATGTTTAGATATTGTAAGATTACGATTTAGATATGATTTGATTCTCTAGATATGCTCTAGATTCTTCTTCATTGAGTATAAATAGGCCCCATTTCCCACTCCTCTCCACACACACCACCAAGGAAATAAAGAAAGAAAGAGAGAGAGAGAGAGAGAGGGAGAGAAAGAGAACGAGAAAGAGAAAGAGAAGAGGGAAGAATCTTGGAAGTTTATAACTAGTTAGTGATGTTTGAAGGGTGGATATTGGTATGGAAAAATATTTTTAAGGTATTGATTTGTGAACAAAACTACCGGTTATATTTGAAGTAATCTGGGTAGTATACGATATGCTTCCTACTTCCGGAATGCTTTCTTCAATCTCATCTTTGTACTCCTTTTGATTATCTCGTGATTTTTGTTCACTCCTGTGGAATAGTGTTGAAAAGTGGAATAATTGGTATCGAATATGATATTGTTGGATGAATATTATGGAATTATTTAGTACAGGGATCGAGTGAACTCATACACCAATAGCCTATCCAATAGCCAGAATGGGTCGAGGTTGACTCGGTGAGGAAGGTATTGGGGGAGTGTCACCGGTCATGTACTGAGAATGACATGGTATGAGGTTCCTTCTGATTGTTGCTTCGACTTGGTCGATTATCGTTTCTTGATTCCACTTATGAGTTTTGTTATTTTGTTGTATCGTATACTTTCCGGATAATTTCTTTTTCAGGTGTGGAGCCGGATTAGTCGAAATTGAATCGGAGCATTTAAGGATTAATTTGAAGAGGTCTTGGAAGAGTTGATAATTTTGGAGTATCTAGAAGATTATTTAGAAGGCGGCTTAAGATTATTGTGGTGATGTAATTTATCTATGGAAAAAATAGGGCCTTGAAGTGTTTGAAATAAAATGTATTTTGGAGTTTATTTATAGAAAGTAGCGGGGCGTTACAATCGATTTTTAAGAACCGAAACAACAAAAAAAATTAATTTTTTCTAAACTGATGCCCCACCTGAGACAATTTCCAGTTGTCGTGAAAGGAATAACAATATGCAAAAAAGTCGTGCCTTAAACTTCTAGTACTCCCTACTTGTCAAAAAAAAAAAAAAAAACTTCTAGTACTCCTTCCGTCTCAGTTTGTTTGTCCAATTTTGACGTACGCGCCTTTTAAAAAATTATCTATATCTCATAATCTGTAATGTTTTATTTACATAATTTCGAAAACATCTTATATTAGATCTAATTGAGATATATCAAATAAGATCTATATTACATGTAAAAAATATTATAAATTAAAGCATATATACAATTTTGTAGGAAGTCCCATATAGTGAAAATGAACAAATAAATCGGAACGGAAGAAGTATCTAGTAGTAGTACGGTAGTTTTTTCCCCAAAAGATATATTTTGCAGATATTTTGTATTACTTATACATAGGGTGACAAATGAACGGGTTTGAACAGGTTAAAATAGGTTATGGGTTGAATATGAACGGATCAAATACGAATAGTAGACGGGTTAAATTATTAGTTTCAACTTTGTCATAAATTTTTTATCAAATGAATACATGAAGTGTGAACAGAGCTTTAGTACGTTATTCATTTTTTTACATGGCGCTTCATGTCTTCATGTGGTATTGTTAATTCTATTATTTGTAGACTGACCAAGCTTATAACCGATTCTTTTCGTCTCATTTTGTTTGTTTAATTTATTTTTTTAGTGTCCTAAGATTTTATTCTGTGCTGCTAGCGATACGATCACGTCAGGAGACGACTTACAGTTGATATAGCCAATCTCGGGTAATTCAAAATATGAAGCAGAGGCGCAAAACCGGCATAGAACAGGGAAAGGCACAAGCTCAATGGAAGCAATGCAGAAAAAATAAACACTTCTGGAAAAAAGAGCGAGGATGTAGGCCCGCAGTGGATATTTCATCACGATAATGAACTCATACTTCTCCGATAGATCAACAGTATCACCTTCTGACAATATTACACATGAAAGCATATACACATACATGGATACACTGGATCGTCAAGACAAAATAGCAGGATAACAGAGCGTCCGCAATCTAGTACTGCTAAAATGCCCAATCCTGAATGCTTGACTTTGCCTTCAATTCAAACATATCTAGCAACATTCCAATCTCAACGTACATTAATGATCTATTTGTACGCTATTATAGTTAGATACCCAATATAATCATTTTTACAGAGTTTGAGACAACCATCTAGGGGAGATGTGGGCCCGCAGTGGATATTTCATCACGATAGTGAACTCCTGCTTCTCCGATAGATCAACGGTATCTCCTTCCACAGCGGTCCATTCAAAATACCAAACCAAATTCGCAAGGAAAAACTCCAAGTGAAGCATAGCCATCCCAGCTGCTGGACAAATTCTCCTTCCTGCCCCAAATGGCATCATTTTGATCTCCCTTCTTCCTGTTATATCGAACAAATCTGGTGCCCCATCGCCACCGCTAATAGTATTAGAAAAGAACCTCTCAGGCTTGAACTCCATAGGTTCATCCCACACCTTTGGGTCCAACCCGATGTCCGCCACCATGAAGTTGATCACCGCACCCTTGGGCACCAGGTAACCATCCAATTCTACGTCATTGGTCACCGTGTGGGGCAAGACGAAGTGCCCCGGTGGGTGGCGCCTAAGACCTTCCAAAACCACAGATTTTAAGTACGGCATTCTCTGTAAATCCTCCTCCTTAATCATTACCATGTTCTCGTTCTTCTCTCTGAGTTGGGGCGATGGGCCCACAATGCCATGGATTTCTTCGTACACCTTGGTTTGAACATGAGGGTACTTGACCAAATTGGCCATGATCCATTGCAATGCGGTGGAGGTTGTATCGGTGCCTCCGTCGAGGAACTCGCCACAAAGGCTCACCATCTCCTTCTCGTTGAGCTTTCTCTTTTCGTCCGGAAGCTCCAGATCCAACAAGGTGTCCACATATGCCACCACACTCTCTTTGTCAGGTTTCGTTTTCCCCTGTTGTCGTCGTTCAACAACTTCCCTTCGGGATCTGATAAGAGGGATTAAGATATCTTCTTGACTCTGACGTAGCTGTAAGAGTTCCTTCCAACGATTGTGAAATATTATCTTACCTGGAAACAAGCAGTAGCCCGAATAGTGTGTTGACATATGTAAATTAAAACCATCAGGTCCAAACATACTGAAATACTATATGAAATTAATGTGTATCAACACTCTATAGTACTAACATGGCTGATCTGTAAAACACAAAAAAACCAAATATGTGGCCAATTCACGAGTATCTACTTAATTTCTTCGAAGAGACTAGTCTTCTTTTACACTAAGGATCCTTTGAATTGGACCACATAGATATCACAATTTGGGGTAGTGGAAAATAATTGGAACCCCTAGCATGGCTGATCTATCGATCTCTACTGTTCTTACTAGTGAGTCTTACCAGGTCAATTGCAGTACAATCATTCTAGAGGAAATTAGCTAGGCCTAGCTAGGAAGGCAACAGATCAGGCCAACCCTACACTTTCTTACGAGAGAGTCTTACCAGGTTAATTGTGGTCCTCAACTCAAGAGACCAAGGTTATGAGCATTTAAGCAGTATTTTCTTGGGGGAATTGCGATTCAGTGGTAAATGGGGCATTTACTTCCATTTTCATGGTCCAATTTTTCGAATTAATCCTAATGTGACGGACGGAGGAATTGAAAATTATTTACGCATACATGTAAGAACATGTTTTGCGGACAAATATACCCCTCATTATGACAATCCAGTCATCCTCATTTGGGTGCAATGTTATTGTCAAAGCGTGCCATATATAATGATCACCCTGTGCAATATTGTGCATTAGAAGCACATTGAAGGGCAGTGAACTTCACAAATAAAAAAGCAATTTAGGGCCTTGTCTGACTGATTTTAAAGCCAGTGCGGTGTTAACTTCAGCTCTAATTAATATTTAGAGAAGGGTGACTCGTATTGATAATGAATTTTTATGTAAAGCACGCTAGTGAGAAGTCCGGCAACTGTCCGGTATAGTTACTGGAAAGGAGAGAGATAAGTCCGGTAATTGTCCGGCAAGGGCGGAGCTATGTGCCCCGACCCCTGAGCACGTAACGGTTGAAATAGCTTAAAGAAAAAATATAATAATTAGTATACTTTAACGTCATTAGGGTAGAGTCCTTTAAATGTAGAAATATGACATACTGAAAAACACACCATGGATCCAGTAAGGGATCTCTTACCAGTCTACAGTGCAGATCCCCCCTTTTCCGATCGAATTGCGACGATCCGAGCCGCTCAATGTGTTCAGAACATGATTTTAAGGGTACCCGCGAGAAATCAGCAAAAAAAATGATCGGAAAGGGCTTGATCCGAGCAGTTTTTTACTGAACCGTTCAATAAAACACTGCTCGGATTAAGCCCATCTAGATCATTTTTTTTACTGATTTCTCGTGAGTACCCTTAAAATCACGTTCTGATCACTTTGAGCGGCTCGGATCGTCCCAATTCGATCTGAAAATAGGAGTCCCGCACGGTAAGCCCGTGCGGGATTCCTCAAGGGAACCGGACTCTTATGGTATGATAAGTATATATATGTTATACAGTAAGTCAGATTTTTTGTATAGATTTGTTGTGGGGGTCCACTACTGATCCCATACAAATGATCCGAACCGTTTTATTAAATGTAAAACAGTTTTTTAAGGGCTCTCGCAAAAAATCATTTTAATCTGATACTTATAGATGCTCGATCCAATCATCTAACTTTTGATTTAGATTCCCGGATAATAAAGCATTACTCCCTCCGTCCCAAATTGGATGACAATTTTTGAAATTTGTGCCATTTTTAATTGCTTATATCTTCCAATCTATAATGTTTTTCACGAATTTGAAAACTTTGTATAATAGAACTAATCGAGAACTATCAAACAAGATCCATATTGCATATTTTTTGACATTCATATTGAAAGATATAAGGAATTGAAATTGGCACAGATTTCAAAAATTGTCATCCAATTTGGGACGGAGGGAGTATATGATTGGATCGAGCATCTATAAGTATTAGATTGAACTGATTTTTCGCGAGGACCCTTGAAAAACTGTTTTACATTTAATGAACGGTTCGGATCATTTGTATGAGACCCGTAGTGGGCGTCACAACAAATCTGTACAGAAAATCATGCCAGTAGACTTACTGTATGTTATGTATGTTTTGATAAAAATATGTCTGTTAAGCCGACTTCGATAGTCATAATCTTGGCTCCATTGCTGTCGGGTTAATTACTAGAGAGTACCTAGCATGGGCCAAATGTTGAGAATGTCGAACCGACTAAAATTCACTAGCATCTGGCGCTGAACCCTCTCAACGTCCCTGATTTGCTTCTCACCCAACTTGTCCCCAAAACACATCAACACCAAAAGGCAAAACATGGCGTACTGGAAATGATCCACCAGCCGAACCCCCTCCGCCGCCGACCGCGAGCCGACGAGGCGTTCGAACAAGATTTCCAAAACCCACTGGCGGGCGGCGGAGTAGGACTTGACGCGGGAGGGGTGGAGGATCTCCGACGTCAGGTTGCGGCGGAGGAGACGCCACGTGGGGCCGTACCCGGCCGAGCTGACGCTGTGCTGGTTGCTGTTGATGACCTTTCCCGTGGCGAGGGCCTTGGGCCGGTCGGAGAAGACTGCGCCGTTCTGGACGAGGGCTTGGTGGGCCAGGGCAGGGGTGCCGACGAAGATGGCCGGGCGGGAACCGACACGGAGGGTGATGATGGGGCCGTGTTTGGCCCGGAAGGAACGGATGGCGGACTCCAATTCGGAGAAATTTCTCCGGAGGAATATTAAGTTTCCGATAAGTGGGATGGTGGTGGGTCCAGGGGGGAGGTTCTTCTTCTTGACCTTGTGGTTGGAAGTGGGAGAAGGGAAGACTAGGTTGAAGATGGTTTTGATGAGAGCTGAGATGCACAGGGAGATGATGATGATGAACCAGGTCTCCATATCTCTCTCTCTCTCTCTCTCTCTCTCTCTGGCAAATAGATATGGTTGGTGGGTTACATACAAAACTCTTTTTAAAGTATATCCCGTTATGTTTTAATCATTGTGGTATTTATAAAGACTATTGACCAAAATTATTCACTCCAAAAGGGCCCTTGCCAGACCCATTTTGATAAATTTCGACCGTTCATTTTACATACGTAGAGTCACGAATGAATTAAATATCAAGCAATTTGTCAATAAGGCGTAATGAGACGTGACCGGCTATAAATAATGGTAGAAAGTGAATTATTTTTTTGGGATAAAAGAATGCAATGAGAAAGCTCCAAATTGTACGATAGGTCCGATTTTTGAATGGACAAATACCCATAGAGAATAGATGTGCTTAGAATAGTCAATAAAAAATGATGAAATGAGAGATCTAGAAAGGTGATGAAGAGAGTAGGGGTGAATAGAGAGGGATTAGGCAGTGGAGACCCTAACCGAGAAATTCTAAGGAGGAAAGATAATAGAGCTCCTGACAAAGGATAAGACCTCCTTTAAAATCAGTGCTCACCAACTTTTTCTCTCTAGAGAATGTTCACAATGTGCTCAATCTCTCTGGGATTCAATGAAGAGACGTTCATATTTATAGATCACACAAGCTAATGCTCGGGCACCAAGTGGCGCGCTGATAAAATGACACGTGTCCCTTCTGTATCCCCGACTGCCGAGGTGTCGCTACCCTCGCGATAACCGCGAGTATGATGGTAAGCGTATCCTCTTATTCGCAGAGATCCTCTTCTTCTTTTATAGCCACCAAGCCACTAGATTCCCTTCATTTCCGTAGGACAAGGTCGTGATCTATTCGGTCACGTCAATACTGCTGCCAAGCCTCAAAGGGCCCCTCGGGTCCTGCCTAAAGGCCGGAGCAGACATATGAGTCTAGGCAAGTTCTTTGTGTATCTTGGTTAGACCGCGTTATTGTTTCCATTAGATTAGAACCGCGCCAAACATCCACCTGAATAAATGTAGTTCTCTCCTTAAGGGAGGAATCTGGGCTCGCAACCTTCATGTGGGTGCTGCGGAGCGATGGGTAGCGCGTGGATCTATGCACGGGGCCACGTGTCGCGATACTGAGACGCCACGTAGTGAGCTAGGGTTCGTCAATCAAACCATCAACCCCGCAAAATTGAGAACATGTATCGCATGCCTATTAAATAGCCAGACGGTTAACGGTCGCGGTTATTGACCTTTCTAACACAAATGAAAAGGAAACGATCTCATTGGATTTGTTTGTTTTGATAGTCATCCAGGAAACGTACAACGAGGCCCACGTGAAAGAGAGATTCTAGCTGAGAGTAGGTCCAGCTAGCAAAATATCCATCAATTATTTGAAAAACGAAACCATACAAAAGCCTAGAAAAATCTGGACAAAAGCCTTAAATCGGTCTTGTCCATTCACCTATCTGATTTTTCTGGATTACTGAAGTGAACAAGTCTTCAAAACCTAGCCCAAGAAATTATAATATACAGTATATTCAGGATAAAAGCCTTAAATCACCATCAAGAATTCACAAGAGGGAATTAGCTTGCAAAAACATCCACTGGCGGGCCAGCCTGCGCTGAAGAATTCACCCACCGCGAAGAAGAAGATTCATAAAAGGGAGAAAAGAGATAGAAACAAGAAAATGAAATATTTCTATATTAAAGCAATAGAGAGTCTGGTATAGTGAGAGTAGAAAAATAAGTAGCTAAAGTTATAAAAAAAAAAAAAAGGAAAAAAAAAAGAGATGACTTTTGAGGGATAATTTAACCAAAAATTTATTGAGACTGATGCGGATGCTTTAAAACCAAGGCTAACAAGCTCCCTAGCTAATAACACATCTTTGTTTATAGAGGACACGACCATCTATCTTTATTCCGAAGGATCGATGCATAAAATTAAAATAATCACCATGAATAGTTTCCCAAAATAAATAAGAAAACTAAAGAAGACTTGCAAGCTGAGCCATTTGCTAATAACACATTTTTACTGAGTCGCGGACAACCCTCTAGGGGAGATGTGGGCCCGCAGTGGATATTTCATCACGATAGTAAACTCCTGCTTCTCCGATAGATCAACAGTGTCACCTTCCACAGCGGTCCATTCAAAATACCAAACCAAATTCGCAATGAAAAACTCCAAGTGAAGCATAGCCATCCCAGCTGCTGGACAAATTCTCCTTCCTACACCAAACGGCATCATTTTGATCTCCTTGCTTCCTGTTATATCGAACAAATCCGGTGCCCCATTGCCGTAGCTAATAGTATTAGTAAAGAACCTCTCAGGCTTGAACTCCATAGGTTCATCCCACACATTTGGGTCCCACCCGATGTCCGCCACCATGAAGTTGACGATGGCACCCTTGGGCACCAAGTAGCCCTCAAATTCTACATCCTTGGTCACCGCGTGGGGCAAGACTAGGTGCCCGGGTGGGTGACGCCTAAGACCTTCCAAAACCACAGATTTTAAGTATGGCATTCTCTGTAAATCCTCCTCCTTAATCATTACCATGTTCTTGTTCTTCTCTCCAAGTTGGGGCGATGGGCCCACAATGCCATGGATTTCTTCGTACACCTTGGTTTGAACATGAGGGTACTTGACCAAATTGGCCATGATCCATTGCAATGCGGTGAAGGTTGTATCGGTGCCTGCGTCGAGAAACTCGCTGCAAAGGGTCACCATCTCCTTCTCGTCGAGCTTTCTCTTTTCGTCTGGAAGCTCCAGATCCAACAAGGTGTCCACATATGCCACCACACTTTCTTTGTCAGATTCCGTTTTCCTCTGTTGTCGCCGTTTAACAACTTCCCTTCGGGATCTGATAAGAGGGATTAAGACATCTTCTTGACTCTGACGTAGCCGTAAGAGTTCCTGCCAACGATTGTGAAACACTATCTTACCTGGAAAAAAAAAAAAAAAAAAGTAGCAGCCCAAATAGTGTGTTGACATATATAGTAAAACAATAAGGTCTTCTGTACTATGAAATGTGTATTAACACCCTATAGTTTAACATGGCTGATTAAATGTTTTTCCTTTCCTTCTCTATCCTCGCTTCCAAAAGCAAAACACCCAAAAAAAAAAAAAACCCAGATATGTGGCCAATTCACGAGTGTATCTATTTTCTTCAAAGAGAGTCTTTTACAGTAACGATCCTTCGAATTGGACCCCATAGATATCACAATCTGGGGTAGTGGAAAATAATTGGAACCCCTAGCATGGCTGATCTCATCGTTACTGTTTTTACTAGATAGTCTTGCCAGGTCAATGCAGTACAATCATTCTGGAGCAAAATTACGGTTGAAACCTATTTTTTTTGAATAAAGACAAAAATAAGTTAATAAGTCAATTTTTTCGTCTTTATTCAAAAAAAATTGAATTTCGATTGTAATTTTTTATTTTTTAGATTTCTCTCATTATGACGATGCAATAATCTTCAAAAAATTAACAAATATGAAAAAAAATTGAATAGAAAAAAAAAATAAGTCAGTTGGCTTATTTAACTAAACGAGACCTTAATTGTGGTCCTCAAGAGACCAAGGTTAATTATGAGCATTTAAGGAGTTTGGGGGAATTGCGATTCAGGGGTAAATGGAGCATTTATTCCCATTTTCATGGTCCAATTTTTCGGAATCCCAACGCGATGGACAGAGGTAAACTATTTACGCATGCATGTAAGCACGTTTTTTTCTGGACGAATATATCCCACATAATGACAACCCAGTCGTGTTCATTCGGATGCAATGCTATTCTCGAAGCGTGCCATGCATAATCAACCAACGTGCAATAGAAGGACATTGAAGGGCGGTGAACTTCACAAATAAAAAAGCAATTTAGGGCCTTGTCTGACTGATTTTAAAGCCATTGGGGTGTTAACTCAGCTCTAATATCTAGAGAAGGGTGACTTGTACTGATAATGAAATTTTATGTAAAGCACACTAATTTGTCCGAACGGGCCCTAATAAGAAGTTAGGCAACTGTTCGGGATAATTATGAGAGAGTAGAGAGATAAGTTCGATGACTGTTCAGGATAATTACTAGAGAGTAGAGAGTATTCGGTTCGTTTAGAGAACACATAGGACATACGTACACATACGACATACGTACCTAGCATGGGCCAAACGTTGAGAATGTCGAACCGACTGGAATTCACCAGCATCTGGCGCTGAACCCTCTCAACGTCCCTGATTTGCTTCTCACCCAACTTGTCCCCAAAACACATCAACACCAAAAGGCAAAACATGGCGTACTGGAAATGATCCACCAGCCGAAACCCCTCAGCCGCCGACTGCGGCCCGACGAGGCGTTCGAACAAGATTTCCAAAACCCACTGGCGGGCGGCGGAGTAGGACTTGACGCGGGAGGGGTGGAGGATCTCCGACGTCAGGTTGCGGCGGAGGAGACGCCACGTGGGGCCGTACCCGGCCGAGTTGATGGTGTGCTGGTTGCTGCTGATGACTTTTACCGTGGCGAGGGCCTCGGGCCGGTCGGAGAAGACGGCGCCGTTCTGGACGAGGGCTTGGTGGGCCAGGGCAGGGGTGCCGATGAAGATGGCCGGGCGGGAACCGACACGGAGGGTGATGATGGGGCCGTGTTTGGCGCGGAAGGAACGGATGGCGGATTCGAATTCGGAAAAACTTCTCCGGAATAATATGAAGTTGCCGATAAGTGGGATGGTGGTGGGTCCGGGGGGGAGGTTCTTCTTCTTGACCTTGTGGTTGGAAGTGGGAGAAGGGAAGACTAGGTTGAAGATGGGTTTGATGAGAGCTGAGATGCACAGGGAGATGATGATGATGAACCAGGTCTCCATATCTCTCTCTCTCTCTGAGGCAAATAGATATGGTTAATTGGTGGGTTACATACAAAACTCTTTTATCCTTTTATATTACCCGGGATTGCCCGTGCTTAAAGACACGAAACAATGCGTTTTGAACACAAAAAGTTTTTTATCTCAATTTTTTTTTATTTTTGATCTCTCATCGCTATTTTCAATTTTCTAATTTAGAAACTCAACACCCTCTACAACCATTGGATCGAATTTTCAAGGGATTATATCTATCCATTCGAGAATATACTTCATAATATAAATCTCCTAACCTTATGACTGGTAAATTTTTTCAATTGATTGCTTTTAAGTTTTTTCCTCAAAAGGCTTGATTATCTTTTTGAATTTGAATCAACTCATTAATTGATTTCCCTCTAAAGTTGATTTCCTTATATTTAATTCAATATTTGCTTTTAAATTGTTTTAAATTATTTTCTTTTAGGTTGATTTCCACATGTAGCTAAAAAATATTGAATTGAATGTACGAAAATCAACTTTAAAGGAAAATCAATAATTGATTTGAGTTAAACTATAAAAGATAATCAAGCTTTTTAAGGAAAAAACTTAAAACTAATCAATTGAGAGAATTTACTAGTCATAAGATTAGAAGGTTTATATTAGGAAGTATACTCTCGAACGGACGGATATAAACTATTCAAAATTTGATACGACAGTTGTTGATGGGGTTGGGTTTATATGAGTAGACAGAAACTGCTCTATTTTATAATATTCATAATATAAATCTCCTAACCTTATGACTGATAAATTCTTTCAATTGATTGTTTTTAAGTTTTTTCCTCAGAAGGCTTGATTATCTTTTTGAATTTAAATTAACTCATTAATTGATTTCCCTCTAAAGTTGATTTCCTTATATTCAATTCAATATTTGCTTTTAAATTGTTTTCTTTTAGGTTGATTTTCACATGTAGCTAAAAAATATTGAATCGAATGTACAGAAATCAACTTTAGAGGAAAATCAATAATTGATTTGAGTTAAACTATAAAAGATTTTTAAGGAAAAAACTTAAAACTAATCAATTGAGAGAATTTACCAGTCATAAGATTAGAAGATTTATATTAGGAAGTATACTCTTGAACGGATGGATATAAACTATTCAAAATTTGATTCGACAGTTGTTGATGGTGTTGGGTTTATATGAGTAGACAGAAACTGCTCTATTTTATAATATAGATAGATAGATTGTGGTATTTATAAGACTATTCGCCAAAATTATTCACTCCGAAAGAGCCCTTGCCAGACCCATTTTGGTAAATTCCGACCATTCATCTTACACTTGACCTCCTACATATGTAGAGTCGTGAAATGAATTGAATATCAAGCAATTTGTCGATAAGGTGTGGTTTGACGTTGCAGCTACAAATAATGGTAGAAGGTGAATTATTTTGGGTAAAAGAATGCAACAAGAAAGCTCAAAATGAAAAAGGAAACGGTCTCTCATTGGATTTGTTTGTTTTGATGGTCATCCAAGAAACATACAGCGAGGCCCACATGAAAGAGAGATTTCAGCTGAGAGTAGGTCCAGCTAGCAAAATATACTTCAATTAAACTATTTTTGCCTAGAAAAATCTGGATACAAGAAGCCTTAGATCGGTCTTGTCCATTCATCCGATCTGATTTTTCTGGATTACTGAAGTGAACAAGTCTTCAAAACCTAGCTAGCCCCCAAGAAATTATAATAATATATTCAGGATAAAGGCCTTAAATCACCATCAAGAATTCACAAGAGGGAATTAGCCAGCTTGCAAAAACATCCACCGGCGGGCTAGCCTGCATGCGCTGAAGAATTCACCCACCGCCAAGAAGAAGATTCAGAAGAGGGAGAAAAGAGATAGAAACAAGAAAATGAAATATTTCTATATTAAAGCAATCGAAAATGATATAGGTGGTACCGATCGATAGCTTTGCAGGGAAAACGTATTGACTGGCCGCACCGGACTGTCTCCAGCCACCTAACGGCCGATCCGAGCCGTCCAAAAATTCTATAAAAAAAAACCAAGGGGGCTTGCGTGGAAATCAACGACATCTAATGTGTATATGATGTTTGATCTAAAAACCATATTTTTCATGTATACACCTACAAAGCTATTGGTACTAATAGCAGTACACTAAAGCAATAGAGAGTCTGGTATAGTGAGAGTAGAAAAATAAGTAGCTAAAGTTTAAAAAAGAAAAAAAAAGATGACTTTTGAGGGATAGTTTAACCCAAAATTTATTGAGGCCGATGTGGATATATGCTCTAAAACCAAGGCTGTCAAACAAGCTCCAAGCTAATAACACATCTTTGTTTAAAGATGACACAACCATCTATCTTTCTTCCGAAGGATCATGCATAAAATAAAAATAATCACTAAATCACCATGAACAGTTTCCCCAAATAAATAATAGAACGAAAGAACTTGCAAGCTTGCTGAGCCATTTGGTAGGCGTTTGTTCACGGTTCACCAAGATCTCGAGTTTGAAACTTGACGTCTATTAACTTACTAACCTTCTGACCGATATCTCTTGAGTTTCTTGTTGTTTCTAAAAAAAAAAATTTAAGAAAACGAATCATAGGCCATGGAACATAAACACTATTAATGAATTTCTTGATCCATCCAATTACTCACTGTTTTGTTGGGTCAATCTTGCCTTGAACTTGATCATGTCAGGGCTTACGAAATATTCCCCCTACTTTAAAAGAAAGTCCATAAGGTGATTGACAAATTAAACCGTGCTTTGACTTTTCTCAAAACTTAGGCTGCGTCCTCTTGAATTTAATGTAAATTTAACTTAAATTTGAAAGTTGTGTCCCTATTTGAATTTTTTTTCCTTTTGTTACTTTTGCGCCAATTTTTTTTGGAGGTTATTAATTTGTCTCTACGAGAGGAATCAAAAAATTAAAAAGAAATTTACTTTTACTCAACTATTTTGATAAATAACCACTTTTTAGCAACAAAAAAAAAAAGGTGACATTTTTAACTAAAAAGTGATTATTTCTCAAAATATTTGGGTAAAAGTAATTTTTTTTTTTTACTTTTCCAACTTCTCTCCTCGAATCGAATCAATAACCCACAAAAGTTTGGCGCAAAACTACAAATGCGAAAAAAATTTAAATAAAGACAAAACTCTTAAATTTAAATTGAGTTTATGTTAAGTGCAAGAGAACGCAGCTTTAGATGGACGACTTCGTGCGCTCTTCAACACCAAGTAAAGAATCTATCCATCTAAGAGCACATATACACATGAACAAGTTTAGGCTTAAATGGTGTGGAACGCCTCTTTTTTCTTTTTACAATTCAAGCTGTCTGGGCCGGTGCACCTCAACTAATTCTGAGAACTCAATTTTACTGCAAAGTTCTGTACGGACTGGCTGCAACGGAGTTGATAATACTTTGGAAGTTTCAAACTTGAGACATTAGGTGGAAGCAAACTCTTAGTGTCCCGACTCCCTATGAACTAGATTAATCTCCAACCCTTTCCACGCGTTTGTGTGATCGAGCTTGGTGAGGTGGCCCAAGGCCAAACCGTTGTCACAGGGAATCAACTCTGCGACCTTGGAGTCGTTATAAGTCCCGCCGAGGTAAGTCAATTAAGCACTGCGACAACCCAAAACATATCTTGTACATAGGGAATTAAATAAAGATACATAAAAGAATTGGAAATGAGGAACTACTAATAAAGACAATTGACCATGTTTGTTTGGTAATTTTGGGTGTTTTAGTTTTGGTGGTGGATGGAGAGAGAAATAGGATAATAATTAGAGAGAGGGGTAATGAGTGGAGAGAGATAGAAAGAAATGAAATTAATAATTGAAAAAAAGGGTTTTGTTAATATGTGCCCCTAAGGCACATGTTGGGCACATGTTAAGGCACTTGTTAGGGCTTTATAAATGAAGCCAACTAACCCCACTAGTATAGAAAATAGTGACAGTAATTATAATATTGGGCAAAGTGAAAAACTTGTTTAATGAGACAAAAATATCCTTTACTTTCTACTGCCCTCCCTTCAGTTTTTTTCCCTCTATTTATTTTTAAATGTTATTTTCCCTCTATAATTCATTAGACAACAATTGCCCGATCGAACACCTGTGCGTGGGAACAATTGGTTTTTTTTCATTTTTCACTTCTTATCAAGATACAAGAGATACATTCAATTACTTTGCTCGATGAAAACTTATTTTTCGTAATTTTTTATTAAAAATTATTTTTTGTAATTTTTGTTCAGATTTTCATCGTCATTTTTGAATTAAATCAATGTTCTCAACGTTTGGACAGAAGTTGAAAATTATCAAGGGGTAGTCCTATGGTACACCCCCTTTATTAAGGGGTGTACCATACGCACCATGATTTTAAATCCTTGGATTTAAAAGTGAATAATCCGGACCACTCATTTATTAAATCAATTAATAAAATGAAAAAATGGCTTAGCAGGTAATAGGTTATTCTCTCTTTCTTGACTCTCTCTCCCTCTCCTTCATTTGTAAAATACTACAAATTATATAACATAACCATAATTGTTATGACAACACAAAAATTAGCATTTTCTTACTACAATGTGTCGTATCAAAAGAACATTTAGAATTGTGCATTCAATATACTTGATATAAAACCAATTTCTCTGTTCTAACTGAATGTACGGTTGACTTGCAACCGCGACACAATAATGACGAGCAAAACCATTGATTTCGTTATATTTGTTGATTAAATAATCCATGTAATTTTTTGGCTCGATAGGGTTTAGAAAGCCCTTTCATCGGCACCCGAATTCAATAGTAAAAGGATTTTTTTTTGTCTGATTAAGGGTCTAATGATAAGTGATCAACTTCATTCTTGTATCCGGATACATTAAATTTTTTCGATTACACAGTTGTCGATATCTAATTTTGGCAATGTTGAATATCGTATGACTTAATATTCTAACAGTTATGATCGATCATTCTAAAATTATACTCGCTAATGACGTTTAGTATGGTATTTTGCCGATTATAATTATCATTAACCATAAAACGTTAATTTATGGTGTTGTCATAACAAATTTGGTTATATTATTGAATTTATGGTTTGGTATTTTGTTGATTATAACTATCGTTAACTGAACATTTAGATTGAATTTTTTTCATACGACATGTTATGAGTATGAAAACGTCAATTTATGGTATTGTCATAACAAATTTGGTTATATTACTGAATTTGTGGTATGGTATTTGCTTATTATAACTATCGTTAATTGAACATTTCGATTGAATTTTTTTCATACGACACGTTGTGGGTATGAAAAAGTCAATTTATGGTATTGTCATAACAAATACAATTTTTGGGCCAACATTGTAAGCAAAAAATACAATTTTTCGTCTTTTTTAGTTAACCTTTTTTGTCATAATTTTTTACTTTTCAGACTCATCTCGAGACGGATGGTTAATCTAAAAAATAAAACGCGAATTCAATGAAAATTCAAAAAGAATAACGAAAATACCCAAAATAAGCGTGAACTCACCTTGATAATAGGCACGTCGATAAAGTGGAGGATCATTGAAGGGACTCAAATACACCGAATAAAAAAAGGAGAACCATTCTTGAAGGAACTCAGTTCAAAAAAAATCTCCCAAGAGGAAATTAGAGTAAGGAGTTATTAGAATTTGATAGTGAAAGATACAGTGGCAAGTGTTAAAAAATTGCTATCTTTACTCACTCATCATACAATTAATGAATTAAGTACGATATTTATGTATTTGTCCAATAATAAAAATCAAACACAATAAAATAGCTTCTCGTTGCACTCTGCAATTGCCTGTGAGAGTTGAAAAGCTTAGTAGGAAAGTTGCAAGGGCAGTAGAAAGTAAAGGGTATTTTTGTCTCATCGAACAAGTTTTTCACTTTGCCCAATAGTACAATTACTGTCACTATTTCCTATACTAGTGGGGTTAGTTGGCTTCATTTATAGAACCCTAACAAGTGCCTTAACATGTGCCTTAGGGGCACATATTAACAAAATCCTTAAAGAAATAAGGTAATGATTGAATAAATATATAGAGTAATGATCGGAAAGGTGGAAATAGTTTGCTTAGTGGACCAAATTGGGGAGGAGAATTTTCTTGGAACATTGACTCTGGACTCCCTTGGAAAGTCATTTCGGGTTTTGCAGGGGCGGTACGCTGATGGTTATAAACTCTGTAACTTGTCGTGCATTGCATGCGCATTTGCTCTTCCTCTATTAGATAGAGTGTTTCAGGGATGGGATCCGCTTCGAAGTCCGTCGCATGGGGTGAATGAGATGTCTTTGTGGAAGAATCTGTTGGCGGGAGAGAATTCGTTTGATTTTCCTGACGCAGCGTCTCCGTATACTCAGTTGTTTATGGAAGTTGTTTTCCCTGCTGTGAGATTATCTGCCACCAATACTTGGCAGGTAAGAAACCCTGAACCCATGCTCAATTTTTTGGAGTCCTGGGAAAAGCTGCTGCCTCCTTCAGCACTTGAAACTATATTGGACAACATTGTTATGCCTAAATTATCAGCTGCTGTGGATTCATGGGACTCACGTCGGGTAACTATTACCATCCATCAGTGGGTGCATCCATGGCTACCGTTATTGGGACAGAAGCTGGAGCCTTTGTATCACACTATACACAATAGATTGGAAGGCTTTCTTCGTGATTGGAACCCTAGAGATATGGCTGTATACGATATGTTGTCACCTTGGAAGACTGTGTTTGATCCAGCTAGTTGGGAACAACTAATGGTCCGGTTTGTTATACCAAAATTGTTGGCTGTCATGCATGAATCCCAAGTGAACCCAGGAGATCAGAAGCCCGACCAGTTCAACTTGGTCAAGACTTGGGCTACTGTCATTCCCATTCATCACGTGATCCACTTAATGGATGTGTTCTTTGACTAGTGGCAACAAGTTTTGTATCATTGGTTGTGCTCAAACCCAAACTTTGATTAAGTGAAAAACTGGTACTTGGATTGGAAGAAGAGGCTCCACCGGAACTTCTGGCGAATGAACATGTTAGGTATCGGCTTAGCTTGGCTCTTGACATGATGAACCAGGCTGTTGAAGGCAGGGAAGTAGTCCAACCCGGTTCGAGGGAAAGGAAGTTTGAGGCCCAGCAAAATGCAGCAGCACATTCTAAAGCTTATGTGAGCCTCGTTAGTGCGATCCAGATGGAGGGCATGGGTGGTGGGACTGAGATGAGTTTGATAGAAGTTATCGAAAAGTATGCACAGATGAAAGGCTTGCTATATATGCCTAAGCCTGGTAGAATGCATGATGGTCATCAGATAGACAGGTTTGGTGAAATAAGCATAACAATCGACTCTCTAAATGAAATGGTATTTGCACTAACTGAAAATAGATGGTCTTTGGTTTCCCTCGAACGGCTGCTGGAAATGCAAAGTTCTTCTGGGTTGAAGTGGTGCTGAGTTTCTAAATCAGTTCCGTATTTCTTGAGACGAAAAGAAACTCAAATTAGGTGTATTATCAGATTCTTAGAAAGGATGTAGATATACTTTTTTTTAAGAACAAGTTGCATGGGTTGGATCGTGCCCATACTGATACCAAATTCTGACTACGCCACTATGCTCGGAGATGTTTATTTCACTAGCAGGCATCTGCGGCTGGATTCTTATGTATGAGTACCTCATTTTGTCGAATTCCATAGTATGCCTTCGTTCTCACACCCAGCATCTCAATGTCATCCCAACTGTATTTAGAACAAATCATTATTGACTACCCAAAAGTTGAGGATTCCTCAATTGAGAACAAAATGTCTCGGTGTTCAATGTAACAAAATTTAAGTTGTTTAATGTTCTGTAAGATAGAGAGGGGGAAGGAAGTTCCTCATTCTGAAAATTTTCCAAAACTTTTAAATTAATGTTTACAGGAAAAAACCCTTAAAACAGTGAAAGTAAGAAGTTTATAATTCGTAACTGAAAATCAAGGTCAAACAGAGACTAGGCTCGCCAAAAAATTTGGAAGGACGGCCGTTTAACAAACCGCAACAACGTACGAGCAACTCATGGAAAACTGTCCACATCCTTCATCATGGCGTTTCTAGGCACAAATCTTATCGCCTAGGGCACATAACCACCACCCTAAACAAGGAGCAAAAGAAAAAAAAGGGAAAAAATTTTGCATCCCAAATTGCTTGTGCTCCATCAAGCCCAAGCTCTTGTACAACAATTCTCAGTCTAGGCAAATGTTAAACTACAAAGGTCTGTCAAGGAGAGAGCACTCTAATTTCGAATTCCAACATAGAAAAGGATTTTGCCGGTGTTTACTATTTTACACAGGCTAATTCTATTTAGCATATTGAACAAAAGCTGCAGAAAAAACGAGGGAGTAATGCAGTTTTCTCATCCAACGAAGCTTTGCCAAAAATAGAATACAGCCGAGATTATCGCATTTTGGAAGCTCTTTGATCGGGCTCTTCCCCCATAAAATGGGATGCAGGCATTTACATCAGTGTGTGTGTGTATATTCATTCCTGATTTAAAAAAATTAAATTCGAGTTCAACTGTTCTCTTTCTTAGTATATACATGCAATTCACAACTTCTACGGCAAACACACCACGTCATCCTATCTTCTCCAGCAAGTAATCAAGTCGTCTCTCCCTTGCTGCTTGTTTTATTTTCTCTGCTGCTACGAGTCCAATTTGCCTCACTCTTTCCCTGGACAAACCTATCCTGGAATCACACAGAACAGCATCATTAAAAGTTAAAACTACTGAATGTGGGTTTTTCTCTCTTGACAAAAAGAGAGAAAACAACAAACAGGCAAAGGATGTAGAAACTACGATACGTCAACAATGTATATAGGTTTAAATGACAACAGGATCCAGCTAATACTGGAACTGCACCATGTAATGATCCCCTAACTTTTACTCTGATGGCCTGGCTCATATAAAAGGCAATTCATGCCAAGCCAAAATCACAAACAAAAGGTTGCATCTATCATAGGGCAATTTCCTCTGAGTGATCTGATTTTAGACCATATGGAAAGACCAAAAAAAATTTTTTTTGCTTCCCTATAACACACAAATCATCTTTCTGGTTTAATTTCAGTGAATGCATGACAGAATCGACTCCAAAGCATTTTCCGAAGTACATAATAAATATACTGGCAGTTTTGCAACACCACATACTTGTACAGAACTCTCACACGGGATGTGTGGGTCCCAGGTTTGGATGGTGGGTTAAGTATATACCATATTCCCATGTGAGAGAGTTGTAAAGGTGTGTGTGGGTGTAACTTTTCTCATATACAAGCACAACTGGCCACTTCTAATGGTTAGTTTTAGCAATACCCACCGGCTACTAATATCCTCCCAAGTAAGACATTCTCCGTCCATGCCATAGTAAAGACGTATGATATATCTCTCCCGTTCTCCAAGCTTTGTATTAAGAATTTTTTTAACCTCATCCTGCAAAATGGAATATTGGTGTTAGTTTCTACTTTAGTGTAGAAGAGCCTGCATAACCATAAAAATGACATGGTATATATACGAAAACTACCTACGACAAAAAACTAAAACTTGATTTCATGTATCGTTGAATATTGATACATGTAGAAAAGTTGTCTTCGGGTACAAAAACTAGTATGCATGCATGGGTGCATCTGCACGTGTATTAGTTTGGTACCCCTTCTTTTGTTCTCTCATGAATTCTGTTCATGAGCAGAAGAATAAATTGGGAATGTTCATATCTGTGTTTGAACATATAAGCGCCTGCAGCTACCAAATAACCCAGAACCAACATAAATAAGTTGAAGTTAGGCCAAAAAAGTCCGCCCAAATTTAAACTGATCACCATTAACCAACAGGTTAGCCAGCATAGGCCGCATTACAATCATCTACCCCAAGTTCATCAAACCAGTTAGATGATAGTGGAGATTCATTAGTGCAAAAAACATTGCCCTCTATAAATAAATCATACCCATTGGGTGCTAGAGAGGAAGGTCTACTTTTCCAGTTTAATACTCAATTTGTTTCCGCCAAAAATTTCAGAATTAGTATTTTATTTCTTCCTATAGTTGCCATACTATACCTTGAGGGCTTGACCATATACTCGTACCCATGGATCATTCTCGCGGCGATCATCTGCAATATACTGGAAAGATATACAAAGATATCAAACTTTATTATAACAACAGAAGTAAGGGAAAACAGAAAGAGGAAGGGAGAGTTGAGTAGCTATATGAACACTTACACTATGAAATGTTTCTCCAGGAAGACCATTTAAAGAGGGGAATGTGTCCCTATCAAGCGAAAAGACCCTGGTAACTGCCTACAAAAAGCGATTTACACTAAGCAAGGACAAATCACACAAGGAGGAAACTCTGGTAAAAAGTATTGTCTCAAGATAGAGCCAAAAGAATTTAGCACCTCTGTTGCATTCCTGACTTTCTGTTGGGACATATTCAGGCAAGCTGCTATTGTCTGCAATTTGAAAGGCAAAACAAGACCATAAAACGAGATGAGATAACAAATCGAAGCATACGATAGCTAAGCTTGATCAGGCATGTTTTTCTAATACCAGCCTGCCATTAAATCACTTGCCTCAGTTGATGGAGTTAATCCTTTTGCTTTGAGTTTCAACTTTGCGCCACGGATTAGATTTAACCTTTCGTGCAAGTGGGTCGGCAAGCTTACAGTAGTTGAATTTTCAAAAAATGCCCTCGCAACACCCTGCATGAAAGGGAAATGACAGATCTGCATTTAAGTAACTGAGGTTTCTGTATACTTGGTTCCACTTCCACACACACTGTGCACACAAAAATCTCAGAGAAGACTAGTAGAGTATTAAGTTGTTTGACAGCTTAAAGTTTTGTGGATGATGGAGTAGCAAAGAAATCACTAGAGCTGCCTGATTGTTCCAAGCATTAAGCATAGATTATGTTGTTTTTCCTTTTTCTTTTGTTTGAAATGGCAAAACATGGTTTCATTAGTCAAAAGTACAGAAACAAACAGTTCACAACTGGTGTTTTCAGACATCAGTAAGTGGCTACGATTCTACTCTGAAAGACATTGGGCATCGGTTATATGATTTCAAGGAGCTGGAGATTACATCATACACTTGGAGACTTTTGATTCGGCCATGAGTGGTTTAGTGGCATTGATCTCTTCATGTATTCAAATTACAAGGATTGACAATCTAGCATATTTCCATTGACGCACTGAGATTGTAGGACGATGTTTCAGGTGAAAGGAAAGAATGTGCAGCTTGAACCCCTTTTATTGTTCACAAGGCCTTTGGCTCTTTCATCAAATCTCTTATAACATGCATGGCAAGGGTTCTTTAAACTAATTCTGAAGAATCAGTGTCTTGGATTTCTTATACCAGTTTGGTTTTTCTATCCAGTCTGCCTATGCTGCATGGAAGGGGGAAGGAACGAAAGCTCTGGGGGCTCCAGTGGTTTGGTTTAGCAAGAAGGTGTACCTAGATGGCTATGTTGTTTGGGAAAGCTGTAAACTAAGGATTGACTAAGGCAATGGAATATGGAGTAGGGTCCTTGGCAGATTTGGGATGGCTAGAGCTCCTTCTTCTTGGTCTGCAGAGTTGGATTGGGCTATCAGTCATGCCAGAGGTAAGGGGTTTAGTGCTACTCTGCTTAGTTTGGCTTTGGCAGCATCCGTCTATCATCTCTGGTTAGAGAGGAACGCAAGAGTGTTCCAAGCCAGGCAGAGGTCTCAGGAGGCTGTCTTTTAAGTCATTGAAGAGGATTTGAGAGGGAAGGCTTGCTCGTGGAGAAATATGAAGTTATCTCCTGCAAATGTTCAACTCTGCTGCAACTGGCATATTCCTGACCATTTTTTTAGAAATGTTAGGTCTAGAAATGGTCAAGTGTTAGGCTCAGTTGTTTGCTTTTGGCCAAGAGCTAGCTCTTGCCCATGTTTCTGTTTTTTTAACTTGTTGTGTGTCTGTAAATGGCTTGCTTTGTTTGTTCTTGGCTTACTCTGTATGGTTTGGTTTGTTGGACTGCCTTCTATTTGGCTGTGTTGTTTTTGGTATAAAAAAAGGGGTGCTTAAAACTAACAAAAGACAGTCTCGTGAAAAAATAAGGAATGAGGCAGAACTAGAGAAGAAGCAAATCCAAGAATGCCTTGAAAATGCAGGAACTCCTTAATCCTTTCCACAACAACACAAGTAACAGTTAACGCCAAGCTACAAAATTTCTTGAGCCATGCCATGAGACATGGTGGATAGCACTATATGAAACCGTGTGCTTGCCATGTGGACATGCATGTATTGGCACATGCATTTTGGGAGGCAGGCAACACAGACAATATTGTAGTTGGCGGGACCAGGTCATTATGAGGGAACTACTGGTTTAACTTATTTCTATTTAAAATAGATTCCACAACCTACAACTTGCCCGATAAAAGAAGTTAATCATCTGAAATAATGATATCAAAGAAACTATAAATTATTGGCGATGGTGGCAGCAAATTTCACCATGTCAATTGTTCACATTCCAGAAAAAGAAAATGTCAACCTCACCTGACGTATCCACCAATACACGTAGGTTGAAATCTTGCACCCCTTGGAAGAATCAAATTTCTGAATGCCCCGGATTAATCCAATCAGGCCACCCTAACATATGACATTAGGAAATTTCCCGTATGTTAAACTTATTTAAGTAGATTAGATGAAGTGCAATAAGTTAGCATCTCAAGCTTAAAAAATTAAAAAAACAAAATCACCTGAATGAGGTCAGCCATTTCTACACCCATGTTATCATATCTTTGAGCAATAGACATGACTAGACGAACGTTGCTCATTGCTAGCTTATCTAAAGCCAAAGAACTCTCTATCCATTTCGATCGCAACTCAGTACGAGAAATCCCCAGGGAACTTGCAAGTTGCTCCTCTAAGGGCTCACACCCTAAGCGTTCCTTCAGTCTACATTTCCATTGAGCAGAAATCATGCAAACAGAAAGAAAAGAGTTTATTTGTAAACACAAAACTAGCACCGATCAAGATATATAGAGGATACACACCCACACACACACAAGTGGCTTGAGTGACAGGCACACTTGAAAAGTATGAACAAAAAATTAAATGTTTTGGAAAGTAAATAATTAATGAATAATTCTTAGGATGATATAGAGGGTATATCCTTTAGTTTGGAGAGTCTCAAGTAAAATGACTCCTAGCTACTCAGCAACTTTCCATCTATCCATTGCTGGGTTGCAAAAGACATATCTATTTCTGTTTCAGCTGTTTAATAACATGCATTTAGCTAAGAATAACTTCACAGTAAAAGTGCTACATGGTGCTTTCCCCTTATTTGAAACTGTTTCAAGATCTAGATAACCAAAAAGCACTTTTCAGAAAAGCAGCAATTGAACTGTTCTACATCAACCTCTTCTCCGATAAGGCTCTCAAAGGAAAAGCACTCATCCGGAACGCGAGCACATGAAACAGGATCTTAAGCAGGTTATTTTTCTGTATGGTAGAAGAATAACTACAGATAGGAAAGTGATAAGATGCAAGCGAATGATGCACACTTAAATAGCTTGTATCCCTTGCACAACAGGAAAATGAGACAAAGCAAAAATAACATTATACAGGACGGCCGGATTACAAGAAAAATGTGTTGCCCCTACAAAAGATGGTTGAAGATACTTATAAAAAAGAAAAAGAAAGATGGTTGAAGAAAAAAACAAAATGAGCAAAATTTCTGAATAATTCGATGCTTGCATTAGCTCCCTTGTTTTTAGGTAAACATCTCATTCCCGAAGAAAAAGAAGTGACATTACTGAGGGTACAACATAACAAAGTTACTAAAGCAACGTGACATCCTTTGAATGAATAGCAACAAAAATGATTAAAATTACCTTGATCTCCGCTCATCGAAGAGAAGACCTATTTTTATTAGTTTTGATAGTTGCACTACTTCGGAGTGGGTGAGCAATTGTTCGCTGGTTACCCCCCTCACATATCCTTTCGGACGGTTCCGAAGCAGTTCTGGACTGATTGTGGTTTTTGCCTGCTTACTTTCACCCAGTTCTGTCGTGGAACGATTTCGGTTCACAACTTTCTTTCTAGAATCAAATCTCCGCTTTCGAGCAGATGTCGCTGAACGAGCAAATTGAATCTCTTCGCGTGAATCTTTTAGTTTCCTATCAGTTACTACTTCCTCAGTGGAAAGATTCCATTGTTTTTCCAGCATAGACTTTTGTAATAAAATGAGAGCATCCACTGAAAGTTCCAGAGAAGGTCTTTCCTCCTCCAATCGGTCCAGTTTCTCAAGCCCCACATCTGCAGTTGAAGGATCACAAGCAGTATCTGCATGTTCTCTAAGAGCTCTGATGGATCGGCTGCGCCGGTTGGACAAAAAACTAGGTCTATCACTGGATTCCTTCTTTGCCATGATAACTTTCTTAGAAGAAAAAACTTGATGGTGTGCCAACCCATAATCATTACCATATGACAGCTTTTCCGCAATATCAGAATAGTAGAAGGAAGAACTCAAGAGCCTCTTTCCTGCACTGAGACCGATAACAGCAGCCGTGGCCATTGTATGGCTTTGTCCTTGCTTAAATGCTATACCATCACACTATGTCCACAAAAGTTGTTGCATCACAAGTATGTCACTTCGCAATGGAGTCACAGCGCCACAACGAAATGGATCATATATCTATCACCTGGAACACTTTCTTAGGCTTCTGAAAAGGACCACAAAAACAAAAGGAGCCAATAAACGAATGACCCTTTACGTGCATTATTATACAGGAACTTGCAGTCAAGTTTGTTTAAACTTTAAAAACAGCAAAGAACTAAAGGGGCAACATCCAATTCAGCTTTGCGAAGCAGCGACGACACTGATTTCAAGGAATTCCCAAAACATGAGCTTTAAGTTGGTAAATTATTGATAAAAAAAATAAAAGGGTAAAAATGCATAGCCGGAATGAAGAAGAGAACAATTTGGGCACCAAAACCAAACCGAGTCGAACCCCAAGGGGTAGCTCGCAGTTCGGCAAACAGGGATGGGCGGTAAACCCAGACATCTGAGTTCGAAACTTAGCACCTTCTTGGGACCAGGCCGCAATAGAGAAATTCACATAGATACTTCATAAGAATCTCTAGCACTCGATTCCAAAGAAGCCGAAGCAATCAGTTGAATTTCGGAAACTAAACATCATTTCGAAACGAACAGAAAAGGAAACAAAATACGCTCAACACGAACGAGATAGCAGAAACACATACGCAGCAAATGCATAGGAATGGATTTGGAGGCAATCGGCGTACCTCGATGCTCGGAGCAGAAAGAAATGCCAAGGGCAGTGTCTCGCAGAGAGAGAGAGATAGAGAGAGAGAGAGAGAGAGAGAGAGTGATGGTGTGTGTAGAGCTCGTGTGTAGAGATAACAACCAAGTGATGGTCGGAGCAAACCGTAGCAGATAAATGACAAAATGAATTAATTGTCGCACTTTTTTTTCTTTTCTTGATATTATATTTCTCCCTTGATCTTTTTGGTGTTGTTTGAAAGACACATGCGTAGATTGTGTTCTTGTAAATTTAGAACTTATTTTAATATTTTTTCTTTTTTGTAAATTTTTATTTAGCTTCTCATCGTAATTTTTGGTGGTAATCATTCGTCTCGACAAGATGAATCGAAAAAATATAAAAATATGAACCGATGTTGAAAAAATTCAAATAAGACAGCATTTTAGATAAATAAGACAGTTGTTTGATATTTTTTTCGTCTTTAGTGATTTTTTTGTTTTTACGTCATAATTTTGTACATTTTGAACTCCTTTCGTCAAGACGGGTGTTGAATTCCAAAAATATAACATGAATCTAACAAAAATTTAAAAACAAACAAACAAAATACGAAAAATAAAGAAGAAAAATAAGATTTTGAATTGGATTTGGAAACTTCGGGAGAGCAAAGATAGTACTCCTAAAATCTTGTTCCGGATTCGGAAGGAGAGAAACTATTGGCTGGAGGAGATATTTGGTGCGGCCGCGAGTGGTGGACGTCCTCCCACTTGTCCACAGACTCCACGCTCCAAAACAACCATGATTTTCTACTCATAATTTTGGTTATCTTCTCCTCTTCAAAATTTCTACTCATCCATAAAGTCGTGTCATACGGACCCTGCCCAGGGACGCAGGAGTCCCTGCCCACACCCACGAAACGTTGTTGTTTTGATTAAATTAAAAATTTCAACTTCCAATTTACAATTCTATGAAGCAGAAACGTGATTATGAGAGCCTTAGAAACAAAATTTGATTATGTCTCTTTAGAATAATATGATCAGAATAGTAAGATCTTCACACCCGTTTAAACAGATTAAAAATTGGATCACTTAATTTTTTAACCATATTTTTTAATATATAAACGGTCTAAAAAAATTAGTGCTCAAATTTTCACCCCGTTTGAAACGGTGCAAAAATCGTGTTATTCTTATCATATTATTCTGAAGGGTCGTAATTCATTTTTATCTCTAGGGCTCTCATATTAAGTATATATTATTTATTTAGGATCATATGAAACAGAAATGTAATTATGAGAGTCTAGAGATAAAAATGAATTACGACCGTTCAGAATAATATGATAAGAATAACAAGATTTTTGCACCGATTCAAATGGAGTGAAAATTTGAGCACTAATTTTTTGAGACCGTTTATATATTAAAAAATATAGTTAAAAAATTAAGTGGTCCAATTTTTAATCTGTTTAAACGGGTGTGAAGATATTACTATTCTGATCATATTATTCTAAAGAGACATAATCAAATTTTGTCTCTAATGCTCTCATAATCACGTTTCTGCTTCATAAGATTGCAAATTGGTAATTGAAATTTTTAATTTAATCAAAACGGCAACGTTTCGTGGTTGTGGGCAAGGGCTCCTGCGCCCCTGGGGCAGCAGAGCCCCGGGTCCGTGTCATACCCCCTCCACGCCAAAATATTAGGAAAAACAATCATTCCTCTTACACATACTAGTAAATTAATTTCGAAAAATTATTCATTTTTTTTTTCAAATGCGATGATTACTTTTAGGCTCCAACGTATTTTTTTCTCTCCTTTTTTTGTTTGAATTTGAATATGGGATGAAGGGAAAAAAAGTAAGGAATATGCTAAAAAAAACGGCCCACTGAAACTATTATTAAGGTTATTGAAATATGTGAACATTGCACAAAAATGTGTAAAATTGTACTCCCTCCATACCTTTTTTAGAGTTCAGTATTTCATTTTGGGCTGTCCCTTAATAAGTGTCCATTTTGTAAAGTTAGTGGGTAAAAGTTGATGTATTGTCCATTTTGTTCCTAAAAGTAGATTCCATTTTGAAAAGTTAGTGAGTAAAAATGTAATGATGATGGATAAGTAGGGAAAGTGAAGGAAAAAGTTTATATGAAAGGTATAATGATATGTCTTTTTAATAAGTTAGAGTTACGAAGCAGGATATTTAAAAAGGGACGGAGGGAGTATTGAAGTTCGTTCTTTTTTTTTATGGTCATTTTGTTTAAATTATTGACAGTTCACTAGTTTGTCGATAGAAGAACCCAAAAAGGGAAAAAAATCAAGATTTTCTCCTTGACTAGTCAAAATAGACATGGTTTATAAAAACATCCGAAAACGGAAAGATGGACCATAACTTTGAGACGGATTGAATATTATTTTTTAGATTAAAGGACATAATTTACTAGAGTTAAATGGTACAATAATCTCGTGCAAGTACTCTACACTAATGCAAATATATATATATATAAGTTTATGCACAAAATTATTTATTTTCTAATTTTAAAAATGGCACAACCTGTTATAATGAACTAAAAGCAAGTAACGGAGTAAATACGGAGTATTATTTAAGGAGAAGAATATATAATGACACAACTTTTGCTCCTGTTATGTTTTTATTTCCGTTTTCATTCTGTACTATACTATATATATTGTTCGTTTAAAGCAAATGAATCCCAAAAGATGCAGCTGTGCTAAATTTAGTAAATGTGGGTACCTTTGTTGCTCAGCAAGTGTCATTGCCTAACCGTTTCTGTCGATTAATGTTTGGTAGTATAATGCTTTCTATCAAGAATTCAAAACTTGGCATGCCGTCAAAGAAAAAAATCTCTTATGAATTCTCTAATTCTGGCGAATCGTTGAGATGCGCAGATGACACCCCTGACCGTCGAACAAAACAAAAATATCGTGTAAATAATGTACGTATGTGCTACGAGCGTGTTACGATGATGCAACTTAGCCTAAGATGGCCCCAAATAATTCCTGCATACTAAGAAGGCTAGCAAAACCGTCGCGGCCCGCCTTTTTTTCCCTTTAATCCACTGAAACCACTTCTGCTTTGATAATAGCTCCGCCCATTTCTTCTGCCTGAAGCACGTCAATGTCTAGAATGGAAAAAGTGAAAATAACAATGCCGGGGACAAAATCTGTTTGCAACAAAATTCACAAACTCTGTCCAGCCGATGGCCATGGCTAAGAAAGCACCCGGTAACAAGTTTACAATTCCTAAACGGAAAAATCTTTGTAATGGAGCTTCCGGGGTTTACGGAGGTGAATCGGGCGTCCGTTTTGACTTTGGACGGTTTGGATTTAAATAAAACTGCTGTACTACTGTGGCAATTGTTATGGACGTAGATGATGACGGTTGTTGGTTTATCAAGAGTATCGACAATGATGTTTCTGGTGAATCTGTGGTTAGGCTTCATTTTGTTTGCACTGGGAAGAGAATCCAACTGTTATACTACTCATCTACACATTTATAATCTTTGTTTCCGAAAGTATTTACTATTTTATGACTGGCTGTGATGAGAATGATTGTCTGACTTTGGTGTATTTGGTTTGCGAGGAGCAGATTTGCTTAGTAACCACAAATTCAAGTATCACCTTTTGTTATATCTGTAACAAATGCACAAGATTAATAGCTTCCATGTTAGGCCTGTAACATATTTGAATGCCGTAGGAGTTGTATGTTGCATGCACACATTCCTTTATCGCGAGGAGTAGATCTTGGCGATGTAGATATTTGGTGGTTGCAACTACTCCATATTTCTTTAGATTGCATACATAGTATAAACGACATAGGACAATATTTGCAAAGTAATTGACGTTATGAATCAATGGGCATGATCCATCGTGCGTAGCATGTTGTTTAGGGGTTGGGAAGAGCACGACGACGTAGTTTTGTTGTTGTAGATGGAACTGTTTTTATAACAATCTTCAAAATCGACCAAAATGACCCAACAATTCAACGATAAGCCCCAAGTACATTTGATTATTGGACCAACTATCATAACCGAACGTGCATAGCACGTGAATATACCCCTAGTTTATAAGAATGACAAAGAACACAAGTTTGGGTGTGCATGTTAATTTCACCCGTGCTTATAAATTTTACCCGTTCAATACACTAAAACGAAAAAAATACAATCGTAAATTTTTTTGGTCCAATGCATTGAAAGAGATACAACGCTATTTTTATATTATACGCAAATGTCTTTTGTTTTCAAAAACATCCAAACCCTCAATCCTAATTTCCTAGATTTTTTGTTTTTTTGTTGTTGATAAAACAGAGAGGAATGTGGGAGAGTAAGAGAGAGGGAGAGATGCGGGGGGTTAAAAACAGAGAAAAAAAATCATTCTATACTTCTGAAGTACCATCACGCGGTGCCCCAATTCATTTTTCACCACGCATATATCTTTTAATGCATAAAATAAAACCCACTGCTAACGTGCGATCAAAAAAATATTAAACTATCTTTTTATCAACTAACGTTGTGCCCATTCGATACACAGGACCGAAAAAACTAATATGATTTTTTTTATCTCGTGCATCAAACGGACACAAACGCTGGTACACATATACGTACTACATGCTCTGAGTGTGCTACGATGATGCAACTTGGCCTAAAATGACCCCAAATAATTCCTGCAACACTAGAAGGCTAGCAAACCCACACCGGCCCGCCTTTTTTCTTTACTTCACTGAAACCATTTCTGCTTTGATAATAGCCATGGTCATTTCTGCCTGAAGCATGTCAATGTCTTGAATGGAAAAAGTGAAAATAACAATGCTGGGGTATAATCGACAAAATTTCTTTGCAACAAAATTCACTAACTCTGCTCGGCCGATCGCCACGGCTCATATAGCACCCGCTAACCTGTTAAAGTTTACAATTCCTAAATAATTAGAAGTTCAAGTAGCAGTACACATAGGATGCTCCAGCAATCTATTGGGCCTCTTTGTTAGTATGTGTTTCTCCCTGCATTCATAAACACTTGAATAACAAGGTTAAATTCCTGCCACACCATGAGAACCAGAAGAGTGAAATAAATATGACCAGAAAATGAGGACACCACAATCATAAATTAAATTTTATGCAAGCACAATCAATGCGGATGGTTTCGATTTGCAACTCCTGGTACAACTTTTCCTGCCAACCTCAACACAGACCCCCTTGGGAAAGAAAATTAAGCATTATGCAAATTACGAAATCCTTCCATGATCTTTTCTTCCACGTGATGTTGGTGGAATGTTGGCGGAATGATGGTTGCCCCTACGCCCTACAATAGAATGCCAGGGTGGGTTAAAATCTAAAAACATCACCTTATGCATTCACATTTTCCCCTTTCATCCTGCAATCATTAATTTTACTTTGCCGAAGTATCTGTTACTTAAAATACATCCTATTATCATGCAAGTGGAAAGAGGTGGAGTATAAAGCTGTATTTGGCTCAAGGATATAGGCAAGCAAAAGGAAAAGGTTAAGGATGTAATCGTCTTGAGCTGTTAGATCCTTAACCTGTTTCTATTTATTATCCTTTTCCTCACCCAAATCCTGCAGCAAAATACAACCTAAAAAAAAGAACAGATTTGGAATGGCATGGAAAATAGGCAGATTTACCCCATGATGTGCCATTGCTGAATAAGCTGTTTCCAGGTGAATGAGAAACCCCTGAGCTGGAAGAAGATGGCTGATGATTCCACTCACTTCCACGACCAGCTGTGGACCTCCCATGATTTAACCGCTGAACTGGTTGCTGCCCTAATCGGCTTGGAGAACTATGTGGCATTAAATGTGAAGACTTTGTCACGGGGCGGGCAAACCCACCATGCAAATCATGGCCTGACTGAGAACTGCCTACTTCTCCAGTTGAAAATGGTTGAATCAGTCCATTTGGCCTGAATCAGAGCAACGTACAGAAATGAACATAGCTGAGCCTTCTTAACATTGATTAAAATAATTACTAACTAACAAAGTAAGTGAAAGAACAAAAGACACATTACTGATAACATCCTAATCCAATTGCACCAAAGTGTGCTGATTTCTAGATTTGGTGCTTCGAAAAATCCATTGTGAACTTTACATATCTAATGCAAATTCATCCAGAAAATTAAAGGTTTCAACATTTTCAGATGGAGAGAAATTCAACTGTATTCCACCATGCAACTGTAAAAACAGAGACATATTGCATTAATTGGATGAAATACAAGCAAAACTATGGTTTGAAAAAAACACAAGCACTAGCACAAAGCATGGATAAATGAATCTAAACAAGAAAGGAGAAGAATGTCCTGAAGAAATAAGAACCTACCTATGCGTTGATGGAAAACTCGTGCCGGCGCTGTGGTTAGATCTTCTAACATAACCCAATGATTCAGTGGGAAGCAAAGCTTGACCTAGTTGCATTCTGCTGAATTCAGTAGCCATGGAGCTAACTTCTGAACCATCATCTTGCAAAAGAAGTTCTTCGCTGAAAGAGTGTCAAAAATAACATTAAACAAAGAACACAAGCAGCAAAGCTGTCAACGGCTCAGAAATTTTAGTATCTGAATTGAAAATGACAAATGACAAATGGCAGATAACTCTATCACAGCCGAGAACAGGTGTCAGCTGTATGGATATAATACGTTCGACGTGAATGGGAAAGAGCTTTCACGTAATTATAAATAAGAGGCATCATGAAAACCACCCCAATTATTTCCTACCTAGGAAGAGCAAGTTACAGCATGCAAGGGTTTATACAGATGTAAATTCCTTGGTAAATTCCTTAAGTGCATAGAAACAACTTGTACATTAAATGGGTCCTCAGGGGTGGCCAGTGCATCATGCCGTGTCTTGCATTTACTGAATATCACGGTGTCACAGGGTCACCGTGAATGTACCGTGTATCGGTATAGGAGCTTCTTCGCTCTTGAGCTTGATTGTAATCTCGTTTTTAGGTAACAAAAAATAGCTTACCAACCAAAGAACAACAAATTTTACATGTTAACAGGATACCTAAAGTCCATAAGCACTCCAATGTATAGATATGTGCAAAACATGCAATGGATTGTCAAACCTTTCTTGAAAGCTTGATGATGCCCCAAAATAGATAGCTAATTCTTTCTGGGATGGATTGCTCTAAATCAAGGCGGAACCACAATTTATGTCTGCTTACCTATAGTTGGGATCCCAATCTCCAGGACCAGGCAGTGAGAGACTACCCTCGGAATTGTCACGAGCATTTTCAATTGGTTGAGAGGATTGCATATTTGGAAGTGTTAATGAAGCTGGAAAATTATGAGCAGCGGAGTAACCAGCGGTGATTCCACTGCCTCCTCGTTGCTGCTTCCAGCTCGAGGCATTCAAGTTTGACTGTGGATGCAACGGAGAACCATGCACTGGAGAATTCCCCTCAGCCTGGGCAGAGCTGGAACTATCAGTTACTTGCCCTTGCCAATGAGGAAATGATGAACTCTCCTGAGACTGCACACTTCCATGGTACCCCCAACTCTTTCTCCTATTAAACTGGCTTACTGAGGGCCCTAAAGGCGATCCATGACAACTGCCTCTTACTGGTGATGTTGGACCATATTGTCCAGGAGAACCGGCACCAACTTGACTATAGGTCGGTGGAGTAAATTGTGAAGGACTGGTGCCAAGGGACATAGGCACAAAATTTCCTGCTGATGGACTGACGCCAAGTCTATTTCCAGGTGGGAGTTGAATTCTCCGCCTTGCATCAGGACTACTTCCAAGTATCGGCATTCCACCCTTCATCCCAGATGGACCAACCGGCGAATAATATGCAAGCATATTACTGTTCTCTCCATAGCTCCCATAGCTGCTCCCAAGCCCAGTATTATCGTTATAGCTACCATGGCTTCCTAAACTTCCATAACTACCTGAATGTGCATATGGTACAACATGAAAATGTGGACTGTTATGCACAGCAACTCTGGTCATTCCTGGAATCTACACAAAGTAGAAAATATGATTTCAATGAAGGTTATGCTCCAAAAAGTAACATGGATATAGGTATGACTGTACGAGTATCAAGTGTGAGTCCGTGCCAAAGTATCTGATTCATCACTTTATCATGTCCTCTAACAAAACTAGCTTTCACATTTCTAATTTACGATTGATGTAAAAAGAATACAACTAACAAATTAATATAGGCACATTACGAATTAAACTGAAGTCTCATACTTTTTTTTTGAACAGCACCGAAGTCTCATACTTAGTAACATAGACACAGTAAACTCAAATCAAATGTATATACATAATTGTTGGGTGCATGTCCAAACTAGTCATATCTGACGCGTATCCCACAGCTACCAAGTGTCAAGTGTCCACAACATCAATTTTTTGCAGGAGTCAACACTCAACATAACATAGCTGGTTTATGGTCCATCAAAATGATCGCTCATTTCTGGACAAGGGCACATATTAAAGGTACCCCTCAAGCTGGCAGTTTGTAGTCAAGCAGAAATGATTCTCATATTTGTTAAAATATGCAATAAACAAAAAGAAAGGCCAATATGAGGAACAGCCAACTCACATTGGGAGAGAGACCCGCAGCAAACCAATGGCCTCCAGCAGGGTGGTGATCCACTTTAATGTTCTGAGAAACCGGCTATATAAAAAAGGAAGGGGGAAAAAGGGCAACAAAGCACAAGTTAGAAGATCGATCTTCGCAATTAATGCCACAACGAAAAAGGAGTAAATGCACAAGGGAAACAACAATCCACAAAGGAAAAACAGAAAAGTAATCCTCACAAAACCAACGCACAATACAACATAGAAGGAGAATAGGTAAAACTAAAGTAATCTAGCATAAAGAAGTTTGCCATGATAATCAAAAGTAAGAAAAAAGATTAAAGCACCACTAAACAACTACAAAAATTTAAAACCTAGGACAAACCAAAATATTCAGGGTGGGTAATAGCGAGAAGGCAACAAGCAAATACACAGACGTCAAATTCCAATAAGGAGACCAAGTAAACGATCATACGTCTTATTCTTCTTCTTTTTTATTGAAAGGTGATAATACATCTTCTTGAAAGCTAATTTCTAACCAAATAAATAAAAGTGAGATAATCACCCATACAAGGCACAGAGGAATCTATGAGTGAGGCAATCAATTTGAAAATTATCTGTGCAATAATACAGAAATAGCCCTCAGACTTTCTTACTGCGAAGAGTGGGGTCCAGAAAATTCATTCAAAGAATGCAGTAAGCTATTACACTAATAGGCCGAGCAAAAAAAGCTATCACACTAATAGTTAGAAGAAATCTCAATGTTCCAAAATCACCTCCAAGAGAAGTTGCACAAGCGAATTCGTTAAGCTTACAGCAAGATCAACTCACCACGCGAGGGGTCTCTGGAGGAGGATTATAAGGGCATGTGAAAGGTTCTCCCGTCACAAAAGGGTGTTTTGAAGCCTGCAAAAATGAAGCTTAAATGTCAGAATCATCAGTCTGAACTCAATAGTAAATTGACATGCTAGACAAGACAGAATGAACAAGGGTAAGCCTCCCCCCTTTAGATGACATGTCCCTTCCCCATCCCTCTAACTTCTGACCAACCTAGTCAAAGTTGCACTCAGATGATACACTTTTCCACCACCCCATCCGCCTTCTTTGGAGCCATGATTCCTTGCTAAATCTTATTGCTCATGTTTACTTTATCCTTTCACTATATATAATATAAAGAAACAAACTAACTAATGACAAGAAAAATTGAATAACCTGCAAAGGTGACCACCGTTTTGCTGGGTCAAACTCAACGAGTCCCCTCAAGAAATCGATCAATGCTAATCGTAACCGACTCTCTGTAACATTTCCAGGAGAACAAATCAAATGGTACCTTCTTTAAAGGATGATGGCACTATACTCGCAAACACTGTTTGAAAATCCTTGTTTTTCTCTAAGAATATGAAACTTACCTTTAACAAGATCTTCCTCAGACAAGTTTTGCCTGTACGGGTATTCTCTGACAATTGCTTCAAGGTTCGTATACTTGAAATACTCTTTTGCAACCAATGGTTTTTTCGACTCTCTCTGAATGGAAAACAGAAAATAAAATGAGGAAAGTTGCACAGCAAACAACCAAGTTAGCAACATACAGTACGTTGCTTTATGAGATCGTGAAGTGAGGTTTCTCTAGATTCGCAAACCATTAGGTGCTAGAAGTTGAAATTTGAACATAAGTCTCCTAGTAGATTTAAGCCTGAGGACAGGTCTGAACCACAAGAATATGCACAAAGGTACTTGTGGGGACCTAAAGGTAACGGCCTATAAAAACTATTGTGAATTCCCACAAGTTAAGATAACAGGCAAGGTAGTAACTAGGAAGTAAGAGATGTGGGTTAAGAATATCAAGTCACAGATTTTGCACAACCTGTTTATGTCAATACGTTTTCCTCTTACTTGATCAAATAACAAGAATAACAAGACACATACAGCTTCATACTCTTCCTCAGTTAATGCTTTGTAAGCACTCCGTCTGCTCATTGGCTCCTCGTGGTTGACAATGCCAACAAACTTGAAGAACTTGCAAGTGGTTTTGGCCTCCTTCAGTACATAATCAGGGGGTTGTCCTCTACAAAATTCCACAAACATATGCAGCTAGGTCATGCATAAAATTGCATACAATCCGGTAGTTGAGCATCTGAAACATGTTTACACTTTGCTCGAAGAAATAGCAGTATCGCATGAAAACTCCCAGAGAGTATTAGATGAAAGAACAACTAACCATTAGCAGCATAAAATTTGTTCCCCCAAAATTTATCACTTGACCAACTTCTTAGTTCTTAATATACATATTTAAAATTGTTTTCATGATTTGGAATACTTCTAAACCTTACCAAGAGAACTCATCTCATACATGGACTAAATCTAGAAGTTATATACCTGTTTACACCCATTTTTGGCCAAAATTCTGAAAATCAATTTGTTGGTTAAAAGAAGGCCTTGAATGAAGGTCTCAGGCCTTGAAAAGCATCATGATTGGTCATCCACGAAATCGGGCCGATTTGACCCACTAGATCTGAGTGTTTTATCCAGGCCTGGGCTAGTTCTTAGAAATAATAAAGCCTTCTACGTGGGCCTAAATCAGTTAAAACCCAAGTTTTCTTTCCAAACTTGGGCTTGCATGGCTTACAAAGAGAAGAGGCCTATGATGCTCCTCAAGGTCAGGCCCAAGTAATAGATAGGCCTACTTCTTAAAGAAAACGTCACCGATGGCCTGTTAATTGGCAGGGAAAAAGGCCTCAAGCTGCTCACAAGCAGCTCAAAGGCCTAGAATGTTCCTACTGGGTAAGTCCTGGCCAAGCTTCTCACAAGCAGCTCAAAGGCCTAGAATGTTCCTGTTAGACAGGTCTGGGTAAGCTGCTCACAAGCAGCTCAAGGTCTGAGTTGGTAGGACCCCATTCTTTAGCATGAAGCAAGGTTTGGGACACGTGGCAGCCATGCATGGAGTCATCCTAAGCAGCTGCAAGCAGCTCAAAGGCCTAGAAGGTTCTCTCAAGCTGCTCACAAGCAGCTCAACTAGGCCTGCTGTATGAAAGCCTAAAGAAAGCAAGTGGTAGGGCACAAGTCCCACGAAATCTCTCTTTTCCATATATAAATGTATATGTATATTTATGGAAATACCTAATAATAGCAAGTGGGCCCTCCAAAGGGGCTCAAGAGCCAATGAAATGGCTGAAAGGCCTGATAAAATTTTGGCCTTTGACCTTGGTGGGCCCAAGATCTTCTATTCAGGCATTCAAGTAGCTTACAAGCATCTCAAAAGGCCTTCGTGATTCTGCACAGCCAATTCCTTTTGCCCTTTTACAAGTTTTTTATGCAGGAAAAGAGAGCTTTTTCAGGCCTTTCAGGCCTTAGCTGAATTCTTGGAGTGAGGAGTAAGGCTTGGATAGGTGGCAATCGCTCACTGGAGGAAGTAGAAGCAGCTCAAGCCTAAGCCTTTACCAGGAGGACACTTGGCAGCCATGCATGAAGGCCTGTGGAAGCAGCTCAAGCAGCTCAAGGCCTGGAACTTCTGCCTATAAATACCACAGTTGAAGGCCTTGGCAAGGGTCCACGACCATCAAAGCCCATGGCGTAGCCAAATTACATTTCAATTATCTTTTAACTATTTTTATCTTTCGGTCCCCGACCAAACAAGCCCACGGCTTATTGTTCAATTACCTTTACTTTCTAGAATAGTTTGTACTCAATCTAGCCAAGCCTAGATTTTATTTCATTTCCTTGTAATCAGACTTTGTTAAACCGTTAATAAAGTCCATTTATTTCTGTTTTAGGCCTTGCTCTACCTTTCTTTCCATTTTTTACACGATTAGGAAATTTTAAGTCCTTAGGCTGCAAAGGCAAACCACGAACCTCCTCACGGTCTCCACCCTTAGGCCGTGCACTTTCGTTCGATTAGAAGTCAGATTGAGGCTTCCAGGCCTTGATACGAATTTGGGCAGCAATCCTGCCCTGGCACGCCCGCATCAGGCCTAGAACTGCACTACTCGCTGTTCCTAGGCCAATTGTTACTTTTTTGGAAACAATCAATACCACAAGAATATTCCAGGAGATATAGTAGCAAGCATGACTTAACAGTCCATAAAAGGTTTCTCTAGCTAAAGATTGTGAAAACAATTTATCAAGAAGAACTTTACTTGAACGATATTCACACAATAAAACGACAACAAATAGTAGCTCAACATTCTTGTTTGACAATAAATTTGTCATCTTTTATTTCTTATTTCGTGATAGACTATTTCTTTAGGAGCAGTTAATCCTGGAATATGAGAATTTCGTATTCGAAATATCACAGGCAGCATAGTGAAGAGTGAAAGCAAAATAAAGGAAGAAATAAAACTTATGTTAAGAGCTCAGGTACCAACATAAATATGAAAGCTTACCCGAGTATTTTTATCATCCGCCTTAGAAGATCAAATTCTGATCCTCCAGGGAATAGCGGAAGCCCCAAAAACAGTTCAGCCACTATGCACCCAAAGGACCACATGTCGATCGCAGTAGTATATCTGGATGAAGAATTAAGTTCTAATTGCAACTCCATGTCATCGTGTCAGATTTGATAAAAAAAAAATTGGGATCATAACTCTCTCAACTGCATCAAGTTCCCCTGTGCCAGTCCACAGTCATTAAAAATTCCCTTTTCTAGCCCCCAGAAGGACCAAAACATAAGCTCTTGACGGCCAACCGACCTTATCCCGTCCCTATCTTTGGGCCGCTGATTTAACATTAAATACAATAAATGGCTGCAATCCAAATATTACAGCGCCACTGACTAAAAAAGTTACAACCTTGACCTCTTAAAACACTCAATGTACACTCTATCCTACCAAGATTCATCATTCCCATAGTAGGCCCAATGCGGCTATGTTTCCTAAAGTCTCCCTAACATTCATCCCCGCCATGCCTGACACTAATAGCTAGATGACATGTGATAACAACCTCATGGTCTCCAAGGCAACAAGCTGCTGAATGGCTAGTCAGAGAGAGAGAGAGAGAGAGAGAGAGAATTCACGTGCTCTCTGGCAGGTTCAAGTTGCTCTTCCAATCTTGGATCTTAGGTGCAGCTAATTAAGGTTACCTTGGAACTCCATACATGGGTCAGACCACTTAAGTAGATCACCTGAAATGAATTCAGTTGCCAGAGGCCGTTTACACCGGTCCTAGTTTTGCTGCTTCTTTTTCTTTCAATATGCGACAATTTCTTAGCTTTTTCTTTGCCCTTACAGCAGCCCAATCAATGTTTAGATTATAACTCTAAGACCAACTGCAAGCTTCACCACTTGCTGGATGAGATCAGGTTAACTCAACTTAACTAGGTCACAGCCATTCAACAAAGTAAATAAGGTCAAACGATTAAGTACTAGGTTACGCAAGGATACTGGTAGCCAAGCAGCACTTCAGGAGATCTATAGTAACGGCTCTGTGAAAAGAACACAAATGGATAAATATTTATGATCCTTATGAACTTAATAAGTTTGTTTGAGACAGCATGGTAAAATATAAGCAAATAATCATCAACATGACACCGACAGGGACCTGAATATACGAGTAAACAGTGCGATTTTCCATGCATGCAGAACCAAAATCAATGATTTTGATTTGTGCCGGCTTCACGCTGTAAATTTCAGAACACACTTTTAGTCTAACAAGATATGAAGTTAAGCCCAACTCAGAGTCCAAATCATCATAAGAGTAGACCACCTTGTGCATAAAAGAATGTTTTCAGGTTTCAAATCGCAATGAATTATGCCAGCATCTTTCATCAGCGACAATCCACGCAGAATCTAATTTGAAGAGTAAAAAAATGGAAGAACCAAATTGTTGTTGGTGAAATAAATACAGAGAATCCTGTACGAGATCAATATGAAGTCCAAGCCAGGAAGAGTTATACCTGTTTGGAGAACAATTGGACAATGCTCAATGACAATCCCCTAAACTGGTTTATCTTGATAAGCTCATACCTAATTTTCTAAAAGATGTCAGCGTTGGGCAGCGAGAATCAAAATTACAGAATGATGAGTGAAAAAAATTCGAACAAGTTGCATCATTAACGTCAGACAGTACCATATTAGGTATGTTTGTTCCATACTTACAAGTTGGTATCAAGCAGCTCAAAAGTGATGCATAAATGACGATGGTACACAAAGTAGTCGTAAATGCGAACTATGTGATGCCGATCGTCTGGATCAAACTTCCTATTTAACTGCAAAAAATATAAGCTTAAAAAAATATATGATCCAAATTATAGTATGTGAGAGAGGTTTCACAGAAACAAAGTTAATTACCGTTGTCAAAATAGAAACTTCAACCAGTGCCTGTTGATAATATGCAGGTTGATTTTTTATTATTTTAACAGCAACAAAGCTGCTGGTTTCTGCAACCCAGCATTTGGCAACCTGCCCAAATGTACCTTGGCCAAGAATTTCCTTGACAATGTATCTGTAACACAATGCTTGTCAGACTCATCCTCGATTTGGACATCACTAAACTGAAGTAACACACAACTTGTTTATAAACATAATAGCCACATCAAGAAAACCGTGAACTGCTTCACCCTGAAGTGTCTACTACATTCACAAGTAACTAGAGTTAGTGGGTACTAGATCTTCTCTTTCTATTGATCTTCATAAGATGCCTCATCATGGGACAATCCAAACAGCACCGTAATATCTTAAATCTTAATCAAATGATTTACGAAGGGTGGATTAATACGCCATAAGAGTATTTAAATCATTTCATAAATCTCCAGGTCAGCAACTATCTTCTTCAGTATATATGCCGAGTCCAATACCCATAATGATGCATACTATAACACTCCAAACATGTGGAAGTAACATTTGATCAGAAAAACTCAATTGTTGAAATATATATTCCATGGAATCGGATGCTGGTGTGAGGTGTGGGTATGCGTCCAAGTGTCAAATTCTTGATACGGGATGGATGACAATAGTTGGCAACGAATCAATGTGATCTGAATAAAGTGAGTCCATGAGTTTCAACCCCCCACCTCTATGTCATGACAGTAAAGAAATAGGACCTGCTTAACACAATAGAGTGAACATACAGGAAGAAGGACAAAAACAATAGTTGGACATGCACATTCTCGAAAACATTGTCAATGCCACAAGAATGATTGTTCTTTCAATATAGAAGGGATGGACATATTTTCAAAACTGCACAAGGCGAATAGGTGACAGTATCAAACCTTCGTTGTGTCTCCAAGTTAACCAAGACTAAGTTCACAGCCAATATAAGATCTGAGTTTGCATTATCATGCCCGTCATTGAGCACGCCAATTGATGGGCTTGTCAAGAATCGCTTCGGATTCAATTCTTCTGAATATTGGAATTGCGGGTTGCATATTTTATACGTTTCAACTATGTCCTTTGTCAATCTGGATATCACCTGTGTAAGAGAGTCGTACATCATCAAGGTTCCATTTTTTATCTTCAAATTCCAGAGAGCAATTAATTGCTTATTAGGCGGCAGGTACAAGTAGTTGAAATGACAAAGGAAAAACTGTTCCCAATAGAGGCATAAAAATTTGAGCAGAAACTGACAGTATAAGCCAAAAGCTGGTGTTTCCCCCATTCAGATTACTGCCTCAAATGCTAGAAAGTTTATAATTCGAAGGCAAAGCATACAAGAAAAACTTGAGCACTACTTAGCAGTTAGCATTGCCTGCTGTCTTGCAGACACCATTCATTTCGTCCATTTTCCTTGCCGTTCAGAATCCTAGTGCACAGCTCCCCCACAATCCAGATTTTTTAAATGCCTTGATGAAATAAGTAGATCCCAGGGTAGACCGTAGGAAGGCTCAGACCCAGTATGGATCATCCTAATTCAGTCTATTCAGGAAGACAAAACACCATATTATGGAATATCCGTCCCATTCCACCCTTTAACCTTCCCCCACCGAACAAAAAAAAGTCTGAGCATATCCTCCATAGGAAATCCTTTTCTATTCCTTGGAGGAAGAAAAAAAAGGCAGCGAGAAGAAGTTTTAAGCAACAAGTGGTTTAATTACGGGACAGCTCATTGCGTTCATATCGCTTCCAAGCACCATAACTGATATCTTTTGGTGAACATTCACAGACACCTTTTCTACAATGCCTCTACTATCAGAAATGTAACGCCAAGCTAAGCATCCATTGTGTATTCCAGGATTGTCACAACAATTTTCAGTTATTCAACCAAATCATTTCACTAAGTTCCATGCCAGCCAGATTAGTCAACATTCACATGATTCAATTAGCGAGCAGTTGAAGTTGAACAAAAAAAAACGCAAACCAACACGTGGGAAGACACACTTACAGGCCTTCTAACAATAACTCGCAAATTTAGGGGCTTGTCTTAATAATTTTCAGTTACTCAACCAAATAATTTTACCCAGTTCAATGCTAGCCAGATGAGTCCACATTTCCATGATTCAATTTGCTTGTAGTTCAGCGAACTAGGATTACGTCAGTTGGCCCCCCTTGTACCCTTCCATAGAGGAGGTTAGGTCAGGGTCAATCCTTACGAAACCAAAGATTGATTATTTGTCCCCTTAGTGCCTATTAGTTGGGCCTAGTGTACGTGGGCTTATGTCCCGTTTGATGTAATCCATTAATGTAATTCAGATACTTGTATTCTTCCACCAGCTCAAGATCAAACCACAACAAAAATCACAACAAAAATTGCTTGTAGTTCAACGGGAAAAAAAATATGTACGTACGTAAAATACAATACAACGAGAAGGACAACACACTTACAGGCCTTCTGACGACAACTCGCAAATTTTGGGGCTTGGCATTCGTATCGGGAGAGTAAGGAGAGAAGATTAACTGGCTCGGGCGCCATTGCTTGGCAATAGCCACGGACGACGACAAAGACGACAACGGCGACGATGATAAGCTTTCAGCCGTTGCTGATGATTGAGGTTCACCTTCCTTACTAGTACCGATCTCATCCATAACCCCCTGCGCTCCTATAAATATATATAGATAGATAGATATACACCTAAAGTAATAACGATACAAAATATATGTGTATGTATATGTATGCTAAAACCCCCAATCAAAGGATTCAACGAATGGACTTGAGAAAGCAAGTGATTCTCCAGAAGATTCCAGCCCCATCCTCATTCACCAAAACCCTTTGGCAGTCACAACAGCAACAAATTAGCCGTTAACAACGGACCCATTCCGATTACAATCACCTTTGTTTGAAATCACAACTTGTCTTCAGGAGCATGCGGATAACACAATCGGTGATCAGTGACGATAGAATATCAAAATTGGAAGAGAGAGAGAGAGAGAGAGAAGTCGAAGATCAGGGGGGAAGACGATCGAATTGGGATCAAGAGGAGATGATGATGATGAGTGGGATTAATGGCGATTGATTGTAGGTGGATGGAATAGGGTTTGAGGGGGGAGAAGGAGAGGAGGAATTGTTGGCTTGGGGGGATTTTCTTGAGTCGTCACCGTCTCCGTCTCTCCAATTGGGATTTTTGACATTCGCAAAGGGCAACAGAGCAAAAGCCCCTCTTTCGTATAGGAGAAGGGGAGCTTCTATTTGCCCACACTTTTTATCCTCTACTAAAAAATACTAGTACTAGTAATTTAATATACACTAGTATACTGTATTTTTATGATGACTATTTATGCATTATGTATTGTTCCGTTTGGATTTTAAGGGAGATTTTTTAATAATAATTGAAAAGATAGATAGAAAAATAATATATTGATCAATGAACAACTTAAAGTGACCTGGATTTGTGAGTTCGTGACTTAACTCATAATTGGAGGGAACAGAATAAATGTGCACATAAACTACCAGAGTTAGGTCTTCTGTTAGACCAAAGCGAATAAGTGTTTGATCAAGTTCCGGTAGAGATGCTAGATATTCCGAGCAATGTCTATGACAGTCGGTCTCAGAGTATATCAAACTACTGTGTCGAATGTTTTTGTTTCTAGTAGGACCTAAGCCCTCTTGTAACCAAAAAAAAAGATAAAGTTATAGCGCAAATAGCCAAAATGTAAAAGTTTTTGGCTAAAGATAAAACAGATAATGTAAGATTTTGGTGCTACTTTGGGGGAATAAAATGTTACTCGCTCTCGGTCCTAAATTGTATGTTATTTTTAGAAGTTGTGCTATTTTACAAAGAATAAGTTATTTGTAGTTCATAAATTGATAACTTATTTGCACCAATTTAAAAAAAATTAGTCGAGATCTTTACATTACTATAAAAATTTGGATATACTACAAAATGGATTGTTCTACTTGTCCGTTACTCTCTCTTTTAACAAGTCAATCAATCTCCTTTTCGAAACGAGGTCAACTCTTCTCGATGAGACAACAATCATATCGATATCCATATGTTTATCTTTTCAAATTATTGATTTTTAACTTGAGAAGTAGTGATTTTTACTGTAAGTAATTAAGAAAAAAAAACACTGTTGGAGAATTTTTCAATTTTGTTGCTAGACGATAGTATATTAATATTTGTTAGGTCAAGGCTACCCACACCTCTTAATCGAACTCACGCCTCCAGAATAAGAGCAAACTCCGTGTCCGGTGGGGAACATTAACAAAGCCCAATATACCCGCTAAGTTCATTCATTTATGCTAGAACAAAATTAACCAAGCCGAATATACCCGCTAGATTCATTTACATAGTGCAAAAAATTTCCCACCACCAGATCCGAAAACCCTTGATAACACTCTCCCTCGACACCCAGTTCTTCTTTTTCCCGCTCCTCATCGACGATGGCCAGGGCGGTGGTGATGCGGCCGAACGCGGTGGTTCTACGCGCCTTCCAATCTCGTTTCTTCACCACCCACTCTCTCCTCCCTTGTTTTCGGCCCAGGAAACCCGTTTTGGTATTGGCCCAGAAAGGTTATCCGAGGACGCACACTGGATGGGGGAGCGGCGGCGTTTTTGGATCCCCAGTTGGCAGCCGTCGGAGTTTTTGCATCCGAGCAACGACGACCCAAGTTAATGACTCCGGATCAATCGACTCCCCGTTGATTCAGTCCATGGAGAAGAAGGTTAGATTATGATTTTACTCTTGTCTCATTGCTGCTCAATTTTTCCAATCAAAGACTAATAACGGCCTTTTTATTCAATACGCCACGAGATTCAGAATCTCTTATAGTACTTTTACTTTGATAACTTACGCCTCCAGGCCAACTTACGCCTCCCACCGCTCACTTGCGGGGAGCCCGATTTTGTTCCATATGGACTGGCCCAAAGGGGTTGATAGGACCTGAGAGGTTACTTAGGATAGGAGGGAGCAAACCCCTAGTCCTGAGAACCACTAGGCCAACCCCTTGGGTTAGTCTTTTAGACCCCGTCCGTTATGGGATTTTGGATTTGTAGGTAATGAGTGTAGAAAGAAATAGGGTAATGATTGAAAATAGAGATAATGATTGGAGAGAGATAGAGAAAAATGAGAGTAATAATTGGAGGAAAATCGGATAATGATTAGAATCCAAAACCCTTAAACGAATGGGGTCTAAGTACTTAAACACTGTTTATACTAGGGTGAGGGCATGTGAGTGCCATTGTAATTCAGAATGAAAGATAGTAATTTTAGCCTCCATATACTTAAAAATCTCAGAACAAGTTTTTTGTCAGTAAACATAAACCAAAATCGATACTTTGCAGGGCCCTAAACTTCAATTTCCTAAATAGTTGAATTTAGGTATGAAGTTGTGTGAGAAGTCAAATTGAGCTGGCAAATCTTTCGTGGATAATCTATAAATAGAATCAGAAAAACTTGCTGCTAAATTTAGCCCATGAAAGACCATCAATCTAATAACGGCCTTCTTATTGAATGTTAGCCACAAGATTCAGAAACTTGATGGTAGTTCTTGAACATTGTTTACGCGAGGGGGAGAGTATGTGAGCACCCCTTGGTATAATTCAGAATGAAGATGGTAATCGGTAATTGTACCCACAGGATACTTCAAAATCTCAAAACAAGATTGTTCGTGTTTTCAGAAAAATACAAGCATGAAACATAAACCAAATCAATATCTAACTTCGATTCCCTAAGGTTCAATAGTCTAATTTGGATTAGAAGTCCTGTGAGAAGTAAAGTTGAGCTGGTAATTCTTTCGTGGGTCATGTATTAATACTACTTGTTAAACTTTGAATATCCCGATATTAGCGTGTCCTTCTAGTTTTAGTGTTGATTTTCTCCTCCTTGTTTTTGCCCTGCTTTGTCAACAAATAGTGTGTGTGCGCACGCGCGTGTTTTGGCTTATTGATTTGGCTTGCTTTCATTCATCTAATACACTGCAATATGTTTCAACAGATAAAAGAAGATCTAAATGCAGAATCAGTCACTGTGAAGGATGCTTATGGCGATGGTCGGCACGTTATGTAAGCTCATCTGCTTACTCGTACGTGGAGAACAAAGTGTATTCTATCCCTATCCCCTTTATATATATATCTGTGTGTGTGTGTGTGTGTGTGTGTGTGTGTGTAACTACAATTGGAGTTTCAAGCGTCACGCAACGAGGCTCTTTATAACAAAATACTAATTTTACAGACTGGCTTTCTGGTAGGCTGTTAGATAATATTGGATGCATATCACCCCGAGAATTGTCTCTCCGTTTGTATCCAGTAATCAAAGCACCCAGTTCTCTTGTATTTTCATCACCACTTTCATCCGGTCCATCCATGAATTCAAAACAACTGTATTTGCCGAAGAGTTTGGGTTTTAGGGGCTATGAATCTGTTTATTATGATGCCTAAAGGTTTAATTGATTGTTTGACTAGTAGTAAAGACTATAGAAGCAAATAATTTCTTAGCCAGCATCTCTAGTTTTGTGCCCTGCTTTTCCAACCAACAAAGGTGGGGAGAATTTGTTAGAGTGCCATGCATGTCCTGTCGTAACGGCAATAAGACTTAAGAGACTACTTGTATATTTTTGACATGACAACGCCCCTTCTCTTTCCTTCTGCCATTGATTTAGAGAAGAATCTCAAGTCATGCAGTTGGAGTCATTTGTTTGGCATATGTCATTACGCATCTGATTAAGTATTTCATTTTGATAATTGGAGAAATTTGTTAGGATGCTTGTATTTCAGTTTCTTTCTTCTATTCTTCTATTTATTATTTAGGGAGAATGCCTGTACTTGCCAATAATGCATTTTGCTTTATTCCAGTGGCTCAATCCAGTAACCAATTCTGATTTGCGAATACTAAGGAAGCCGTGGTTTCCATTTGTAACCCTTATCAGTGTATTCTGTTTTTCGTCCTTTGTATTTGTTATTTCAGTTAAAGTAGAGCTAAAATATGATTGGCAACACTAACAGTCATGCCATCCAAAATGTCAAAATATGACTCTTGTTTTATGTGATGTTTCAGGTCGAATTGCATGGCCTGGAGCATATTTCTTTAGTCAAATATTTTTCTATGGAGTGGACTGTATCTTGCTCGTATATGTAGCTCATTTTTTTGTGAAGAACCTGGTATAAGAGTGTAGATCGCCCTCATCTGTTTGAAGTAGTTGCATTAAATTCTGCTGTTTTGCAGGATTGATGTTATTTCCTCATCATTTGAAGGACAATCTGCTGTGAATAGGCAGAGGATGGTATACAAAGCCATATGGGAGGAACTCCAAAGCATTGTGCATGCGGTTGACCAGATGACTACCAGAACACCTGCTGAAGCAGAAGCCAAGAAGTGATGAGGAATAATTTTACTAGATAAAGCTTCTTTTAGTGAACTCCTTGCTGTGTCGATGAAATACGAATGTGAATGGTGTCCACCTTGTCTGTATACATGGTTCGCACACTTGCCATTGGTCGATTGGATTTCTTTATCTAATTTTGATTACCTCATAACCAGCCAACTTTGATGGAAGTGGGGATTTGATGATTTCCTCCGGTATCTGTGTGCCAATAGGTCCAATATAGGATCAACGGCTTCAGTAATTGGGATTGTGATCACTGATCAGGACGTTACTTGTGGTCCTTGCAGTTACATGAGCTTTTGTTTTCTCCCTTCACGAGAAGAACACCTTTTCATTTAACCGACAATCGAATTTTTGTGTTTGGTTGAAAACTCTGAAAATGATGGTGCTGGCTAGAGCCCTTACACAACCTCATTGTTTGGCTTTTGGTAGAGTGGCTTCTTCTCTTTTTGAAAACGGAGTATGTCTGATTTGGTGAATATTTCTCTTTTTCTTTCACTCTTCAAAGATAGGAAAACCACTAGGAAAGAGGAGAGGAAATGGAAAAATAGTGTTCTAAGAATCGTAAAATTCTCCCCCTCCCCTTTTCCCCCCCTTTTCCTTCTTAATTATTTTCTCTTCTCTTCCCGTACTTTCCACAAGTTCCAAACAAAGCATAAGGCTCCTGGTTATGGATGTGCCTGCAATGGTAATATTACTTCTACCGTTCTGCGAAGGTGGGAAATATTTCATATCGCACCAGATAATAAATTTATTTGGCAAATACAATCAAGTTCTGTACCATCTTTAGTTTCTCAATTCAGAATGTGCTCCTTCAATTATACAAGAAAAAATTGTACGTATACGAATTATGTACAGCGTTTAACTTCTAGTTCTGTGTGCAATCACTTACAAATCGAAACAAATGCTTTACAACAACAAACAAGGAGTCAAACGCTGAGGGATGACAATCATCAATCAAATTCCTTCTCCCCTAAAATCACCGGTTCGAATTCACCGAAAGAATAACTTACCGTATCGGATTTAGGTAATGTTAACTAATGGAAGGCAACATGGGGTTCATGCCAAGGCCGGATCCGTCAGAAGTACCAGGCTCGGCATGCTTCACTCTCCCAAAGTATCTGATATGACGCAACAGCCTCGCGAGGAACGTGTTATGGCATATCGTTGAGCTGTCGCATACTACGGCTACGTGTTTGCGTGCTCGTGTTATGGCAACATTCATTCGCCTACTATCCCCTAGGAACCCAACTGCACTTAGCGTGTTTGACCGAACCTGAAACAAAACAAGAACATGCCTTGATGGTTGCCAAGAAAAACAACTACGCTTGATTAGAACAGCAAATCCATCTTATTCTGGAAATAAATTGAATAGAGGCAGCTTATGGCCAAGTTAAAATCAAACGAGTGTCCTATTAAGAAGAAGAAATTATGAAAGAAAGCAAAAAACATCGGTAAAATTACTGGGCAATAATTGTAAGCGTGACAGTGTAAGTATTTGAAGAAAATACCATTGAGATAACAACTGCATCAGCTTCCCGGCCTTGAAAGCTGTCAATGGTGGAAACCTCAACACCTGCAGCCTCAGGAAGCTCATCGAGCCTGTCCCTTAACAGCTGCACTTGAGCAACATAAGGAGACTGCACTGCAATAGCTGTAGGTCTAACACCTACATAAATGGGGGCCATAAAAGTTGTTAATCAGCAGAACAACTAGTCCAATTTATCACAGAAAGCAAGATAATGGTTATTTGCTAATGATATTTATCATTTATAGCAAGGTTTATCATCTTGGCAAAATCTTACAATGGGGGGAATAGATGTGCTTTTGGTATTCAAGAACAAACCTTTTTCCAGAATATGTATCTTCTTAAGAGTTACGATGATCTATAAGCCTTATCTTTCATGTCTACTTCTCGTTTTCCTTCGTTTAGAGAAATGGCAAAAAGAAAAAATAGTACAGCATATTATCTTACGGATTCGGATTATGATGGCTTTGACAGAGTTAAAGAAAATGAGAGGATATGTCCCAGGATGTTAATCAACCTAATAAATGCTAATCATTCGTTTATACAGGAGAGAAGCAAACAAGCTACGAAGACAACAATCCCCTAAGCTGAATACCAAACAACCCGTTAAAACTATCAAACTGTAAGCTACTTGTTTGGAAAATTATTTCCCCATAACGTTTCACGTAGATTATGTTTCTTCAATGAACCAGGTTTTAGGATAAAAATCAAACAAAATACAAGATTGATTTAGCATAAAAAGTCAAGTGTAAATACCAGCATAAATCAAAGAGAAGACATGTTGCACAGCGATATCTGCTTCCCCTTCATTGTAAAAGGAGCCTGTGCCTGCTGGGTCCAAATGCTCCCCACAACCAACCAACAAACTTCCATATGGCATTCGTGTATCAAGCAATAGCAACGGACATTGTGTTATCCATGTTGGCTGCAATAATAAAAGAAAATGCTCAAAATCATGGCTAGCGAAGTAAACCGAGTGACTAAAAGGCCAAAAGTAACAGCAATTGAAGGCTTGTGAAACTCTTTCTTTTCTGCCACATAATATTATAGAAAACGTATTAGCTAATTGTTGTGTTAAACACCAATGTCCAATATGCAGAAAAGAAAATTGTTACACCGTCTAAAACCATAATTGAAAACGGAGGGAATATCCATAAGTAGTGAGTACCCTAACCTTCACAAATGGAGAATCTACAAGGAGATGAGAAGCAACACTTGAAGAGGATTTAAGTAGTCCGTTGTACATCTCCTTTGATGCCCAGCTGGCTATCGCATCATTCATCCTATACTGTGTTGTTAACTTAGTAGCAAGAACCCCTTCATGCAAATTTGCTGCTCTCTCCAGTAGAGAGATTCCTAGACCCCCTTCTAAAGCTTTTCTAGATAGAATCACTGGAGCAAGTTGGCATTCATCACCTGCAAGAATGCACCTCTTCCCCTGCAGTATTGGGATCCAGCTAGAAGGTTCAATTGCTTGACCCGCTTCATCAACAACAACTAGGTCAAAGGAATCCAGCCGGCGGATCAGCGGGTCTGCCGCTCCAGTGTTAGTGGCAAGCACCACTTGAGCACTTGATAATATTTCCTTCACAGTCTCCTTCTCTTTCTTCTTCAATGTCTTTCCAAGTTGCTTGAGAAGCTGGCGTATTCCAGCAGCTAGAGAATCATCTTTCAAGCAAAGTCTCAAGTCCTTTCTTAGATCCGATTTCTTCCTCTCAAACTCTGTTAGAAAATCTGCAAGCTTAGCATTCACAATCTCAATTAAGGACTTCGAGGCCACCGTAGGAGATATTCGTGCTGGATTTCCCACACGGACAATGTCTACCCCACTATTAGATAGTTTTTCAACTAAATTGTCGACAGCTGCATTTGTGGGAGCAGTTACAAGCACCCTCTCCCCTTGTCTAACAGCAAGTAGGATCAGTTTTTTAAGCAAAACTGACTTTCCGGTACCAGGAGGCCCTTTTATTACCAATACGGGTCGCTTCTTGTTCACACCCAAGGCAACTGCTCTAGACTGTGAGTCATCATAATTTTCAGAATCTAGCAATCCATCCAATTCTGCTTCGGTCCAATCTGCCAAATGATTCTCCTCCAGCCATGCAACATCTTCTTTGTCTCCAAAAAGTGTAGCCACAACAGCAATTGATGGATTTTTCTTCTGCAAACCTTTCTTCTGAAGCGTCATCAGTGCTTCACAATTGCGCTGCCAAAAAGCGAAGAAGTAACTTTTAGGTAGCTCAAGAAATGAACACATTTCTCCAAGAAATTTGGATGAAAGTTTTCTTAAGCATATGTCACTTTTGTTGATAATAGTCCATACAATTGATTCAATGAAAATATCCACATGCATATATTTTGGAAGAAGTTTCAACGAACGGCAGGTCAGTTAAGCAAGTACAATGGCATGAAGCAGTTATTTGCAAAGGGCTAAAGAGCTGGAATAGAATAGTTAACAGTGAGGGTTCTATCCCTTTCCTTCCCACTGGATTTTAAAGACAGACCAGGGTTCCCCAATACAAAAACTGCATTAACTGAGCACGCAAAAGAGTTGCAGAGATTTGGATGGTGGTTTCTATACTCCAAAGGTAACATTCCATGGAGTGAACTGTGATTACTTCATTAGCCTACATTGCCACCTTAGATAGCTCAGCTATACATCACTCAAGAAAGCTAAACTTCACTGCTATTCAGTGGTAGAGGAATTATTCTGCCTCTAAGCATACCGAAGAAATTAGATATGTAACAACCTTTTATGAAGTACCTCGTATGTAATTGTATCAGCCAATCCATAAATGCGATCAATGCGAATAGTTTTGCCAAAGAGCTTCGAGAAGGTGGGGTCACCAGGCCGAGACTCCAGAGCCACACTGATGCTACATCCATCCTCTCCTAAAGTGTTAACAAACCCCTGCATGCAAGAAGAATTCGCTCCAGCACCTCTGCCATTGCATGTTCTCACACAAACCATGTCTCCAGGAGAAAGGGTAGTGGGTGGTAACCTGTGATTTCCTTCCACCCTGAACAACACCAAATGCATTCCACCTAAGCCTGCATTTAAAATCCCAAGTTGTAAGATAAAATTACGGTATAGATCAATTTTCTAGTTTGTAAGTAGATTAGGAATGTGACCTGTGAATGTGCTGACTGCATTCAAGTTGCAGATGGTATCACAGAGTTCTTGCTCAGCCTGTCCATGGCTAACCAAGAACTCGATTGGCTTTGCCGAGTCAGAACTTTTGTCGGGTGTAGGAACTGCATCCAACTCTTCCTGAGTAAATTCCAATTCTGCATCCCTTTCTATCCGAAGTAGATCTGATAACTGCCTTGTGTAATCGTCAATCCTCTTCTGAATAGCCTTGGCCTTCTCCAGTTCCATCCCTAACCCATGGTGTAGCACAGTCTTTGTCTGTGAAACCTTCCTTGCAATGGCCCTATGCTGAGCTGCAAATCCACCATGTTTGGTCAAGCAATATGTAGAGCTCCCAAAGTAGAAACAAGTGGACAAGTAGAGAGATATGCAATCGTATCTAGAGTGTGAGTGTATAGTTTATCGGAATGAAGCTGAAATGGTATGGTCATTCCTATGGAATACTTGTTATGACCCTTGGTTACCTATAAAAATGACAGAATGGAATCATCATCCACCAATTAGGGTGAATTAGGAACCATGGAATGATTATTACATTCCTTCCTCAGATCATTCGAACAGACGAAACACTACCCAATTCATACGGACTCGAGTATGATTATTGGGTGCTAGTATGTATCTATGTGTCAAACAAGCTAATTACCATTTCAAATACGCCCTAACATTCATAGATAATACGTCAAAAGTGTACCGACGTCCGACGCCAACTGTCAATGTCTTGATATCCTTGAGATATTAATGACATTGATTATTGAAATTCTAACTTGATTGGCATCCTAAGCATATCATTCACCGCCTACTTGAGATGTTAGTAAGATCCTTCTTCTAAAGTAAATGACGTTCACAAGGTACGTTATCGCATTTCATGCATAATACGTGAGTTCTAACCATAGTTCAAACAAAATTCTAATATACATGCTTGCAATCCAACTCAAAACATCACCACACATCAAGTGTCTAACACCGGTACTTAACACGTTCCGAAGAGTCCATATAACATTACCCGAATTGGCGAGCTCTTTGAGCAGCTTCCACGACTGGGTCTCCTGCCAATTCTCAACCGCAGACTTCCTCTGCAGCTCCTGTAACACATCCCTCAACTCCCTCTGGAAATGATCGAACAAGGTCGGGTAATGCGTACACGCCTTCAAACACACCGCTTCAAGCCCGAGAGGCATGGGAATAGCAGTGAGATAAGGCTGGGCCTGGATCACGAAAGTCAGGCCCGGACCCATCCTCCCCCTCACCTCCCCGAACTCCCCCTTCACCTCCGCCACGGCGAAATCCGACGCCATTGCTCTCATCCCGTGGGACAACCACCTCACGACCAGCTTACCCAAGTCCCTCCGGCCCAGTGGGTCCCCGTTCTGGTACAGACCCCGCACGTTAACCTTCGGTTCCGGCGGAGGAGGCCGTTGCTTTGGAGAAGGACTTCGGGAGGTTTTGTAGTTGTTCTTGTTTGGGTTTCTGGTTTTGGGTGTTTGAGTGCTGGTGTTTGTGCAGTTGAGAATGAAGCGGCGGAAGCGGTAGTTGTCGGCGGCAAAGAGGGAGATGGAACCGAGGCTGAGGCGGCTGGGGGACTTGGTAGCGAAGGTGGAGGCGCCGCCGCCGCAGAAGAAGAAGCACGATGCTAATTCCATGGTTCGTCGTTGTTCCACTCCCGATGGCGCCGAATCAGCACAGTTTAGATTTCATTAATTGGTTAGTACTTGGAAGTGTTTTTTCTGGCGGAGGAGGGCACACGCCGCGGACTGGGAGCGAATCCGAATTTGAGAGGTGAGGAAGGGAGACGAAATGGAATCTTGTTTTATAGAATTTTATGCCGTGCACCGCATGCAGTTTCGTACTATAAATTTTAAAATAATATTTATTGATATTAGTTGAGCTTATTGATATCTGTTAAATTGATTTTTTACAGAATTTTATAAAATATTATTTTAAAATTAATGGGCATTTTTTTGAGACACAAAGTTGGCTCACAAAAATATAGTGATAGTGTAATATATGTATTATTTCTCAAATTTATGGGCTGTCATGGGATGTAGGTCACATTTTGTTAGGTTCACTTCAGAGTCTCACACGAATGCTAAGGACAGTTCAATTTTTCAAGAGACTTTTTTAACATTGTTGTAAAAAAACAGCTCATTTGTAAATCGGCAAGGGCTTCGATCGATTGTTTGCTCAATCTTCTAAGAGTAAATTGGACGTAGAATCGATCAAACCCTTACCAATATTTGACTAACTCATTGTTTACATCGATCCTTAAGAGAGTGTTTTACCTAAATTGAGCAGCCCCAAATATTTATAGTGAAACTCTAAACTAGGTTCCACAACGTGGTGTACATCTGATGTACTCATACTCCATGGGTTGGGGCAAAGCTTTGTTGGGGCCTTGGAAGACCCCCCGGCCCCAGCTCCCTGAGCGTCCAAATTTTAAAAAATTTATTTTGTATATATCTGATTTTGAATATTATTGATAATTATTTGTCTATAACTATTTATAATCTTAATAATTTTAGTTCGATTTGATAAAAAATCAATTATTTTACATTTTCATTTCTCAATTTCTTTCATAAATAAAAAATAAGTACGTGACAGTTGATGTAGCCTAAAGAACCATTTCAAAATACAAATGTAATAAATTGAAAAGTAAAAACCTTATAATATAATAAGTAAACATTCCGATAAAAAAATACTGTGTATGTCTACTAAATCGGCCCCTCCGAGATTAAAATTCTGGTTCCGCCATTGTCCATGGGCATTTGTTTGTGACTTGTGAGGGAAGGTTTTTCTTCCGGATTTTTTTCCCTATCAAAGGTCGTCAGCAAAAAAGGATTTTTGGATGGAAATCTAAAAAAGAAATGGAGTGGGGCCGCCGGAGGATTGGTTTGGTGGTGCAGGATTCTCTGTGTCTTGTGTGTTTTTCGACTGGTGGACGTGTTGAGTTGGCGTTCTATCCATTCCTGCGACGTGGTGATTCCCCTGTCGGGTGATTGGCAACTTTATGGAGGCGTATTTATCCCCTTGATATCGGGAATTCGCGGTTTGACGAGTACGTGGCCACAAAGATGACAAACGGAGGCAACCGGGAATGCGAACTAGTCAAATCGAGCTTTATAGTATTTGAGTCTGGCTCGTTTATTTAGTGAGTCTAAAATTTTAATTTGAACTCGACTACTCTAAGTAAATTTTAAGGTTGTTTAGTAAATTATTCGAGCTAAATTAACTATTTAGCGAGCATTGCTATTGGCAACTTTCTGAAGGCGTATTATCGTTTAATATTGCAAATTAGTGGTTTAACGATTATGTGGTCACAAAAATGACAAACGGAGGCGACTAGGGGTGCAAACTAGTCAAACTGCTCAACTTGTTTATTAAAGCGAGTCTAAAACTTGAATTTGAGCTCGACTAGTTTAGTAAATGAGTCGAACAAAATTAATTACTTCACGAGCCTCTTCAGACTAAACAAGTCTATACAAACGAGTCGAACTTTTTCGACTTTGCTGATATGAGCCCGATATGCAGTGAATAATCCACATTTAATGCGAAAAAAGTTAGAGTTTCAATGTACTTTTTATAGATATTAATACACTTTTTCAGATATCTATACACTTTTCACATATATTAATACATTTTTTGCACATTAACCATTGTCCATTGGATTGAGATTAGCATTTTCATATTTCAGCCCCTCAATTTACGAAATCCTAATTTTGTCACTGAAATATATATCTTCTTCTCTCCAGAGAGAGCGATCACCAATTCGTGTGGAATGGTGAAGAACCTGGGATAGGTTTCTTGCTGTGATCGAAACGGACAGTCGAATCGCAATCAAACTCAGTATATCTGAATTGGTGCCCCCATGGGAGATCTCTGTTGTAGCGTGGGATATAAGACAGAGTTGAGTGTACAATTTGCTTGGATTGTGGCCAATGAACTCGCTCATGTAGTAGCTACTAAGGCGGTTAGAGGATTGTTGCCTGCTTCTTTGGTGGCTTCTCACCAAAGGCGGCCAATGAACTCGCCCATGCAGTAGCTTTTTATTTTCTCTATTTTAGCTAGAGAGTTTTCTGCTTTGTTGTAAGCCCTTTTGGGCACAGTTTTGGTTATTAAAAAAAAAAACTGCACCCTCTTTGGTTCTCCAAAAGAAGAAGAAGAAGTTAGCTTCAGTGGGCCGAGATGTCGGGGATCAAAAGCATGGGTCAATTAAGAACCGGACCGTAGCCACCTAGCCGGCATTGAAAGATTTGGGCTTGGGGAACGAATGAATAAGCCAGGCGATCTGGGCCGCAAACTTGATCGGGAGTCCATGTACGTCGACATAATTCAAGGCGGACTAGGCCTTGGTTAATAGTGGTCAGTTTGGTCTCTCATGGGCTGGATCGGAGACTGGACGAGCCCTCTGGAACAAGTTCACGTACTCAGAGACTCAAACATGTGATTCGATTTTTGTTTATATAAATCAAAAGAATTCAAATTCA